>OU452222.1:14732856-15400200 GCA_911728455.2 Marthasterias glacialis | reverse complement strand
TTTGGGGCTGAAAGTTTTAGGGTCAAAAAGCAAGTATTTTTTAGTACCCCCCTAAAAAAATATTGGAGTTTTGGACCAAAATGTCAAAGTCGTTTTTGCTCTACCATGTCAAGAGGGAATATCCCCCAGTACCAGTGCTCTAATTTGCAAGTCCGGATGAGCGTTAGTTCGGGAAACATCCACCAGTTTTGGGGCTGAAAGTTTTAGGGTCAAAAAGCACATATTTTTTAGTACCCCCCTAAAAAATATTGGAGTTTTGGACCAAAATGTCAAAGTCGTTTTTCGCTCTACCATGTCAAGAGGGAATATCCCCCAGTACCAGTGCACTAATTTGCAAGTCCGGATGAGCGTTAGTTTGGGAAACATCCACAAGTTTTGGGGCTGAAAGTTTTAGGGTCAAAAAGCACAAATTTTACAGTACCCCCCTAAAAAAATGGGAGTTTTGGACCAAAATGTCAAAGTCGTTTTTGCTCTACCATGTCAAGAGGGAATATCCCCCAGTACCAGTGCACTAATTTGCAAGTCCGGATGAGCGTTAGTTCGGGAAACATCCACAAGTTTTGGGGCTGAAAGTTTTATGGTCAAAAAGCATGTATTTTTTAGTACCCCCCTAAAAAAATGGGAGTTTTGGACCAAAATGTCAAAGTCGTTTTTGCTCTACCATGTCAAGAGGGAATATCCCCCAGTACCAGTGCTCTAATTTGCAAGTCCGGATGAGCGTTAGTTCGGGAAACATCCACAAATTTTGGGGCTGAAAGTTTTAGGGTCAAAAAGCATGTATTTTTTAGTACCCCCCTAAAAAAAATGGGAGTTTTGGACCAAAATGTCAAAGTCGTTTTTGCTCTACCATGTCAAGAGGGAATATCCCCCAGTACCAGTGCTCTAATTTGCAAGTCCGGATGAGCGTTAGTTCGGGAAACATCCACCAGTTTTGGGGCTGAAAGTTTTATGGTCAAAAAGCACATATTTTTTAGTACCCCCCTAAAAAATATTGGAGTTTTGGACCAAAATGTCAAAGTCGTTTTTGCTCTACCATGTCAAGAGGGAATATCCCCCAGTACCATTGCTCTAATTTGCAAGTCCGGATGAGCGTTAGTTCGGGAAACATCCACAAATTTTGGGGCTGAAAGTTTTAGGGTCAAAAAGCAAGTATTTTTTAGTACCCCCCTAAAAAAATATTGGAGTTTTGGACCAAAATGTCAAAGTCGTTTTTGCTCTACCATGTCAAGAGGGAATATCCCCCAGTACCAGTGCTCTAATTTGCAAGTCCGGATGAGCGTTAGTTCGGGAAACATCCACAAGTTTTGGGGCTGAAAGTTTTAGGGTCAAAAAGCACATATTTTTTAGTACCCCCCTAAAAAATATTGGAGTTTTGGACCAAAATGTCAAAGTCGTTTTTGCTCTACCATGTCAAGAGGGAATATCCCCCAGTACCAGTGCACTAATTTGCAAGTCCGGATGAGCGTTAGTTCGGGAAACATCCACAAGTTTTGGGGCTGAAAGTTTTGTGGTCAAAAAGCATGTATTTTTTAGTACCCCCCTAAAAAAAATGGGAGTTTTGGACCAAAATGTCAAAGTCGTTTTTGCTCTACCATGTCAAGAGGGAATATCCTCCAGTACCAGTGCACTAATTTGCAAGTCCGGATGAGCGTTAGTTCGGGAAACATCCACAAGTTTTGGGGCTGAAAGTTTTAGGGTCAAAAAGCATGTATTTTTTTAGTACCCCCCTAAAAAAAATTGGAGTTTTGGACCAAAATGTCAAAGTCGTTTTTGCTCTACCATCTCAAGAGGGAATATCCCCCAGTACCAGTGCTCTAATTTGCAAGTCCGGATGAGCGTTAGTTCGGGAAACATCCACAAATTTTGGGGCTGAAAGTTTTAGGGTCAAAAAGCATGTATTTTTTAGTACCCCCCTAAAAAAAATGGGAGTTTTGGACCAAAATGTCAGAGTCGTTTTTGCTCTACCATCTCAAGAGGGAATATCCCCCAGTACCAGTGCTCTAATTTGCAAGTCCGGATGAGCGTTAGTTCGGGAAACATCTACCAGTTTTGGGGCTGAAAGTTTTATGGTCAAAAAGCACATATTTTTTAGTACCCCCCTAAAAAATATTGGAGTTTTGGACCAAAATGTCAAAGTCGTTTTTGCTCTACCATGTCAAGAGGGAATATCCCCCAGTACCATTGCTCTAATTTGCAAGTCCGGATGAGCGTTAGTTCGGGAAACATCCACAAATTTTGGGGCTGAAAGTTTTAGGGTCAAAAAGCATGTATTTTTTAGTACCCCCCTAAAAAAAATGGGAGTTTTGGACCAAAATGTCAAAGTCGTTTTTGCTCTACCATGTCAAGAGGGAATATCCCCCAGTACCAGTGCTGTAATTTGCAAGTCCGGATGAGCGTAAGTTCGGGAAACATCCACCAGTTTTGGGGCTGAAAGTTTTAGGGTCAAAAAGCATGTATTTTTTAGTACCCCCCTAAAAAAAATGGGAGTTTTGGACTAAAATGTTAAAGTCGTTTTTGCTCTACCATGTCAAGAGGGAATATCCCCCAGTACCAGTGCTCTAATTTGCAAGTCCGGATGAGCGTTAGTTCGGGAAACATCCACAAGTTTTGGGGCTGAAAGTTTTAGGGTCAAAAAGCATGTATTTTTTAGTACCCCCCCTAAAAAAAATTGGAGTTTTGGACAAAAAATGTCAAAGTCGTTTTTGCTCTACCATGTCAAGAGGGAATATCCCTAAGTACCAGTGCTCTAATTTGCAAGTCCGGATGAGCGTTAGTTCGGGAAACATCCACAAGTTTTGGGGCTGAAAGTTTTAGGGTCAAAAAGCACATATTTATAGTACCCCCCTAAAAAAATATTGGAGTTTTGGACCAAAATGTCAAAGTCGTTTTTGCTCTACCATCTCAAGAGGGAATATCCCCCAGTACCATTGCTCTAATTTGCAAGTCCGGATGAGCGTTAGTTCGGGAAACATCCACAAATTTTGGGGCTGAAAGTTTTAGGGTCAAAAAGCATGTATTTTTTAGTACCCCCCTAAAAAAAATGGGAGTTTTGGACCAAAATGTCAAAGTCGTTTTTGCTCTACCATCTCAAGAGGGAATATCCCCCAGTACCAGTGCTCTAATTTGCAAGTCCGGATGAGCGTTAGTTCGGGAAACATCCACCAGTTTTTGGGCTGAAAGTTTTATGGTCAAAAAGCACATATTTTTTAGTACCCCCCTAAAAAATATTGGAGTTTTGGACCAAAATGTCAAAGTCGTTTTTGCTCTACCATGTCAAGAGGGAATATCCCCCAGTACCATTGCTCTAATTTGCAAGTCCGGATGAGCGTTAGTTCGGGAAACATCCACAAATTTTGGGGCTGAAAGTTTTAGGGTCAAAAAGCATGTATTTTTTAGTACCCCCCTAAAAAAAATGGGAGTTTTGGACCAAAATGTCAAAGTCGTTTTTGCTCTACCATGTCAAGAGGGAATATCCCCCAGTACCAGTGCTCTAATTTGCAAGTCCGGATGAGCGTTAGTTCGGGAAACATCCACCAGTTTTGGGGCTGAAAGTTTTATGGTCAAAAAGCACATATTTTTTAGTACCCCCCTAAAAAATATTGGAGTTTTGGACCAAAATGTCAAAGTCGTTTTTGCTCTACCATGTCAAGAGGGAATATCCCCCAGTACCATTGCTCTAATTTGCAAGTCCGGATGAGCGTTAGTTCGGGAAACATCCACCAGTTTTGGGGCTGAAAGTTTTAGGGTCAAAAAGCAAGTATTTTTTAGTACCCCCCTAAAAAAATATTGGAGTTTTGGACCAAAATGTCAAAGTCGTTTTTGCTCTACCATGTCAATAGGGAATATCCCCCAGTACCAGTGCTCTAATTTGCAAGTCCGGATGAGCGTTAGTTCGGGAAACATCCACCAGTTTTGGGGCTGAAAGTTTTAGGGTCAAAAAGCACATATTTTTTAGTACCCCCCTAAAAAATATTGGAGTTTTGGACCAAAATGTCAAAGTCGTTTTTCGCTCTACCATGTCAAGAGGGAATATCCCCCAGTACCAGTGCACTAATTTGCAAGTCCGGATGAGCGTTAGTTTGGGAAACATCCACAAGTTTTGGGGCTGAAAGTTTTAGGGTCAAAAAGCACAAATTTTACAGTACCCCCCTAAAAAAATGGGAGTTTTGGACCAAAATGTCAAAGTCGTTTTTGCTCTACCATGTCAAGAGGGAATATCCCCCAGTACCAGTGCACTAATTTGCAAGTCCGGATGAGCGTTAGTTCGGGAAACATCCACAAGTTTTGGGGCTGAAAGTTTTATGGTCAAAAAGCATGTATTTTTTAGTACCCCCCCTAAAAAAATGGGAGTTTTGGACCAAAATGTCAAAGTCGTTTTTGCTCTACCATGTCAAGAGGGAATATCCCCCAGTACCAGTGCTCTAATTTGCAAGTCCGGATGAGCGTTAGTTCGGGAAACATCCACAAATTTTGGGGCTGAAAGTTTTAGGGTCAAAAAGCATGTATTTTTTAGTACCCCCCTAAAAAAAATGGGAGTTTTGGACCAAAATGTCAAAGTCGTTTTTGCTCTACCATCTCAAGAGGGAATATCCCCCAGTACCAGTGCTCTAATTTGCAAGTCCGGATGAGCGTTAGTTCGGGAAACATCCACAAGTTTTGGGGCTGAAAGTTTTATGGTCAAAAAGCACATATTTTTTAGTACCCCCCTAAAAAATATTGGAGTTTTGGACCAAAATGTCAAAGTCGTTTTTGCTCTACCATGTCAAGAGGGAATATCCCCCAGTACCATTGCTCTAATTTGCAAGTCCGGATGAGCGTTAGTTCGGGAAACATCCACAAATTTTGGGGCTGAAAGTTTTAGGGTCAAAAAGCAAGTATTTTTTAGTACCCCCCTAAAAAAATATTGGAGTTTTGGACCAAAATGTCAAAGTCGTTTTTGCTCTACCATGTCAAGAGGGAATATCCCCCAGTACCAGTGCTCTAATTTGCAAGTCCGGATGAGCGTTAGTTCGGGAAACATCCACAAGTTTTGGGGCTGAAAGTTTTAGGGTCAAAAAGCACATATTTTTTAGTACCCCCCTATAAAATATTGGAGTTTTCGACCAAAATGTCAAAGTCGTTTTTGCTGTACCATGTCAAGAGGGAATATCCCCCAGTACCAGTGCACTAATTTGCAAGTCCGGATGAGCGTTAGTTCGGGAAACATCCACAAGTTTTGGGGCTGAAAGTTTTGTGGTCAAAAAGCATGTATTTTTTAGTACCCCCCTAAAAAAAATGGGAGTTTTGGACCAAAATGTCAAAGTCGTTTTTGCTCTACCATGTCAAGAGGGAATATCCTCCAGTACCAGTGCACTAATTTGCAAGTCCGGATGAGCGTTAGTTCGGGAAACATCCACAAGTTTTGGGGCTGAAAGTTTTAGGGTCAAAAAGCATGTATTTTTTAGTACCCCCCTAAAAAAAATGGGAGTTTTGGACCAAAATGTCAAAGTCGTTTTTGCTCTACCATCTCAAGAGGGAATATCCCCCAGTACCAGTGCTCTAATTTGCAAGTCCGGATGAGCGTTAGTTCGGGAAACATCCACAAATTTTGGGGCTGAAAGTTTTACGGTCAAAAAGCATGTATTTTTTAGTACCCCCCTAAAAAAAATGGGAGTTTTGGACCAAAATGTCAGAGTCGTTTTTGCTCTACCATCTCAAGAGGGAATATCCCCCAGTACCAGTGCTCTAATTTGCAAGTCCGGATGAGCGTTAGTTCGGGAAACATCTACCAGTTTTGGGGCTGAAAGTTTTATGGTCAAAAAGCACATATTTTTTAGTACCCCCCTAAAAAATATTGGAGTTTTGGACCAAAATGTCAAAGTCGTTTTTGCTCTACCATGTCAAGAGGGAATATCCCCCAGTACCATTGCTCTAATTTGCAAGTCCGGATGAGCGTTAGTTCGGGAAACATCCACAAATTTTGGGGCTGAAAGTTTTAGGGTCAAAAAGCATGTATTTTTTAGTACCCCCCTAAAAAAAATGGGAGTTTTGGACCAAAATGTCAAAGTCGTTTTTGCTCTACCATGTCAAGAGGGAATATCCCCCAGTACCAGTGCTGTAATTTGCAAGTCCGGATGAGCGTAAGTTCGGGAAACATCCACCAGTTTTGGGGCTGAAAGTTTTAGGGTCAAAAAGCATGTATTTTTTAGTACCCCCCTAAAAAATATTGGAGTTTTGGACCAAAATGTCAAAGTCGTTTTTGCTCTACCATGTCAGGAGGGAGTATCCCCCAGTACCAGTGCACTAATTTGCAAGTCCGGATGAGCGTTAGTTCGGGAAACATCCACAAGTTTTGGGGCTGAAAGTTTTATGGTCAAAAAGCATGTATTTTTAAGTACCCCCCTAAAAAAAATTGGAGTTTTGGACCAAAATGTCAAAGTCGTTTTTGCTCTACCATGTCAAGAGGGAATATCCCCCAGTACCAGTGCTCTAATTTGCAAGTCCGGATGAGCGTTAGTTCGGGAAACATCCACAAATTTTGGGGCTGAAAGTTTTAGGGTCAAAAAGCATGTATTTTTGAGTACCCCCCTAAAAAAAATGGGAGTTTTGGACCAAAATGTCAAAGTCATTTTTGCTCTACCATCTCAAGAGGGAATATCCCCCAGTACCAGTGCTCTAATTTGCAAGTCCGGATGAGCGTTAGTTCGGGAAACATCCACAAGTTTTGGGGCTGAAAGTTTTATGGTCAAAAAGCATGTATTTTTTAGTACCCCCCTAAAAAAAATTGGAGTTTTGGACCAAAATGTCAAAGTCGTTTTTGCTCTACCATGTCAAGAGGGAATATCCCCCAGTACCATTGCTCTAATTTGCAAGTCCGGATGAGCGTTAGTTCGGGAAACATCCCCAAATTTTGGGGCTGAAAGTTTTAGGGTCAAAAAGCATGTATTTTTTAGTACCCCCCTAAAAAAAATTGGAGTTTTGGACCAAAATGTCAAAGTCGTTTTTGCTCTACCATGTCAAGAGGGAATATCCCCCAGTACCAGTGCTCTAATTTGCAAGTCCGGATGAGCGTCAGTTCGGGAAACATCCACCAGTTTTGGGGCTGAAAGTTTTAGGGTCAAAAAGCATGTATTTTTTAGTACCCCCCTAAAAAATATTGGAGTTTTGGACCAAAATGTCAAAGTCGTTTTTGCTCTACCATGTCAGGAGGGAGTATCCCCCAGTACCAGTGCACTAATTTGCAAGTCCGGATGAGCGTTAGTTCGGGAAACATCCACAAGTTTTGGGGCTGAAAGTTTTATGGTCAAAAAGCATGTATTTTTTAGTACCCCCCTAAAAAAAATGGGAGTTTTGGACCAAAATGTCAAAGTCGTTTTTGCTCTACCATGTCAAGAGGGAATATCCCCCAGTACCAGTGCTCTAATTTGCAAGTCCGGATGAGCGTTAGTTCGGGAAACATCCACAAATTTTGGGGCTGAAAGTTTTAGGGTCAAAAAGCATGTATTTTTTAGTACCCCCCTAAAAAAAATGGGAGTTTTGGACCAAAATGTCAAAGTCGTTTTTGCTCTACCATCTCAAGAGGGAATATCCCCCAGTACCATTGCTCTAATTTGCAAGTCCGGATGAGCGTTAGTTCGGGAAACATCCACAAATTTTGGGGCTGAAAGTTTTAGGGTCAAAAAGCATGTATTTTTTAGTACCCCCCTAAAAAAAATGGGAGTTTTGGACCAAAATGTCAAAGTCGTTTTTGCTCTACCATCTCAAGAGGGAATATCCCCCAGTACCAGTGCTCTAATTTGCAAGTCCGGATGAGCGTTAGTTCGGGAAACATCTACCAGTTTTGGGGCTGAAAGTTTTATGGTCAGAAAGCACATATTTTTTAGTACCCCCCTAAAAAATATTGGAGTTTTGGACCAAAATGTCAAAGTCGTTTTTGCTCTACCATGTCAAGAGGGAATATCCCCCAGTACCATTGCTCTAATTTGCAAGTCCGGATGAGCGTTAGTTCGGGAAACATCCACAAATTTTGGGGCTGAAAGTTTTAGGGTCAAAAAGCATGTATTTTTTAGTACCCCCCTAAAAAAAATGGGAGTTTTGGACCAAAATGTCAAAGTCGTTTTTGCTCTACCAAGTCAGGAGGGAGTATCCCCCAGTACCAGTGCACTTATTTGCAAGTCCGCATAAGCGTTAGTTCGGGAAACATCCACAAGTTTTGGGGCTGAAAGTTTTAGGGTCAAAAAGCATGTATTTTTTAGTACCCCCCTAAAAAAAATTGGAGTTTTGGACCAAAATGTCAAAGTCGTTTTTGCTCTACCATGTCAAGAGGGAATATCCCCCAGTACCAGTGCTCTAATTTGCAAGTCCGGATGAGCGTTAGTTCGGGAAACATCCACAAATTTTGGGGCTGAAAGTTTTAGGGTCAAAAAGCATGTATTTTTTAGTACCCCCCTAAAAAAAATGGGAGTTTTGGACCAAAATGTCAAAGTCATTTTTGCTCTACCATCTCAAGAGGGAATATCCCCCAGTACCAGTGCTCTAATTTGCAAGTCCGGATGAGCGTTAGTTCGGGAAACATCCACAAGTTTTGGGGCTGAAAGTTTTATGGTCAAAAAGCATGTATTTTTTAGTACCCCCCTAAAAAAAATTGGAGTTTTGGACCAAAATGTCAAAGTCGTTTTTGCTCTACCATGTCAAGAGGGAATATCCCCCAGTACCAGTGCTCTAATTTGCAAGTCCGGATGAGCGTTAGTTCGGGAAACATCCACAAATTTTAGGGCTAAAAGTTTTAGGGTCAAAAAGCATGTATTTTTTAGTACCCCCCTAAAAAAAATGGGAGTTTTGGACCAAAATGTCAAAGTCATTTTTGCTCTACCATCTCAAGAGGGAATATCCCCCAGTACCAGTGCTCTAATTTGCAAGTCCGGATGAGCGTTAGTTCGGGAAACATCCACAAGTTTTGGGGCTGAAAGTTTTATGGTCAAAAAGCATGTATTTTTTAGTACCCCCCTAAAAAAAATTGGAGTTTTGGACCAAAATGTCAAAGTCATTTTTGCTCTACCATCTCAAGAGGGAATATCCCCCAGTACCAGTGCTCTAATTTGCAAGTCCGGATGAGCGTTAGTTCGGGAAACATCCACAAGTTTTGGGGCTGAAAGTTTTATGGTCAAAAAGCATGTATTTTTTAGTACCCCCCTAAAAAAAATTGGAGATTTGGACCAAAATGTCAAAGTCGTTTTTGCTCTACCATATCAAGAGGGAATATCCCCCAGTACCATTGCTCTAATTTGCAAGTCCGGATGAGCGTTAGTTCGGGAAACATCCACAAATTTTGGGGCTGAAAGTTTTAGGGTCAAAAAGCATGTATTTTTTAGTACCCCCCTAAAAAAAATTGGAGTTTTGGACCAAAATGTCAAAGTCGTTTTTGCTCTACCATGTCAAGAGGGAATATCCCCCAGTACCAGTGCTCTAATTTGCAAGTCCGGATGAGCGTAAGTTCGGGAAACATCCACCAGTTTTGGGGCTGAAAGTTTTAGGGTCAAAAAGCATGTATTTTTTAGTACCCCCCTAAAAAATATTGGAGTTTTGGACCAAAATGTCAAAGTCGTTTTTGCTCTACCATGTCAGGAGGGAGTATCCCCCAGTACCAGTGCACTAATTTGCAAGTCCGGATGAGCGTTAGTTCGGGAAACATCCACAAGTTTTGGGGCTGAAAGTTTTATGGTCAAAAAGCATGTATTTTTTAGTACCCCCCTAAAAAAAATTGGAGTTTTGGACCAAAATGTCAAAGTCGTTTTTGCTCTACCATGTCAAGAGGGAATATCCCCCAGTACCAGTGCTCTAATTTGCAAGTCCGGATGAGCGTTAGTTCGGGAAACATCCACAAATTTTGGGGCTGAAAGTTTTAGGGTAAAAAAGCATGTATTTTTTAGTACCCCCCTAAAAAAAATGGGAGTTTTGGACCAAAATGTCAAAGTCATTTTTGCTCTACCATCTCAAGAGGGAATATCCCCCAGTACCAGTGCTCTAATTTGCAAGTCCGGATGAGCGTTAGTTCGGGAAACATCCACAAATTTTGGGGCTGAAAATTTTAGGGTCAAAAAGCACATATTCTTAGTACCCCCCTAAAAAAATATTGGAGTTTTGGACCAAAATGTCAAAGTCGTTTTTGCTCTACCATGTCAAGAGGGAATATCCTCCAGTACCAGTGCACTAATTTGCAAGTCCGGATGAGCGTTAGTTCGGGAAACATCCACAAGTTTTGGGGCTGAAAGTTTTATGGTCAAAAAGCATGTATTTTTTAGTACCCCCCTAAAAAAAATTGGAGTTTTGGACCAAAATGTCAAAGTCGTTTTTGCTTTACCATGTCAAGAGGGAATATCCCCCAGTACCAGTGCTCTAATTTGCAAGTCCGGATGAGCGTTAGTTCGGGAAACATCGAAAAATTTTGGGGCTGAAAGTTTTAGGGTCAAAAAGCATGTATTTTTTAGTACCCCCCTAAAAAAAATGGGAGTTTTGGACCAAAATGTCAAAGTCGTTTTTGCTCTACCATGTCAAGAGGGAATATCCCCCAGTACCAGTGCTCTAATTTGCAAGTCCGGATGAGCGTTAGTTCGGGAAACATCCACAAATTTTAGGGCTGAAAGTTTTAGGGTCAAAAAGCATGTATTTTTTAGTACCCCCCTAAAAAAAATGGGAGTTTTGGACCAAAATGTCAAAGTCATTTTTGCTCTACCATCTCAAGAGGGAATATCCCCCAGTACCAGTGCTCTAATTTGCAAGTCCGGATGAGCGTTAGTTCGGGAAACATCCACAAGTTTTGGGGCTGAAAGTTTTATGGTCAAAAAGCATGTATTTTTTAGTACCCCCCTAAAAAAAATTGGAGTTTTGGACCAAAATGTCAAAGTCATTTTTGCTCTACCATCTCAAGAGGGAATATCCCCCAGTACCAGTGCTCTAATTTGCAAGTCCGGATGAGCGTTAGTTCGGGAAACATCCACAAGTTTTGGGGCTGAAAGTTTTATGGTCAAAAAGCATGTATTTTTTAGTACCCCCCTAAAAAAAATTGGAGATTTGGACCAAAATGTCAAAGTCGTTTTTGCTCTACCATATCAAGAGGGAATATCCCCCAGTACCATTGCTCTAATTTGCAAGTCCGGATGAGCGTTAGTTCGGGAAACATCCACCAGTTTTGGGGCTGAAAGTTTTAGGGTCAAAAAGCATGTATTTTTTAGTACCCCCCTAAAAAATATTGGAGTTTTGGACCAAAATGTCAAAGTCGTTTTTGCTCTACCATGTCAGGAGGGAGTATCCCCCAGTACCAGTGCACTAATTTGCAAGTCCGGATGAGCGTTAGTTCGGGAAACATCCACAAGTTTTGGGGCTGAAAGTTTTATGGTCAAAAAGCATGTATTTTTTAGTACCCCCCTAAAAAAAATTGGAGTTTTGGACCAAAATGTCAAAGTCGTTTTTGCTCTACCATGTCAAGAGGGAATATCCCCCAGTACCAGTGCTCTAATTTGCAAGTCCGGATGAGCGTTAGTTCGGGAAACATCCACAAATTTTGGGGCTGAAAGTTTTAGGGTCAAAAAGCATGTATTTTTTAGTACCCCCCTAAAACAAATGGGAGTTTTGGACCAAAATGTCAAAGTCATTTTTGCTCTACCATCTCAAGAGGGAATATCCCCCAGTACCAGTGCTCTAATTTGCAAGTCCGGATGAGCGTTAGTTCGGGAAACATCCACAAATTTTGGGGCTGAAAATTTTAGGGTCAAAAAGCACATATTTTTAGTACCCCCCTAAAAAAATATTGGAGTTTTGGACCAAAATGTCAAAGTCGTTTTTGCTCTACCATGTCAAGAGGGAATATCCTCCAGTACCAGTGCACTAATTTGCAAGTCCGGATGAGCGTTAGTTCGGGAAACATCCACAAGTTTTGGGGCTGAAAGTTTTATGGTCAAAAAGCATGTATTTTTTAGTACCCCCCTAAAAAAAATTGGAGTTTTGGACCAAAATGTCAAAGTCGTTTTTGCTTTACCATGTCAAGAGGGAATATCCCCCAGTACCAGTGCTCTAATTTGCAAGTCCGGATGAGCGTTAGTTCCGGAAACATCGAAAAATTTTGGGGCTGAAAGTTTTAGGGTCAAAAAGCATGTATTTTTTAGTACCCCCCTAAAAAAAATGGGAGTTTTGGACCAAAATGTCAAAGTCGTTTTTGCTCTACCATCTCAAGAGGGAATATCCCCCAGTACCAGTGCTCTAATTTGCAAGTCCGGATGAGCGTTAGTTCGGGAAACATCGAAAAATTTTGGGGCTGAAAGTTTTAGGGTCAAAAAGCATGTATTTTTTAGTACCCCCCTAAAAAAAATGGGAGTTTTGGACAAAAATGTCAAAGTCGTTTTTGCTCTACCATGTCAAGAGGGAATATCCCCCAGTACCAGTGCTCTAATTTGCAAGTCCGGATGAGCGTAAGTTCGGGAAACATCCACCAGTTTTGGGGCTGAAAGTTTTAGGGTCAAAAAGCATGTATTTTTTAGTACCCCCCTAAAAAATATTGGAGTTTTGGACCAAAATGTCAAAGTCGTTTTTGCTCTACCATGTCAGGAGGGAGTATCCCCCAGTACCAGTGCACTAATTTGCAAGTCCGGATGAGCGTTAGTTCGGGAAACATCCACAAGTTTTGGGGCTGAAAGTTTTATGGTCAAAAAACATGTATTTTTTAGTACCCCCCTAAAAAAAATTGGAGTTTTGGACCAAAATGTCAAAGTCGTTTTTGCTCTACCATGTCAAGAGGGAATATCCCCCAGTACCAGTGCTCTAATTTGCAAGTCCGGATGAGCGTTAGTTCGGGAAACATCCACAAATTTTGGGGCTGAAAGTTTTAGGGTCAAAAAGCATGTATTTTTTAGTACCCCCCTAAAAAAAATGGGAGTTTTGGACCAAAATGTCAAAGTCATTTTTGCTCTACCATCTCAAGAGGGAATATCCCCCAGTACCAGTGCTCTAATTTGCAAGTCCGGATGAGCGTTAGTTCGGGAAACATCCACAAGTTTTGGGGCTGAAAGTGTAAGGGTCAAAAAGCATGTATTTTTTAGTATCCCACTAAAAAAAATTGGAGTTTTGGACCAAAATGTCAAAGTCGTTTTTGCTCTACCAAGTCAGGAGGGAGTATCCCCCAGTACCAGTGCACTTATTTGCAAGTCCGCATAAGCGTTAGTTCGGGAAACATCCACAAGTTTTGGGGCTGAAAGTTTTAGGGTCAAAAAGCATGTATTTTTTAGTACCCCCCTAAAAAAAATGGGAGTTTTGGACCAAAATGTCAAAGTCATTTTTGCTCTACCATCTCAAGAGGGAATATCCCCCAGTACCAGTGCTCTAATTTGCAAGTCCGGATGAGCGTTAGTTCGGGAAACATCCACAAATTTTGGGGCTGAAAATTTTAGGGTCAAAAAGCACATATTTTTAGTACCCCCCTAAAAAAATATTGGAGTTTTGGACCAAAATGTCAAAGTCGTTTTTGCTCTACCATGTCAAGAGGGAATATCCTCCAGTACCAGTGCACTAATTTGCAAGTCCGGATGAGCGTTAGTTCGGGAAACATCCACAAGTTTTGGGGCTGAAAGTTTTATGGTCAAAAAGCATGTATTTTTTAGTACCCCCCTAAAAAAAATTGGAGTTTTGGACCAAAATGTCAAAGTCGTTTTTGCTTTACCATGTCAAGAGGGAATATCCCCCAGTACCAGTGCTCTAATTTGCAAGTCCGGATGAGCAGTAAGTTCCGGAAACATCGAAAAATTTTGGGGCTGAAAGTTTTAGGGTCAAAAAGCATGTATTTTTTAGTACCCCCCTAAAAAAAATGGGAGTTTTGGACCAAAATGTCAAAGTCGTTTTTGCTCTACCATCTCAAGAGGGAATATCCCCCAGTACCAGTGCTCTAATTTGCAAGTCCGGATGAGCGTTAGTTCGGGAAACATCCACAAGTTTTGGGGCTGAAAGTGTAAGGGTCAAAAAGCATGTATTTTTTAGTATCCCACTAAAAAAAATTGGAGTTTTGGACCAAAATGTCAAAGTCGTTTTTGCTCTACCAAGTCAGGAGGGAGTATCCCCCAGTACCAGTGCACTTATTTGCAAGTCCGCATAAGCGTTAGTTCGGGAAACATCCACAAGTTTTGGGGCTGAAAGTTTTAGGGTCAAAAAGCATGTATTTTTTAGTACCCCCCTAAAAAAAATGGGAGTTTTGGACCAAAATGTCAAAGTCATTTTTGCTCTACCATCTCAAGAGGGAATATCCCCCAGTACCAGTGCTCTAATTTGCAAGTCCGGATGAGCGTTAGTTCGGGAAACATCCACAAATTTTGGGGCTGAAAATTTTAGGGTCAAAAAGCACATATTTTTAGTACCCCCCTAAAAAAATATTGGAGTTTTGGACCAAAATGTCAAAGTCGTTTTTGCTCTACCATGTCAAGAGGGAATATCCTCCAGTACCAGTGCACTAATTTGCAAGTCCGGATGAGCGTTAGTTCGGGAAACATCCACAAGTTTTGGGGCTGAAAGTTTTATGGTCAAAAAGCATGTATTTTTTAGTACCCCCCTAAAAAAAATTGGAGTTTTGGACCAAAATGTCAAAGTCGTTTTTGCTTTACCATGTCAAGAGGGAATATCCCCCAGTACCAGTGCTCTAATTTGCAAGTCCGGATGAGCAGTAAGTTCCGGAAACATCGAAAAATTTTGGGGCTGAAAGTTTTAGGGTCAAAAAGCATGTATTTTTTAGTACCCCCCTAAAAAAAATGGGAGTTTTGGACCAAAATGTCAAAGTCGTTTTTGCTCTACCATCTCAAGAGGGAATATCCCCCAGTACCAGTGCTCTAATTTGCAAGTCCGGATGAGCGTTAGTTCGGGAAACATCGAAAAATTTTGGGGCTGAAAGTTTTAGGGTCAAAAAGCATGTATTTTTTAGTACCCCCCTAAAAAAAATGGGAGTTTTGGACCAAAATGTCAAAGTCGTTTTTGCTCTACCATGTCAAGAGGGAATATCCCCCAGTACCAGTGCTCTAATTTGCAAGTCCGGATGAGCGTAAGTTCGGGAAACATCCACCAGTTTTGGGGCTGAAAGTTTTAGGGTCAAAAAGCATGTATTTTTTAGTACCCCCCTAAAAAATATTGGAGTTTTGGACCAAAATGTCAAAGTCGTTTTTGCTCTACCATGTCAGGAGGGAGTATCCCCCAGTACCAGTGCACTAATTTGCAAGTCCGGATGAGCGTTAGTTCGGGAAACATCCACAAGTTTTGGGGCTGAAAGTTTTATGGTCAAAAAGCATGTATTTTTTAGTACCCCCCTAAAAAAAATTGGAGTTTTGGACCAAAATGTCAAAGTCGTTTTTGCTCTACCATGTCAAGAGGGAATATCCCCCAGTACCAGTGCTCTAATTTGCAAGTCCGGATGAGCGTTAGTTCGGGAAACATCCACAAATTTTGGGGCTGAAAGTTTTAGGGTCAAAAAGCATGTATTTTTTAGTACCCCCCTAAAAAAAATGGGAGTTTTGGACCAAAATGTCAAAGTCATTTTTGCTCTACCATCTCAAGAGGGAATATCCCCCAGTACCAGTGCTCTAATTTGCAAGTCCGGATGAGCGTTAGTTCGGGAAACATCCACAAGTTTTGGGGCTGAAAGTGTAAGGGTCAAAAAGCATGTATTTTTTAGTATCCCACTAAAAAAAATTGGAGTTTTGGACCAAAATGTCAAAGTCGTTTTTGCTCTACCAAGTCAGGAGGGAATATCCCCCAGTACCAGTGCTCTAATTTGCAAGTCCGGATGAGCGTTAGTTCGGGAAACATCCACAAGTTTTGGGGCTGAAAGTTTTATGGTCAAAAAGCATGTATTTTTTAGTACCCCCCTAAAAAAAATTGGAGTTTTGGACCAAAATGTCAAAGTCGTTTTTGCTTTACCATGTCAAGAGGGAATATCCCCCAGTACCAGTGCTCTAATTTGCAAGTCCGGATGAGCAGTAAGTTCCGGAAACATCGAAAAATTTTGGGGCTGAAAGTTTTAGGGTCAAAAAGCATGTATTTTTTAGTACCCCCCTAAAAAAAATGGGAGTTTTGGACCAAAATGTCAAAGTCGTTTTTGCTCTACCATGTCAAGAGGGAATATCCCCCAGTACCAGTGCTCTAATTTGCAAGTCCGGATGAGCATTAGTTCGGGAAACATCCACCAGTTTTGGGGCTGAAAGTTTTAGGGTCAAAAAGCATGTATTTTTTAGTACCCCCCTAAAAAATATTGGAGTTTTGGACCAAAATGTCAAAGTCGTTTTTGCTCTACCATGTCAGGAGGGAGTATCCCCCAGTACCAGTGCACTAATTTGCAAGTCCGGATGAGCGTTAGTTCGGGAAACATCCACAAGTTTTGGGGCTGAAAGTTTTATGGTCAAAAAGCATGTATTTTTTAGTACCCCCCTAAAAAAAATTGGAGTTTTGGACCAAAATGTCAAAGTCGTTTTTGCTCTACCATGTCAAGAGGGAATATCCCCCAGTACCAGTGCTCTAATTTGCAAGTCCGGATGAGCGTTAGTTCGGGAAACATCCACAAATTTTGGGGCTGAAAGTTTTAGGGTCAAAAAGCATGTATTTTTTAGTACCCCCCTAAAAAAAATGGGAGTTTTGGACCAAAATGTCAAAGTCATTTTTGCTCTACCATCTCAAGAGGGAATATCCCCCAGTACCAGTGCTCTAATTTGCAAGTCCGGATGAGCGTTAGTTCGGGAAACATCCACAAGTTTTGGGGCTGAAAGTGTAAGGGTCAAAAAGCATGTATTTTTTAGTATCCCACTAAAAAAAATTGGAGTTTTGGACCAAAATGTCAAAGTCGTTTTTGCTCTACCAAGTCAGGAGGGAATATCCCCCAGTACCAGTGCTCTAATTTGCAAGTCCGGATGAGCGTTAGTTCGGGAAACATCCACAAGTTTTGGGGCTGAAAGTGTAAGGGTCAAAAAGCATGTATTTTTTAGTACCCCCCTAAAAAAAATTGGAGTTTTGGACCAAAATGTCAAAGTCGTTTTTGCTTTACCATGTCAAGAGGGAATATCCCCCAGTACCAGTGCTCTAATTTGCAAGTCCGGATGAGCGTTAGTTCCGGAAACATCGAAAAATTTTGGGGCTGAAAGTTTTAGGGTCAAAAAGCATGTATTTTTTAGTACCCCCCTAAAAAAAATGGGAGTTTTGGACCAAAATGTCAAAGTCGTTTTTGCTCTACCATCTCAAGAGGGAATATCCCCCAGTACCAGTGCTCTAATTTGCAAGTCCGGATGAGCGTTAGTTCGGGAAACATCGAAAAATTTTGGGGCTGAAAGTTTTAGGGTCAAAAAGCATGTATTTTTTAGTACCCCCCTAAAAAAAATGGGAGTTTTGGACCAAAATGTCAAAGTCGTTTTTGCTCTACCATGTCAAGAGGGAATATCCCCCAGTACCAGTGCTCTAATTTGCAAGTCCGGATGAGCGTAAGTTCGGGAAACATCCACCAGTTTTGGGGCTGAAAGTTTTAGGGTCAAAAAGCATGTATTTTTTAGTACCCCCCTAAAAAATATTGGAGTTTTGGACCAAAATGTCAAAGTCGTTTTTGCTCTACCATGTCAGGAGGGAGTATCCCCCAGTACCAGTGCACTAATTTGCAAGTCCGGATGAGCGTTAGTTCGGGAAACATCCACAAGTTTTGGGGCTGAAAGTTTTATGGTCAAAAAGCATGTATTTTTTAGTACCCCCCTAAAAAAAATTGGAGTTTTGGACCAAAATGTCAAAGTCGTTTTTGCTCTACCATGTCAAGAGGGAATATCCCCCAGTACCAGTGCTCTAATTTGCAAGTCCGGATGAGCGTTAGTTCGGGAAACATCCACAAGTTTTGGGGCTGAAAGTTTTAGGGTCAAAAAGCATGTATTTTTTAGTACCCCCCTAAAAAAAATGGGAGTTTTGGACCAAAATGTCAAAGTCATTTTTGCTCTACCATCTCAAGAGGGAATATCCCCCAGTACCAGTGCTCTAATTTGCAAGTCCGGATGAGCGTTAGTTCGGGAAACATCGAAAAATTTTGGGGCTGAAAGTTTTAGGGTCAAAAAGCATGTATTTTTTAGTACCCCCCTAAAAAAAATGGGAGTTTTGGACCAAAATGTCAAAGTCGTTTTTGCTCTACCATGTCAAGAGGGAATATCCCCCAGTACCAGTGCTCTAATTTGCAAGTCCGGATGAGCGTAAGTTCGGGAAACATCCACCAGTTTTGGGGCTGAAAGTTTTAGGGTCAAAAAGCATGTATTTTTTAGTACCCCCCTAAAAAATATTGGAGTTTTGGACCAAAATGTCAAAGTCGTTTTTGCTCTACCATGTCAGGAGGGAGTATCCCCCAGTACCAGTGCACTAATTTGCAAGTCCGGATGAGCGTTAGTTCGGGAAACATCCACAAGTTTTGGGGCTGAAAGTTTTATGGTCAAAAAGCATGTATTTTTTAGTACCCCCCTAAAAAAAATTGGAGTTTTGGACCAAAATGTCAAAGTCGTTTTTGCTCTACCATGTCAAGAGGGAATATCCCCCAGTACCAGTGCTCTAATTTGCAAGTCCGGATGAGCGTTAGTTCGGGAAACATCCACAAATTTTGGGGCTGAAAGTTTTAGGGTCAAAAAGCATGTATTTTTTAGTACCCCCCTAAAAAAAATGGGAGTTTTGGACCAAAATGTCAAAGTCATTTTTGCTCTACCATCTCAAGAGGGAATATCCCCCAGTACCAGTGCTCTAATTTGCAAGTCCGGATGAGCGTTAGTTCGGGAAACATCCACAAGTTTTGGGGCTGAAAGTGTAAGGGTCAAAAAGCATGTATTTTTTAGTATCCCACTAAAAAAAATTGGAGTTTTGGACCAAAATGTCAAAGTCGTTTTTGCTCTACCAAGTCAGGAGGGAGTATCCCCCAGTACCAGTGCACTTATTTGCAAGTCCGCATAAGCGTTAGTTCGGGAAACATCCACAAGTTTTGGGGCTGAAAGTTTTAGGGTCAAAAAGCATGTATTTTTTAGTACCCCCCTAAAAAAAATGGGAGTTTTGGACCAAAATGTCAAAGTCGTTTTTGCTCTACCATGTCAAGAGGGAATATCCCCCAGTACCAGTGCTCTAATTTGCAAGTCCGGATGAGCGTAAGTTCGGGAAACATCCACCAGTTTTGGGGCTGAAAGTTTTAGGGTCAAAAAGCATGTATTTTTTAGTACCCCCCTAAAAAATATTGGAGTTTTGGACCAAAATGTCAAAGTCGTTTTTGCTCTACCATGTCAGGAGGGAGTATCCCCCAGTACAAGTGCACTAATTTGCAAGTCCGGATGAGCGTTAGTTCGGGAAACATCCACAAGTTTTGGGGCTGAAAGTTTTATGGTCAAAAAGCATGTATTTTTTAGTACCCCCCTAAAAAAAATTGGAGTTTTGGACCAAAATGTCAAAGTCGTTTTTGCTCTACCATGTCAAGAGGGAATATCCCCCAGTACCAGTGCTCTAATTTGCAAGTCCGGATGAGCGTTAGTTCGGGAAACATCCACAAATTTTGGGGCTGAAAGTTTTAGGGTCAAAAAGCATGTATTTTTTAGTACCCCCCTAAAAAAAATGGGAGTTTTGGACCAAAATGTCAAAGTCATTTTTGCTCTACCATCTCAAGAGGGAATATCCCCCAGTACCAGTGCTCTAATTTGCAAGTCCGGATGAGCGTTAGTTCGGGAAACATCCACAAGTTTTGGGGCTGAAAGTGTAAGGGTCAAAAAGCATGTATTTTTTAGTATCCCACTAAAAAAAATTGGAGTTTTGGACCAAAATGTCAAAGTCGTTTTTGCTCTACCAAGTCAGGAGGGAGTATCCCCCAGTACCAGTGCACTTATTTGCAAGTCAGCATAAGCGTTAGTTCGGGAAACATCCACAAGTTTTGGGGCTGAAAGTTTTAGGGTCAAAAAGCATGTATTTTTTAGTACCCCCCTAAAAAAAATGGGAGTTTTGGACCAAAATGTCAAAGTCGTTTTTGCTCTACCATGTCAAGAGGGAATATCCCCCAGTACCAGTGCTCTAATTTGCAAGTCCGGATGAGCGTAAGTTCGGGAAACATCCACCAGTTTTGGGGCTGAAAGTTTTAGGGTCAAAAAGCATGTATTTTTTAGTACCCCCCTAAAAAATATTGGAGTTTTGGACCAAAATGTCAAAGTCGTTTTTGCTCTACCATGTCAAGAGGGAATATCCCCCAGTACCAGTGCTCTAATTTGCAAGTCCGGATGAGCGTTAGTTCGGGAAACATCCACAAGTTTTGGGGCTGAAAGTTTTAGGGTCAAAAAGCATGTATTTTTTAGTACCCCCCTAAAAAAAATGGGAGTTTTGGACCAAAATGTCAAAGTCATTTTTGCTCTACCATGTCAAGAGGGAATATCCCCCAGTACCATTGCTCTAATTTGCAAGTCCGGATGAGCGTTAGTTCGGGAAACATCCACAAATTTTGGGGCTGAAAGTTTTAGGGTCAAAAAGCATGTATTTTTTAGTACCCCCCTAAAAAAAATGGGAGTTTTGGACCAAAATGTCAAAGTCATTTTTGCTCTACCATGTCAAGAGGGAATATCCCCCAGTACCAGTGCTCTAATTTGCAAGTCCGGATGAGCGTTAGTTCGGGAAACATCCACAAATTTTGGGGCTGAAAGTTTTAGGGTCAAAAAGCATGTATTTTTTAGTACCCCCCTAAAAAAAATGGGAGTTTTGGACCAAAATGTCAAAGTCATTTTTGCTCTACCATCTCAAGAGGGAATATCCCCCAGTACCAGTGCTCTAATTTGCAAGTCCGGATGAGCGTTAGTTCGGGAAACATCCACAAGTTTTGGGGCTGAAAGTGTAAGGGTCAAAAAGCATGTATTTTTTAGTATCCCACTAAAAAAAATTGGAGTTTTGGACCAAAATGTCAAAGTCGTTTTTGCTCTACCAAGTCAGGAGGGAGTATCCCCCAGTACCAGTGCACTTATTTGCAAGTCAGCATAAGCGTTAGTTCGGGAAACATCCACAAGTTTTGGGGCTGAAAGTTTTAGGGTCAAAAAGCATGTATTTTTTAGTACCCCCCTAAAAAAAATGGGAGTTTTGGACCAAAATGTCAAAGTCGTTTTTGCTCTACCATGTCAAGAGGGAATATCCCCCAGTACCAGTGCTCTAATTTGCAAGTCCGGATGAGCGTAAGTTCGGGAAACATCCACCAGTTTTGGGGCTGAAAGTTTTAGGGTCAAAAAGCATGTATTTTTTAGTACCCCCCTAAAAAATATTGGAGTTTTGGACCAAAATGTCAAAGTCGTTTTTGCTCTACCATGTCAAGAGGGAATATCCCCCAGTACCAGTGCTCTAATTTGCAAGTCCGGATGAGCGTTAGTTCGGGAAACATCCACAAATTTTGGGGCTGAAAGTTTTAGGGTCAAAAAGCATGTATTTTTTAGTACCCCCCTAAAAAAAATGGGAGTTTTGGACCAAAATGTCAAAGTCGTTTTTGCTCTACCATGTCAAGAGGGAATATCCCCCAGTACCAGTGCTCTAATTTGCAAGTCCGGATGAGCATTAGTTCGGGAAACATCCACCAGTTTTGGGGCTGAAAGTTTTATGGTCAAAAAGCACTTATTTTTTAGTACCCCCCTAAAAAATATTGGAGTTTTGGACCAAAATGTCAAAGTCGTTTTTGCTCTACCATGTCAAGAGGGAATATCCCCCAGTACCATTGCTCTAATTTGCAAGTCCGGATGAGCGTTAGTTCGGGAAACATCCACAAATTTTGGGGCTGAAAGTTTTAGGGTCAAAAAGCATGTATTTTTTAGTACCCCCCTAAAAAAATATTGGAGTTTTGGACCAAAATGTCAAAGTCGTTTTTGCTCTACCATGTCAAGAGGGAATATCCCCCAGTACCAGTGCTCTAATTTGCAAGTCCGGATGAGCGTTAGTTCGGGAAACATCCACCAGTTTTGGGGCTGAAAGTTTTAGGGTCAAAAAGCACATATTTTTTAGTACCCCCCTAAAAAATATTGGAGTTTTGGACCAAAATGTCAAAGTCGTTTTTGCTCTACCATGTCAAGAGGGAATATCCCCCAGTACCAGTGCACTAATTTGCAAGTCCGGATGAGCGTTAGTTCGGGAAACATCCACAAGTTTTGGGGCTGAAAGTTTTGTGGTCAAAAAGCATGTATTTTTTAGTACCCCCTAAAAAAAATGGGAGTTTTGGACCAAAATGTCAAAGTCGTTTTTGCTCTACCATGTCAAGAGGGAATATCCTCCAGTACCAATGCACTAATTTGCAAGTCCGGATGAGCGTTAGTTCGGGAAACATCCACAAGTTTTGGGGCTGAAAGTTTTATGGTCAAAAAGCATGTATTTTTTAGTACCCCCCTAAAAAAAATGGGAGTTTTGGACCAAAATGTCAAAGTCGTTTTTGCTCTACCATGTCAAGAGGGAATATCCCCCAGTACCAGTGCTCTAATTTGCAAGTCCGGATGAGCGTTAGTTCGGGAAACATCCACAAATTTTGGGGCTGAAAGTTTTAGGGTCAAAAAGCATGTATTTTTTAGTACCCCCCTAAAAAAAATGGGAGTTTTGGACCAAAATGTCAAAGTCGTTTTTGCTCTACCATCTCAAGAGGGAATATCCCCCAGTACCAGTGCTCTAATTTGCAAGTCCGGATGAGCATTAGTTCGGGAAACATCCACCAGTTTTGGGGCTGAAAGTTTTATGGTCAAAAAGCACTTATTTTTTAGTACCCCCCTAAAAAATATTGGAGTTTTGGACCAAAATGTCAAAGTCGTTTTTGCTCTACCATGTCAAGAGGGAATATCCCCCAGTACCATTGCTCTAATTTGCAAGTCCGGATGAGCGTTAGTTCGGGAAACATCCACAAATTTTGGGGCTGAAAGTTTTAGGGTCAAAAAGCATGTATTTTTTAGTACCCCCCTAAAAAAATATTGGAGTTTTGGACCAAAATGTCAAAGTCGTTTTTGCTCTACCATGTCAAGAGGGAATATCCCCCAGTACCAGTGCTCTAATTTGCAAGTCCGGATGAGCGTTAGTTCGGGAAACATCCACCAGTTTTGGGGCTGAAAGTTTTAGGGTCAAAAAGCACATATTTTTTAGTACCCCCCTAAAAAATATTGGAGTTTTGGACCAAAATGTCAAAGTCGTTTTTGCTCTACCATGTCAAGAGGGAATATCCCCCAGTACCAGTGCACTAATTTGCAAGTCCGGATGAGCGTTAGTTCGGGAAACATCCACAAGTTTTGGGGCTGAAAGTTTTGTGGTCAAAAAGCATGTATTTTTTAGTACCCCCCTAAAAAAAATGGGAGTTTTGGACCAAAATGTCAAAGTCGTTTTTGCTCTACCATGTCAAGAGGGAATATCCTCCAGTACCAATGCACTAATTTGCAAGTCCGGATGAGCGTTAGTTCGGGAAACATCCACAAGTTTTGGGGCTGAAAGTTTTATGGTCAAAAAGCATGTATTTTTTAGTACCCCCCTAAAAAAAATGGGAGTTTTGGACCAAAATGTCAAAGTCGTTTTTGTTCTACCATGTCAAGAGGGAATATCCCCCAGTACCAGTGCTCTAATTTGCAAGTCCGGATGAGCGTTAGTTCGGGAAACATCCACAAGTTTTGGGGCTGAAAGTTTTATGGTCAAAAAGCATGTATTTTTTAGTACCCCCCTAAAAAAAATGGGAGTTTTGGACCAAAATGTCAAAGTCGTTTTTGCTCTACCATCTCAAGAGGGAATATCCCCCAGTACCAGTGCTGTAATTTGCAAGTCCGGATGAGCGTTAGTTCGGGAAACATCCACCAGTTTTGGGGCTGAAAGTTTTATGGTCAAAAAGCACTTATTTTTTAGTACCCCCCTAAAAAATATTGGAGTTTTGGACCAAAATGTCAAAGTCGTTTTTGCTCTACCATCTCAAGAGGGAATATCCCCCAGTACCAGTGCTCTAATTTGCAAGTCCGGATGAGCGTTAGTTCGGGAAACATCCACAAATTTTGGGGCTGAAAGTTTTAGGGTCAAAAAGCATGTGTTTTTTAGTACCCCCCTAAAAAAAATGGGAGTTTTGGACCAAAATGTCAAAGTCGTTTTTGCTCTACCATCTCAAGAGGGAATATCCCCCAGTACCAGTGCTCTAATTTGCAAGTCCGGATGAGCGCTAGTTCGGGAAACATCTACCAGTTTTGGGGCTGAAAGTTTTATGGTCAAAAAGCACATATTTTTTAGTACCCCCCTAAAAAATATTGGAGTTTTGGACCAAAATGTCAAAGTCATTTTTGCTCTACCATGTCAAGAGGGAATATCCCCCAGTACCATTGCTCTAATTTGCAAGTCCGGATGAGCGTTAGTTCGGGAAACATCCACAAATTTTGGGGCTGAAAGTTTTAGGGTCAAAAAGCATGTATTTTTTAGTACCCCCCTAAAAAAAATTGGAGTTTTGGACCAAAATGTTAAAGTCGTTTTTGCTCTACCATGTCAAGAGGGAATATCCCCCAGTACCAGTGCTCTAATTTGCAAGTCCGGATGAGCGTAAGTTCGGGAAACATCCACCAGTTTTGGGGCTGAAAGTTTTAGGGTCAAAAAGCACATATTTTTTAGTACCCCCCTAAAAAATATTGGAGTTTTGGACCAAAATGTCAAAGTCGTTTTTGCTCTACCATGTCAAGAGGGAGTATCCCCCAGTACCAGTGCACTAATTTGCAAGTCCGGATGAGCGTTAGTTCGGGAAACATCCACCAGTTTTGGGGCTGAAAGTTTTGTGGTCAAAAAGCATGTATTTTTTAGTACCCCCCAAAAAAAAAATGGGAGTTTTGGACCAAAATGTCAAAGTCGTTTTTGCTCTACCATGTCAAGAGGGAATATCCTCCAGTACCAGTGCACTAATTTGCAAGTCCGGATGAGCGTTAGTTCGGGAAACATCCACAAGTTTTGGGGCTGAAAGTTTTATGGTCAAAAAGCATGTATTTTTTAGTACCCCCCTAAAAAAAATTGGAGTTTTGGACCAAAATGTCAAAGTCGTTTTTGCTCTACCATGTCAAGAGGGAATATCCCCCAGTACCAGTGCTCTAATTTGCAAGTCCGGATGAGCGTTAGTTCGGGAAACATTCACAAATTTTGGGGCTGAAAGTTTTAGGGTCAAAAAGCATGTATTTTTTAGTACCCCCCTAAAAAAAATGGGAGTTTTGGACCAAAATGTCAAAGTCATTTTTGCTCTACCATCTCAAGAGGGAATATCCCCCAGTACCAGTGCTCTAATTTGCAAGTCCGGATGAGCGTTAGTTCGGGAAACATCCACAAATTTTGGGGCTGAAAGTTTTAGGGTCAAAAAGCATGTATTTTTTAGTACCCCCCTAAAAAAAATGGGAGTTTTGGACCAAAATGTCAAAGTCGTTTTTGCTCTACCATCTCAAGAGGGAATATCCCCCAGTACCAGTGCTCTAATTTGCAAGTCCGGATGAGCGTTAGTTCGGGAAACATCCACCAGTTTTGGGGCTGAAAGTTTTATGGTCAAAAAGCACTTATTTTTTAGTACCCCCCTAAAAAATATTGGAGTTTTGGACCAAAATGTCAAAGTCGTTTTTGCTCTACCATGTCAAGAGGGAATATCCCCCAGTACCAGTGCTCTAATTTGCAAGTCCGGATGAGCGTTAGTTCGGGAAACATCCACAAATTTTGGGGCTGAAAGTTTTAGGGTCAAAAAGCATGTATTTTTTAGTACCCCCCTAAAAAAAATGGGAGTTTTGGACCAAAATGACAAAGTCGTTTTTGCTCTACCATCTCAAGAGGGAATATCCCCCAGTACCAGTGCTCTAATTTGCAAGTCCGGATGAGCGTTAGTTCGGGAAACATCCACAAGTTTTGGGGCTGAAAGTTTTATGGTCAAAAAGCACTTATTTTTTAGTACCCCCCTAAAAAATATTGGAGTTTTGGACCAAAATGTCAAAGTCGTTTTTGCTCTACCATGTCAAGAGGGAATATCCCCCAGTACCATTGCTCTAATTTGCAAGTCCGGATGAGCGTTAGTTCGGGAAACATCCACAAATTTTGGGGCTGAAAGTTTTAGGGTCAAAAAGCATGTATTTTTTAGTACCCCCCTAAAAAAAATGGGAGTTTTGGACCAAAATGTCAAAGTCGTTTTTGCTCTACCATGTCAAGAGGGAATATCCCCCAGTACCAGTGCTCTAATTTGCAAGTCCGGATGAGCGTAAGTCCGGGAAACATCCACCAGTTTTGGGGCTGAAAGTTTTATGGTCAAAAAGCACATATTTTTTAGTACCCCCCTAAAAAATATTGGAGTTTTGGACCAAAATGTCAAAGTCGTTTTTGCTCTACCATGTCAAGAGGGAGTATCCCCCAGTACCAGTGCACTAATTTGCAAGTCCGGATGAGCGTTAGTTCGGGAAACATCCACAAGTTTTGGGGCTGAAAGTTTTATGGTCAAAAAGCATGTATTTTTTAGTACCCCCCTAAAAAAAATGGGAGTTTTGGACCAAAATGTCAAAGTCGTTTTTGCTCTACCATGTCAAGAGGGAATATCCCCCAGTACCAGTGCTCTAATTTGCAAGTCCGGATGAGCGTTAGTTCGGGAAACATCCACAAATTTTGGGGCTGAAAGTTTTAGGGTCAAAAAGCACATATTTTTTAGTACCCCCCTAAAAAATATTGGAGTTTTGGACCAAAATGTCAAAGTCGTTTTTGCTCTACCATGTCAAGAGGGAATATCCCCCAGTTCCATTGCTCTAATTTGCAAGTCCGGATGAGCGTTAGTTCGGGAAACATCCACCAGTTTTGGGGCTGAAAGTTTTATGGTCAAAAAGCACATATTTTTTAGTACCCCCCTAAAAAATATTGGAGTTTTGGACCAAAATGTCAAAGTCGTTTTTGCTCTACCATGTCAAGAGGGAATATCCCCCAGTACCATTGCTCTAATTTGCAAGTCCGGATGAGCGTTAGTTCGGGAAACATCCACAAATTTTGGGGCTGAAAGTTTTAGGGTCAAAAAGCATGTATTTTTTAGTACCCCCCTAAAAAAAATGGGAGTTTTTGACCAAAATGTCAAAGTCGTTTTTGCTCTACCATGTCAAGAGGGAATATCCCCCAGTACCAGTGCTGTAATTTGCAAGTCCGGATGAGCGTTAGTTCGGGAAACATCCACCAGTTTTGGGGCTGAAAGTTTTATGGTCAAAAAGCACATATTTTTTAGTACCCCCCTAAAAAATATTGGAGTTTTGGACCAAAATGTCAAAGTCGTTTTTGCTCTACCATGTCAAGAGGGAATATCCCCCAGTACCAGTGCTCTAATTTGCAAGTCCGGATGAGCGTTAGTTCGGGAAACATCCACAAATTTTGGGGCTGAAAGTTTTAGGGTCAAAAAGCATGTATTTTTTAGTACCCCCCTAAAAAAAATTGGAGTTTTGCACCAAAATGTCAAAGTCGTTTTTGCTCTACCATGTCAAGAGGGAATATCCCCCAGTACCAGTGCTCTAATTTGCAAGTCCGGATGAGCGTTAGTTCGGGAAACATCCACCAGTTTTGGGGCTGAAAGTTTTATGGTCAAAAAGCACATATTTTTTAGTACCCCCCTAAAAAATATTGGAGTTTTGGACCAAAATGTCAAAGTCGTTTTTGCTCTACCATGTCAAGAGGGAATATCCCCCAGTACCAGTGCTCTAATTTGCAAGTCCGGATGAGCGTTAGTTCGGGAAACATCCACAAATTTTGGGGCTGAAAGTTTTAGGGTCAAAAAGCATGTATTTTTTAGTACCCCCCTAAAAAAAATGGGAGTTTTTGACCAAAATGTCAAAGTCGTTTTTGCTCTACCATGTCAAGAGGGAATATCCCCCAGTACCAGTGCTGTAATTTGCAAGTCCGGATGAGCGTTAGTTCGGGAAACATCCACCAGTTTTGGGGCTGAAAGTTTTAGGGTCAAAAAGCATGTATTTTTTAGTACCCCCCTAAAAAATATTGGAGTTTTGGACCAAAATGTCAAAGTCGTTTTTACTCTACCATGTCAAGAGGGAATATCCCCCAGTACCAGTGCTCTAATTTGCAAGTCCAGATGAGCGTTAGTTCGGGAAACATCCACCAGTTTTGGGGCTGAAAGTTTTAGGGTCAAAAAGCATGTATTTTTTAGTACCCCCTAAAAAAATTTGGAGTTTTGGACCAAAATGTCAAAATCGTTTTTGCTCTACCATGTCAAGAGGGAATATCCTCCAGTACCAGTGCACTAATTTGCAAGTCCGGATGAGCGTTAGTTCGGGAAACATCCACCAGTTTTGGGGCTGAAAGTTTTAGGGTCAAAAAGCATGTATTTTTTAGTACCCCCCTAAAAAAAATTGGAGTTTTGGACCAAAATGTCAAAGTCGTTTTTGCTCTACCATGTCAAGAGGGAATATCCCCCAGTTCCATTGCTCTAATTTGCAAGTCCGGATGAGCGTTAGTTCGGGAAACATCCACCAGTTTTGGGGCTGAAAGTTTTATGGTCAAAAAGCACATATTTTTTAGTACCCCCCTAAAAAATATTGGAGTTTTGGACCAAAATGTCAAAGTCGTTTTTGCTCTACCATGTCAAGAGGGAATATCCCCCAGTACCAGTGCTCTAATTTGCAAGTCCGGATGAGCGTTAGTTCGGGAAACATCCACAAATTTTGGGGCTGAAAGTTTTAGGGTCAAAAAGCATGTATTTTTTAGTACCCCCCTAAAAAAAATGGGAGTTTTTGACCAAAATGTCAAAGTCGTTTTTGCTCTACCATGTCAAGAGGGAATATCCCCCAGTACCAGTGCTGTAATTTGCAAGTCCGGATGAGCGTTAGTTCGGGAAACATCCACCAGTTTTGGGGCTGAAAGTTTTAGGGTCAAAAAGCACATATTTTTTAGTACCCCCCTAAAAAATATTGGAGTTTTTGACCAAAATGTCAAAGTCGTTTTTGCTCTACCATGTCAAGAGGGAATATCCCCCAGTACCAGTGCTCTAATTTGCAAGTCCGGATGAGCGTTAGTTCGGGAAACATCCACAAATTTTGGGGCTGAAAGTTTTAGGGTCAAAAAGCATGTATTTTTTAGTACCCCCCTAAAAAAAATGGGAGTTTTGCACCAAAATGTCAAAGTCGTTTTTGCTCTACCATGTCAAGAGGGAATATCCCCCAGTACCAGTGCTCTAATTTGCAAGTCCGGATGAGCGTTAGTTCGGGAAACATCCACCAGTTTTGGGGCTGAAAGTTTTATGGTCAAAAAGCACATATTTTTTAGTACCCCCCTAAAAAATATTGGAGTTTTGGACCAAAATGTCAAAGTCGTTTTTGCTCTACCATGTCAAGAGGGAATATCCCCCAGTACCATTGCTCTAATTTGCAAGTCCGGATGAGCGTTAGTTCGGGAAACATCCACAAATTTTGGGGCTGAAAGTTTTAGGGTCAAAAAGCATGTATTTTTTAGTACCCCTCTAAAAAAAATGGGAGTTTTTGACCAAAATGTCAAAGTCGTTTTTGCTCTACCATGTCAAGAGGGAATATCCCCCAGTACCAGTGCTCTAATTTGCAAGTCCGGATGAGCGTTAGTTCGGGAAACATCCACAAGTTTTGGGGCTGAAAGTTTTATGGTCAAAAAGCACATATTTTTTAGTACCCCCCTAAAAAATATTGGAGTTTTGGACCAAAATGTCAAAGTCGTTTTTGCTCTACCATGTCAAGAGGGAATATCCCCCAGTACCAGTGCTCTAATTTGCAAGTCCGGATGAGCGTTAGTTCGGGAAACATCCACAAGTTTTGGGGCTGAAAGTTTTAGGGTCAAAAAGCATGTATTTTTTAGTACCCCCTAAAAAAATTTGGAGTTTTGGACCAAAATGTCAAAATCGTTTTTGCTCTACCATGTCAAGAGGGAATATCCTCCAGTACCAGTGCTCTAATTTGCAAGTCCGGATGAGCGTTAGTTCGGGAAACATCCACCAGTTTTGGGGCTGAAAGTTTTATGGTCAAAAAGCATGTATTTTTTAGTACCCCCCTAAAAAATATTGGAGTTTTGGACCAAAATGTCAAATTCGTTTTTGCTCTACCATGTCAAGAGGGAATATCCCCCAGTACCAGTGCTGTAATTTCCCAGTCTGGATGAGCGTTAGTTCGGGAAACATCCACCAGTTTTGGGGCTGAAAGTTTTATGGTCAAAAAGCACATATTTTTTAGTACCCCCCTAAAAAATATTGGAAATTTGGACCAAAATGTCAAAGTCGTTTTTGCTCTACCATGTCAAGAGGGAATATTTTAATTACCAGTACTCTAATTTGCAAGTCCGGATGAGCGTTAGTTCGGGAAACATCCACCAGTTTTGGGGCTGAAAGTTTTATGGTCAAAAAGCACATATTTTTAGTACCCCCCTAAAAAAATATTGGAGTTTTAGACCAAAATTTCAAAGTCGTTTTTGCTCTACCATGTCAAACCATCTCAAGAGGGAATATCCCCCAGTACCATTGCTCTAATTTGCAAGTCCGGATGAGCGTTAGTTCGGGAAACATCCACAAGTTTTGGGGCTGAAAGTTTTATGGTCAAAAAGCACATATTTTTAGTACCCCCCTAAAAAAATATTGGAGTTTTGGACCAAAATGTCAAAGTCGTTTTTGCTCTACCATCTCAAGAGGGAATATCCCCCAGTACCATTGCTCTAATTTGCAAGTCCGGATGAGCGTTAGTTCGGGAAACATCCACAAGTTTTGGGGCTGAAAGTTTTATAGTCAAAAAGCATGTATTTTTTAGTACCCCCCTAAAAAAAATGGGAGTTTTGGACCAAAATGTCAAAGTCGTTTTTGCTCTACCATGTCAAGAGGGAATATCCCCCAGTACCAGTGCTCTAATTTGCAAGTCCGGATGAGCGTTAGTTCGGGAAACATCCACCAGTCTTGGGGCTGAAAGTTTTAGGGTCAAAAAGCATGTATTTTTTAGTACCCCCCTAAAAAATATTGGAGTTTTGGACCAAAATGTCAAAGTCGTTTTTACTCTACCATGTCAAGAGGGAATATCCCCCAGTACCAGTGCTCTAATTTGCAAGTCCAGATGAGCGTTAGTTCGGGAAACATCCACAAGTTTTGGGGCTGAAAGTTTTAGGGTCAAAAAGCATGTATTTTTTAGTACCCCCTAAAAAAATTTGGAGGTTTGGACCAAAATGTCAAAATCGTTTTTGCTCTACCATGTCAAGAGGGAATATCCTCCAGTACCAGTGCACTAATTTGCAAGTCCGGATGAGCGTTAGTTCGGGAAACATCCACCAGTTTTGGGGCTGAAAGTTTTAGGGTCAAAAAGCATGTATTTTTTAGTACCCCCCTAAAAAAAATTGGAGTTTTGGACCAAAATGTCAAAGTCGTTTTTGCTCTACCATGTCAAGAGGGAATATCCCCCAGTTCCATTGCTCTAATTTGCAAGTCCGGATGAGCGTTAGTTCGGGAAACATCCACCAGTTTTGGGGCTGAAAGTTTTATGGTCAAAAAGCACATATTTTTTAGTACCCCCCTAAAAAATATTGGAGTTTTGGACCAAAATGTCAAAGTCGTTTTTGCTCTACCATGTCAAGAGGGAATATCCCCCAGTACCAGTGCTCTAATTTGCAAGTCCGGATGAGCGTTAGTTCGGGAAACATCCACAAATTTTGGGGCTGAAAGTTTTAGGGTCAAAAAGCATGTATTTTTTAGTACCCCCCTAAAAAAAATGGGAGTTTTTGACCAAAATGTCAAAGTCGTTTTTGCTCTACCATGTCAAGAGGGAATATCCCCCAGTACCAGTGCTGTAATTTGCAAGTCCGGATGAGCGTTAGTTCGGGAAACATCCACCAGTTTTGGGGCTGAAAGTTTTATGGTCAAAAAGCACATATTTTTTAGTACCCCCCTAAAAAATATTGGAGTTTTTGACCAAAATGTCAAAGTCGTTTTTGCTCTACCATGTCAAGAGGGAATATCCCCCAGTACCAGTGCTCTAATTTGCAAGTCCGGATGAGCGTTAGTTCGGGAAACATCCACAAATTTTGGGGCTGAAAGTTTTAGGGTCAAAAAGCATGTATTTTTTAGTACCCCCCTAAAAAAAATGGGAGTTTTGCACCAAAATGTCAAAGTCGTTTTTGCTCTACCATGTCAAGAGGGAATATCCCCCAGTACCAGTGCTCTAATTTGCAAGTCCGGATGAGCGTTAGTTCGGGAAACATCCACCAGTTTTGGGGCTGAAAGTTTTATGGTCAAAAAGCACATATTTTTTAGTACCCCCCTAAAAAATATTGGAGTTTTGGACCAAAATGTCAAAGTCGTTTTTGCTCTACCATGTCAAGAGGGAATATCCCCCAGTACCATTGCTCTAATTTGCAAGTCCGGATGAGCGTTAGTTCGGGAAACATCCACAAATTTTGGGGCTGAAAGTTTTAGGGTCAAAAAGCATGTATTTTTTAGTACCCCTCTAAAAAAAATGGGAGTTTTTGACCAAAATGTCAAAGTCGTTTTTGCTCTACCATGTCAAGAGGGAATATCCCCCAGTACCAGTGCTCTAATTTGCAAGTCCGGATGAGCGTTAGTTCGGGAAACATCCACCAGTTTTGGGGCTGAAAGTTTTATGGTCAAAAAGCACATATTTTTTAGTACCCCCCTAAAAAATATTGGAGTTTTGGACCAAAATGTCAAAGTCGTTTTTGCTCTACCATGTCAAGAGGGAATATCCCCCAGTACCAGTGCTCTAATTTGCAAGTCCGGATGAGCGTTAGTTCGGGAAACATCCACAAGTTTTGGGGCTGAAAGTTTTAGGGTCAAAAAGCATGTATTTTTTAGTACCCCCTAAAAAAATTTGGAGTTTTGGACCAAAATGTCAAAATCGTTTTTGCTCTACCATGTCAAGAGGGAATATCCTCCAGTACCAGTGCACTAATTTGCAAGTCCGGATGAGCGTTAGTTCGGGAAACATCCACCAGTTTTGGGGCTGAAAGTTTTATGGTCAAAAAGCATGTATTTTTTAGTACCCCCCTAAAAAATATTGGAGTTTTGGACCAAAATGTCAAATTCGTTTTTGCTCTACCATGTCAAGAGGGAATATCCCCCAGTACCAGTGCTGTAATTTCCCAGTCTGGATGAGCGTTAGTTCGGGAAACATCCACCAGTTTTGGGGCTGAAAGTTTTATGGTCAAAAAGCACATATTTTTTAGTACCCCCCTAAAAAATATTGGAAATTTGGACCAAAATGTCAAAGTCGTTTTTGCTCTACCATGTCAAGAGGGAATATTTTAATTACCAGTACTCTAATTTGCAAGTCCGGATGAGCGTTAGTTCGGGAAACATCCACCAGTTTTGGGGCTGAAAGTTTTATGGTCAAAAAGCACATATTTTTAGTACCCCCCTAAAAAAATATTGGAGTTTTAGACCAAAATTTCAAAGTCGTTTTTGCTCTACCATGTCAAACCATCTCAAGAGGGAATATCCCCCAGTACCATTGCTCTAATTTGCAAGTCCGGATGAGCGTTAGTTCGGGAAACATCCACAAGTTTTGGGGCTGAAAGTTTTATGGTCAAAAAGCACATATTTTTAGTACCCCCCTAAAAAAATATTGGAGTTTTGGACCAAAATGTCAAAGTCGTTTTTGCTCTACCATCTCAAGAGGGAATATCCCCCAGTACCATTGCTCTAATTTGCAAGTCCGGATGAGCGTTAGTTCGGGAAACATCCACAAGTTTTGGGGCTGAAAGTTTTATAGTCAAAAAGCATGTATTTTTTAGTACCCCCCTAAAAAAAATGGGAGTTTTGGACCAAAATGTCAAAGTCGTTTTTGCTCTACCATGTCAAGAGGGAATATCCCCCAGTACCAGTGCTGTAATTTGCAAGTCCGGATGAGCGTTAGTTCGGGAAACATCCACCAGTCTTGGGGCTGAAAGTTTTAGGGTCAAAAAGCATGTATTTTTTAGTACCCCCCTAAAAAATATTGGAGTTTTGGACCAAAATGTCAAAGTCGTTTTTACTCTACCATGTCAAGAGGGAATATCCCCCAGTACCAGTGCTCTAATTTGCAAGTCCAGATGAGCGTTAGTTCGGGAAACATCCACAAGTTTTGGGGCTGAAAGTTTTAGGGTCAAAAAGCATGTATTTTTTAGTACCCCCTAAAAAAATTTGGAGTTTTGGACCAAAATGTCAAAATCGTTTTTGCTCTACCATGTCAAGAGGGAATATCCTCCAGTACCAGTGCACTAATTTGCAAGTCCGGATGAGCGTTAGTTCGGGAAACATCCACCAGTTTTGGGGCTGAAAGTTTTAGGGTCAAAAAGCACATATTTTTTAGTACCCCCCTAAAAAATATTGGAGTTTTGGACCAAAATGTCAAAGTCGTTTTTGCTCTACCATGTCAAGAGGGAATATCCCCCAGTACCAGTGCTCTAATTTGCAAGTCCGGATGAGCGTTAGTTCGGGAAACATCCACAAGTTTTGGGGCTGAAAGTTTTAGGGTCAAAAAGCATGTATTTTTTAGTACCCCCCTAAAAAAAATGGGAGTTTTTGACCAAAATGTCAAAGTCGTTTTTGCTCTACCATGTCAAGAGGGAATATCCCCCAGTACCAGTGCTGTAATTTGCAAGTCCGGATGAGCGTTAGTTCGGGAAACATCCACCAGTTTTGGGGCTGAAAGTTTTATGGTCAAAAAGCACATATTTTTTAGTATCCCCCTAAAAAATATTGGAGTTTTTGACCAAAATGTCAAAGTCGTTTTTGCTCTACCATGTCAAGAGGGAATATCCCCCAGTACCAGTGCTCTAATTTGCAAGTCCGGATGAGCGTTAGTTCGGGAAACATCCACAAATTTTGGGGCTGAAAGTTTTAGGGTCAAAAAGCATGTATTTTTTAGTACCCCCCTAAAAAAAATTGGAGTTTTGCACCAAAATGTCAAAGTCGTTTTTGCTCTACCATGTCAAGAGGGAATATCCCCCAGTACCAGTGCTCTAATTTGCAAGTCCGGATGAGCGTTAGTTCGGGAAACATCCACCAGTTTTGGGGCTGAAAGTTTTATGGTCAAAAAGCACATATTTTTTAGTACCCCCCTAAAAAATATTGGAGTTTTGGACCAAAATGTCAAAGTCGTTTTTGCTCTACCATGTCAAGAGGGAATATCCCCCAGTACCAGTGCTCTAATTTGCAAGTCCGGATGAGCGTTAGTTCGGGAAACATCCACAAATTTTGGGGCTGAAAGTTTTAGGGTCAAAAAGCATGTATTTTTTAGTACCCCTCTAAAAAAAATGGGAGTTTTTGACCAAAATGTCAAAGTCGTTTTTGCTCTACCATGTCAAGAGGGAATATCCCCCAGTACCAGTGCTCTAATTTGCAAGTCCGGATGAGCGTTAGTTCGGGAAACATCCACCAGTTTTGGGGCTGAAAGTTTTATGGTCAAAAAGCACATATTTTTTAGTACCCCCCTAAAAAATATTGGAGTTTTGGACCAAAATGTCAAAGTCGTTTTTGCTCTACCATGTCAAGAGGGAATATCCCCCAGTACCAGTGCACTAATTTGCAAGTCCGGATGAGCGTTAGTTCGGGAAACATCCACAAGTTTTGGGGCTGAAAGTTTTAGGGTCAAAAAGCATGTATTTTTTAGTACCCCCTAAAAAAATTTGGAGTTTTGGACCAAAATGTCAAAATCGTTTTTGCTCTACCATGTCAAGAGGGAATATCCTCCAGTACCAGTGCACTAATTTGCAAGTCCGGATGAGCGTTAGTTCGGGAAACATCCACCAGTTTTGGGGCTGAAAGTTTTATGGTCAAAAAGCATGTATTTTTTAGTACCCCCCTAAAAAAAATTGGAGTTTTGGACCAAAATGTCAAATTCGTTTTTGCTCTACCATGTCAAGAGGGAATATCCCCCAGTACCAGTGCTGTAATTTCCCAGTCTGGATGAGCGTTAGTTCGGGAAACATCCACCAGTTTTGGGGCTGAAAGTTTTATGGTCAAAAAGCACATATTTTTTAGTACCCCCCTAAAAAATATTGGAAATTTGGACCAAAATGTCAAAGTCGTTTTTGCTCTACCATGTCAAGAGGGAATAATTTAATTACCAGTACTCTAATTTGCAAGTCCGGATGAGCGTTAGTTCGGGAAACATCCACCAGTTTTGGGGCTGAAAGTTTTATGGTCAAAAAGCACATATTTTTAGTACCCCCCTAAAAAAATATTGGAGTTTTAGACCAAAATTTCAAAGTCGTTTTTGCTCTACCATGTCAAACCATCTCAAGAGGGAATATCCCCCAGTACCATTGCTCTAATTTGCAAGTCCGGATGAGCGTTAGTTCGGGAAACATCCACAAGTTTTGGGGCTGAAAGTTTTATGGTCAAAAAGCACATATTTTTAGTACCCCCCTAAAAAAATATTGGAGTTTTGGACCAAAATGTCAAAGTCGTTTTTGCTCTACCATCTCAAGAGGGAATATCCCCCAGTACCATTGCTCTAATTTGCAAGTCCGGATGAGCGTTAGTTCGGGAAACATCCACAAGTTTTGGGGCTGAAAGTTTTATAGTCAAAAAGCATGTATTTTTTAGTACCCCCCTAAAAAAAATGGGAGTTTTGGACCAAAATGTCAAAGTCGTTTTTGCTCTACCATGTCAAGAGGGAATATCCCCCAGTACCAGTACTCTAATTTGCAAATCCGGATGAGCGTTAGTTCGGGAAACATCCACAAGTTTTGGGGCTGAAAGTTTTAGGGTCAAAAAGCACATATTTTTAGTACCCCCCTAAAAAAAGATTGGACTTTTGGACCAAAAATGTCAAAGTCGTTTTTGCTCTACCATCTCAAGAGGGAATATCCCCCATTACCATTGCTCTAATTTGCAAGTCCGGATGAGCGTTAGTTCGGGAAACATCCACAAGTTTTGGGGCTGAAAGTTTTTTGGTCAAAAAGCATGTATTTTTTAGTACCCCCCTAAAAAAAAATGGGAGTTTTGGACCAAAATGTCAAAGTCGTTTTTGCTCTACCATGTCAAGAGGGAATATCCCTAAGTACCAGTGCTCTAATTTGCAAGTCCGGATGAGCGTTAGTTCGGGAAACAACCACAAGTTTTGGGGCTGAAAGTTTTATGGTCAAAAAGCATGTATTTTTTAGTACCCCCCTAAAAAAAATTGGAGTTTTTGACCAAAATGTCAAAGTCGTTTTTGCTCTACCATGTCAAGAGGGAATATCCCCCAGTACCAGTGCTCTAATTTGCAAGTCCGGATGAGCGTTAGTTCGGGAAACATCCACCAGTTTTGGGGCTGAAAGTTTTATGGTCAAAAAGCACATATTTTTTAGTACCCCCCTAAAAAATATTGGAGTTTTGGACCAAAATGTCAAAGTCGTTTTTGCTCTACCATGTCAAGAGGGAATATCCCCCAGTACCAGTGCACTAATTTGCATGTCCGGATGAGCGTTAGTTCGGGAAACATCCACAAGTTTTGGGGCTGAAAGTTTTAGGGTCAAAAAGCATGTATTTTTTAGTACCCGCTAAAAAAAATGGGAGTTTTGGACCAAAATGTCAAAGTCGTTTTTGCTCTACCATGTCAAGTGGGAATATCCCCCAGTACCATTGCTCTTATTTGCAAGTCCGGATGAGCGTTAGTTCGGGAAATATCCACCATTTTTAGGCAAAAGTCTTAGCGTCAAAAAGCACATATTTTTTAGTACCCCCCTATAAAAAATGGGAGTTTTGGACTAAAATTTCAAAGTCGTTTTTGCTCTACCATGTCAAGAGGGAATATCCCCCATTACCAGTGCTCTAATTTTCAAGTCCGGATGAGCATTAGTTCGGGAAACATCCACAAGTTTTGGGGCTGAAAGTTTTAGAGTCAAAAAGCATGTAATTTTTAGTACCCCCCTTAAAAAAATGGGAGTTTTGGACCAAAATGTCAAAGTCGTTTTTGCTCTACCATGTCAAGAGGGAATATCCCCCAGTACCAGTGCTCTAATTTGCAAGTCCGGATGAGCGTTAGTTCGGGAAACATCCACAAATTTTGGGGCTGAAAGTTTTAGGGTCAAAAAGCATGTATTTTTTAGTACCCCTCTAAAAAAAATGGGAGTTTTTGACCAAAATGTCAAAGTCGTTTTTGCTCTACCATGTCAAGAGGGAATATCCCCCAGTACCAGTGCTCTAATTTGCAAGTCCGGATGAGCGTTAGTTCGGGAAACATCCACCAGTTTTGGGGCTGAAAGTTTTATGGTCAAAAAGCACATATTTTTTAGTACCCCCCTAAAAAATATTGGAGTTTTGGACCAAAATGTCAAAGTCGTTTTTGCTCTACCATGTCAAGAGGGAATATCCCCCAGTACCAGTGCTCTAATTTGCAAGTCCGGATGAGCGTTAGTTCGGGAAACATCCACAAGTTTTGGGGCTGAAAGTTTTAGGGTCAAAAAGCATGTATTTTTTAGTACCCCCTAAAAAAATTTGGAGTTTTGGACCAAAATGTCAAAATCGTTTTTGCTCTACCATGTCAAGAGGGAATATCCTCCAGTACCAGTGCACTAATTTGCAAGTCCGGATGAGCGTTAGTTCGGGAAACATCCACCAGTTTTGGGGCTGAAAGTTTTATGGTCAAAAAGCATGTATTTTTTAGTACCCCCCTAAAAAAAATTGGAGTTTTGGACCAAAATGTCAAATTCGTTTTTGCTCTACCATGTCAAGAGGGAATATCCCCCAGTACCAGTGCTGTAATTTCCCAGTCTGGATGAGCGTTAGTTCGGGAAACATCCACCAGTTTTGGGGCTGAAAGTTTTATGGTCCAAAAGCACATATTTTTTAGTACCCCCCTAAAAAATATTGGAAATTTGGACCAAAATGTCAAAGTCGTTTTTGCTCTACCATGTCAAGAGGGAATATTTTAATTACCAGTACTCTAATTTGCAAGTCCGGATGAGCGTTAGTTCGGGAAACATCCACCAGTTTTGGGGCTGAAAGTTTTATGGTCAAAAAGCACATATTTTTAGTACCCCCCTAAAAAAATATTGGAGTTTTAGACCAAAATTTCAAAGTCGTTTTTGCTCTACCATGTCAAACCATCTCAAGAGGGAATATCCCCCAGTACCATTGCTCTAATTTGCAAGTCCGGATGAGCGTTAGTTCGGGAAACATCCACAAGTTTTGGGGCTGAAAGTTTTATGGTCAAAAAGCACATATTTTTAGTACCCCCCTAAAAAAATATTGGAGTTTTGGACCAAAATGTCAAAGTCGTTTTTGCTCTACCATCTCAAGAGGGAATATCCCCCAGTACCATTGCTCTAATTTGCAAGTCCGGATGAGCGTTAGTTCGGGAAACATCCACAAGTTTTGGGGCTGAAAGTTTTATAGTCAAAAAGCATGTATTTTTTAGTACCCCCCTAAAAAAAATGGGAGTTTTGGACCAAAATGTCAAAGTCGTTTTTGCTCTACCATGTCAAGAGGGAATATCCCCCAGTACCAGTACTCTAATTTGCAAGTCCGGATGAGCGTTAGTTCGGGAAACATCCACAAGTTTTGGGGCTGAAAGTTTTATGGTCAAAAAGCACATATTTTTAGTACCCCCCTAAAAAAAGATTGGACTTTTGGACCAAAAATGTCAAAGTCGTTTTTGCTCTACCATCTCAAGAGGGAATATCCCCCATTACCATTGCTCTAATTTGCAAGTCCGGATGAGCGTTAGTTCGGGAAACATCCACAAGTTTTGGGGCTGAAAGTTTTTTGGTCAAAAAGCATGTATTTTTTAGTACCCCCCTAAAAAAAAATGGGAGTTTTGGACCAAAATGTCAAAGTCGTTTTTGCTCTACCATGTCAAGAGGGAATATCCCTAAGTACCAGTGCTCTAATTTGCAAGTCCGGATGAGCGTTAGTTCGGGAAACAACCACAAGTTTTGGGGCTGAAAGTTTTATGGTCAAAAAGCATGTATTTTTTAGTACCCCCCTAAAAAAAATTGGAGTTTTTGACCAAAATGTCAAAGTCGTTTTTGCTCTACCATGTCAAGAGGGAATATCCCCCAGTACCAGTGCTCTAATTTGCAAGTCCGGATGAGCGTTAGTTCGGGAAACATCCACCAGTTTTGGGGCTGAAAGTTTTATGGTCAAAAAGCACATATTTTTTAGTACCCCCCTAAAAAATATTGGAGTTTTGGACCAAAATGTCAAAGTCGTTTTTGCTCTACCATGTCAAGAGGGAATATCCCCCAGTACCAGTGCACTAATTTGCATGTCCGGATGAGCGTTAGTTCGGGAAACATCCACAAGTTTTGGGGCTGAAAGTTTTAGGGTCAAAAAGCATGTATTTTTTATTTACCCGCTAAAAAAAATGGGAGTTTTGGACCAAAATGTCAAAGTCGTTTTTGCTCTACCATGTCAAGTGGGAATATCCCCCAGTACCATTGCTCTTATTTGCAAGTCCGGATGAGCGTTAGTTCGGGAAATATCCACCATTTTTAGGCAAAAGTCTTAGCGTCAAAAAGCACATATTTTTTAGTACCCCCCTATAAAAAATGGGAGTTTTGGACTAAAATTTCAAAGTCGTTTTTGCTCTACCATGTCAAGAGGGAATATCCCCCATTACCAGTGCTCTAATTTTCAAGTCCGGATGAGCATTAGTTCGGGAAACATCCACAAGTTTTGGGGCTGAAAGTTTTAGAGTCAAAAAGCATGTAATTTTTAGTACCCCCCTTAAAAAAATGGGAGTTTTGGACCAAAATGTCAAAGTCGTTTTTGCTCTACCATGTCAAGAGGGAATATCCCCCAGTACCAGTGCTCTAATTTGCAAGTCCGGATGAGCGTTAGTTCGGGAAACATCCACAAATTTTGGGGCTGAAAGTTTTAGGGTCAAAAAGCATGTATTTTTTAGTACCCCCCTAAAAAAATGGGAGTTTTTGACCAAAATGTCAAAGTCGTTTTTGCTCTACCATGTCAACAGGGAATATCCCCCAGTACCAGTGCTGTAATTTGCAAGTCCGGATGAGCGTTAGTTCGGGAAACATCCACCAGTTTTGGGGCTGAAAGTTTTATGGTCAAAAAGCACATATTTTTTAGTACCCCCCTAAAAAATATTGGAGTTTTGGACCAAAATGTCAAAATCGTTTTTGCTCTACCATGTCAAGAGGGAATATCCTCCAGAACCAGTGCACTAATTTGCAAGTCCGGATGAGCGTTAGTTCGGGAAACATCCACCAGTTTTGGGGCTGAAAGTTTTAGGGTCAAAAAGCATGTATTTTTTAGTACCCCCCTAAAAAAAATTGGAGTTTTGGACCAAAATGTCAAATTCGTTTTTGCTCTACCATGTCAAGAGGGAATATCCCCCAGTACCAGTGCTGTAATTTCCCAGTCTGGATGAGCGTTAGTTCGGGAAACATCCACCAGTTTTGGGGCTGAAAGTTTTATGGTCAAAAAGCACATATTTTTTAGTACCCCCCTAAAAAATATTGGAAATTTGGACCAAAATGTCAAAGTCGTTTTTGCTCTACCATGTCAAGAGGGAATATTTTAATTACCAGTACTCTAATTTGCAAGTCCGGATGAGCGTTAGTTCGGGAAACATCCACCAGTTTTGGGGCTGAAAGTTTTATGGTCAAAAAGCACATATTTTTAGTACCCCCCTAAAAAAATATTGGAGTTTTTGACCAAAATTTCAAAGTCGTTTTTGCTCTACCATGTCAAACCATCTCAAGAGGGAATATCCCCCAGTACCATTGCTCTAATTTGCAAGTCCGGATGAGCGTTAGTTCGGGAAACATCCACAAGTTTTGGGGCTGAAAGTTTTATGGTCAAAAAGCACATATTTTTAGTACCCCCCTAAAAAAATATTGGAGTTTTGGACCAAAATGTCAAAGTCGTTTTTGCTCTACCATCTCAAGAGGGAATATCCCCCAGTACCATTGCTCTAATTTGCAAGTCCGGATGAGCGTTAGTTCGGGAAACATCCACAAGTTTTGGGGCTGAAAGTTTTATAGTCAAAAAGCATGTATTTTTTAGTACCCCCCTAAAAAAAATGGGAGTTTTGGACCAAAATGTCAAAGTCGTTTTTGCTCTACCATGTCAAGAGGGAATATCCCCCAGTACCAGTACTCTAATTTGCAAGTCCGGATGAGCGTTAGTTCGGGAAACATCCACAAGTTTTGGGGCTGAAAAATTTATGGTCAAAAAGCACATATTTTTAGTACCCCCCTAAAAAAATATTGGAGTTTTGGACCAAAATGTCAAAGTCGTTTTTGCTCTACCATCTCAAGAGGGAATATCCCCCATTACCATTGCTCTAATTTGCAAGTCCGGATGAGCGTTAGTTCGGGAAACATCCACAAGTTTTGGGGCTGAAAGTTTTTTGGTCAAAAAGCATGTATTTTTTAGTACCCCCCTAAAAAAAAATGGGAGTTTTGGACCAAAATGTCAAAGTCGTTTTTGCTCTACCATGTCAAGAGGGAATATCCCTAAGTACCAGTGCTCTAATTTGCAAGTCCGGATGAGCGTTAGTTCGGGAAACAACCACAAGTTTTGGGGCTGAAAGTTTTATGGTCAAAAAGCATGTATTTTTTAGTACCCCCCTAAAAAAAATTGGAGTTTTTGACCAAAATGTCAAAGTCATTTTTGCTCTACCATGTCAAGAGGGAATATCCCCCAGTACCAGTGCTCTAATTTGCAAGTCCGGATGAGCGTTAGTTCGGGAAACATCCACCAGTTTTGGGGCTGAAAGTTTTATGGTCAAAAAGCACATATTTTTTAGTACCCCCCTAAAAAATATTGGAGTTTTGGACCAAAATGTCAAAGTCGTTTTTGCTCTACCATGTCAAGAGGGAATATCCCCCAGTACCAGTGCACTAATTTGCATGTCCGGATGAGCGTTAGTTCGGGAAACATCCACAAGTTTTGGGGCTGAAAGTTTTAGGGTCAAAAAGCATGTATTTTTTAGTACCCGCTAAAAAAAATGGGAGTTTTGGACCAAAATGTCAAAGTCGTTTTTGCTCTACCATGTCAAGTGGGAATATCCCCCAGTACCATTGCTCTTATTTGCAAGTCCGGATGAGCATTAGTTCGGGAAATATCCACCATTTTTAGGCAAAAGTCTTAGCGTCAAAAAGCACATATTTTTTAGTACCCCCCTATAAAAAATGGGAGTTTTGGACTAAAATTTCAAAGTCGTTTTTGCTCTACCATGTCAAGAGGGAATATCCCCCATTACCAGTGCTCTAATTTTCAAGTCCGGATGAGCATTAGTTCGGGAAACATCCACAAGTTTTGGGGCTGAAAGTTTTAGAGTCAAAAAGCATGTAATTTTTAGTACCCCCCTTAAAAAAATGGGAGTTTTGGACCAAAATGTCAAAGTCGTTTTTGCTCTACCATGTCAAGAGGGAATATCCCCTAGTTCCAGTGCTCTAATTTGCAAGTCCGGATGAGCGTTAGTTCGGGAAACATCCACCAGTTTTGGGGCTGAAAGTTTTAGGGTCAAAAAACACATATTTTTTAGTACCCCCCTAAAAAAAATGGGAGTTTTGGACCAAAATGTCAAAGTCGTTTTTGCTCTACCATGTCAAGAGGGAATATCCCCTAGTACCAGAGCTCTAATTTGCAAGTCCGGATGAGCGATATTTCGGGAAATATCCACCATTTTTGGGGCTGAAAGCTTTAGGGTCAAAAAGCACAAATTTTACAGTACCCCCCTAAACAAAATTGGAGTTTTGGACCAAAATGTCAAAGTCATTTTTGCTCTACCATGTCAAGAGGGAATAACCCCCAGTACTGGTGCTCTAATTTGCAAGTCCGGATGAGCGTTAGTTCAGGAAACATCCACAAGTTTTGGGGCTGAAAGTTTTAGGGTCAAAAATCACAAATTCTACAGTACCCCCCTAAAAAAAATGGGAGTTTTGGCATAAAATTTCAAAGTCGTTTTTGCTCTACCATGTCAAGAAGAAATATCCCCTAGTACCAGTGCTCTAATTTGCAAGTCCGGATGAGCGTTAGTTCGGGAAACATCCACAAGTTTTGGGGCTGAAAGTTTTAGGGTCGAAAAGCACATATTTTTTAGTACCCCCCTAAAAAAAATTGGAGTTTTGGACTAAAATTTCAAAGTCGTTTTTTCTCTTCCATGTCAAGAGGGAATATCCCCAGTACCAGTGCTCTAATTTGCAAGTCCGGATGAGCGATATCTCGGGAAATATCCACCATTTTTGGGGCTGAAAGCTTTAGGGTCAAAAAGCACAAATTTTACAGTACCCCCCTAAACAAAATTGGAGTTTTGGACCAAAATGTCAAAGTCATTTTTGCTCTACCATGTCGAGAGGAATAACCCCCAGTACTAGTGCTCTAATTTACAAGTCCGGATGAGCGTTAGTTCAGGAAACATCCACAAGTTTTGGGGCTGAAAGTTTTAGGGTCAAAAAGCATGTATTTTTTAGTACCCCCCTAAAAAAAATGGGAGTTTTGGACCAAAATGTCAAAGTCGTTTTTGCTCTACCATGTCAAGAGGGAATATCCTCCAGTACCAGTGCACTAATTTGCAAGTCTGGATGAGCGTTAGTTCGGGAAACATCCACAAGTTTTGGGGCTGAAAGTTTTATGGTCAAAAAGCATGTATTTTTTAGTACCCCCCTAAAAAAAATTGGAGTTTTGGACCAAAATGTCAAAGTCGTTTTTGCTCTACCATGTCAAGAGGGAATATCCCCCAGTACCAGTGCTCTAATTTGCAAGTCCGGATGAGCGTTAGTTCGGGAAACATCCACAAATTTTGGGGCTGAAAGTTTTAGGGTCAAAAAGCATGTATTTTTTAGTACCCCCCTAAAAAAAATGGGAGTTTTGGACCAAAATGTCAAAGTCATTTTTGCTCTACCATCTCAAGAGGGAATATCCCCCAGTACCAGTGCTCTAATTTGCAAGTCCGGATGAGCGTTAGTTCGGGAAACATCCACAAATTTTGGGGCTGAAAGTTTTAGGGTCAAAAAGCATGTATTTTTTAGTACCCCCCTAAAAAAAATGGGAGTTTTGGACCAAAATGTCAAAGTCGTTTTTGCTCTACCATCTCAAGAGGGAATATCCCCCAGTACCAGTGCTCTAATTTGCAAGTCCGGATGAGCGTTAGTTCGGGAAACATCCACCAGTTTTGGGGCTGAAAGTTTTATGGTCAAAAAGCACATATTTGTTAGTACCCCCCTAAAAAATATTGGAGTTTTGGACCAAAATGTCAAAGTCGTTTTTGCTCTACCATGTCAAGAGGGAATATCCCCCAGTACCATTGCTCTAATTTGCAAGTCCGGATGAGCGTTAGTTCGGGAAACATCCACAAATTTTGGGGCTGAAAGTTTTAGGGTAAAAAAGCATGTATTTTTTAGTACCCCCCTAAAAAAAATTGGAGTTTTGCACCAAAATGTCAAAGTCGTTTTTGCTCTACCATGTCAAGAAGGAATATCCCCCAGTACCAGTGCTCTAATTTGCAAGTCCGGATGAGCGTTAGTTCGGGAAACATCCACCAGTTTTGGGGCTGAAAGTTTTATGGTCAAAAAGCACATATTTTTTAGTACCCCCCTAAAAAATATTGGAGTTTTGGACCAAAATGTCAAAGTCGTTTTTGCTCTACCATGTCAAGAGGGAATATCCCCCAGTACCAGTGCTCTAATTTGCAAGTCCGGATGAGCGTTAGTTCGGGAAACATCCACAAATTTTGGGGCTGAAAGTTTTAGGGTCAAAAAGCATGTATTTTTTAGTACCCCCCTAAAAAAAATGGGAGTTTTTGACCAAAATGTCAAAGTCGTTTTTGCTCTACCATGTCAAGAGGGAATATCCCCCAGTACCAGTGCTGTAATTTGCAAGTCCGGATGAGCGTTAGTTCGGGAAACATCCACCAGTTTTGGGGCTGAAAGTTTTATGGTCAAAAAGCACATTATTTTTTAGTACCCCCCTAAAAAATATTGGAGTTTTGGACCAAAATGTCAAAGTCGTTTTTGCTCTACCATGTCAAGAGGGAATATCCCCCAGTACCAGTGCTCTAATTTGCAAGTCCGGATGAGCATTAGTTCGGGAAACATCCACAAGTTTTGGGGCTGAAAGTTTTAGGGTCAAAAAGCATGTATTTTTTAGTACCCCCTAAAAAAATTTGGAGTTTTGGACCAAAATGTCAAAATCGTTTTTGCTCTACCATGTCAAGAGGGAATATCCTCCAGTACCAGTGCACTAATTTGCAAGTCCGGATGAGCGTTAGTTCGGGAAACATCCACCAGTTTTGGGGCTGAAAGTTTTATGGTCAAAAAGCATGTATTTTTTAGTACCCTCCTAAAAAAAATTGGAGTTTTGGACCAAAATGTCAAATTCGTTTTTGCTCTACCATGTCAAGAGGGAATATCCCCCAGTACCAGTGCAGTAATTTCCCAGTCTGGATGAGCGTTAGTTCGGGAAACATCCACCAGTTTTGGGGCTGAAAGTTTTATGGTCCAAAAGCACATATTTTTTAGTACCCCCCTAAAAAATATTGGAAATTTGGACCAAAATGTCAAAGTCGTTTTTGCTCTACCATGTCAAGAGGGAATATTTTAATTACCAGTACTCTAATTTGCAAGTCCGGATGAGCGTTAGTTCGGGAAACATCCACAAGTTTTGGGGCTGAAAGTTTTATGGTCAAAAAGCACATATTTTTAGTACCCCCCTAAAAAAATATTGGAGTTTTGGACCAAAATTTCAAAGTCGTTTTTGCTCTACCATGTCAAACCATCTCAAGAGGGAATATCCCCCAGTACCATTGCTCTAATTTGCAAGTCCGGATGAGCGTTAGTTCGGGAAACATCCACAAGTTTTGGGGCTGAAAGTTTTATAGTGAAAAAGCATGTATTTTTTAGTACCCCCCTAAAAAAAATGGGAGTTTTGGACCAAAATGTCAAAGTCGTTTTTGCTCTACCATGTCAAGAGGGAATATCCCCCAGTACCAGTACTCTAATTTGCAAGTCCGGATGAGCGTTAGTTCGGGAAACATCCACAAGTTTTGGGGCTGAAAGTTTTATGGTCAAAAAGCACATATTTTTAGTACCCCCCTAAAAAAAGATTGGACTTTTGGACCAAAATGTCAAAGTCGTTTTTGCTCTACCATCTCAAGAGGGAATATCCCCCATTACCATTGCTCTAATTTGCAAGTCCGGATGAGCGTTAGTTCGGGAAACATCCACAAGTTTTGGGGCTGAAAGTTTTTTGGTCAAAAAGCATGTATTTTTTAGTACCCCCCTAAAAAAAAATGGGAGTTTTGGACCAAAATGTCAAAGTCGTTTTTGCTCTACCATGTCAAGAGGGAATATCCCCCAGTACCAGTGCTCTAATTTGCAAGTCCGGATGAGCGTTAGTTCGGGAAACAACCACAAGTTTTGGGGCTGAAAGTTTTATGGTCAAAAAGCATGTATTTTTTAGTACCCCCCTAAAAAAAATTGGAGTTTTTGACCAAAATGTCAAAGTCGTTTTTGCTCTACCATGTCAAGAGGGAATATCCCCCAGTACCAGTGCTCTAATTTGCAAGTCCGGATGAGCGTTAGTTCGGGAAACATCCACCAGTTTTGGGGCTGAAAGTTTTATGGTCAAAAAGCACATATTTTTTAGTACCCCCCTAAAAAATATTGGAGTTTTGGACCAAAATGTCAAAGTCGTTTTTGCTCTACCATGTCAAGAGGGAATATCCCCCAGTACCAGTGCACTTATTTGCAAGTCCGGATGAGCGTTAGTTCGGGAAACATCCACAAGTTTTGGGGCTGAAAGTTTTAGGGTCAAAAAGCATGTATTTTTTAGTACCCGCTAAAAAAAATGGGAGTTTTGGACCAAAATGTCAAAGTCGTTTTTGCTCTACCATGTCAAGAGGGAATATCCCCCAGTACCATTGCTCTTATTTGCAAGTCCGGATGAGCGTTAGTTCGGGAAATATCCACCATTTTTAGGCAAAAGTCTTAGCGTCAAAAAGCACATATTTTTTAGTACCCCCCTATAAAAAATGGGAGTTTTGGACTAAAATTTCAAAGTCGTTTTTGCTCTACCATGTCAAGAGGGAATATCCCCCATTACCAGTGCTCTAATTTTCAAGTCCGGATGAGCATTAGTTCGGGAAACATCCACAAGTTTTGGGGCTGAAAGTTTTAGAGTCAAAAAGCATGTAATTTTTAGTACCCCCCTTAAAAAAATGGGACTTTTGGACCAAAATGTCAAAGTCGTTTTTGCTCTACCATCTCAAGAGGGAATATCCCCCAGTACCAGTGCTCTAATTTGCAAGTCCGGATGAGCGTTAGTTCGGGAAACATCCACCAGTTTTGGGGCTGAAAGTTTTATGGTCAAAAAGCACATATTTTTTAGTACCCCCCTAAAAAATATTTGAGTTTTGGACCAAAATGTCAAAGTCGTTTTTGCTCTACCATGTCAAGAGGGAATATCCCCCAGTACCATTGCTCTAATTTGCAAGTCCGGATGAGCGTTAGTTCGGGAAACATCCACAAATTTTGGGGCTGAAAGTTTTAGGGTAAAAAAGCATGTATTTTTTAGTACCCCCCTAAAAAAAATTGGAGTTTTGCACCAAAATGTCAAAGTCGTTTTTGCTCTACCATGTCAAGAAGGAATATCCCCCAGTACCAGTGCTCTAATTTGCAAGTCCGGATGAGCGTTAGTTCGGGAAACATCCACCAGTTTTGGGGCTGAAAGTTTTATGGTCAAAAAGCACATATTTTTTAGTACCCCCCTAAAAAATATTGGAGTTTTGGACCAAAATGTCAAAGTCGTTTTTGCTCTACCATGTCAAGAGGGAATATCCCCCAGTACCAGTGCTCTAATTTGCAAGTCCGGATGAGCGTTAGTTCGGGAAACATCCACAAATTTTGGGGCTGAAAGTTTTAGGGTCAAAAAGCATGTATTTTTTAGTACCCCCCTAAAAAAAATGGGAGTTTTTGACCAAAATGTCAAAGTCGTTTTTGCTCTACCATGTCAAGAGGGAATATCCCCCAGTACCAGTGCTGTAATTTGCAAGTCCGGATGAGCGTTAGTTCGGGAAACATCCACCAGTTTTGGGGCTGAAAGTTTTATGGTCAAAAAGCACATTATTTTTTAGTACCCCCCTAAAAAATATTGGAGTTTTGGACCAAAATGTCAAAGTCGTTTTTGCTCTACCATGTCAAGAGGGAATATCCCCCAGTACCAGTGCTCTAATTTGCAAGTCCGGATGAGCATTAGTTCGGGAAACATCCACAAGTTTTGGGGCTGAAAGTTTTAGGGTCAAAAAGCATGTATTTTTTAGTACCCCCTAAAAAAATTTGGAGTTTTGGACCAAAATGTCAAAATCGTTTTTGCTCTACCATGTCAAGAGGGAATATCCTCCAGTACCAGTGCACTAATTTGCAAGTCCGGATGAGCGTTAGTTCGGGAAACATCCACCAGTTTTGGGGCTGAAAGTTTTATGGTCAAAAAGCATGTATTTTTTAGTACCCTCCTAAAAAAAATTGGAGTTTTGGACCAAAATGTCAAATTCGTTTTTGCTCTACCATGTCAAGAGGGAATATCCCCCAGTACCAGTGCAGTAATTTCCCAGTCTGGATGAGCGTTAGTTCGGGAAACATCCACCAGTTTTGGGGCTGAAAGTTTTATGGTCCAAAAGCACATATTTTTTAGTACCCCCCTAAAAAATATTGGAAATTTGGACCAAAATGTCAAAGTCGTTTTTGCTCTACCATGTCAAGAGGGAATATTTTAATTACCAGTACTCTAATTTGCAAGTCCGGATGAGCGTTAGTTCGGGAAACATCCACAAGTTTTGGGGCTGAAAGTTTTATGGTCAAAAAGCACATATTTTTAGTACCCCCCTAAAAAAATATTGGAGTTTTGGACCAAAATTTCAAAGTCGTTTTTGCTCTACCATGTCAAACCATCTCAAGAGGGAATATCCCCCAGTACCATTGCTCTAATTTGCAAGTCCGGATGAGCGTTAGTTCGGGAAACATCCACAAGTTTTGGGGCTGAAAGTTTTATAGTGAAAAAGCATGTATTTTTTAGTACCCCCCTAAAAAAAATGGGAGTTTTGGACCAAAATGTCAAAGTCGTTTTTGCTCTACCATGTCAAGAGGGAATATCCCCCAGTACCAGTACTCTAATTTGCAAGTCCGGATGAGCGTTAGTTCGGGAAACATCCACAAGTTTTGGGGCTGAAAGTTTTATGGTCAAAAAGCACATATTTTTAGTACCCCCCTAAAAAAAGATTGGACTTTTGGACCAAAATGTCAAAGTCGTTTTTGCTCTACCATCTCAAGAGGGAATATCCCCCATTACCATTGCTCTAATTTGCAAGTCCGGATGAGCGTTAGTTCGGGAAACATCCACAAGTTTTGGGGCTGAAAGTTTTTTGGTCAAAAAGCATGTATTTTTTAGTACCCCCCTAAAAAAAAATGGGAGTTTTGGACCAAAATGTCAAAGTCGTTTTTGCTCTACCATGTCAAGAGGGAATATCCCCCAGTACCAGTGCTCTAATTTGCAAGTCCGGATGAGCGTTAGTTCGGGAAACAACCACAAGTTTTGGGGCTGAAAGTTTTATGGTCAAAAAGCATGTATTTTTTAGTACCCCCCTAAAAAAAAATTGAGTTTTTGACCAAAATGTCAAAGTCGTTTTTGCTCTACCATGTCAAGAGGGAATATCCCCCAGTACCAGTGCTCTAATTTGCAAGTCCGGATGAGCGTTAGTTCGGGAAACATCCACCAGTTTTGGGGCTGAAAGTTTTATGGTCAAAAAGCACATATTTTTTAGTACCCCCCTAAAAAATATTGGAGTTTTGGACCAAAATGTCAAAGTCGTTTTTGCTCTACCATGTCAAGAGGGAATATCCCCCAGTACCAGTGCACTAATTTGCAAGTCCGGATGAGCGTTAGTTCGGGAAACATCCACAAGTTTTGGGGCTGAAAGTTTTAGGGTCAAAAAGCATGTATTTTTTAGTACCCGCTAAAAAAAATGGGAGTTTTGGACCAAAATGTCAAAGTCGTTTTTGCTCTACCATGTCAAGAGGGAATATCCCCCAGTACCATTGCTCTTATTTGCAAGTCCGGATGAGCGTTAGTTCGGGAAATATCCACCATTTTTAGGCAAAAGTCTTAGCGTCAAAAAGCACATATTTTTTAGTACCCCCCTATAAAAAATGGGAGTTTTGGACTAAAATTTCAAAGTCGTTTTTGCTCTACCATGTCAAGAGGGAATATCCCCCATTACCAGTGCTCTAATTTTCAAGTCCGGATGAGCATTAGTTCGGGAAACATCCACAAGTTTTGGGGCTGAAAGTTTTAGAGTCAAAAAGCATGTAATTTTTAGTACCCCCCTTAAAAAAATGGGAGTTTTGGACCAAAATGTCAAAGTCGTTTTTGCTCTACCATCTCAAGAGGGAATATCCCCTAGTTCCAGTGCTCTAATTTGCAAGTCCGGATGAGCGTTAGTTCGGGAAACATCCACCAGTTTTGGGGCTGAAAGTTTTAGGGTCAAAAAACACATATTTTTTAGTACCCCCCTAAAAAAAATGGGAGTTTTGGACCAAAATGTCAAAGTCGTTTTTGCTCTACCATGTCAAGAGGGAATATCCCCTAGTACCAGAGCTCTAATTTGCAAGTCCGGATGAGCGATATTTCGGGAAATATCCACCATATTTGGGGCTGAAAGCTTTAGGGTCAAAAAGCACAAATTTTACAGTACCCCCCTAAACAAAATTGGAGTTTTGGACCAAAATGTCAAAGTCATTTTTGCTCTACCATGTCAAGAGGGAATAACCCCCAGTACTAGTGCTCTAATTTGCAAGTCCGGATGAGCGTTAGTTCAGGAAACATCCACAAGTTTTGGGGCTGAAAGTTTTAGGGTCAAAAATCACAAATTCTACAGTACCCCCCTAAAAAAAATGGGAGTTTTGGCATAAAATTTCAAAGTCGTTTTTGCTCTACCATGTCAAGAAGAAATATCCCCTAGTACCAGTGCTCTAATTTGCAAGTCCGGATGAGCGTTAGTTCGGGAAACATCCACAAGTTTTGGGGCTGAAAGTTTTAAGGTCGAAAAGCACATATTTTTTAGTACCCCCCTAAAAAAAATTGGAGTTTTGGACTAAAATTTCAAAGTCGTTTTTTCTCTACCATGTCAAGAGGGAATATCCCCCAGTACCAGTGCTCTAATTTGCAAGTCCGGATGAGCGGTATCTCGGGAAATAACCACCATTTTGGGGGCTGAAAGCTTTAGGGTCAAAAAGCACAAATTTTACAGTACCCCCCTAAACAAAATTGGAGTTTTGGACCAAAATGTCAAAGTCATTTTTGCTCTACCATGTCAAGAGGGAATAACCCCCAGTACTAGTGCTCTAATTTACAAGTCCGGATGAGCGTTAGTTCAGGAAACATCCACAAGTTTTGGGGCTGAAAGTTTTAGGGTCAAAAAGCACAAATTCTACAGTACCCCCCTAAAAAAATGGGAGTTTTGGACTAAAATTTCAAAGTCGTTTTTGCTCTACCATGTCAAGAAGGAATATCCCCTAGTACCAGTGCTCTAATTTGCAAGTCCGGATGAGCGTTAGTTCGGGAAACATCCACAAGTTGTGGGGCTGAAAGTTTTAAGGTCAAAAAGCACATATTTGTTAGTACCCCCCTACACAAAATTGGAGTTTTTGACCAAAATGTCAAAGTCGTTTTTGCTCTACCATGTCAAGAGGGAATATCCCCCAGTACCAGTGCTGTAATTTGCAAGTCCGGATGAGCGTTAGTTCGGGAAACATCCACCAGTTTTGGGGCTGAAAGTTTTATGGTCAAAAAGCACATTATTTTTTAGTACCCCCCTAAAAAATATTGGAGTTTTGGACCAAAATGTCAAAGTCGTTTTTGCTCTACCATGTCAAGAGGGAATATCCCCCAGTACCAGTGCTCTAATTTGCAAGTCCGGATGAGCATTAGTTCGGGAAACATCCACAAGTTTTGGGGCTGAAAGTTTTAGGGTCAAAAAGCATGTATTTTTTAGTACCCCCTAAAAAAATTTGGAGTTTTGGACCAAAATGTCAAAATCGTTTTTGCTCTACCATGTCAAGAGGGAATATCCTCCAGTACCAGTGCACTAATTTGCAAGTCCGGATGAGCGTTAGTTCGGGAAACATCCACCAGTTTTGGGGCTGAAAGTTTTATGGTCAAAAAGCATGTATTTTTTAGTACCCTCCTAAAAAAAATTGGAGTTTTGGACCAAAATGTCAAATTCGTTTTTGCTCTACCATGTCAAGAGGGAATATCCCCCAGTACCAGTGCTGTAATTTCCCAGTCTGGATGAGCGTTAGTTCGGGAAACATCCACCAGTTTTGGGGCTGAAAGTTTTATGGTCCAAAAGCACATATTTTTTAGTACCCCCCTAAAAAATATTGGAAATTTGGACCAAAATGTCAAAGTCGTTTTTGCTCTACCATGTCAAGAGGGAATATTTTAATTACCAGTACTCTAATTTGCAAGTCCGGATGAGCGTTAGTTCGGGAAACATCCACAAGTTTTGGGGCTGAAAGTTTTATGGTCAAAAAGCACATATTTTTAGTACCCCCCTAAAAAAATATTGGAGTTTTGGACCAAAATTTCAAAGTCGTTTTTGCTCTACCATGTCAAACCATCTCAAGAGGGAATATCCCCCAGTACCATTGCTCTAATTTGCAAGTCCGGATGAGCGTTTGTTCGGGAAACATCCACAAGTTTTAGGGCTGAAAGTTTTATGGTCAAAAAGCACATATTTTTAGTACCCCCCTAAAAAAATATTGGAGTTTTGGACCAAAATGTCAAAGTCGTTTTTGCTCTACCATCTCAAGAGGGAATATCCCCCAGTACCATTGCTCTAATTTGCAAGTCCGGATGAGCGTTAGTTCGGGAAACATCCACAAGTTTTGGGGCTGAAAGTTTTATAGTGAAAAAGCATGTATTTTTTAGTACCCCCCTAAAAAAAATGGGAGTTTTGGACCAAAATGTCAAAGTCGTTTTTGCTCTACCATGTCAAGAGGGAATATCCCCCAGTACCAGTACTCTAATTTGCAAGTCCGGATGAGCGTTAGTTCGGGAAACATCCACAAGTTTTGGGGCTGAAAGTTTTATGGTCAAAAAGCACATATTTTTAGTACCCCCCTAAAAAAAGATTGGACTTTTGGACCAAAATGTCAAAGTCGTTTTTGCTCTACCATCTCAAGAGGGAATATCCCCCATTACCATTGCTCTAATTTGCAAGTCCGGATGAGCGTTAGTTCGGGAAACATCCACAAGTTTTGGGGCTGAAAGTTTTTTGGTCAAAAAGCATGTATTTTTTAGTACCCCCCTAAAAAAAAATGGGAGTTTTGGACCAAAATGTCAAAGTCGTTTTTGCTCTACCATGTCAAGAGGGAATATCCCTAAGTACCAGTGCTCTAATTTGCAAGTCCGGATGAGCGTTAGTTCGGGAAACATCCACCAGTTTTGGGGCTGAAAGTTTTATGGTCAAAAAGCACATATTTTTTAGTACCCCCCTAAAAAATATTGGAGTTTTGGACCAAAATGTCAAAGTCGTTTTTGCTCTACCATGTCAAGAGGGAATATCCCCCAGTACCAGTGCACTAATTTGCAAGTCCGGATGAGCGTTAGTTCGGGAAACATCCACAAGTTTTGGGGCTGAAAGTTTTAGGGTCAAAAAGCATGTATTTTTTAGTACCCGCTAAAAAAAATGGGAGTTTTGGACCAAAATGTCAAAGTCGTTTTTGCTCTACCATGTCAAGAGGGAATATCCCCCAGTACCATTGCTCTTATTTGCAAGTCCGGATGAGCGTTAGTTCGGGAAATATCCACCATTTTTAGGCAAAAGTCTTAGCGTCAAAAAGCACATATTTTTTAGTACCCCCCTATAACAAATGGGAGTTTTGGACTAAAATTTCAAAGTCGTTTTTGCTCTACCATGTCAAGAGGGAATATCCCCCATTACCAGTGCTCTAATTTTCAAGTCCGGATGAGCATTAGTTCGGGAAACATCCACAAGTTTTGGGGCTGAAAGTTTTAGAGTCAAAAAGCATGTAATTTTTAGTACCCCCCTTAAAAAAATGGGAGTTTTGGACCAAAATGTCAAAGTCGTTTTTGCTCTACCATGTCAAGAGGGAATATCCCCGAGTTCCAGTGCTCTAATTTGCAAGTCCGGATGAGCGTTAGTTCGGGAAACATCCACCAGTTTTGGGGCTGAAAGTTTTAGGGTCAAAAAACACATATTTTTTAGTACCCCCCTAAAAAAAATGGGAGTTTTGGACCAAAATGTCAAAGTCGTTTTTGCTCTACCATGTCAAGAGGGAATATCCCCTAGTACCAGAGCTCTAATTTGCAAGTCCGGATGAGCGATATTTCGGGAAATATCCACCATTTTTGGGGCTGAAAGCTTTAGGGTCAAAAAGCACAAATTTTACAGTACCCCCCTAAACAAAATTGGAGTTTTGGACCAAAATGTCAAAGTCATTTTTGCTCTACCATGTCAAGAGGGAATAACCCCCAGTACTAGTGCTCTAATTTGCAAGTCCGGATGAGCGTTAGTTCAGGAAACATCCACAAGTTTTGGGGCTGAAAGTTTTAGGGTCAAAAATCACAAATTCTACAGTACCCCCCTAAAAAAAATGGGAGTTTTGGCATAAAATTTCAAAGTCGTTTTTGCTCTACCATGTCAAGAAGAAATATCCCCTAGTACCAGTGCTCTAATTTGCAAGTCCGGATGAGCGTTAGTTCGGGAAACATCCACAAGTTTTGGGGCTGAAAGTTTTAAGGTCGAAAAGCACATCTTTTTTAGTACCCCCCTAAAAAAAATTGGAGTTTTGGACTAAAATTTCAAAGTCGTTTTTTCTCTACCATGTCAAGAGGGAATATCCCCCAGTACCAGTGCTCTAATTTGCAAGTCCGGATGAGCGATATCTCGGGAAATAACCACCATTTTTGGGGCTGAAAGCTTTAGGGTCAAAAAGCACAAATTTTACAGTACCCCCCTAAACAAAATTGGAGTTTTGGACCGAAATGTCAAAGTCATTTTTGCTCTACCATGTCAAGAGGGAATAACCCCCAGTACTAGTGCTCTAATTTACAAGTCCGGATGAGCGTTAGTTCAGGAAACATCCACAAGTTTTGGGGCTGAAAGTTTTAGGGTCAAAAAGCACAAATTCTACAGTACCCCCCTAAAAAAATGGGAGTTTTGGACTAAAATTTCAAAGTCGTTTTTGCTCTACCATGTCAAGAAGGAATATCCCCTAGTACCAGTGCTCTAATTTGCAAGTCCGGATGAGCGTTAGTTCGGGAAACATCCACAAGTTGTGGGGCTGAAAGTTTTAAGGTCAAAAAGCACATATTTGTTAGTACCCCCCTACACAAAATTGGAGTTTTGGACCAAAATGTCAATGTCGTTTTTGCTCTACCATGTCAAGAGGGAATAACCCCCAGTACTAGTGCTCTAATTTGCAAGTCCGGATGAGCGTTAGTTCGGGAAACATCCACAAGTTTTGGGGCTGAAAGTTTTAGGGTCAAAAAGCATGTATTTTTTAGTACCCCCCTAAAAAAAATTGGAGTTTTGGACTAATATTTCAAAGTTGTTTATGCTCTTCCATGTCAAGAGGGAATATCCCCCAGTACCAGTGCTCTAATTTGCAAGTCCGGATGAGCGATATTTCGGGAAATATCCACCATTTTTGGGCCTGAAAGCTTTAGGGTCAAAAAGCACAAATTTTACAGTACCCCCCTAAACAAAATTGGAGTTTTGGACCAAAATGTCAAAGTCATTTTTGCTCTACCATGTCAATAGGGAATAACCCCCAGTACTAGTGCTCTAATTTGCAAGTCCGGATGAGCGTTAGTTCGGGAAACATCCACAAATTTTGGGGCTGAAAGTTTTAGGGTCAAAAAGCATGTATTTTTTAGTACCCCCCTAAAAAAAATGGGAGTTTTGGACCAAAATGTCAAAGTCGTTTTTGCTCTACCATCTCAAGAGGGAATATCCCCCAGTACCAGTGCTGTAATTTGCAAGTCCGGATGAGTGTTAGTTCGGGAAACATCCACAAGTTGTGGGGCTGAAAGTTTTAGGGTCAAAAAGCACACATTTTTTAGTACCCCCCTAAAAAATATTGGAGTTTTGGACCAAAATGTCAAAGTCGTTTTTGCTCTACCATGTCAAGAGGGAATACCCCCCAGTACCAGTGCTCTAATTTGCAAGTCCGGAAGAGCGTTAGTTCGGGAAACATCCACAAGTTTTGGGTCTGAAAGTTTTAGGGTCAAAAACATGTATTTTTTAGTACCCCCCTAAAAAAAATTGGAGTTTTGGACCAAAATTTCAAAGTCGTTTTTGCTTTACCATGTCAACAGGGAATATCCCCCAGTACCAGTGTTCTAATTTGCAAGACCGGATAAGCGTTAGTTTGGGAAACATCCACCATTTTTCGGCTGAAAGTTTTAGTGTCAAAAAGCAAAAATTTTACTGTACCCTCCCCTAAAAAAATTGGAGTTTTGGACCAAAATTTCAAAGTCGTTTTTGCTCTACCATGTCAAGAGGGAATATCCCCCAGTACCAGTGCTCTAATTTGCAAGACCGGATAAGCGTTAGTTTGGGAAACATCCACCATTTTTCGGCTGAAAGTTTTAGGGTCAAAAAGCACATATTTTTTAGTACCCCCCCTAAAAAATATTGGGGTTTTGGACTAAAATTTCAAAGTCGTTTTTGCTCTACCATGTCAAGAGGGAATATCCCCCAGTACCAGTGATCTAATTTGCAAGTCCGGATGAGCGATATCTCGGGAAATAACCACCATTTTTGGGGCTGAAAGCTTTAGGGTCAAAAAGCACAAATTTTACAGTACCCCCCTAAACAAAATTGGAGTTTTGGACCAAAATGTCAAAGTCATTTTTGCTCTACCATGTCAAGAGGGAATAACCCCCAGTACTAGTGCTCTAATTTGCAAGTCCGGATGAGCGTTAGTTCAGGAAACATCCACAAGTTTTGGGGCTGAAAGTTTTAGGGTCAAAAAGCACAAATTCTACAGTACCCCCCTAAAAAAATGGGAGTTTTGGACTAAAATTTCAAAGTCGTTTTTGCTCTACCATGTCAAGAAGGAATATCCCCTAGTACCAGTGCTCTAATTTGCAAGTCCGGATGAGCGTTAGTTCGGGAAACATCCACAAGTTGTGGGGCTGAAAGTTTTAAGGTCAAAAAGCACATATTTGTTAGTACCCCCCTACACAAAATTGGAGTTTTGGACCAAAATGTCAATGTCGTTTTTGCTCTACCATGTCAAGAGGGAATAACCCCCAGTACTAGTGCTCTAATTTGCAAGTCCGGATGAGCGTTAGTTCAGGAAACATCCACAAGTTTTGGGGCTGAAAGTTTTAGGGTCAAAAAGCATGTATTTTTTAGTACCCCCCTAAAAAAAATTGGAGTTTTGGACTAATATTTCAAAGTTGTTTATGCTCTTCCATGTCAAGAGGGAATATCCCCCAGTACCAGTGCTCTAATTTGCAAGTCCGGATGAGCGATATTTCGGGAAATATCCACCATTTTTGGGGCTGAAAGCTTTAGGGTCAAAAAGCACAAATTTTACCGTACCCCCCTAAACAAAATTGGAGTTTTGGACCAAAATGTCAAAGTCATTTTTGCTCTACCATGTCAATAGGGAATAACCCCCAGTACTAGTGCTCTAATTTGCAAGTCCGGATGAGCGTTAGTTCAGAAAACATCTACAAGTTTTGGGGCTGAAAGTTTTAGGGTCAAAAAGCACAAATTCTACAGTACCCCCCTAAAAAAATGGGAGTTTTGGACTAAAATTTCAAAGTCGTTTTTGCTCTACCATGTCAAGAAGGAATATCCCCTAGTACCAGTGCTCTAATTTGCAAGTCCGGATGAGCGTTAGTTCGGGAAACATCCACAAGTTGTGGGGCTGAAAGTTTTAGGGTCAAAAAGCACACATTTTTTAGTACCCCCCTAAAAAATATTGGAGTTTTGGACCAAAATGTCAAAGTCGTTTTTGCTCTACCATGTCAAGAGGGAATACCCCCCAGTACCAGTGCTCTAATTTGCAAGTCCGGAAGAGCGTTAGTTCGGGAAACATCCACAAGTTTTGGGTCTGAAAGTTTTAGGGTCAAAAACATGTATTTTTTAGTACCCCCCTAAAAAAAATTGGAGTTTTGGACCAAAATTTCAAAGTCGTTTTTGCTTTACCATGTCAACAGGGAATATCCCCCAGTACCAGTGTTCTAATTTGCAAGACCGGATAAGCGTTAGTTTGGGAAATATCCACCATTTTTCGGCTGAAAGTTTTAGGGTCAAAAAGCAAAAATTTTACTGTACCCTCCCCTAAAAAAATTGGAGTTTTGGACCAAAATTTCAAAGTCGTTTTTGCTCTACCATGTCAAGAGGGAATATCCCCCAGTACCAGTGCTCTAATTTGCAAGACCGGATAAGCGTTAGTTTGGGAAACATCCACCATTTTTCGGCTGAAAGTTTTAGGGTCAAAAAGCACATATTTTTTAGTACCCCCCCTAAAAAATATTGGGGTTTTGGACTAAAATTTCAAAGTCGTTTTTGCTCTACCATGTCAAGAGGGAATATCCCCCAGTACCAGTGATCTAATTTGCAAGTCCGGATGAGCGTTAGTTCGGGAAACATCCACAAGTTTTGGGGCTGAAAGTTTTAGGGTCAAAAAGCATGTATTTTTTAGTACCCCCCTAAAAAAAATTGGAGTTTTGGACCAAAATGTCAAAGTCGTTTTTGCTCTACCATGTCAAGAGGGAATATCCCCTAGTACCAGTGCTCTAATTTGCAAGTCCAGATGAGCGTTAGTTCGGGAAATATTCACCATTCTTCGGCTGAAAGTTTTAGGGTCAAAAAGCACAAATTTTACAGTACCCCCCTAAAAAATATTGGGGTTTTGGACTAAAATTTCAAAGTCGTTTTTGCTCTACCATGTCAAGAGGGAATATCCCTCAGTACCAGTGCTCTAATTTGCAAGTCCGGATGAGCGTTAGTTCAGGAAATATACACAAGTTTTGGGTCTGAAAGTTTTAGGGTCAAAAAGCACAAATTTTACAGCACCCCCCCCCCCCCCAAAAAAAAAAAAAAAATTGGAGTTTTGGACCAAAATTTCTAAGTCGTTTTTGCTCTACTATGTCAAGAGGGAATATCCCCCAGTACCAGTGCTCTAATTTGCAAGTCCGGATGAGCGTTAGTTCGGGGAAATATCCACCATTTTTGGGCTGCAATTTTTAGGGTCAAAAAACACAAATTTTACAGTACCACCCTAAAAAGAATTGGAGTTTTGGACCAAAATGTCAAAGTCATTTTTGCTCTACCATGTCCAGAGGGAATATTCCCCAGTACCAGATCTCTAATTTGCAAATCCGGATGAGCGTTAGTTCGGGGAAATACCCACCATTTTTCGGCTGACTTTTAGGGTAAAAAAAAACATACTTTACAGTACCCTCCTATAAAAAATCGGAGTTTTGGACCAAAATTTCAAAGTTGTTTTTGCTCTACCATGTCCAGAGGGAATATCCCCCAGTACCAGTGCTCTAATTTGCAAGGCCGGATGAGCGTTAGTTTTGGAAATATCCACCATTTTTCGGCTGAAACTTTTATCGCCGAAAAACACAAATTTTACAGTACTCTCTAAAAAAAAAATTGAGTTTTGGACCAAAATGTCCAAGTTGTTTTTGCTTTACCATGTCAGGAAGGAATATTCCCGAGTACCAGTGCTCTAATTTGCAAGTCCAGATGAGAGTTAGTTCGGGAAATATCCACCATTTTTCGGCTGAAACTTTAATCGCCAAAAAGCACAAATTTTACAGTACCCTCCTAAAAAAAATTGGAGTTTTGGACCAAAATTTCAAAGTCGTTTTTGCTCTACCATGTCAAGAGGGAATATCCCCCAGTACCAGTGCTCTAATTTGCAAGACCGGATAAGCGTTAGTTTGGGAAACATCCACCATTTTTCGGCTGAAAGTTTTAGGGTCAAAAAGCACATATTTTTTAGTACCCCCCTACACAAAATTGGAGTTTTGGACCAAAATGTCAATGTCGTTTTTGCTCTACCATGTCAAGAGGGAATAACCCCCAGTACTAGTGCTCTAATTTGCAAGTCCGGATGAGCGTTAGTTCAGGAAACATCCACAAGTTTTGGGGCTGAAAGTTTTAGGGTCAAAAAGCATGTATTTTTTAGTACCCCCCTAAAAAAAATTGGAGTTTTGGACTAATATTTCAAAGTTGTTTATGCTCTTCCATGTCAAGAGGGAATATCCCCCAGTACCAGTGCTCTAATTTGCAAGTCCGGATGAGCGATATTTCGGGAAATATCCACCATTTTTGGGCCTGAAAGCTTTAGGGTCAAAAAGCACAAATTTTACAGTACCCCCCTAAACAAAATTGGAGTTTTGGACCAAAATGTCAAAGTCATTTTTGCTCTACCATGTCAATAGGGAATAACCCCCAGTACTAGTGCTCTAATTTGCAAGTCCGGATGAGCGTTAGTTCGGGAAACATCCACAAATTTTGGGGCTGAAAGTTTTAGGGTCAAAAAGCATGTATTTTTTAGTACCCCCCTAAAAAAAATGGGAGTTTTGGACCAAAATGTCAAAGTCGTTTTTGCTCTACCATCTCAAGAGGGAATATCCCCCAGTACCAGTGCTGTAATTTGCAAGTCCGGATGAGCGTTAGTTCGGGAAACATCCACAAGTTGTGGGGCTGAAAGTTTTAGGGTCAAAAAGCACACATTTTTTAGTACCCCCCTAAAAAATATTGGAGTTTTGGACCAAAATGTCAAAGTCGTTTTTGCTCTACCATGTCAAGAGGGAATACCCCCCAGTACCAGTGCTCTAATTTGCAAGTCCGGAAGAGCGTTAGTTCGGGAAACATCCACAAGTTTTGGGTCTGAAAGTTTTAGGGTCAAAAACATGTATTTTTTAGTACCCCCCTAAAAAAAATTGGAGTTTTGGACCAAAATTTCAAAGTCGTTTTTGCTTTACCATGTCAACAGGGAATATCCCCCAGTACCAGTGTTCTAATTTGCAAGACCGGATAAGCGTTAGTTTGGGAAACATCCACCATTTTTCGGCTGAAAGTTTTAGTGTCAAAAAGCAAAAATTTTACTGTACCCTCCCCTAAAAAAATTGGAGTTTTGGACCAAAATTTCAAAGTCGTTTTTGCTCTACCATGTCAAGAGGGAATATCCCCCAGTACCAGTGCTCTAATTTGCAAGACCGGATAAGCGTTAGTTTGGGAAACATCCACCATTTTTCGGCTGAAAGTTTTAGGGTCAAAAAGCACATATTTTTTAGTACCCCCCCTAAAAAATATTGGGGTTTTGGACTAAAATTTCAAAGTCGTTTTTGCTCTACCATGTCAAGAGGGAATATCCCCCAGTACCAGTGATCTAATTTGCAAGTCCGGATGAGCGATATCTCGGGAAATAACCACCATTTTTGGGGCTGAAAGCTTTAGGGTCAAAAAGCACAAATTTTACAGTACCCCCCTAAACAAAATTGGAGTTTTGGACCAAAATGTCAAAGTCATTTTTGCTCTACCATGTCAAGAGGGAATAACCCCCAGTACTAGTGCTCTAATTTACAAGTCCGGATGAGCGTTAGTTCAGGAAACATCCACAAGTTTTGGGGCTGAAAGTTTTAGGGTCAAAAAGCACAAATTCTACAGTACCCCCCTAAAAAAATGGGAGTTTTGGACTAAAATTTCAAAGTCGTTTTTGCTCTACCATGTCAAGAAGGAATATCCCCTAGTACCAGTGCTCTAATTTGCAAGTCCGGATGAGCGTTAGTTCGGGAAACATCCACAAGTTGTGGGGCTGAAAGTTTTAAGGTCAAAAAGCACATATTTGTTAGTACCCCCCTACACAAAATTGGAGTTTTGGACCAAAATGTCAATGTCGTTTTTGCTCTACCATGTCAAGAGGGAATAACCCCCAGTACTAGTGCTCTAATTTGCAAGTCCGGATGAGCGTTAGTTCAGGAAACATCCACAAGTTTTGGGGCTGAAAGTTTTAGGGTCAAAAAGCATGTATTTTTTAGTACCCCCCTAAAAAAAATTGGAGTTTTGGACTAATATTTCAAAGTTGTTTATGCTCTTCCATGTCAAGAGGGAATATCCCCCAGTACCAGTGCTCTAATTTGCAAGTCCGGATGAGCGATATTTCGGGAAATATCCACCATTTTTGGGGCTGAAAGCTTTAGGGTCAAAAAGCACAAATTTTACCGTACCCCCCTAAACAAAATTGGAGTTTTGGACCAAAATGTCAAAGTCATTTTTGCTCTACCATGTCAATAGGGAATAACCCCCAGTACTAGTGCTCTAATTTGCAAGTCCGGATGAGCGTTAGTTCAGAAAACATCTACAAGTTTTGGGGCTGAAAGTTTTAGGGTCAAAAAGCACAAATTCTACAGTACCCCCCTAAAAAAATGGGAGTTTTGGACTAAAATTTCAAAGTCGTTTTTGCTCTACCATGTCAAGAAGGAATATCCCCTAGTACCAGTGCTCTAATTTGCAAGTCCGGATGAGCGTTAGTTCGGGAAACATCCACAAGTTGTGGGGCTGAAAGTTTTAGGGTCAAAAAGCACACATTTTTTAGTACCCCCCTAAAAAATATTGGAGTTTTGGACCAAAATGTCAAAGTCGTTTTTGCTCTACCATGTCAAGAGGGAATACCCCCCAGTACCAGTGCTCTAATTTGCAAGTCCGGAAGAGCGTTAGTTCGGGAAACATCCACAAGTTTTGGGTCTGAAAGTTTTAGGGTCAAAAACATGTATTTTTTAGTACCCCCCTAAAAAAAATTGGAGTTTTGGACCAAAATTTCAAAGTCGTTTTTGCTTTACCATGTCAACAGGGAATATCCCCCAGTACCAGTGTTCTAATTTGCAAGACCGGATAAGCGTTAGTTTGGGAAATATCCACCATTTTTCGGCTGAAAGTTTTAGGGTCAAAAAGCAAAAATTTTACTGTACCCTCCCCTAAAAAAATTGGAGTTTTGGACCAAAATTTCAAAGTCGTTTTTGCTCTACCATGTCAAGAGGGAATATCCCCCAGTACCAGTGCTCTAATTTGCAAGACCGGATAAGCGTTAGTTTGGGAAACATCCACCATTTTTCGGCTGAAAGTTTTAGGGTCAAAAAGCACATATTTTTTAGTACCCCCCCTAAAAAATATTGGGGTTTTGGACTAAAATTTCAAAGTCGTTTTTGCTCTACCATGTCAAGAGGGAATATCCCCCAGTACCAGTGATCTAATTTGCAAGTCCGGATGAGCGTTAGTTCGGGAAACATCCACAAGTTTTGGGGCTGAAAGTTTTAGGGTCAAAAAGCATGTATTTTTTAGTACCCCCCTAAAAAATATTGGAGTTTTGGACCAAAATGTCAAAGTCGTTTTTGCTGTACCATGTCAAGAGGGAATATCCCCTAGTACCAGTGCTCTAATTTGCAAGTCCAGATGAGCGTTAGTTCGGGAAATATTCACCATTCTTCGGCTGAAAGTTTTAGGGTCAAAAAGCACAAATTTTACAGTACCCCCCTAAAAAATATTGGGGTTTTGGACTAAACTTTCAAAGTCGTTTTTGCTCTACCATGTCAAGAGGGAATATCCCTCAGTACCAGTGCTCTAATTTGCAAGTCCGGATGAGCGTTAGTTCAGGAAATATACACAAGTTTTGGGTCTGAAAGTTTTAGGGTCAAAAAGCACAAATTTTACAGCACCCCCCCCCCCAAAAAAAAAAAAAAAAATTGGAGTTTTGGACCAAAATTTCTAAGTCGTTTTTGCTCTACTATGTCAAGAGGGAATATCCCCCAGTACCAGTGCTCTAATTTGCAAGTCCGGATGAGCGTTAGTTCGGGGAAATATCCACCATTTTTGGGCTGCAATTTTTAGGGTCAAAAAACACAAATTTTACAGTACCACCCTAAAAAGAATTGGAGTTTTGGACCAAAATGTCAAAGTCGTTTTTGCTCTACCATGTCAAGAGGGAATATCCCCTAGTACCAGTGCTCTAATTTGCAAGTCCAGATGAGCGTTAGTTCGGGAAATATTCACCATTCTTCGGCTGAAAGTTTTAGGGTCAAAAAGCACAAATTTTACAGTACCCCCCTAAAAAATATTGGGGTTTTGGACTAAACTTTCAAAGTCGTTTTTGCTCTACCATGTCAAGAGGGAATATCCCTCAGTACCAGTGCTCTAATTTGCAAGTCCGGATGAGCGTTAGTTCAGGAAATATACACAAGTTTTGGGTCTGAAAGTTTTAGGGTCAAAAAGCACAAATTTTACAGCACCCCCCCCCCCCCAAAAAAAAAAAAAAAATTGGAGTTTTGGACCAAAATTTCTAAGTCGTTTTTGCTCTACTATGTCAAGAGGGAATATCCCCCAGTACCAGTGCTCTAATTTGCAAGTCCGGATGAGCGTTAGTTCGGGGAAATATCCACCATTTTTGGGCTGCAATTTTTAGGGTCAAAAAACACAAATTTTACAGTACCACCCTAAAAAGAATTGGAGTTTTGGACCAAAATGTCAAAGTCATTTTTGCTCTACCATGTCCAGAGGGAATATTCCCCAGTACCAGATCTCTAATTTGCAAATCCGGATGAGCGTTAGTTCGGGGAAATACCCACCATTTTTCGGCTGACTTTTAGGGTAAAAAAAAACATACTTTACAGTATCCTCCCATAAAAAATTGGAGTTTTGGACCAAAATTTCAAAGTTGTTTTTGCTCTACCATGTCCAGAGGGAATATCCCCCAGTACCAGTGCTCTAATTTGCAAGGCCGGATGAGCGTTAGTTTTGGAAATGTCCACCATTTTTCGGCTGAAACTTTTATCGCCGAAAAACACAAATTTTACAGTACTCTCTAAAAAAAAAATTGAGTTTTGGACCAAAATGTCCAAGTTGTTTTTGCTTTACCATGTCAGGAAGGAATATTCCCGAGTACCAGTGCTCTAATTTGCAAGTCCAGATGAGAGTTAGTTCGGGAAATATCCACCATTTTTCGGCTGAAACTTTAATCGCCAAAAAGCACAAATTTTACAGTACCCTCCTAAAAAAAATTGGAGTTTTGGACCAAAATTTCAAAGTCGTTTTTGCTCTACCATGTCAAGAGGGAATATCCCCCAGTACCAGTGCTCTAATTTGCAAGACCGGATAAGCGTTAGTTTGGGAAACATCCACCATTTTTCGGCTGAAAGTTTTAGGGTCAAAAAGCACATATTTTTTAGTACCCCCCCTAAAAAATATTGGGGTTTTGGACTAAAATTTCAAAGTCGTTTTTGCTCTACCATGTCAAGAGGGAATATCCCCCAGTACCAGTGATCTAATTTGCAAGTCCGGATGAGCGTTAGTTCGGGAAACATCCACAAGTTTTGGGGCTGAAAGTTTTAGGGTCAAAAAGCATGTATTTTTTAGTACCCCCCTAAAAAAAATTGGAGTTTTGGACCAAAATGTCAAAGTCGTTTTTGCTCTACCATGTCAAGAGGGAATATCCCCTAGTACCAGTGCTCTAATTTGCAAGTCCAGATGAGCGTTAGTTCGGGAAATATTCACCATTCTTCGGCTGAAAGTTTTAGGGTCAAAAAGCACAAATTTTACAGTACCCCCCTAAAAAATATTGGGGTTTTGGACTAAACTTTCAAAGTCGTTTTTGCTCTACCATGTCAAGAGGGAATATCCCTCAGTACCAGTGCTCTAATTTGCAAGTCCGGATGAGCGTTAGTTCAGGAAATATACACAAGTTTTGGGTCTGAAAGTTTTAGGGTCAAAAAGCACAAATTTTACAGCACCCCCCCCCCCCAAAAAAAAAAAAAAAATTGGAGTTTTGGCCCAAAATTTCTAAGTCGTTTTTGCTCTACTATGTCAAGAGGGAATATCCCCCAGTACCAGTGCTCTAATTTGCAAGTCCGGATGAGCGTTAGTTCGGGGAAATATCCACCATTTTTGGGCTGCAATTTTTAGGGTCAAAAAACACAAATTTTACAGTACCACCCTAAAAAGAATTGGAGTTTTGGACCAAAATGTCAAAGTCATTTTTGCTCTACCATGTCCAGAGGGAATATTCCCCAGTACCAGATCTCTAATTTGCAAATCCGGATGAGCGTTAGTTCGGGGAAATACCCACCATTTTTCGGCTGACTTTTAGGGTAAAAAAAAACATACTTTACAGTATCCTCCCATAAAAAATTGGAGTTTTGGACCAAAATTTCAAAGTTGTTTTTGCTCTACCATGTCCAGAGGGAATATCCCCCAGTACCAGTGCTCTAATTTGCAAGGCCGGATGAGCGTTAGTTTTGGAAATGTCCACCATTTTTCGGCTGAAACTTTTATCGCCGAAAAACACAAATTTTACAGTACTCTCTAAAAAAAAAATTGAGTTTTGGACCAAAATGTCCAAGTTGTTTTTGCTTTACCATGTCAGGAAGGAATATTCCCGAGTACCAGTGCTCTAATTTGCAAGTCCAGATGAGAGTTAGTTCGGGAAATATCCACCATTTTTCGGCTGAAACTTTAATCGCCAAAAAGCACAAATTTTACAGTACCCTCCTAAAAAAAATTGGAGTTTTGGACCAAAATGTCAAAGTTGTTTTTGCTCTACCATGTCCAGAGGGAATATCCCCCAGTACCAGTGCTCTAATTTGCATGTCCGGATGAGCGCTAGTTCACGAAATATCCTCCATTTTTCAGCTTAAACTTTTAGGGTCAAAAAGCACAAATTTTACAGTACCCCCCCCCAAAAAAAAAAAATTTGATTTTTGGACCAAAATGTCAAAGTCGTTTTTGCTCTACCATGTCAAGAGGGAATATCCCCTAGTACCAGTTCTCTAATTTGCAAGTCCAGATGAGCGTTAGTTCGGGAAATATCCTCCATTTTTCGGCTGAAACTTTTAGGATCAAAAAGTACAAATTTTACAGTACCCCCCTTAAAAAAATGGGAGTTTTGGAACAAAAATTCAAAGTGGTTTATCTCTACCATGTAACGAGGGCATATCCCTCAGAACCATCGCTCTAATTTGCAAGACCGGATCTGCGCTAGATCGGGAAATATCTTTCATTTGTCAGCTGAAATTTTAACGTTAAAAAACACAAATTTTACACTACCCTTCTGTAAAAATTGAAGTTTTGGACCAAACTTTCTAAGTCGTTTTCAATCTACCATGTAAAAAGGGCAAATCCCCCGGTACCATTGCCCTAATTTGCAATTCAAAATCTGCGTTAATTCTGGAAATTTCTTTCATTTTTCAGCTCAAACTTGAAAGGTAAAAAAACACAAATTTTACATTACCCCCCTAAAAAAAGTGAAGTTTTGGACCAAAGTTTCAAAGTCGTTTTTGCTCTACCATGTAAAAAAGGCATTTCCCCCTGGGACCAAGGCTCTAATTTGCAAGTCCGAATCTGCGTTAGTTATCCACCATTTTTCGGCTGAAACCTTTCTCAAAACCCTTTATTATACATTGTCAGGGAGCCATTGAGTATGGCTTCCCAATAGTATCATACTTGTCCAGTTTCTTACAAAATTAGTGGAGGTATGGCCATTGTTAACTCTTGTTTTGTTTCTTTGACAGCTCTGTGTAGAAAAATGTCATCGAGCTAGTGTTAGAAGGGCATTGGAAGCATCACCACTTACTCAACGATTCTGGAATGAAGGTGCCATTGGTTGTCCGGGAAAGTTTAATTCATGGATGCAAGACTAAATGAGCTAACTGCAGGTAAAAAGAAGTTATTTCTAGCACCATTATTGCTGGAGTTATGGACCGGGAGGCTGCCAAATGTTTTTGGGCCGGTATTTTTATTTTAGTTGGAGTTCAGCATCCTCACTTGGCCATTGTTCACGTACACAAACAGCCCTGTAAATATTATTTATAAATTTTTGGGTTGCCTTCTTGTACTAGCACCTGGTACCCTGTCTTTTTTAATTCACAACTTCTAAATCTGCATTGCCAGAGAGCCTTTGAGTGGGGCTTTCCAACAGTGTCACACTTGTAATATTAGGGGTGATGTGGCTGTTATTAAGTCTTTCTTATACTCTCTGACAGCTCTGTGTATAGAAATCCCAGTGAACGTGTGTTAGAAGGGCATTGGGAGCTTCACCGTCTACTCATCATTTTGGGGATGAAGATGCTACTGGAAGGCTGGGAAAGTTTGATATTCAGATGCAGGTGTACTGGAACTTACCTGCAGGTAAAATCAATTTTACTTTGCCATTATTTCTGGATTAATGAATAGGACGCTATCAATTTTTGGGGGCAGATCAGCACCCTTGTTGGGCCAATGTTCATACTCTCAAACAGCCATGTCAATATTGTAACTTCTTGGGGATGGCCTCATTCTCTGGCCCATGGCATCCTCCCTTTGAGTGGGACTTTTTAACAGTGTCACATTTGTCCAGATCCTTTCAACATTCGGGAAGATATTGCCATTCTAAAATTCTTGTTTTTCCCTCCCTGACAGCTCTGTTGACAACAATCCCATTGAACATGTGTTTGAAGGGCGTTTGGAGCATTACCACTTACTCGTCATTTTCAGGGTGAAGATGTCATTGGATTGTCAGAAATTTTGATGTTTGGATGCAAGACTACTGAAGCTAACTGCTGTTAAAACCTTTTTTTATTTAGACCCATTACTTCTTGAGTTGTGAGGCTACTGGCTTGTTTTAGTGGGTCAAATATTCATAAATACCCTAGGCAGTTTATGCAGTGCCTTGTTTGAAAGTTGGTCACATAGCCATGTTTACCTGGTATTAAATGAATGATAAATGCATAGCAAGGGTAGATTAAGACCTGTCAGCTATTGCACATTCAGCGCTAACAGCCAAACGTGCATTGGCATGCAAGGTTACATGGGCACTAATTCACTTGATCAATACATGCCAGTACTCAATGTCAATTCTATTAGTATGAATGCATCAGCACAACCTTTGAGTGTCACATGCTATTTGACCCTTCGCAAAATGTCACCTGAGAACAGGAATTGAAATGATTAAAAAGCAGATAAGTTCAGTTTTTGAGAAAATTAAATTGGCTGTTCCAACTGCTTACCGATCAAAAGGACCTGTTCTAAAATTACCTCAAGGGTAGAAAATTCAAGGAAAGTTACCCTCCTGCCTGAGTGGGTCTGAGCTGCAGCGCAGTTGGTGTACAAACTTCGTACATAAATTTTGAGAGAATGGGGAGCAAGTTGAGCACCTTGCTTCTGGCACAGTGAGATGCATAATTCTCTTTAGGACAGATTGTGATCAGAGAAATTAACCACCATTGTTTGAAACTCCTCATTTGTATACTTTGCTCATGATTTTGTGTTGGTGCAAGTCACACAGGTTGTACCCAGAAATGGCCGTTCAAAGCAAGTCAACTTTATCTTAACTGAACAGTCAGGTCACTAGGTCCACAGTTCAAGTCATTGCAGAGTGGTAGATCCAGGATCCAAGATTCCATGCAACCACTTTGATATGACAATGTCAATATTTTCTAGTATTTGTAATAATCTATTTTGTGTTTGCTTGTTCTTTTTTTCTAAGGGTATGCATTCAGACGTCTGCTGAGGATCCTGAATGGAAATAACCCTCCCTGATGGCAGGCAGACCTAGTACCCTTTCTGACAGCACATCAGATGGAGTTGTACCACAGGAACTTCATATACATTGTACATGTACATATGGAAGCCCAACAAGCACATTGAGCATCTGCTACATTGATGTAATGTCATAGTCTACCAAGCTGCACATGAAAAGTGCTCTTTTACTGTCAGCAAAGTGACTTTTTTAAGGACCTACATGGACAAGTTCAATGGACAGGTCATTGAGGATACCAACTACTTTGATATTAACCACAGAATGACATTTTTGTTAACGTTAGGGACATACATACTGCAATGTCACATCAGTATGCACTTCATACAGGGATTATAACTTTCAGTTAAGAGTGGTACAGAGAAAATAAATCGCTTGGCAATGCTTTTTGAAGACATCAAAATGAAGAAAACTTTCCAAGAACAAGAACCAGCTAGAGAATTATAACTACTTTACAAAATGAATCACACAGGAAAGGTTGAAAATGAAGACAATCTTCATGTCATCTCTGTTAATACTGCAAGGCCAACAGTTTCTAAGATAAGAAGACCTGGGAGAGAATGTTTAAGTTGATGATAAAAGACAAATTTTCAGAATGAATTTTGGAAGCTTTGAAGGATTTATAATTAAATGTGTACAAAATACATTTGTGAAGGAAATAAAACCAAAATGGTTTCACTGTGAAATGAATTATCAGTTTCATGACATTTGTTTTCCTAATAGGTTTTGACCAATCACTTAATTCAACAAAATAGATGGTTTGAAATATAACCTGTGACTTTTGATTTCAGATAATTATTATCATTTTGGTCAAACAAATGGTGCACAACCCTCTAAACTTACGGTATGTTAAAAAGGTGTAAAATGCCATTTTTTATAACATCTTTCCAAATAGAATTTTGTCAAAATCCCAAAAGTCTAATGACGTCACAAATTATGGATCTGTACCTTTTCATACAGGTTTTTTTTTTCTCTTCAATTTTGATTAAATTTAATAAAGAAAGGCATTAAATTTGACCAATTTACTGAAGCATAAATTCCTCTTTGGAACTGTTTGGAATGTACAAACCCGTTGTTGATATTCAATTACTTCAAGTTTCATATTTATTTCGCTCAGAAAGAATATAAAATTAAAAGATATTTTACACCATTTTAACGTGAGATCAGAGACTTCCCCCTCCCCGCTTTCATACGGACTCTATTGAAAAATGAGTGCCTCACAAAACTGAACTTGACCTTGGAATCCATCGTTTTGATGCACCCAAATGATATGCCCCCAGGTGACCCCAATTGAAATCTGGTCTTTGAGATTAAAAATTAGATGCTGTAAGCTTTTATGTAGTAATTTCAATGGGTTTTTTTATTGGTTTTTTTTCTACTTATCATGCAGATAATGTATTTGTGTTTACCTCCACTTCAGATCATCATGACAAAGGCACTAAAAGGAGGCTTGTTTAATAAAAATGCAAATGCAAACTTCAGTTTCAATAGACCGATTGCACAACTTAGGTCACGTTACCTGTAGTGGGTTCAAATGTAAACAAACACGACATCCTTCATAGGAAAGTGCGGTACAGTACATGATGATTGTTGCATTTGTTTATTCGATCGAGGCTTTTGTTAGTTCACATCTGTGAAATATTCCAGAGTTTATACCAGAGACCTTGGATTGGCTGAAATGAAAATTCTACAGGGAATTTCTGTTCATGATGTTGCATGTCGGAACGTTTGGGCAGACGACTGCAATCGGATGCTTTTCAATGCAAGAAAGTCATAGTTTTGAAGTTGAAATTATCCAAAGAAAGGGCTTTCAAAACTGAGTGGTTTTTTTGTCTACTTAAAATTCCGCAAGCCTTGAAATAAATGTCATGACATACAACTGTAATAAAATGGCTTTTAACCCTATCAGGACCGGGCTTTTTTTGGTTGTACGGGGACCGGGGGGGGGGGGGGCCATAGTGCCCCCCTCCGTATTTTCCAAAGTGTTCGACCGATTTTGATGAAACTTGCCACAAATGTTCATTTCACCGAGTTCCACATGATGACGTCAAAAAAATTCAAAAAAAACATCACTAGAGGGCGTTTTTGACTGTTTTTTGCCCATTTTTGGTCAAAAATCGTGTTTTTGCCATAACTTCTGTATTTTTTGTCTGAATGTTTTGAAACTTGGCATACTTGTACATTTTAACAAGATAAATATAATTTGAACCTAATTTAGTCACTTGAAATATCTTTAGGGGGCATAATAATTCACTAATTTATCCAATTTTTGGGAAAAAAATTTGTTTTGCGTTTTTTTTCACTTAAAAATCAAAATGGCCGCCGCCAAGAGCCCAGGGAGAAATAATCAGGCTTGATTGACAAATCTGAACATTTTTGGGGTCTGAAAAGTAAGAAATTAGCAGGTTGAAAATGTTCCATTGTTTAAAAACTTGATATAATTTGACCCCCTAATTACAGGCTGAAAACACAAAATCCAAGATGGCCGCCAAAAATGGCGGCCATTTTGAATTCCCAAAACCATTTCAGACTATCACGTGACTCACCACTATCACTTTTCTGGCAAAAAATTTAAAATAAATGGAAATTATGTCCAAAATGTTTTAAAAAACAGTAAAATCGTGTGACCCAAGGTCAAATAAATGGTTGCCATGGCAACAGCTAACCCCCGGTATCAATTATTTTTTGCCAATATGATTCTAAATATATTTTAGGAAAAGTCAGAAAATTTCGCGGTGATCAGACTAAGTGTTAAAAAGTTACGGGGAAAAAATTGGTAGGGGGGCACATTGTGCCCCCCCCCCCGGTCCTGATAGGGTTAAAGGAAGGATTAAGTGCATACTTAATCGCGCTTATGGAACATGTGACTTCTGCGTTGTTTACAAAAAAAAGAAATACAAAGTGCAGCTTGGTTTTGCAATGCAATTCCAGGTTCGGGCCATGGTTGGTGTTCATTGGCTCTAGTGAACAGCGCCACAATGCTGTCGCCTCTGATTGGTTGAAAGTTCCCTACATAGCAACAGCATTGTATGTGCGCCTAACTCATAGAGTTAGCTTTGCCTTTATTGTAACAACAAGCAAATAAGCACATACAGTTACATTGGCCTTTTTGTTTTTCCTCACCTGCCTCCACCCCGTCTAAAACCGCCCGGTTTCTTTCTCTTTGTTGTTTTACTCCATCTTTGCGGATTTGGGATGTCTGATTGTTTCTGATTTGTTTTGTTCTGTGTTTCCCCCTCAAAAATAGTACATTTAGTTAGATAAGTAACTCAATTTAGCCACTTGTTTAAAGTGAGGCTTACAATTATTGATATTGTAAATTTTTTTTCATAATTAGAGTGGATTTGGAGATCAAGGCGCAAATGAGGCAAATTTCCACAGTGGATTTAAGTGGATTTTCAGTAGGTCATTCTGGGGACCTTACCAAATTGCTCTGTAGTGAAAAAAATAAGTCTGTTGCAACTTGTTTGAAGTTTGTATAAAAAATGAGGGATTTGTCCTGGACTATTGTTATAACAGACATACCAAAACAGTTGTTACTCGGACACTGTATTGTAAACATGAAGTATTGACGAGTTTTGCCGTGCTGTTTCGCCATTAGACAGTTACTTCCACAACGTAGACACAGTGTGGTAAACAGCAAGCCAACATAGGTTAATTATGGTGGCCCTGAAAAGACATCGCATATCCCAAATGTGTTCACTTACATATGTGATGTCGTGAAATTTATCGCAAATATGTGCACACATGTATGCGATGTCGTGAATTTATCACAAACAAGCGACATACGTATTCGATTTTGCCAAATTTATTACAAACTTGTGCGCATACGCGATGTTGCAAAATTTATTGGGAAAAATGTGCGTACACATATGCAATGTCGTGAAACAGTTCAGGAATATGTGCGTATACATGTGTCATTTTATTAGTAATGTCGTGACATTTTTTGCATACCTTTGTTGCATACGTTTCAATAAAATTCCTAATGAACTGGGGAGTTGTAGCAGCTAGTCTGGAATCTAGACATACAGATAGATAAAATGAGGGTCTGACTAATTTAACTTCGCGTGCACTGTTCCTCATGCTTTTCTCATGGTCATGTATTATATTACTGTACCATCACCCATATGTGGCTGGCTAGAGATGTCCACGCTAACAGTACCTGCCTGGTACCCAGGCTCCTGCTTTGTAGTATCTTTGGTATACAAAATGGGACCAGGGCCACTTGCGTTACTCCCTCGGTCACTAAAAAAATGCCCCCAAATATGACATCACCTCAAAGGTATGTGACAGAGGTATGCAATAAAATTCACGACATTGCTAATAAATTTGCAAACGTATGCGCACATATTCGCAATAAATTTTACGACATCATATATGTGTACGCACATATTTGCGATAAATTTTACGACATCGCATACTTTTTTGCACATAATCGCAATAAAGTTTGCAACATCACATACGTATGCGCACACGTTTGCGATATGCGATGCTGTGAACAGAGTCTATTGTCAAACATTATACATATGTATCAAGCAACAAACCAAAAGAGAAAACTGACTTGGAAAATTTTAAATCAATGTAGGAGTGAACAAAAAATAATTTACTGGAGCAGGATTTGACTCCGCGACCACCGGTTTAAGGTTAAACCGGTGGTTGCAGGTTCAAATCCTGTTTTTTTGTTCACCCCCCCAAATTGATTATACGTATGTGTGACGTACAGCTAGCCTGGTTTTACGGGGCGTGTCTTTACAACCGTGGTATAATACACGCGAACGTGTACACACCTTGCATGTACACAGACAAAGCCTATGAAAACAAACCAGGCGTTGCTGCTCGTGCACTCGGCTGTTTTAGTGTAATAGCTAAGGTGTCTGTATTTTATATGGTCAAGGGTCTTTCAAATTTTTGCGGTTATACTTTGTTGTTTCATTCAAAACACAAATAATGATGAATTCTTAAAGAAAAACCTTCAAGGTATACATTGTTTTGGGTTCAAAATCTAGCTCAATTACAAGTAATTCACACGGAAAAACTGCCAAGGGACAATCTTCAAGCCTTCAGAGTCAACGCACAGTGTGGATTCAAATACCGCGGGCTGTACATGAGACGTGGGTGGTCTGTGCATAATGCCCGGGGGACATTGCTTGGATGTGGTGGCAGGCTGTGTTGTACTTTGACCGAACGGAACTCGAATATCTAGTCGGAAACAACGGCGAAACACATTTGGAAAACTCAGGTAAAACTTGTCAAACTTTTATTAAAAGTGTCTGAACATTATGGCAAAACTTGTCATGGGTCGTTTGTCTACATTAGGCCAAATGTTTATCTGATAAATACGGAGGGTTGTAACAATGTTTTTAATTTCAATTTTTCTCTTGAAACGTTTTCCCAAGACGTGTCGGAAATCCAAGTTCAAGTTCGTCGTAAATTCTTCCTAATTTCGGCCAAGAAAATCTCTCCATCCAAATTTTTAAATCTTTTAAAATTTGATTATTTGCTTGTTAATGTTTTTCATAATGTATAACACAAAAAGTCCACATAGAAGGGACATTCCTCTATTTGATAGAACGGGTCTTGCTAAATATTGGGTCAGGCATTCCAATCTTATCCAAGTCCAAACATGTTTCTGAGGATTTAGGCCTCTTGTTGCTTGTGGGCAACTGGGTTTGTGGAGTTTTTAATACCTATTAATGTGTCCATGATCAAACTTGGTGTGAGTTCGATACTTTCCGGCTATGCTAAATGTTATAGTTCTAGGCTGTTATTCACGCACATGGACCAATGGAAGCGATACCTTAGTTACTTGAGGCAAACTACTTTGTTCCGCCGCATCCTCTCAGCTAGTCCCACAAGCACAAACCGTATAATCGTTTTAGAGCCCTTCAGCTCAAACAGTGTAAAATTTAACGCAATCTGCAAACAATTAAGGGTGCTATTACTGTTCTTTCCAAAGGTTTCTCTGTGTATTTTTTATTTTTATTATTATTGACCGTTTTAGATTCTTGTACATAGTTCCAGAAATGTGTATTTAACAGATGTTGAGTAAATCAACCTCTCCTCTGTTGGGCCGCAATCCTCGCCGTTTTCCCAACAACTACATTTCAACAGAGGGCTTTTATTCAGTGTCGCACTATGCAACCCCACCCCCTCCCCCATAACATAAAAAGGGGGTAAGATATGGCCGTAGATAACCCGCGTTTTCTTTCCCTGACAGCATCATGTACAGAAGTCATATTGAGGGAGATCTCTGCATGCTCGTCGTTTCTTGCTAAAGATGCCGCAGGATGACCGTATAAAGGTTGGATTTTCGGATGCATAACTCTAGAGTTAATTGCAGGTAAAATGATTTGTGTTTCGCATAACTAATCCAATTTCATTTTAGTCTAACGTCCATTGATATTTTTATTTTGCGATAAAAATATGAAGTTCGATTTGATGGTATCATATCAAGCGGGCACCAATAACTAATGCAATTTATTCGCAATAAACATTCCCCGGTATATCATCGCTCTAGTTTGCAAGCCCGGATCTGGCTTGGTTCGGAAAATATCCAGATTTTTTCGGCACAAACTTTTAGTGCCATTAACACCCATAAAAACAGCCTTGACTAAAATTTCAAATTCTTTTTCGCTCTGCCTAGTCAAAAGGGCATATCCCCGGCACCAGCGCTCTAGTTAGCAAGACTGGATCTGCCTTAGTTCAGAAAATATCCACGATTTTTGGGCACTTTTAGCAAAAAAAATAAAAATCTTTTACCCCCACCCGTTAAAAACAATATCAGTTTTGAATCCATATTTCAGTCATTTTCGCTCTACCAAATCCAGAGGAAATATCCCCCAGTATCAGCGCTCTAATTTGCACGCCAGGATCTGCCTTAGTTGGAAAATATCCAAGATTTTTGGGCAAAAACCTTTAGGGCGAAAACACAAAAAAATTATCCGTTACCCCCCCCCCTCCCACTTTTAAAAAAACGCCCGGACACACGGTAAGGGCAGTGCATGAACTATCCGAGGGTGCCTTCATATGACGTCATAAGTATATGGTTCACAACATAATATTAACGGGTGTGTTGCTGTAGTCGTATACTCTCCAGTTTATTTATTAATGCAATTTAAGAAAACATATTTGACAAACGTACATCTGTTGAACAATTACATATAGTTTCATTTTTTTTCTTTCAAATTTAACAGAAATAATGTGTACTTAGTTCCGTGCTCTTTTGACATCAACCCCTATAAAAATGGTATAAACTCTTTGGGTCATTCTGGTGTTTGGCGCGCAAAGGTCAACCACAATACGAATTAATTAGTACATGACGCACTATACGTACTTCTTTGCATTGGTTGTTTTTTATGGCAATTTGAGTTCTCAGATTTTGTCGTTTTCTCAAGACATTGGAAGAAGGTGAATTAACTTACATCTATAGGTACAGCAGGCGTAGTTTCAGTTGACTGTGAATGTAAGTGTATTGTATTTTTGTATTTCAGTTGAACGTAACACTGGGTGTTAAATGGATTCTTAATTATCGGTATCTATATCATGTGACATGATCGACACAGTGTTAATTTTACACACTATAAAGCAATTGGGATAATTATCACCATGTCGGTGTTGTCACATAGGTACCAATAGAATTAACTTAACACCCTAGTTTTGACAGTTTAGTTGTAGTTGTAGTAATTGTAAATTCAGCTTCAGTTTGTGGTTGCAAGCTCGGCAAAAATACCATATCTAGCTGCCATTTTATCTCCCTTATGAGGTCAAATTTTATCTTTACCTACATGACCTACCCAGTACTAGACCCAGTAACGTGGGTGCTAGACTCCTGTTTTTGAGGTGATGTCAAAATCTCCAGATAGACCCAGTTACGGGGGCGCTGTACTCCTTTTTAAAACATTTGACACTAGCACCCCAGCGTTGAGTAAAGTACTATAGCCCCCAGCAAAGTATACGTAAGTTCTCTTAATAGCTCTTGTGATGAGGTGGATTTACAATATATGATACCCTGTTCAAAAAGTGGCAAAAATTACAACAAAGACTCAACAGAAATTGTTTTGCTGGCGAATCACCTACTCCTACTACGGAGTACTACTGGCTTCTCAAGATATCAAGAATGAAATGAAATTCATTTAATTGTACTCACGTTCACTGTCTGCCCTCCAAATCGATGACGTTTTAGCCCACTAAAACTGCAGCCATTACAATCGCCATTTTACTACTGATAGTCATGTGATACTCAGCGACTGTTTTCTTACGTGTAAAAAGTTGTATTAACACAACTGGTACTAGGAATGCACGTTCACTGATGCCCTGCTTGCATATTGTTTAGCGCAGTCAATACAGGATACCTGTGTAGTGTTTTTGCACATAAGAAAACAGTTGGACAATATCTCAATGACAATGAGATCTCACATCTAATAACATATTTAGTGTTAAGATGAGACAATAAGGTTATGTCTTGATGATGTCATCAAGAGTCAAATTACAAGGTTTTCAAGCCACTATCTTAGTAACTGCCTAGCTAGTTGCGATGGTCATAACCCTCCATCCTTCCGTTTGTGGGAGGTTATGATTATTGCAACTACTGCAGAGCAACAGCACAAGGTGTGACTTTTTTGCCAAGATTGCACCGTTGGTTCGCGACCACACACACATATAGGATACACACACGTACTTAGTTTTCGTGGATGGTATTGATTTGCTTTGGTAGCCTTTTGAGCAGTGCTTGATTCCAAAGAACAATTCAGATGGGAACACTATTAAAGCACTTTTATACAACTGTACAGGGACCACTGCTAAAGTTAGTACATTTGTGTGTGTTGTTTTGTGTCAGAACAATGACGGCAATTTGTTTACTTTACTAAAGGGATTTTATCGTGTCAGACTTTTGTCTGACTTTCAGTGGCATTGTCAAGGCTGTAATTGGTTAGTAGGTTAGAAGGTGGGGTTCAAGGGATCGGTTCATTATCTTTGCCATGTTTTCCACTTAATACCATTAGTAACGAGAGCAAGCCAGAAAGAAAGAAACCAAGTTATTCCTACTGGTATTCCCATAGGTGGGCTTGTAAAAGAATTGAGTGTGTTTCATCGAAAATCCTGTAGTAAGGCAGCTATGTTTGTTAACAAGAACTTTCTCTACATTTTTGTTTCCTTCTGGCTTTTAGATTTCAAAGATGGACTGTCTCAAAACATCAGCAATGTGTCTAAGGTGCCTTGGATGGATGCTTGTACTTTTAGTCATTTCTGCCAGAGCAGAAATCAAACGTGTCCTTGGTGGACAATGGATGCTGACAATTGCAAACAAAAGTAAGTGTTCTTTCTTACACTGCACAGCCACCCTGCTGATTGTGTTGGGATCAATTAAACAAATTTGTGCGTCAAAAGAGATCCCTCAGTTTAGTGTTTTATAAAACTTAAACAATCAAAACCATTGACTATGGCTGAACTCAGACTTGATTATGTCTGCCTAGTGACACAGAAATTGCTAATATTTCTTTAGATATAGAAATCTTGCTTTTTGATCTGCTTCTCTGGTGTTGAGGGTGCTGTTCCCAGAAACTTCCTTGAAATATTGTATTCCATGGGTTATGAAATTGTGGAAATGCCATCATTTCAACATAAAATTTGGATATAGTTCCAGACCTTTATATCAGTAATGACTCACATTACTGAGATTTAGATGTTTGTAATACTGGAAATTTGCCAGTGTTTTGATATTTAATTGATGTTGTGTTGGATTTAATTTTGTAGTATTTTACCCGTCTATTAAATTGCTCGAGCTATTTTTACTGCAATCTTGATCTTTTAAACTTGTGTTTTATCTAAGTGTAAAAGCAAACACAATGTGTTCATCAGGCTGCAAAGCTTGAAATGTTTTTATTATTTTGAACTATAACAATAATTGATATCACTTTAACGATGTACATCCAACTTGATTGCAGGTGTTTCAATACCGGCAACAGTTCCTGGTGGTGTCAACACAGCCCTACAGGCAGCTGGCAAAATCAACGACCCATATACAGAGAACAACGCCATCTTGTTCCGCTGGATGGCCAATGACATTTGGAATTACTCTTACACATTCAGTGGTAAGACAATAATATAGCTAATCTTGATTGCTGTCTTCTAATTTTCCCAACTCCCATTTGTAATCTGGCTAGTCACAGTACCCAATCCTTCAAAATACTTGACTCTTTGTTGGCTGTGGTTATTGCACCCCGTCCATTTTCAAAAAACAGTAAGTAGGGCTTCAGGAACTAGCCACAGGTAACTCCTGTTAACCAATGCTAATGTAGTTCGACCATGGCTAACTCTGTGGTAACCACAGCTAACTCTGTGGTAACCACAGCTAACTCTGTGGTAACCACAGCTAACTCTGTAAATTGCTGTACAAGTCTATGAAAAAGTTGCCCTAACCTTATTATTACACTTCCTTTAAATTTATTTTAAACATCAAAGCAGCTCATTAAGGACACAATTGTCACAAGCAGGACTTGAACCCACACTCTGCCTATCAGAAACACCCAAGCCTGAGTCCGGTGTTCTCATCCACTCGACCACGACACGCAAAATTGGTGCCCTCATTGGGCGGGTTCTTTTTGCATTTGTAATGATTTCAAATCAACGAAGTATTTTTTACCTGACTTGTTTCAGTTAAAGGTTGATTCTAAATCATTTTATTTTTGGTTTTGTTTATCTTTTTCCAGAATCCTATGTGACCCCCTGTTCCATTGAGGTGACAGCTTTCTCTGATCTTGGCACCTCTAGCTCTTGTCGGGGAAACTTACAGGCTGATTTGAAAGCCTTAAATGTCAGCCAGAAAGCATCAGTCAAACTTTCTAGAGGAAATATCAAGTTCACAATGAAGTTTCAAGTTCCAAAGGTAGAACAGGTTTTTTTTCAGCCAAATAGTGCAATGTGTTCTGTTCCGGCAAATAGTGCGTTCAGTTGAATGTCTTAAACCAGACTCTTCTCTCAACCATCCCCCGTTGTCTCCCTCTCCTTTGTTCATCCCTTGCATCTTCTGACTGCATCCTCAGTTACCCCAGTATACTTGTATGTGTGTCTTGTGTTGACATTTAGCCTTTGGGCAAGACTTTGCTAGGGTCAAAACAGGAGGCCATTTACAATTTGTTTACGTTTAAAAATGTCTCGCAAGCTAACAATTTGGTCCAGAATGCGCTATATAAACAAGTATATGCCAGAAGACCTGTAAACATGCAAGCATTATTGTCCGGGGTCTTGTAAGTACATCATTGTGTAAATTTGAATACGGCCGAGGTTTTGCAATTCAAAGTGCGTGAATTTGACATTTCCTCTATACAGAAAACAAAAATCCCAGTGCTTCAAAAATGTTTGTTTTCTTGGCTTTGTCAAGTCGAGGTTTCTTTGTGCCAGCTGTACTCTGAAATGATTCCGACAAGTCTAAGAAATAATTGTTAGGCTGGACCAGAAAGATTTCCAGCAGGAACTGGTTAAAACACTGCATTGCATTAGGTTTGCGGATGCAGTCAAACTCTTCGTTTTGCTGGATCTATAATGAATATTCCATGTGTTGGTCAATGTTTGTCGTCTGCTCTTGAAACATAAGCTAATTTCATCATGAATTTGATCAACAGCTTTTAAAGAGTTACAATTGAACGTAATTTACACTTTTCGACACATTCTCTTAAAAACATTTTTTGAAACATGCCTGTGGATTTTTGTTTTATCCTTCATGCAAATTTAACATTTAAACTACTTGCTGAGTTTCGCATTGTTGATTGTTTTTAATGCCCAGCGCATTCAGGTTTAAAAACTTGCGATTCCATCGGCTAATGTTTGCATTGTTTGCCAGAGAGGAACCCACCACAAGAAGACTCTACTCCACTTGCCGATTAATATCGACATTTTCTGTCAGGTTTCATGACATTTTGTCAAAAATTGTGAAATCTTTTGGGGTTATTTTTGCAGTTTCCTCAAAGCAAATTTTGAAAATTTTAAGGCTGCCAGAAACACAATACCCTACATTTTTTAATAAATGGATTGACCATGAATTTCTTACAGGCAAAGACATGGTGGCCAGTAGGCTTTGGGGACCAGTCACTTTATCAACTGCAAGTTTCGTTCTCTGACATGGGTCAACAAGAGTCATCCACAATTTCACTTCAGTTTGCGTTCTGTCATTTAGAACTTGTAGAGGAAGAGGTGCCAAATTTTAAAGGTGAGTCACTGGAATAACAAAGCTGTGTTGATGGTCGTCTTTGGAACAACTTTATTAAATGCCCTATGATTTGGAAGTTTTGTCTGTTTTGATTCACTTTTTAACATATATTATATTGGTTTATATTGCATATAACATTGGTTCTCTTCACCTAGGGGTATAAATGGGTACCTGCGAGGGTAAAGGTTGATGTTGTATTTGAAAAAGCCTTTGGAGCGCCACTGCAGCACAGGGCTGTTTACTCCCACAAGAGCTGAGAAATATTACAGGAATTTATTGGCCCAATGGCCAGGGCACTAACGTATATGGCAATGAAACATTGTTGTAAAATGCACTATGTAAGAACTAATTATTATTATTATCTCCTTCTAATTTAATGTAAATATTCATCAAGTATTGCTATCCAACAGGTCTGCAATTCTTCGTCAAGATCAACTACCAACTCACCTTCATCAAAGGGGCCAATTGTATATCTGCAGATCCCTTCAAGAAGCGTGTGTCTCGTACACAGCTGAAGCCTCTTCTCCAATCTCTCGAAGACGCTGACAAGCATGCCACCAGGGTGTGGGGAGGCAGGGCATATGAGCAAGAAGCTTTCTGTGAAATCTGTGATGTTGACAATAAAAAAGAAGTCACCCTCAGTCAAAACTGGTATGTATAAGACCCTTTTTAAAATTGGCTGTGGCTGTAGGTATTGGCTGATGCCACTGATAAGGCCGTAGCCATAGCCAAATCAATTTAAGACATTGGGACAGTAGGTGGCAGCAGACATACCAGGCAAATTTGTGCTTGTTACATAGTTCGCAGCATGTGTATTTTCAAGATCATCTGATTTAAAGACCATGTAACACTGTGACATCACATTAAAAAAAAGCCATGCAGTCTGTTCTGCAAGCACAATTTGTAGCTCGATGAAAAAACACATAATACTTATTTATGGAGATTGCACTGTCTGTTTTTATTTATTATTATTATGTGAAAGAAAGGAGGCACATTTCAAAACTCGTTCCGCTGTTATTTTTCTTACTTTTGAATTTATGTGGAAATTATGCCATGAAATTTACCATCATGAGCAGTGTAGTATCTTGCTTTCCATGAAATGCTCTGTAATATCCAAGGTCATTCTTTTGTAAACAAAAGGTTTCATGATCTACACCTGAGTTAGTCTGCTGCCACCTGTCCTTCCAGAATGTCTTCATAGCCATTGTTTGCTAGAAATGGGCAGGCCTGTGATTCATTTGTCTGGATGTTTTCCAAATTTTAGGACTTTTCATGGATCTCCATGTACTTTGAGATTTCCTTAAAACGAGCAAAATTACTATCACCAGAAAGGAACATAGATGGAAAGCAGAGCGGGTACTTCCTATGCCACCCTGTGTAACCGCATTGTCTCAAAGTGTACCCTCGAAAAACAAGACATTTGCCAAAATCGATCAGTACATCAAAAAAGTGTTCCTGAAAAAGATGGCATTGTTTCTCTGCAGTACTTGCCCATGTCCAGGGCAATCATGAAAGTGCTTGGCCAGATTGCAGTGCATGAGTCATGCCATTCCATTTTTGTTTTGGTTTTTTGAACACTTTCACGGCAATAGTAACCAACAAATTTGGCACAGACAACAACCCTTGGTGTATGAGGACTCTTTGGTCAAGGGGGAGCAGAGAGGTTGATTTGTTGGAAGTTTTATGCAGATAAAAACACAAGCATATGCACTTTTTCCTTCTTGCTTTGCCCAAATTTTCCTCACTGTTTTGCACGAAATATGGAGTCAACTGTTCCCGGCTCAAACGCCTGTGACAACGGCAATGGCTGTGAAGTCCAGGTTCTCTGGTTCATTTTTATGGTGATGAAATACTATAACCTTGTTCTTACTGAAACCCCAAATGATGGTAGAAAGTCTTGAAACCTCGAAAATGTAACATCCAGCTCTGTTCATGGAGCATCATCTTTCCACCAAGTTTCCTCTTAACCCTTTAGAGACCATAGCGGCCGCAAGCGGCTGTAGCTAAAACGCCCATAGCGGCCGCAGACGGCCGCTGTGTTTGACCTCGTCTCATTGACCTGAAAAAGGTCATGATAGGTCACGTGATGAGTTAACAATTCTCAATGTTTCCCATGGTAACATTCTAACTTCTAAATGTAAAAAATACAGAAATTGCTGTTTAATATCTTCAGGGAAATATTTTTATTGAAATGGAAATGTTACAAAATGTCACACGTCTGGGCGTATTAGGATGATTTTGAACAAACTTGTGGTCTCTAAAGGGTTAAAAAACAAAATCCAGAGGCATATTATTAAGATGGGATTAAAACCCTCAACATTTACCATTCATGCCATTCTGATATAACTATCATTATTACTACTGTGACTACATGTTTCATTGTTATAATGGACAAATCAATATGCAATGATTTGTTATATTTGCAGGTATGGGACAAGCAATAACTTCCCATTGTATCAGAAAGATTTTGTCACCCTGTACATGGACAAAATCTTGGAAGCTGTGAGAAAGAACTCCAAGTTGCCGGCTGTGAGTTCAAGTCCTTTCAACGGACCTGAGAGTAAAGCAGAAGGATGGGTCGTGCAGAACACTACAGACCCTCATTATGGCGATGGTGAGACCAATTATATTTTTGAATGGGTCAATTTTTGACAAATCTTTGAACTATAGTCTTAACCAGTTGTCGCCGGTATTACCAGAAACTTTTCTTTAAGAGTGCCACTGGCACAAAGGAACCCTGAGTTGACAATGCCAAAAGAAAAAAAGATTCTCTTTGTTAGATCGTCCATTTTGTTTCTCGACCGAGAAGATGTCAAATTCACACAGTGTAACTTTGTAAAACATCGGCTGTTGCCTAAGGCCTAGGGGAACCATGGCTTGATTGCTGGCTCACTCTGACTTACCGCCATTTAGCCGAAATACAATGAATGAACAATGGTGGAAGCCTCTATATGCCTTGTAATTACATAGGTATGACACTATACTTGTGGTTTTTGTTTGTCTAGTTCCTTGTTTTTCTTCTCCTTTTTTCTGACAAACATCATTTCTTGCAAATATATCAATAATGCAATACCATCAGACAATGAAACTTTAAATGTAATAACATTAATACTAAAACTAGAATTTAGTGTTTGTCACCTGACAAACACTAGGTGTTTGGGACTCAAAAGATGGAACTTAGTGAGATAAATTTCAAATTCATAACAATAAAGATATTTTGCCTAGTGGAAAACAAGTAATTGTAGGTTGTTTTGTTCTCAAACTATTAAGTGGTCCCAAATGTTAAAAAGTAAGAAATCATCACATGACGTCATCATGACATCACTCCACATTTTTGCAATATTGTTCATTGTCTAACAACATACCAAGTTTTAAGTCATACATCTATTACTTCACACATATGTTATACATAAAATGGAGATGGAAGAGCATGCAGCCAATGTTTCTTTGCCAAATAGTATTTGTTACAATCACATTCAGTCTTTTTGGACCCTGTACTGAATTATACTACATACTCAAGCAACAACATGAAAAATTAAAGGATATACAACATACTTGAAACATCAAAATGATTTACTTCTTATTAAAAATAGCCATCAGAAAAGAAAAATAAATTTAAAAGCACAGCGGAAACTCGAGCGCAGGGCCATTACTTGCTTCAGGCCTTTTATAGTTATGAATTTTAAAACCGCTGAAATTTCATCACAACTTCTCCTGAAACTTCAAGTTATAGTCTGTAGCAGTGGACAAAAATAGTGAGAAGAAAAACTAAACTAGATTATGTGTTCGTGGACAAATACATAGCTGTTCTGAAGTTGTTTGATCTTTGATTAAACACTCCAGACCTTGAAATGGTCCTACACAGTACAAAGATTACGACCTTATGACAATTGGCTCAGGAGATCTGAACCCTAATAATACTGCAAAGTTACGTGACAATCGAACATACGGTTTATGAGATGTTGTTTATTAAATCTAGAAACTTCAACTTCGGTTCGACTGGAAAATTGACCTTGGACTTTAACAATCTATACATCAAAATAAACAAGAGTCACACAAAGATGACCTAAATTTGACCTCGTGTTTTAATTAAAAAAGGAATTTTAAGCAAAAAACTATGAAAAAGACATAATTTCAGGTCCAAATGTATAATTGTGTCATTTTGGATAATTTCAACCTTTGATGACATTCACAAACACCTTGTCTCTGTAATGTAAGAAATTGTAATATTTGTTCATTTTAGTTTTCCTTCTCCATCCTGATAATTCTCCACACAGAAAGTCAACCCAATTTTACAAATTCTATTTCAAAAATCATAACCCTTGATTGAACCACACAATGGATTTTCACAATCTGCACATCTTTGGAAAGGTCTTCAAAAACTACATAAACGCCTCACAGATGTGACCTCAATGTAACCTCGTCTTCGGTTTCAAAATGCTAGTTGAGGCAATAACAAATTTAAAATTTCAGCTCTGCATACTATTTAAAATGGAATTCTTACCTGGCTTCAGTGCATGAAATTTCATTTTATTCAAGACCATTACTTTTAATAGAACATGGTAACGTCATGAAAATTTTACACGGACAAGTTTAAAAAATAAATAATTTTCAATTTCACAATTTCTCAAACTAATGTCGACCTGAATTTGTAAATAATATCAATAAATCGACCATTGCATTAAGAAAATATGGTCCAAAGAAGGTGCTATTTTTCGAGTGATCGGCAAAGCACATGTTACAGTGTCCGGGAAAGACCATTGTGTTTCACTGTCAATAGTCATTTAAACTATTCTCTACAGCATAAATCCTTCACACCCTGGAAAGCTTTAAACATCACCTATAGCAGGGACTGTTTCAGTTGGCTGTGTTCGATCAGTAAAATTTACGTTATGTAACATTACTTACTGCCACACCTGCCATGTGATTTAACACTTTGTCACCTACTTACATGTGTTATTGTTCAAGTTTAAATATATGTCGGAGGTTAATGCAAAGTTTTAAACATCACCTATAGCAGGGACTGCTTTAGCTGGCTATGTTCGATCATTGAACTTTATTTCCTGTATATGTAGTGACTTAATAATCTAAATTTCTTTGTACAGATCCTGTGCTGTTTCCACATCGAACATCCGTACATGCAACCACTAAGTTAACACCATTGTTCCTAATGTACCCCGGAGAAGCAAGATTGCCCTGTGAGGTTAGTTACTGCCATATTTGCCATCACCATGTCATTCTGTCACCTACTTACATGTGTTTTCATTAAGGAGTAGATCTATGTCAGAGGTTGAATTTAATCGTTATAATATTAATTCATTTAAAATTTTAGCTGAACAAAGATGACCACCAACCGGAAGAACCTGCTTCTCCAAATTTTGAAACTCTTGGAGAATTTTGCACTATAGACAGAGAGCAAGCGAAAGGCTGTGAAACAACATGTAAGTTCTGATTAATTGTCTATTTATTTTCCCATCTTGAATTCAAATATTTCTGTGATTCTCATCAAACCCATAACAACTTTGGAGCGTTTTTTGAAAGGAATGGTGTTTTGGAAAGGACTGGTCTGAATTGTTCTAGGATTTCTTGAAGTAAAATTACTGTATGTATTATTGTTTCTTGTTGATATTCAGACAAAGAACAGCCCGGATGACTAGATTCCAGGGAAGGAAGACTTTACAAGATGCTTGCCAGGAAGACTGTACCAGATGCTTGTCTATCTAATCAGTTCAAAGTTGTAGGTTGAGATGTAGGCTGAGATGTAGGCTGTGATGTAGGCTGTGTTGTAGGCTGTGATGTAGGCTGTGATGTAGGCTGTGATGTAGGCTGTGATGTAGGCTGTGATGTAGGCTGTGATGTAGGCTGAGATGTAGGCTGAGATGTAGGCTGAGATGTAGGCTGAGATGTAGGCTGTGATGTAGGCTGAGAAGTAGGCTGAGACGTAGGCTGTGATGTAGGCTGTGATTTTGGCTGTGATCTTGGCTGAGATGCTGGCTGAGATGCAGGCTGAGATGCAGGCTGTGATGTAGGCTGTGATGTAGGCTGAGATGTAGGCTGAGATGTAGGCTGAGATGTAGGCTGAGATGTAGGCTGAGATGTAGGCTGAGATGTAGGCTGAGATGTAGGCTGAGATGTAGGCTGAGATGTAGGCTGAGATGTAGGCTCAGATGTAGGCTCAGATGTAGGCTCAGATGTAGGCTCAGATGTAGGCTCAGATGTAGGCTGTGATGCAGGCTGAGATGTAGGATGAGATGTAGGCTGAGATGTAGGCTGAGATGTAGGCTGAGATGTAGGCTGAGATGTAGGCTGAGATGTAGGCTGAGATGTAGGCTGTGATGTAGGCTGAGATGTAGGCTGTGATGCAGGCTGAGATGTAGGCTGAGATGTAGGCTGAGATGTAGGCTGAGATGTAGGCTGAGATGTAGGCTGAGATGTAGGCTGAGATGTAGGCTGAGATGTAGGCTGTGATGTAGGCTGAGATGTAGGCTGTGATGCAGGCTGAGATGTAGGATGAGATGTAGGCTGAGATGTAGGCTGAGATGTAGGCTGAGATGTAGGCTGAGATGTAGGCTGAGATGTAGGCTGAGATGTAGGCTGAGATGTAGGCTGAGATGTAGGCTGAGATGTAGGCTGAGATGTAGGCTGAGATGTAGGCTGAGATGTAGGCTGAGATGTAGGCTGAGATGTAGGCTGAGATGTAGGCTGAGATGTAGGCTGAGATGTAGGCTGAGATGTAGGCTGAGATGTAGGCTGTGATGTAGGCTGTGATGTAGGCTGTGATGTAGGCTGTGATGTAGGCTGAGATGTAGGCTGAGATGTAGGCTGAGATGTAGGCTGTGATGTAGGCTGAGATGTAGGCTGAGATGTAGGCTGAGATGTAGGCTGAGATGTAGGCTGAGATGTAGGCTGAGATGTAGGCTGTGATGCAGGCTGAGATGTAGGCTGTGATGCAGGCTGAGATGTAGGCTGTGATGTAGGCTGAGATGTAGGCTGAGATGTAGGCTGAGATGTAGGCTGAGATGTAGGCTGAGATGTAGGCTGAGATGTAGGCTGAGATGTAGGCTGAGATGTAGGCTGAGATGTAGGCTGAGATGTAGGCTGAGATGTAGGCTGAGATGTAGGCTGAGATGTAGGCTGAGATGTAGGCTGAGATGTAGGCTGAGATGTAGGCTGAGATGTAGGCTGAGATGTAGGCTGAGATGTAGGCTGAGATGTAGGCTGAGATGTAGGCTGAGATGTAGGCTGTGATGTAGGCTGTGATGTAGGCTGTGATGTAGGCTGTGATGTAGGCTGAGATGTAGGCTGAGATGTAGGCTGAGATGTAGGCTGTGATGTAGGCTGAGATGTAGGCTGAGATGTAGGCTGAGATGTAGGCTGAGATGTAGGCTGTGATGTAGGCTGTGATGTAGGCTGTGATGTAGGCTGTGATGTAGGCTGAGATGTAGGCTGAGATGTAGGCTGTGATGTAGGCTGAGAAGTAGGCTGAGATGTAGGCTGTGATGTAGGCTGTTATCTTGGCTGTGATCTTGGCTGAGATGCTGGCTGAGATGCAGGCTGAGATGCAGGCTGTGATGTAGGCTGTGATGTAGGATGAGATGTAGGCTGAGATGTAGGCTGAGATGTAGGCTGAGAAGTAGGCTGAGATGTAGGCTGTGATGTAGGCTGTGATGTAGGCTGAGATGTAGGCTGTGATGTAGGCTGAGATGTAGGCTGTGATGTAGGCTGAGATGTAGGCTGAGTTGTAGGCTGAGATGTAGGCTGAGATGTAGGCTGAGATGTAGTCTGAGATGTAGGCTGAGATGTAGGCTGAGATGTAGGCTGAGATGTAGGTTAGATGTAGGCTGAGATGTAGGCTGAGTTGTAGGCTGAGATGTAGGCTGAGATGTAGGCTGAGATGTAGGCTGAGATGTAGGCTGAGATGTAGGCTGAGATGTAGGCTGAGATGTAGGCTGAGATGTAGGCTGAGATGTAGGCTGAGTTGTAGGCTGAGATGTAGGCTGAGATGTAGGCTGAGATGTAGGCTGAGATGTAGGCTGAGATGTAGGCTGAGATGTAGGCTGAGATGTAGGCTGAGATGTAGGCTGAGATGTAGGCTGAGATGTAGGCTGAGATTTAGGCTGAGATGTAGGCTGAGATGTAGGCTGAGATGTAGGCTGAGATGTAGGCTGAGATGTAGGCAGTGATGTAGGCTGTGATGTAGGCTGAGATGTAGGCTGAGATGTAGGCTGAGATGTAGGCTGAGATGTAGGCTGAGATGTAGGCTGAGATGTAGGCTGAGATGTAGGCTGAGATGTAGGCTGAGATGTAGGCTGAGATGTAGGCTGAGATGTAGGCTGTGATGTAGGCTGTGATGTAGGCTGAGGTGTAGGCTGAGGTGTAGGCTGAGGTGTAGGCTGAGGTGTAGGCTGAGGTGTAGGCTGAGAAGTAGGCTGAGTTGTAGGCTGAGTTGTAGGCTGAGATGTAGGCTGAGATGTAGGCTGAGATGTAGGCTGAGATGTAGGCTGAGATGTAGGCTGAGTTGTAGGCTGAGATGTAGGCTGAGATGTAGGCTGAGTTGTAGGCTGAGATGTAGGCTGAGATGTAGGCTGAGATGTAGGCTGAGATGTAGGCTGTGATGTAGGCTGAGATGTAGGCTGAGATGTAGGCTGAGATGTAGGCTGAGATGTAGGCTGTGATGTAGGCTGAGATGTAGGCTGAGATGTAGGCTGAGATGTAGGCTTAGATGTAGGCTGTGATGTAGGCTGTGATGTAGGCTGTGATGTAGGCTGAGATGTAGGCTGAGATGTAGGCTGTGATGTAGGCTGAGATGTAGGCGTAGAACTGAGAACTGATGGAATGATCAGACTGAAAGAACAGACAGAAAGGTTGAAGAGGAAAAGGGAAAAAGTTGGTCGAGGTAAGTTCAAAATGGAGATATCCAAAAAACTTTAAAACCATATACATTATTGATTTTCACTGTTTTTATCAGATTTTGTTTTTGCTTTGTCTTCCATTGTCCTGCACTACAGGTAAACTAATGATGCCTAATTACTATCTTTGAAAACTTGAAGTTTAATTACTGTATGTAATATTTTTTCACGTTTATATGCAGACCAAAGAGCAGCCCCAGTGACTTGATTCCTCAACCAGTGAATTGAGTAATGAAGATCTTAAAGGATGCTCGAACTGAAGAAAACTATGTTGAGGTAAGTTTAAAATTAATATGTCTAAGCACAGTAACTTTTGTGAAATTATTTAGTGAAAAGATTACTTGAATGACTCAATAGGACAAAAACGTAAAAACCATGTACATTATTGTTGTTCAATGTACATGTAATTTATTGTTTTTGCATTGTCCTCCATTATCCTACCTTACAGGTAACCCAGTGATGCAGTGTGATAAAGATATCAGCGATGATAAAGTTGAATTTTTTGAGATCGGTTAGGGATGATCTTATCTTCTTTTGGAAAGGAGTGGTCTTAATTACTACCCTGGAATATCTTGAAGTTTAATAACTGTATGTATTATTGTTTCATGTTTATACGCAGACAAAATAACAGCCCCGATGACTTGATGCTTAGCCAGTGAAGCGAGTCATGAAGATCTTAAGGAATGCTAGCACAGAACACATCTCGGAGAGGTAGAGGAGGTCAAAGAGGAAAAGGAAAAGCTATGCGGAGGTAAGTTTAGAATAAAGATGTCATAGTACAGTAAGTTTTGTGAAATTATTCAGTAAAAAGATGACTTGGATGACTCATCAAGACAAAAAATTCAAAACCATGATTGTAATTGATGTTTAGTGTACATGTAAGTTAATGTTTTTGCATTGTCTTCCATTAACCTACACTACAGATAAGTAAGGAGTGGACTTAATTACTACCTTGGAATATCTTGAAGTTTAATTACTGTATGTATTATTGTTTCTCGTTTATACGCAGACAAAAGAACAGCCCCGATGATTTGATGCTTAGCCGGTGAAGCGAGTCATGAAGATCTTAAGGAATGCTAGCACAGAAGACATCACGGCCGGAAAATGGTAGTTGCATGTTGTAGCCACCCACTGATAGTACAGACGGAGAGGTAGAAGAGGTCAAAGAGGAAAAGGAAAAGCTATGTGGAGGTAAGTTTAGAATTAAGATGTCATAGTACAGTAAGTTTTGTGAAATTATTCAGTAAAAAGATGACTTGGATGACTCATCAAGACAAAAACTTAAAAACCATGATTGTAATTGATGTTTAGTGTACATGTAAGTTAATGTTTTTGCATTGTCTTCCATTATTCTACACTACAGGTAACCCATCGATGCAGTGTGATGAAGGCATCAGTGGTGATAATGCTGAACTTTTCAAGATCGGTAAGGGGTTATCTTCTATTCGTTTAAAAAGGAGTGGATTTAATTACTATCCTGGAATCTCTTGAAATTAAATTACTGTATGTTTTGTTGTTTCTATGCAGACAAGAGAACAGCCCCGATGAGATGATTCCTTAACCAGCGAAGCAAGTCGAGAAGGATGCTAGCACAGGAGACATCGGCGCTGGATCATGGTTAAGTTATAAATGTTGTAGTCGAATGTTGTGTGGTGGACATAATTTGTTATCCTGTCTCTAATGAATACCTTGATCCATGTCTCTTCCTCAATTCAGAGTTACTAAGTGGACGAAGGCTGAAGGACGAGAATTGTTTCGGAGGAAGTACATCAACTCTGAAGTATCTTTGATGTAGGAGGGTAACGGTTGGACGATAGACAGAACTGAATCAAAATAGCACACAACAAGCTCAGTAGGACAGGCAGAAGTCAATGTGATGGGGCAACTGGGATTGTTAGGTTTGTGAATCTTGGGGAGGAAGTAGAAACGAGCAGCACGCAGTGCAGAAACTATGAGTTTCTTAGCATTGCGAGTTAGTAAACCATGTCTTATAAACTTATTCTCTGTTTGGGTGACTTCTTTCTGGTACTCCGATGTAAGATCATGATCTACTTTTCTGTAAGATGTCCCATCAGACAACGTTCAGCTTTATTGACAACAAAAGGGTTCTTACGAAGGGACTGGAGTGCAGTGCAATTATCCATGGTGATATTAAATAAAGCAGGCTTACTGACTTCAAGATGGTTGACATCAAGATGGTTAACTTCTTGTCGGCAACTGTCGATAACAAAGTCCAACATTTTGTTAAGTTCAGGATTAGGGAGCCACCTAGACTTCTTTGGGCAAAGTATGGAAACTGGATCAACGGGTCAGAATGAGACAAAGGTGAATCAACAGACTGAGAAACAGGCGAGGATGTAGAGCTCTGAGTGTGTAAATCATCCTTATGGAAGAATTGTTTCAAGAGTAAACGAGGGAAGGATTCATCAACATCTCTATTCAGTGAAAACTCATCCACACAACAAATAGTAGGCACAAGATTTAGGTCAAGTCGAGGAACATCACACTCAGAAAGTCGAGGATACAAGGCTTAGTCAAAACCATCTTCTTTGGGGGCTGATGTGATGAGCTAAGTACCAGCGGACACTGGTTGACTAACGGAGATGAACGTCTGAAGGAGCACAGCTTAGAATCCTTAGAATGCTTTCAACCTTGAAACAGTTCGCATCAAGCGTGTGAATGATTCCTCTGATGTCATAAACAGTTGAATGGTCAATAAGGTTATAGAATGTAGTACTCTTGTAATGGAGAGTACCGCAAATAAGACGACTGAATAAAGCACGGACTACACTGCAAACTTCACAAGAGTACAGATGACTACCCAACAACAGACTGTACGAGTGGAACTTAAGTTTAAATCCTTTTATGTATACATCCAGTCCGTCAGCAGGTGATGAGGAATCTCCAATGACTGCAGACTTTTGTTGTTGTGATATTAGCTGTGGCGAGGGCAAGGGAAGTACCCATGACCGGCTCAGGCCAGAAAAATGACATGCTACATGATGTCCCGGGATGTTTAGCCATACACTTCTGAGGTGCTCAGTGAAGCCAGTCAACCCATCATCTCACCAATGTGGTGGACACCGCATTGCTTGCAAGATATACAATACACCAGGTTGACAGAACACAGGAAAGTTGTCCTGCGGACGTGAAACCTTCTTTGGGGCCGTCAAGTATGGAAGGACTGTGGATATGCCTGCACGTGTTGAAACAGTGACGATTGCAGGCAAACATGCCTAGGACAGTGGTATCATTGGAGACTATTTGTGGAAGGGTGGAGGGAACAAAGTTTTGTCCAATTGATTGGGTGGAACGGAAAGCACACAAGGGTGTAGAAGTCATATTAAATATGAAGTTCATCAATGGATCTGTCTGCAGCATGCGATACTGTTTCTGGACAATGGCACAAACTCTCAGATTGAATGGGTGGTAAGTAAGAACTAAGGGGATCGGGTTCTGATTTTGTCTCAAAGATGGGACTAGGGCTTCTTCAATGCTCAACGCAGATATTCGACCAAGTGCAGCTGACAGAACATCAGTACATCATGGTAACCTTTGTGTTGGAAGAAATAAGTCACATCCAGACCCTGCTTCAAAAAATCCTCATCATTGCTACAAATGACTTCGACAAATTTGTAGCGATGATGAGGATTTAATGTATCAGGTTTTGAATGTGACTAATTTCTTCTTAGACAGACTGAAGAAATAAGTCACATTCATAGCCTGCCTCGTTAAATCCTCATCATCGCTACTAATGACTTCAACAAATCTGTAGCGATGATGAGGATTTTACGTAGCAGGTTCGATTGTGACTAATTTCTTCTGAGACAGACTGAAGAAATAAGTCACATCTGAAGCCTGCTAGGTAAAATCCTCATCATCTCTACAAATTTGTCGAAGTCGTTTGTAGCGATGATGAGGATTTTACGTAACAGGCTTCGGATGTGACTAATTTCTTCAGTCTGTCTCGGACAAAATTAGTCACATTCTAAGATTGGTACGTAAAATCCTCATCATCCCTACAGATTTGTTGAAGTCATTTGTAGGGATGATGAGGATTTTATGTAGCAGGCTTTGGATGTGACTAATTTTTTCCGACACAAAGGTTACCCTGCGGATGTTCTGTCAGCTGTACTTAGTCGAATATCTGCGTTGAGCCTTGAGGAAGCCCTAGTCCCATCTTTGAGACAAAATCAGAACCCCATCCCCTTAGTTTTTACTTACCACCCATTCAATCTGAGAGTTTGTGCCACTGTCCAGAAACACTATCGCACGCTGCAGAGAGATCCATTGATGAACTTCATATTTAATATGACTTCTACACCCTTGTGTGCTTTCTGTTCTGCCCAATCAATCGGACAAAACTTTGTTCCCTCCACCCTTCCACACATAGTCTCCAATGATACCACTGTCCTAGGCATGTTTGCCAGCAATCGTCCCTGTTGCAACACGTGCAGGCATATCCACAGTCCTTCCATACTTGATTGCCCCAAAGAAGGTTTCACGTCCGCAGGACAATTCTCTTGTGTTTTGCCAACCTGCTGCATTGTATATCCTGCAAGCAATGCAGTGTCCACCACATTGGCAAGATGATGGGTTGACTGGCTGACCGCTTCACTGAGCACCTAAGAAGTGTATGGCTAAACATCCTGGGACATCATGTAGCATGTCATTTTTCTGGCCTGACGCACACATGCATGAACATGTGCCTGTGTGTCTTGAAACTGACTTCATATACTACACAGGGCCAGAACATGGAACAGCGCATCGTACACAAGTTGGAAACATTGAATCCGGGTGGCTTGAATACAGATTTTTTGCACTCAAACTACCACCGGAACAAGACGCAGTTTGGTCGGAATTTCTGCCTTCCACATGTTTTGTTTTGGTAAGCACTGCACAAACCTTTCATTTTGATTCTAAGGATGAATATTTCCCAAACAAAGGCAGATCAAGGCTTGCAAATAAGAGTACTGCTGGTACCAGGGGATTTGCCCTCTAGACTTGGTAGAGCGAAAATGACTTTGAAATTTTGGTCAAAGACTCAAAATGTTTTGAGTGGGGGGTACTCAAAGCATTTTGGATTTAGACCCTAAAAGTTTCAGCAAAAAAATGGTGGATATTTCCCAAACTAAGGCAGATCCAGGCTTGCAAATTAGAGTGCTGGTACCAGTGGATTTGCCCTCTTGACTTGGTAGAGCAAAAATGACTTTAAAATTTTGGTCAAAAACTCAAAATGTTTTGAGTTGGGGGTACTCAAAGCATTTTGGTTTTTGACCCCAAAAGTTTCAGCCAAAAAACTGAGGAAAGTTTGTCAGTGCTATGCCCGGATTTATGGTCATGTGTCAAGCTAGCCTTGCCCTCGCCTAAGCTAATTTCATGAAAACAAGATTTTGCAGTAATTGGAGATTCCTCATCACCTGCTGATTGACTGGACGTATACCAAGAGGATTTGAACTTAAGTTCCACTCTTCCAATCTGTTGCCGGGTAGTCATCTGTACTCTTGTAAGGTTTGCAGTGTCGTCCACGCTTCATCCTGTCGTCTTATTTGGTGAACTCTTCAGTCCCATTTCAAGACGATTGTTCAGCTTGTTCATGAGATACATGATTTGTGTACTACATTTTATAACTTGGTTGACCAATTAACTGTTTGGAATGATTTGCTCGCTTAATGTGGAACTGTTTCAAGGTTAAAAGCATTCTAAGGATTCTAAGCTGTGCTCCTTAAGACATTCATCTTCGGTAGTCAACCAGCATCCAACCATACTTAGCTCTTCACATCAGCCCCGCCCCAAGAATATGGTCATGACTATACCACGCAATCTTCCACTTTCAGAAGCAGAGTGTGATTTTCATCAATTTGGTCTGAATTTTGTGCCTAATATTTGGTGTGTGGATGAGTTTTCAATGAATAGAGATGTTGATGAATTCTTCCGTCAGTTATGCTTCAAACAATTTCTACTACAAGGATGATCTACACACTCGCAGCTCTATATCCTCGTCTGTTCATCAGTCTGTTGATTCCAAGCCACATATCACTACTTACTCACCTGTGTCTCATTGTGACGTTTCAATTCAGCCAGCTGATTTTCTACCTGTTGATCGATTTGACAAGTTTAGCCCAAAGAAGTCTAGGTGGTGCCCTAACCCTGAACTTAACAGAACGTTGGACTTTGTTATCGACAGTTCCCAACGAGAGTTAAACCGTCTTGATTTCAGTAAGCCTGCCTTCTGTAATATCATCAAGGATAATTGCAGTGCACTCCAGTCCCTTCGTGGGAACCCTTCTTTTGTCATTAAGAGAACGGACAAAGGTGGAGCTACCGTGGTTTGGTGATGTGATCTTTACATCAAAGAAGCTGAGTGTTAATTGTCTGGTGGAATGTCTTACAGGGAAGTACATAATGATTTTACATCTGAGCACCAGAAAGAAGTCACCAAAACTAAGAATAAGTTTATAAGACATGGTTTACTGCCTAGCAATGCTAAGAAACTCAAAGTTTCTGCACCCTATACTGCTCGTTTGTACCTTGTCCTCAAGATCCACAAACCTAACAATCCCATCATGTTGACTTGTGCCTGTCCTACTGAGGTTTTTTTTTTTGTGCTATCTTGATTCAGTTCTTTCTCGTATTGTCCAATTAACATTACAATTGTTCCACGTCTGACATCACATGTAGATTAACAGTTATCCTGTCATTGATTTTTAACTTGATCTTTGTCTCTTTCTTCCTCAAGTTAGAGCCACTTAGCGGACTTGAAGCTGAGGGAAGAGGATGGTTCGGAGGAAGTATACCGCAAATTATATTTAATTCTGAACCTCTCTGTCAGAATACAAACAGATTGATTCAACCTTGACCATAATTTAAATTATCTGAAACAAGCAGTGTGAAAGGAGACTACAGTTATTCACAATTACTGCTATATCAGTATTATGTGAATGGCAGCCCCCATCAACAAAACTAATAACTATTTGTTGGATAATGTTTTTCAGTTTCTTTCAGGAGGATGTTGCCCTGTTGAAATGAGTGGATAGCATCAGCGAAGTGTTCCAAGATTTGCAAGCAGCTTCAGATTAGAAGGTATGATGCCAAAAAAATTATGTGTTACATCTTTATCTTCTATTAAAAATATATTCTTTTTTTATAAACCACACTTTTACAATAATGTTTGGAACTACAGTTACAATGTAGTTGTAGTTGCTGGTTACGAACTTTTCAGAAAACATTTTGGGAAAAAACTAAACTTGGAAATCATGAAAACTTCCTATCTCATGAAATGATCTCATGAAATGATTCCAAACTTTTTTTTCTCAAGTTACACTGTGCACGAGTTGTTACATAAATGTGATGAGTTACTGTTTGCTGTCTTCACCCAATAGATTGGAAGAAAATGAACCTGCTCAAGAAACGGAAATTTGCCAGAAAGTGCTAGATCTCACCAAGAAGTTCTAGCCCTGTTTAATGCAACAGTGACCTGGGCCTGAAGCCTTGACTGAGCTCCTGATTGTCCAATTCCATCCACCTAATGCTGGGCTTGTTTGGACCGCCTAGTTCCCAGACCGACAAACATGATGGGTAACATGTGACTGACCCTGGATCCAGTGCCAAGAACGACCTTCGAGCCCCCATCAGCTGATTTTTGTCTTCTTCATCCATCCCCTGGCAGAACTGTTGAACATTTCCACCATCATCATCAACCTTGGACTAACATTTTTGTGAAAATTTTTTTTCGTCTGGTGGACTTAAACCGTAACGGCTCGGTCAAAGGACATTCACTACCTCGGAACTGAGATATACGTTTGTTCACGGACTCTCACAAAATCAAAGCTACGATAGCATAGATCACACCAGCAGTTTGTACTTCATCCAGATAGATCAAGACTGCACACAGCTAATACAAGATGCTCTGTAAGTTACTCTAGCTTATTCCAATTGACTTTGAACACTTGTGGCTCTTATGCCCTCTAGTTTATTTTGATTTCCAATTTAGCATTGTTTGGGTGTTTTTCCCAGGTGTCCCTAAATTGGATTAATTAGTTGTAGTTTCAAACAGCTGTAGAGTACCCAGTTTTAGAAATCCACTCAGGCTTATCTGCCACCCAGTTCAAGAGACAAAAGAACACGACAGTTCTGGAGACAAAAGAACAGATTAGAAGTAGATTTTTTTCTTGTGTGTTAAACCTTTAATCGTTCCGATGTGTTCCGATTTGCATTTAGTATTCATAGTATTTTTTTTTCGCTGATATACTTTTGCTCTTCTTTTTAATTTTTGTTTGTTTTACTTTAATATGATTGAGATCCAGAAAATTGCCAGAAATTGCTTGATCTCACCAAGAAGTTCCAGCCCTGTCTACTGCAACAGTGACCTGGGTGTGAAGCCTTGACTGAGCTCCTGATTGTCCAGTAGCATCCACCTAATGCTGGGCTTGTTTGGACCGCCTAGTTCCCAGACCGACAAACATGATGGGTGACATGTGACTGACCCTGGATCCAGTGCCAAGAACGACCTTCGAGCCCCCATCAGCCGATTTTGGTGTTCTTCATCCATCCTCTGGCAGAACTGTTGAACATTTCCATCATCATCATCAACCGTGGACTTACATTTTTGACAAGAATTTTTTTCTTCTGGTGGACTTAAATTGTAACGACTCGGCCAAAGGACATTCACTACCTCGGAACTGAGATACACGTTTGTTCACGGACTCTCACAAAATAAAAACTACGATAGCATAGATCACACCAGCAGTTTGTACTTCATCCAGATAGATCAAGACTGCACACAGCTAATACAAGATGCTCTGTAAGTTACTCTAGCTTATTCCAATTGACTTTGAACACTTGTGGCTCTTAAGCCCTCTAGTTTATTTTGATTTCCGATTTGGCATTGTTTGGGTATTTTTCCCAGGTGTCCATAAATTGGATTAATTAGTTGTAGTTTCAAACAGCTGTAGAGTTTGAGAAATCCACTCAGGCTTATCTGCCACTCAGTTCTAGGGACAAAAGAACACAACAGTTCTGGAGACAAAAGAACAGATTAGAAGTAGATTTTTTTTCTTGTGTGTTAAACATTTAATCGTTCTAATGTGTTCCGATTTTGCATTTAGTATTCACAGTATTTTTTTTTATCGCTGATATACTTTTGCTCTCCTTTTTAATTTTTGTTTGTTTGTTTTGATTGAGATCCAGAAACATGCAAGAAAGTGCTAGATCTCACCAAGAAGTTCCAGCCCTGTTGAATGCAACAGTGACCTGGGCGTGAAGCCTTGACTGAGCTCCTGATTGTCCAGTAGCATCCACCTAATGCTGGGCTTGTTTGGACCGCCTAGTTCCCAGACTGACAAACATGGGTGACATGTGACTGATTTTTTTCTTGTGTGTTAAACATTTAATCGTTCTAATGTGTTCCGATTTGCATTTAGTATTCACAGTATTTTTGTTTATCGCTGATATACCATTGCTCTCCTTTTTAATTTTTGTTTGTTTTACTTTAATATGATTGAGATCCAGAAAATTGCCAGAAAGTGCTAGATCTCACCAAGAAATTCCAGCCCTGTTTAATGCAAAAGTGACCTGGGCGTGAAGCCTTGACTGAGCTCCTGATTGTCCAGTAGCATCCACCTAATTCTGGGCTTGTTTGGACCGCCTAGTTCCAAGACTGACAAACATGATTGGTGACATGTGACTGACCCTGGATTCAGTGCCAAAAACGACCTTTGAGCCCCCATCAGCTGATTTTTGTCTTCTTCATCCATCCCCTGGCAGAACTGTTGAACATTTCGACCATCATCATCAACCTTGGACTAACATTTTTGTGAAGGATTGTTTTCTTCTGGTGGACTTAAAATGTAACGACTCGGTCAAAGGACATTCACTACCTCGGAACTGAGATATACGTTTGTTCACGGACTCTCACAAAATCAAAGCTACGATAGAGTTTGTACTTCATCCAGATAGATCAAGACTGCACACAGCTAATACAAGATGCTCTGTAAGTTACTCTAGTTTATTCCAATTGACTTTGAACACTTGTGGCTCTTAAGCCCTATAGTTTATTTTGATTTCCGATTTGGCATTGTTTGGGTATTTTTCCCAGGTGTCCATAAATTGGATTAATTAGTTGTAGTTTCAAACAGCTGTAGAGTACCCAGTTTTAGAAATCCATTCAGGCATATCTGCCACCCAGTTTTAGGGACAAAAGAACACGACAGTTCTGGAGACAAGAACAGATTAGAAGTAGATTTTTTTTCTTGTGTGTTGTTTAGCATTTAATCGTTCTGATGTGTTGCGATTTGCATTGAGTATTCATAGTATTTTCCTTTTATTGCTGATATACTTTTGCTCTCTTTTTAATTTTTTTGTTTGTTTTACTTTAATATGATTGAGATCCAGAAAATTGCCAGAAAGTGCGAGATCTTACCAAGAAGATCCACCCCTGTATAATGCAACAGTGACCTGGGCGTGAAGCCTTGACTGAGCTCCTGATTGTCCAGTAGCATCCACCTAATGCTGGGCTTGTTTGGAACGCCTATTCCCAGACTGACATGCATGATGAGTGACATGTGACTGACCCTGGATCCAGTGCCAAAAACGACCTTCGAGCCCCCATCAGCCCATTTTTGTCTTCTTCATCCATCCCCTGGCAGAACTGTTGAACATTTCCACTATCATCATCAACCTTGGACTAACATTTTTGTGAAGGATTGTTTTCTTCTGGTGGACTTAAAATGTAACGGCTCGGTCAAAGGACATTCACTACCTCGGAACTGAGATATACGTTTGTTCACGGACTCTCACAAAATCAAAGCTACGATAGAGTTTGTACTTCATCCAGATAGATCAAGACTGCACACAGCTAATACAAGATGCTCTGTAAGTTACTCTAGTTTATTCCAATTGACTTTGAACACTTGTGGCTCTTAAGCCCTCTAGTTTATTTTGATTTCCGATTTGGCATTGTTTGGGTATTTTTCCCAGGTGTCCATAAATTGGATTATTTAGTTGTAGTTTCAAACAGCTGTAGGGTACCCAGTTTTAGAAATCCATTCAGGCATATCTGCCACTCAGTTCTAGGGACAAAAGAACACGACAGTTCTGGAGACAAAAGAACAGATTAGAAGTAGATTTTTTTCTTGTGTGTTAAACATTTAATCGTTCCGATGTGTTGCGATTTGCATTTAGTATTCATAGTATTGTCCTTTTATTGCTGATATACTTTTGCTCTCCTTTTTATTTTTTGTTTGTTTTACTTTAATATGATTGAGATCCAGAAAATTGCCAGAAAGTGCGAGATCTCACCAAGGAGTTCCACCCCTGTTTAATGCAACAGTGACCTGGGCGTGAAGCCTTGACTGAGCTCCTGATTGTCCAGTAGCATCCACCTAATGCTGGGCTTGTTTGGACCGCCTAGTTCCCAGAGTGACACGCATGATGAGTGACATGTGACTGACCCTGGATCCAGTGCCAGGAACGACCTTCGAGCCCCCATCAGCCGATTTTTGTCTTCTTCATCCATCCCCTGGCAGAACTGTTGAACATTTCCACCATCATCATCAACCTTGGACTAACATTTTTGTGAAGGATTGTTTTCTTCTGGTGGACTTAAAATGTAACGGCTCGGTCAAAGGACATTCACTACCTTGGAACTGAGATATACGTTTGTTCACGGACTCTCACAAAATCAAAGCTACGATAGCATAGATCACACCAGCAGTTTGTACTTCATCCAGATAGATCAAGACTGCACACAGCTAATACGAGATGCTCTGTAAGTTACTCTAGCTTATTCCAATTGACTTTGAACACTTGTGGCTCTTAAGCCCTCTAGTTTATTTTGATTTCGATTTGGCATTGTTTGGGTATTTTTCCCAGGTGTCCATAAATTGGATTTATCAGTTGTAGTTTCAAACAGCTGTAGAGTACCCAGTTTTAGAAATCCATTCAGGCATATCTGCCACTCAGTTCTAGGGACAAAAGAACACAACAGTTCTGGAGACAACAGATTAGAAGTAGATTTTTTTCTTCAATATTAAACATTTAATCGTTCTGATGTTTTCCGATTTGCATTGAGTATTCATAGTATTTGATTTATTGCTGATATATTTTTGCTCTCCTTTTTATATGTTGTTTGTTTTACTTTAATATGATTGAGATCCAGAAATTTGCCAGAAAGTGCGAGATCTCACCAAGAAGTTCCACCCCTGTTTAATGCAACAGTGACCTGGGCATAAAGCCTTGACTGAGCTCCTGATTGTCCAGCAGCATCCACCTAATGCTGGGCTTGTTTAGACCGCCTAGTTCCCAGACTGACACGCATGATGGGTGACATGTGACTGACCCTGGATTCAGTGCCAAGAACGACCTTCGAGCCCCCATCAGCCGATTTTTGTCTTCTTCGTCCGTCCCCTGGCAGAACTGTTGAACATTTCCATCATCATCATCAACTATGGACTAACATTTTTGTGAAGGATTGTTTTCTTCTGGTGGACTTAAACCGTAACGGCTCGGTCAAACGACATTCACTACCTTGGAACTGAGATATTATACGTTCGTTCATGGACTCTCACAAAATCAAAGCTACGATAGCATAGATCACACCAGCAGTTTGTACTTCATCCAGATAGATCAAGACTGCACACAGCTAATACAAGATGCTCTGTAAGTTACTCTAGCTTATTCCAATTGACTTTGAACACTTGTGGCTCTTAAGCCCTCTAGTTTATTTTGATTTCCGATTTGGCATTGTTTGGGTATTTTTCCCAGGTGTCCATAAATTGGATCAATTAGTTGTAGTTTCAAACAGCTGTAGAGTACCCAGTTTTAGAAATCCATTCAGGCATATCTGCCACTCAGTTCTAGGGACAAAAGAACACAACAGTTCTGGAGACAACAGATTAGAAGTAGATTTTTTTCTTCAATATTAAACATTTAATCGTTCTGATGTTTTCCGATTTGCATTGAGTATTCATAGTATTTGATTTATTGCTGATATATTTTTGCTTTCCTTTTTATATGTTGTTTGTTTTACTTTAACCCTTTAGAGACCATAGCGGCCGGAAGCGGCTGTAGCTAAAACGCCCATAGCGGCCGCAGACGGCCGCTGTGTTTGACCTCGTCTCATTGACCTGAAAAAGGTCATGATAGGTCACGTGATGAGTTAACAATTCTCAATGTTTCCCATGGTAACATTCTAACTTCTAAATGTAAAAAATACAGAAATTGCTGTTTAATATCTTCAGGGAAATATTTTTATTGAAATGGAAATGTTACAAAATGTCACACGTCTGGGCGTATTAGGATGATTTTGAACAAACTTGTGGTCTCTAAAGGGTTAATATGATTGAGATCCAGAAATTTGCCAGAAAGTGCGAGATCTCACCAAGAAGTTCTACCCCTGTTTAATGCAACAGTGACCTGGGCATGAAGCCTTGACTGAGCTCCTGATTGTCCAGCAGCATCCACCTAATGCTGGGCTTGTTTAGACCGCCTAGTTCCCAGACTGACAAACATGATGGGTGACATGTGACTGACTCCAATCCAGTGCCAAGAACGACCTTCGAGCCCCCATCAGCCCATTTTTGTCTTCTTCATCCATCCCCTGGCAGAACTGTTGAACATTTCCACCATCATCATCAACCTTGGACTAACATTTTTGTGAATATTTTTTTTTTCTGGTGGACTTAAACCGTAACGGCTTGGTCTAAGGACATTCACTACCTTGGAACTGAGATATACGTTTGTTCACGGACTCTCACAAAATCAAAGTTACGATAGCAAAGATCGCACCAGCAGTTTGTACTTCATTCAGATAGATCAAGACTGCACACAGCTAATACAAGATGCTCTGTAAGTTACTCTAGCTTATTCCAATTGACTTTGAACACTTAAGGCTCTTAAGCCCTCTAGTTTATTTTGATTTCCGATTTGGCATTGTTTGGGTATTTTTCCCAGGTGTCCATAAATTGGATTAATTAGTTGTAGTTTCAAACAGCTGTATAGCACCCAGTTTTAGAAATCCATTCAGGCATATCTGTCACTCAGTTCTAGGGACAAAAGAACACGACAGTTCTGGAGACAAAAGAACAGATTAGAAGTAGATTTTTTTCTCGTGTGTTAAACATTTAATCGTTCCGATGTGTTCCGATATGCATTGAGTAATCATAGTGGGTTTTTTTTATAGCTGATATACTTTTGCTCTTTTTTTATTTTTGTTTGTTTTACTTTAATATGATTGAGATCCAGAAAATTGCCAGAAAGTGCAAGATCTCACCACGAAGTTCCACCCCTGTTTAATGCAACAGTGACCGGGGCATGAAGCCTTGACTGAGCTCCTGATTGTCCAGCAGCGTCCACCTAATGCTGGGCTTGTTTGGACCGCCTAGTTCCCAGACTGACAAACATGATGGGTGACATGTGACTGACCCTGGATCCAGTGCCAAGAATGACCTTCGAGCCCCCTTCAGCCGATTTTGGCGTTCTTCATCCATCCCCTGACAGACTTGTTGAACATTTACACCATCATCATCAACCTTGGACTAACATTTTTGTGAAGAATTTGTTTCTTCTGGTGGACTTAAAACGTAACGGCTCGGCCAAAGGACATTCACTACCTTGCTATTTTTCTGCATTTTGTTCTCCTGCATATTAGTTCTCTTTGTATCCCTCTTTGGACTGTGTTCTTTGCAAGCCCAGATTGTCTGCTTCAAAGCCAAATGACTACTTCCATAGATCACCTGTCTGACAAAGAACTCCTCCCACCATCCATCGCAGCAAATGGTGACAGATCATCTCGTCACATTCAGTTAAACCTATCCTCAATCCATTTTAAGTAAAGCAAGATGCATCCCTCAAGCTACCTTTCCCTTCCAAGAGATCTTGGCAACATGCAAGAGACCACTGATGGCATGCTTTCACAACTAGAAGGCATTGAGAGACAACAATCCCCAAATACATCCCAACAATGTGCAACAGATTTGCATTTACTACGGTCAACTCCCATATGGCATTCCCACTGCAAGGTTCAACCATCACCATCAAATATTGGGTTTGAGACGTGAAATATTGCATCAAAACCACATCCATACCTACAGAACTCCAATTTTCTACCGTTGTTTGTTATTTTGGTGGTACTGCAAGAAAACTTGTTCTCAATCTCCGTCCAGTAAATCAAAGTCTTAGCCACGCTTTTGCTGAACTTAAGGCACAGTTTGGAGACATATACCTGTCTGATTATTCACTGGCCAGTTTTTATGTTCGTATGAGACTTCCCAATGAAGTACAAAGCATCTTTGCTTTAGAACCTGAAGCTACGCTGAGAACCATAAAAGAAAATTCAACTCCATTTCCAAACAGAAACAGCATGCTCACACATCAATTCATGAGAGATGGTAAAGACGAGAAGGTCACGCAGACACTAAAACCAATGAAACAAAGGGAGATGACTTTCAGGCAACTTCAGATTGAACTTTATCAAGTGGAATGCCAGTCTGGGATGGCAGCGTTTGCAAAGACTGGAACCAAGCTAAAAACCAAGCAATTACAGCAGATCAGTCCACTATACAACCAGCAGAATTCATCCTTGTTACCTGATACGAGGGTCCTTGATCAAAACCAGCACATGGCCCAGATCTCCAAGCAGAACACTGACCACAATATGTTTGCAAAAATTTCTTGCCACTGTCAACCAAATACATTTTGCTCTGAGGGTTGAGCAGATTTCTAAAGCACCAGGCCCATCTAAACAATCGAGAAAAGACCAGTTACCTTCTAGTCATTGAGTTTTCATTTGACAGACTTGTGGCGAGGAAGGACAGCACATCACCAAATGCTGCAGAAGTGCACCTTCAAACCTCAATGGCTCGCTGCCAATGGGCAAGCCGTCAGAGGCCAAGAATCAACAAGCCAAGTAATATCTCCTTCAAACAACGCATCCTAGCCGTCTTCAATATACCAAGGTGATACCAAGCCTCTCCATCATCAGCAGTCAATTAAACAATTGTAATGTACTGTACTGCAATTTTCTACGGAGGACGACGTGTTACTGCAGAGGAACTGTCACGTGATAATAACCTTCAAATTGCACAACTGACAATCAGTTACTTTATTTTTGAACTGTAAAGTTTCGTTTGAAAACTTTTCGATGTTGAAATGACTTGCTGGCAACGAGCTCTTCTACTACAGCTGGAAAAGAGCAGAGAGACAACTAGTCATCTTTGACAAGGGACGAAATGATATCTTCTGGAAGTGCCAAAACTCAACCTTTAGGTGTCGATTTGGGCAAAAAAGACCCATCTAAAGATTGAGGTGTGGTTCTGCTGGCAGACTATAGTGAAAGATGTGAATGAATGGGTAAGTAATGTGACAGTGTTGACAGATGTAACTGAAACTTAACTAAATACCCCAAAAAAGTAATCTGGAATAAAACAGATGAAACAAACGTAATGTCTCTTTTTCTTTGGTATGGACAGCAATTTCTTGCCACTGCCATCAAATAATATTTTTTGTCCTAATGAACTATTTGTTATTGTTGTAGATTCTACAGTGCACCAGATGGGGACGGAGAAGATCAAATTTACTGCCTGTGAACTTCAACCCATCCCTGTGGTCGAGCCCTGGGTGATGATTGGTATTAATCTGATTTGCCCATTCAAGGAATCAAAGGCTAGCAATCGGTAGGTCCTAACTGCTACAGAATATTACACCAAGTGGCCTGAGGTGATGCCGATCCGGTGAAAGGATGCCATGAGTGTGTCAAAGTGCCTCAAATAATTTTTATTGCTGGTGGGGTCATTTCCAAGACGTAACTTGTGTGTGTATCTATTTATATTTCAATGTGTAACATCAGCTCACTTTTTCTCATTGCAGGAATGATGCACCAAAAGACTGCCTTTCTGATCATGGGAGAGAATTCGGTAACCAGGTAAAGTTATACACTTGTACACACGAAAAACTAGGATGGAAAAAAAACAGTCTCTTTTTACAACTTCAATTAGTCTTAAACTTTGAATGTTTTTTTTTTCCCAAAGCTGTTTGAGGACTTGTACCAGCAATGGGGTATCTGCCATCGTGTGAGTTCAGCTGCACACCACCCCAGACAAATGGCCTTGATGAGTGGTTGAATCAGACACTCGGCAGGACGATTGGGAGAACTATATTAAGGTAATACCATAACACACTGATACATCAATTGAGGATGGTGACAAGGAAGACATTATACAATCCATTAATGTGATTCTACTGACTACTACAGTTGATAAAGCAGACCTACAACAAGCTGTTCTAGCCGATGATACACTTCAGCAAGTGATTTCATAATATTGGGATAATGATTGGCCAAACAAGAAAATCATTAGGCAAGCATTATAGTCATACTCGATGATTCTTGATGAATTTTGGATTGTAGATATTGTTTCATGCTTGTGATCATTTTGTGATACCTGTGACGATGAAATGCAATCTAATTCTCCTCGCTCATGAAGCACATCAAGGCACTGTACAATGTAAGCAAGGACTCTGGGAATGCTGTATATGGTGGCCTTGCATGGACTGTATGGTAGAGGCTGCCACTTGCAGCTGTTACGCATGGTAAACAAGTGATAAAACTGCACGCAACCAGAACACTCCATTACAGCCCATACCACTTTCAGAAGGGCCATGGCAAAAGATTGTGATTGACATAACTGGCCCCTTTGAACACGGTTCACTATAGTTGCCATTGACTTCTACAGCAAATGACTGGAGGTAGCTTTTGCTTCAGACTTTACTTCATGAACAATAGTTTCCATGATGCCTTCAATTTTTGCCTTTGTTAATTCCCAGGTTAAGCAAACTGCAAGTGAAGGTGTAAAGCAGATATCAGTAGTTGACATCTTCTTCTTTTGCAGGCAATCAGAAGGACTGGATGACAGAGTGGTGCAGTGTCAGCAGTGCAAGGAATGGTTTAACAAACCTGTCACACTTTGCCCTCCATACTTTTTTCAGATAAGTCTGCCATATTCTTTTGCTTGAAGTGTACTTAGTCTTTTTCGCTTCCTTTCTGTTTCAGATGAGCGGGGGAGCTGTGCAGAAGTTGATTACTTCAGTGTAAAACATCTATGTTATATTATTTTAATCACTTTTTGTAGTATTAAATAATTAAATTTTGTATTTCTTATGAAACAAATACCTTGCCCTTTTAGGTTACTGTTGGGTTATTTATTCTGTAAATATAGCTGTAAATAATTTGTCAAGGGGGTCAGTCTTTACTCTTGCATATTTCTTGCCTTTTTGGATGTTACTTAAGTGTTCTGTGCATATTATTTAGTTCATTTTTAAATGTTATGTTTTTGTAATAATTTTTCGAGGGGGTCACTCAACTTACAATGTTCTGGCCTTTTTAAATGTTATTTATTTTGTATGTTATTTATTGTTAAATGTTATAATTTGATAATTGTTTGTGGTGGTCACTCTTTACACATGCACTTTTTTTGCCTTTTTAAAAATCAATCAAACATAAATTCAGTTCAATGCAAGTTCAACTGATGAGTCATGAATTTGACGAAAGGGCAATTAGCAGCATTTAAACTAAAAACAGAAAGAGGTTTGATGCCTCTTGCAATATTTCCAAACTAAAAACACCAACTAAAAGTTTTTATAATTTGAAGAAATTAAAGTACCTTAATGTTTAAGGGTTTAACATTACAAGCTGCTGATTGGCCTCTTGAACAATGCATATGCTTTAAAGATGATCTGTGCTGATGTGATTTGTGCTTGAAAAAAAATGTTGACATCTAAGTACTCTGTAATTGTTGCTAGATAATTTTATTTGGAAGTAAATAACTTTGGCCATCTTAAAAAAATTATTTCAACAATTGGATTAATTTTCAAGGTCACATTGGCTTGAGCATGGATCATACATCTTTAATGTGTTTAACAAAATGAATAAATAAGTTTATAATTACATAGGAATAATCAAAGATGAATAAACAGGCACATAATTAAGCTAAAATGTTGTATCTGATCTGCCACATAAACTCCATGAGTAATTTAGGTATCATTCTATACTTACCTATCTAGAAACTTTGATAATAAACATTGACATAATGCATCCAAAAAGTGGTAGTCGGATACAAAAACTTTCCCTTAACTGTACTCATGATCATCTTTTGTCCTCCAAACTGATGTTTTTAGGCCCAAAGCAAAACCATGCAGTCATCAGGTTCAGCAGCACTTAACAGCAGTGTAGGCAGGGATCTATACAGAAGTAAAGTGTGGTTGTTGCACTACATGTATGGTATGGTCTGACCACTCACAAGAATAATCTAGAAGTTAAAGAGGAGCTATCTTATTCGGAAGTGAACTTTCACAACATCAAAGCGGTAAGCAACTTCAGTACATTTCTCATTAATTTGCCTCTTCAGTGCATGCATAATGCCATAATTATAATATCATTGCAATGATACAAAGTCTCCAAAAGTCGGCTGATCATAACGTTTTCAGTCATGGCCTTGTCTTCTGGCAGGAAACAGGTCAACTCATCATAGTACTCCAACCAACTCATACTCTATACATGGATGAGATTCCTTCCTCCATGCTTTAACCAACTCATGCTCATTTTGGTCAATTCGTACTCCAACCAACTCGCTCATTTTCCAAACAACTCAAATCCTAGTGAACCCAGTTTCCAATCAGCTAATGGTAAAATTGTTTATACTTAATGTACACTAACCTGAAATACGCAGGGGATGATGCCGGTTAATATGGTGGTACAATTGTGTCAGATATGATTTTGAAAAAAAGGAGAAATACTTAGGATACTGTTCCCATCAAGTGCCGTCTTTTCAACATACCTCCTAATAGTTGGATTCCAGTCTCAGACCTTTTTAACCTGTAAATATAATTTGAAACTACTGGCTTTTTAGTCCAGCAATTACACCATGCTATTGATCCTTAACTTGCATATTTTTGGATCATATGAGTGGGTTTACTTGTAGTTTGGAAGATTTTTCAAATTTACAATGTCATTGTCAGTAGTTTCAGGTAATGATTACATTTCAAATAATGAAATAATGTATACATTATTCTTTATAACCCAGCTCCAGATGGATGTTGTTAGCTGTTTGAGTGACATGCTCATTGAGACAACCAGAAAGTATGGAGACTCAAATTAGTCCAGGTCAGTCACGCTACATTTGTTCATCTCCGTCATATTAATCGTCTTGTGACTCTAGGAAATCGCTGATTCTAACCGAAAAACATTGAAAAGTCTTTCCCCCTGCCGGTTCCAAAGTAGGGTGGCCCACTCTCTCTCCATTCTAGGCTTTCAGGTTTTTCAGAGCCTGAACAGAAGAAAACCTGCATTTCTCAAAGAACCTCATCCACCTTCTTTTGAAACAGCACACGTGAATTACAAGGCTTCAAGGTGTTTTTTTTTCAAAGACCGAACTTGGAAACTCTGTGTTTCACAAAGATCCTAATCCGGATATTTTTAAATTACCAGGCTTCCAGGTTTTTCCCAAGCCTGACAACCTACCTTTTGCAAAGATCCTTATTTGTTTGTAAAGAAAAAAAGTGATAGTTTATAATCTTGAACCAGGAACCATAGATATTACTGACTGTAGCTGGGTGCACTACACAAAATAGACAAGAAAAGACCTTGCGCTGAGCTTCATTAATAAAATATAAAACCACAATTTTCTCTCTAAATCCATCCACCATTCAAAGGTCACTGCTTTTATGGTTTGTTGATAATGGTCTAATATCAAGGCCCAGGGGTTGTTGACTCCCAACCTGGTGCATTTGTTGTACACTAACCCTCTCAAAATGACCCCATTTTGCCCAAAAGCATGGTCATTTTTCCAAGATGGTGTCTGGTCAGTTTACTTGTTCATCTAGAATTCTATCTTGTCTATTGTCAGAGTCTACTCGATCTGTTAGCAACCACTTCGTAATGGAGTGGGTGGATGGAATTTAACATTTTTGCATTAAGCCTAGATAAAACAGCTTATTCAAAAATGTCATGCAGATTCTTAACAACAAATCCAATCCTTTTGGATGATACTCATAAATGAATCTCCTTGTAGTTTGAAAGAAATTACATTTTTTCAAGACTATACTTTGTTTTTGTGATTTTTTGCAACTGATCAATGTAGATAATGAAATAATGTCAATTCTTTATAACCCAGCTCCAGATTGATGCAGTTAGCTGTCTGAGCAACATGCTCCTTGAGAGAGATTGAGACTCAAATCAGTGGAGGCCAGTCACGATACACTGTCATCTTTGTGCTGTTTGATCGCATTAAATGTCTCCTGACTCTAGCAAATCAACGATTCAACTGAAATCATTGAGTAGTGTTTCCCTCCTGCAAATAATGACTTTACTAAGGGGGAGCACGGACCGGGGCAGGGTGGTGGATATGTGCACCATCAACTGATGTCTGTGCCCCCTATTTGAATCCTGGACTTTTGAGATTAAAATTAGCGGAATAAAATGTTGCATTTTATGAGCTTTTACATAGAAGTTTCAATGTTTTTAGAACTATTTTGAATTATTTACACACATAATGTATTTTGTTTTACTTTCACACATCAGAAAACACTGAAAAGGGGCTAATTTATTAAACAGTTTTAATTGGCCAAAAGTGCCCCCTAGAAAACAAATGATGCCCTCTTGTGCCCCCTATGATTTTACCCTAGTTACAGCACTGCCTGCACTTCCAAGAGTGAGGCAGCCCAACTTGCTCATTTGAGTGACCACCCATCTCCTTTGAGTGACCACCTCTCTCAGATTTGTCATAAAGGAAATAATATTGGCAAAAATGTTAATGTTGTTTCATTTATGGGCATTTTCCTTGACCTCCATGCATCAACAAGTCACAATTTGGATTGTGTAGATGGAATCATCAGGCATTTGTGTGAGTGTTGCACTCTTGTCAGTTTGCAGGCTGCATCAATTTCAATTCTTACCAGATCTCTCAGCTCAACAGCTAGGGGAAATACTGATCGATGATGATTGTGAATGGTCTTTAATACTTACTGTCTATACTTTATTGTTTGGGCCTTATGCTCTGGTTGCATCAGGGGATTATTTAGATGTAGTTGAGGGATTCTAAAGAATGTCATTATACTTGGCATAATGCATAGAGCTGTTATGCGTATTATACACTTTTTTATGATGATCCATTGTATTTTACAAATAGATGAAGTTATTGAGTTCCATGTACAGTCTGTTTAACACGGTTGATCCCCCATGCTCAACCTAGTGTATCAAACCAATATATCGTTATGTCTGTGTAACAAGGTCGTATCTACTAAAATAGCATTTATGATAAACATGAGTTATAGCGATGACTCTCAACCAACCCTATCCTGCCCTGTGTTTTGTCTTTAATTAACAACACAATTTATAGAAGTTAATGCTTTTATAGTGCCTTTTGCACATGTTGGAATTGGAAATAGGAGTTGAATTAAATGCAGTGGTTTAACTGTGCCAAAAAATTGCAACAATGTTTCATTGACTGTTTTTCTGTGAGCCGTCTGAGAATCACTAGAAGCTGCTTCTAGGGAACTATTATTTCAATATGTGGGGGAAATATGACATTAATGTTACCCCAAAATTACAAATGTGTGTGGGTTATTTTTACTATGAAATATGCAATAGGCAAGTCATGTGAAATGTCGTCAGTCAGGATGCCAGCTTCATTCATAAAATCGAACTTAAAAATGAGGTCAGTCAAAATATTTGAAAATCTTAAGGGGTGGCAAGGCCAGCATGTTTTAATAAAATTTGCGTTAAATATTCAAGAGCAAATTTATGCTCTCAAATTATGCAGTAGACACTACTCACTGATGCCTTTTTATCCAACTTGAGACAGGATATTAGCTGTATATTGGGGGTAAACAACACTTTTCTGCAAAGAAAGATGTCATAGGTACCATCATACAAGATGGCATTACTGAAGATGCCTGCTTAATTTTTAAGCCTGAAAACAAGGCAAACATTTGAAATAAACAAAAAATCAAATCCATTTTATCAAATTATGGGTCCATTACCAGGGTTTAATTTTATGCTCTTAAATAACTCAGTAAAGAGCCTACACCGATGCCTTTTCATTTAACTTGACCCAGGATATTAGCTTCTTGGGGGAAATACTGAGATTTTGGAGGTAAATATGACATTGTCAGGAGCCCTTATAGGCACAGGTAAAGAACAAACTTTAAGCTACAACAACTTATATTTATTGCTTCTTCCCGCTAATTATTATTTTGTGTTTTGTCGCTTGGTTTGATAATGAAGTTTTTAGGCAGCTGTCAGATTTTTTGTTGCGGCAGAATGTGGCCGCCAAATAACCGTCAGATAAACAAAATATCACACCCCATGTGAAAGAACTGTATTAATCTAGAACTAGCAGGGGACGGTATAATAACTGATCGCACTTTCAGGATGATCAGGACTACGATTATTCTGTGGAAATTGTATTTTATTTTCAGATCTTGCTTTAGATCTAAGACTTGGTCATCTTTTATACAAACTGTGCAGGTATTTGTCCAGTGTAGAGGTACCTGTATATGAACATTAAGTTGGCCGTGAAGAAGGACAATGATGTCTAAAATTCTTGAACAACAGACATTACGAACTAATGCTCAACTGGTATAATCCCCTCAAAGTTAATTCAGTTCTATCTCGGCACCTATAAAAACATGTGATTTTTTATTTGATTGTTAAAATTCCAGCTCAACATTGGTAAACTGACTGTACATTTTTGCACAAATCAAGATATTTGTTATAAAACCAACCAGTGAATTGGTTTAGCTCATTTGGCATTCTTTCATTTGAGAGAAAGCGGTAAAAATGCATTGAGCAATTTTGTTTGCATTTTTATAGAGTTTTCATTTCACCGAAACAAAAACTATTGTTGGAACTTATTTCATTTATTAAATTAAAAAAAATTAAAATTAAAAACTATTTCAAGGAAACTTTTCTACCATCATTATCTTGCTACCATGTAAGGTATATGTAAATCTGTGAACATTTATGTTTTTCCTCTTTACATAAGTGTTGAACTGGGGTTTTAAATTCTCGGAGAAGATTAAGGCTGCCCCTATTCCCACTACAGAGGGCGCTTTTATCCATTTGTATAAGTGCCCAGGTATACCATGCCGGCCAAGGTTGGTGTTGAAATGACTGATCATTAAGCACAAGGAAAAATGGTAAATATTATTTTAATGTTATTATAGTAACTAATTTGTAACTCGTGTGTGCTGGGCTGACGGAGGAGGAGTTGTAGAGTGGTTGTTCGGTCCGAAGGGGAGCTAAAAACAGCGAAAACAATGACCACTGAAACACGTAAGTAATGTTCATTGCACATTAGAACCACGCACGACCAAGGCCGAAACAACGACCTGACTAGACATGTACTTCACTCTGTGTGTATCGAACTGTGATGAAAGTCGGCATGGTCGGTGCTGGTTTTGAGCGGCGGCACTGACATATTTTTACTATGGCTGTATCTCGAAGCCCATCGTTGTTTTGCAGTACCTACATTTAAACACAGAAAAGCTAAAATGCCGTATCCAGCTGTCACTTTATATCCCTGGAATTTAAGTAAACTTTGATCTTGTCGCCCAATGCAAACAGACGGTGTGACCATTTTGTACCTCCATGATGTCACTCACTCATCTCTCTCGGGTAATGCATTCAATCAGTCAGCACATCCAAGAGAGTTTACTGCTACTCGAAACTTTCATGTCCCCACTTTCAGGTGAATGTCGCAAGAAGACTGCTGGAATAAAGACTAGCACAGGAGTCTGACCCCCTCTCGCTGTACAGTGCAACAGCACCCATCATGGCTACGATGACGTCATTGACATGGGCTTCTAAAATATACCAGCATGGAGATTTGTCATAAAATTCCACCAAAAGCCTAGGAGTTATCGCACCAAGGGGAGGGAGGCTTGCAGAAATGTTCTCCAGACGCTTCCAGCAAAGACCAACCGATCATTTAGGGAAACATTTGCCAAAAAAGTAAGTTTCAATTCGAAAGTTGATGTCTGGTTTTGGAGAATTGGGTTCGTTGGGCCAAGAATTGGAGGTAGTCCAGCGTATTGGCACAATGTATGGGGCTAAATGTAACCATGCTATCTAATGTGGTTCTGAACTGTCAAAGCTGACATAGTGACAGTGACCCTGACGGAGCTGTATAAAAACTAGTTGCGATAATCGTAACCCTCCATCCTCCCGACGGTTGGAGACCAGAGGGTTACGAGACAAGATTGATGTTTTCCACGTAATGGTCAGTTTTGAGCAGTTTTTGCCAGACTCGTGATCAGAATCGTCCTTTTTTTCCACTTTCCAAAATCCTGACAGACATTCTAAAAACATTGAGTTGATCTTATTTGTATGACAACGTCATCTGGAACCCTTAAAACAACATCATGGAAATATTTGGCGAAAAAAAACGACAACTTACCAAAAGACTGAGCGATTATATCCATAATCCATAGCGGGCCAACTAGTGATTTTGAACATCACACTTGCTTGAATACAACCAATCAGCGTGACCCAATCAAACACGCATCCAGACGAGCCATGGCAAGGGTTCCAGATGGTGTTGTCATACAATAAAGATCAACACCATGTTTTTAGTCTGTCATGATTTTTGAAAGTTTGGCAAAAACTGGTCAAAACTGCTAGTTACACGGATAATACCTGTCTTGGGTCGTAGCTGGTCTCCGACCGGACGGTCGGATGGAGGGTTACGATTATCACAACTATACGATAACTAGAGTTGTACTTGTAGCTGCTAGAAAGTGATGGCCTTCAGCAGCCACACTGACTGGAGTTTTAAGTGGCTTACCTTGGTAGGTGGCAGCAGGTCTCCTGCGATGCTCTCAGTCACTACATACATTGAGTGCGCGATCCAAGCAATAAACCACCACTGGCTCTCTGCTGCAAACACACCAGGCGGGTTAGTAGGAGCAGGCCACCGCTGGTCAAAAAAACAAACAGAAAACTTGACTTTGAAACAGAACTTTTTTCATTTGAGATTTATAATGGAACTTTGTTTGTTGGAGATTTGTTATTGAACTTTGTCTGTTATTACCCTCTTAATCTTTCAAGGGGCTGCGTTTTTATTGTGTTATCACTTTGGACTAAGATGTGCTAGTTTCAATTCAACTTGGAGAGGGATTTAATAGCCTTAGTGCATTATTCAATATAACCCACGCAAGTGCATTATGGGTAAAAGCACATGAACAATTTGGGACAGAAATAAATACACATTAATTATACAACAGAAGTTATGTTTTACTTGCTTCCCTTTAATCACTCCACTATTTGCCCATCCAAGGATAACACTTTCCACCAGTGTCATGCTTGTCCAGATCCTGACAACATTAGGGACGATTTTGCCATTCTAACACTCTTGTTTTCCCTTATTGACAGCCCTGTGTACAAAAATCCCTTGCAGATGTGTTTAAAGGGTATTTGCAGCATCACGGCTACCTTGCCGTTTCTGGGTTGAAGATGTTGTTAGATGTCGACGAATTTTGATTTTTTGATGCAAGACTGGAGCTAACTGCAGGTAAAAACATTTTTTTTTCACAACCTTTATTGGAGTTATGGAGTTATTTTGCAAGCCACCTATTTTGGGCTAAAAGTTTAAGGGCCAAAACCACAAATTTCTATTACCCCCCCCCAGAAAAAAGTTTCTGACCAAAACTTCATAGTTGCTCTTGTTCATAAAAGTCAAGAGGGCATATCCCCTGGTACCAGGTCTCTAATTTGCAAGCCCAGATCTGCGGTGGTTAGCGAAATATCTAGTTGCAATAATCGTAACCCTCAATCCTCCCGACGGTCAGAGACCGGAGGATTACGACCCAGGATGGGTATTATTCGTGTAACTAGAAGTTTTGACCAGTTTTTGCCAAACTCGTGATCAGGTTTGTCCATTTTTTCCACTTTCCAAAATCATGACAGACATTCTAAAAACATGGAGTTGATCTTTGTATGACAACGCCATCTGGAACCCTTAAAACAAAATCATGAAAATATTTGGCCAAAAAAAACCAACAAAAACTTACCAAAAGACTGACCAAAATATCCATTGACCACATCCATTAACTACAACCATTGACTACAAACTCATCGCCTGTGTGTGTAAGCATCGATCCCCTGGACCGTGTGCACAGCATGCAGGTACGTATGAACATCATGCGTGCACAAACTACACAGCTCGTAGTACCGCCGTGTGGTGCTTCCGCACGCCCACACGGCCACACACACACACTGACTGTGTGTGTGTGTGTAGCATGCAAGTGTACACAATACATTGTACATGCACAATGTACATGTACAATGTCCAGGGATCGATGCTTACACACACAGCGGTGAGTTTGCAAGCTGGAAAAGCCGATATGCACATGACAGCCATGGCTCGTCCCGATGCGTGTTTGGTTGGGTCACGCTGATTGGTTGTAGCCAAGCAAGTGCGACGTTCAAAATCACTAGTTGGCCCCGCTATGGATTATGGATATATTCGGTCAGTCTTTTGGTAAGTTTTTGTCGTTCTTTCTGCAAAATATTTTCATGATGTTGTTTTAAGGGTTTTAGATGCTGGTGACATACAATAAAGATCAACTCCATGTTTTTAGAATGTCTGTAATGATTTTGGAAAGTGGAAAAAAGGACGAATCTGATCAAGAGTCTGGCAGAAACTGGTCAAAACTACCCATTGCGTGGATAATATCAATTTTGTCTCGTAACCCGACCGTCGGTAGGATGGAGGGTTACGATTATCGGAACTACGAAATATCCACCATTTTCAGCTGAATTTTTAAGGGCCAAAAACCACAAACTTTCCATCATCTCCCCCCCAAAAAAAGAACTTGGAGATTTGGACTAAAATTTCAATGTTTTTTTTTTCTCTGCCAAGTCAAGAGGGCATATCTTCCGGTACCTAAGCTCTAATTTGCAAACCCTGATCTGCACTTAGTTCCGGAAATATCCACCATTTTCGGCTGGAACATTAAAATTTTCCATTAATAACAAATTTTCCCCTTTAAAAAATTGGAGTTTGGGATTTAAATTTCAAAGTCATTTTCGCTCTACCAAGTCAAAAGGGTATATCTCCCTTACCAGCGCCCTAATTTGTAAGCCCAGATCTGCCTTACTTCGGGAAATATCCACAATTTTAGGGCTGAAACTTTTACTGCCAAAAACCACAAATTTCTTTTACCAACCCCCCTGAAAAAAACAGAAGTTTTGGACCAAAATTTTTTCGCTCTACCATGTCAAGAGGGCCTATCCTTCAGTACCAGTGCTCTAATTTGCATGCTACGATCTGCCTTAGTTCGGGAAATATCCACCATTTTTCAGTTGAAACTTTTGGGGCAAAAAAACAGAAATTTTCCATTACCCCGCTCCCCCTAATAAAATAGGATGTTTGGACCAAAATTTCAAAGTGGTTTTTGCTCTACCAAGTCAAATGGGCATGTATCTCCCAGTACCAACACCCTAATTTGGCAAGCGCCGATCTGCCTTAGTTGGGATATATCTGCAATTTTTCGGCTGGACCTTTTAAGGCCGAAGAAAAAAGACATTTCCCACTACTCCCCTCCCTAAAAAAATAGGAGTTTTGGGCCACAATTTCAAAGTCATTTTCGCTTTACCAAAAACAAGGGGGCAAGAATTTTCCATTGCCCACAATAAAAAAAAATGTGACTTTTGGACCAATATTTCAAAGTTGTATTCGCTCTTCTAAGTCAAGATGGCAAATCCCCCGGTACCAGGGCTCTAATTTTCAAGTCAAATTTTTTGGCCCAAACTTTTAGTTCCAAAAAACCACAAATTTTGCTGTAACCCCACTTCAAAACATTGGAGTTTTGGAGTAAAAATTCAAGGTCATTTTCGCTCTACCAAGTCAAGTGGTCATATTCCCCGGTACCAGTGCTCTAATTTGCAAGCCCAGCTCTACCTGAATTTGGGAAACATCCACCATTTTTAGGCCCAAACTTTTAGGTCAAAAAACCCACAAATTTCCTGTTACCCCACTTCAAAATATTTGAGTTTTGGACCAAAATTTCAAAGTCATTTTCGCTTTACCAAGTCAAGTGGGCTTATCCCCCGGAACCAGTGCTCTAATTTGCAAGCCCACATCTACCTGAATTTGGGAAACATCCACCATTTTTTGGCCCAAACTTTTAGGGCCAAAAAACAACAAATTTGCTGTTACCCCACTTCAAAAAATTCGAGTTTTGGAACAAACTTTCAAAGTCATTTTCGCTTTACCAAGTCAAGTGGGCTTATCCCCCGGAACCAGTGCTCTAATTTGCAAGCCCACATCTACCTGAATTTGGGAAACATCCACCATTTTTTGGCCCAAACTTTTAGGGCCAAAAAACAACAAATTTGCTGTTACCCCACTTCAAAAAATTCGAGTTTTGGAACAAACTTTCAAAGTTGTTATCGCTTTACAAAATCAAGCGGGCATATCACTCGGTACCAGCGCTCAAATTTGGAAGCCCAGATCTGCTTTAGTTCGGAAAGTATCCATCATTTTTTAGCCTAAACTTTTTGGTCCAAAGAAACATAAATACCCCCGGTACCAGAGCTCTAATTTGCAAGCCCGGATCTGCCTTATTTCGTGAAGAACCACCACTTTTCGGCCCAAACTTTTAGGTACAAATAATCCAAAATTTGCTGTTTCCTCATTCAAAAAATTTGAGTTTTTGACTAAATTTCAAGGTTGTTTTCCTTCTCCCTAGTCAAGCGGTCATATTGCTCATACCAGCATATTGCTCAAAGTATCCAGCATTTTTCAGCCCAAACCTTAGGTCCAAAAAAAACAAAAACATTTTGCTGTTACACCACCTCCAAAATTGGAGTTTTGTACCAAAATTTCAAAGTTGTTTTCCCTCTACCAAGTGAAGCGGGCATATTGCTCGGTACCAGCGCTCTTATTTGCTAGCTGAATCTGCTTTGATTCGGGAAGTATCCACCATTTTTCGGCCGAAGCTTTTAGGTCCAAAAAAACACAAATTTTGCTACCCCTCTTCAAAAATTGGAGTTTTGGACCAAACTTTCAAAGTTGTTTTCGCTCTACCAAGTCAAGCGGACATATCGCTCTGTACCAGCGCTCTAATTTGCAAGCCCAGATCTGCCTTATTTCGTGAAGTATCCACCATTTTTCAGCCCAAACGTTTAGGTCCAAAAAAACCACAAATTTTGCTGTAACCACACTCAAAACAGTTTGAGTTTGACCAAAATTTCAAAGTTGTTTTCCCTCTACCAAGTGAAGCGGGCATATTGCTGGGTACCAGCGCTCTTATTTGCTAGCCGAATTTGCCTTGATTCGGGAAGTATCCACCATTTTTCGGCCCAAACTTTTAGGTCCAAAAAAACACCAATTTTGCTACCGCTCTTCAAAAATTTGAGTTTTGGACCAAACTTTCAAAGTTGTTTTCCCTCTACCAAGTCAAGCGGACATATCGCTCTGTACCAGTGCTCTAATTTGCAAGCCCAGATCTGCCTTATTTCGGGAAGTATCCAGCATTTTTCGGTCCAAATTTTTAGGTCAAAAATAATCAATAATTTGCTGTTACCCCACCTCAAAAAGTTGGTCTTTCAAAGTCGTTTTCGTTCTACCAAGTCAAGTGGGTATATACCCCAGTACCAGCGCTTTAAATTGCAAGCCCAGATCTGCCTGAGTTTTTGAAGTATCCACCATTTTACGGCCCAAACTTTTAGGTCCAAACAACCCAAAATTTGCTGTTACAAAAAATTGGAGTTTTGGACCAAACTTTCAAAATCGTTTTTGCTTTATCAAGTCGGTACTTGTATTTGCTTATATCGCTCGGTACCAGCGCTCTTATTTGATAGTCGGGATCTGCCTTAGTTCAGGAAGTATCCAGCAATTTTTGCCCCAAACTTTTAGTTCCAAAAAATCACATATTTTGCTGTAACCCCACTTCAAAAAATTTGAGTTTTGGACCACAAATTTAACGTCATTTTTGCTCTATTAATTTAAGAGGGCATATCGCTCGGTACCAGCGCTCTTAATTGCATATCTGGATTTGCCTTAGTTCAGTAAATATCCACCATTTTTCGGTTGAAAAATTTCAGAGCCAAAACCACAAATTTTCCATTACCCACAGTAAAAACAATTGGAGGTTTGGACCATAATTTCAAAGTCATATTCGCTCACCATGTCAAGAGGACATATCCCCGGGTACCAGCAATCAATTTGCAAGCCTCGATTTGCCTTAGTTCAGGAAATATCCACCGTTTTTCGGCTGAAACTTTTAGGGCCAAAAACCACAAATTTTCCAATACTCCTTAAAAGAAAGTTGGAGTTTTGGAGCAAAATTTCAAAGATGTTTTTCGCTCTACTAAGTCAAGAGGGGATATATCTCGCTGTACCAGCGCTATAGTTTGCAAGTCCAGATCTGCCTTAGATTGTGAAATATCTATCTATTATTTGGCTAAACTTTTAGAGCCAAAAAACAAAAAACAAAATCTGTTACCTCTCCCCCCCTTAAAAAAACCCTGAGTTATGAACCAAAGTTCAAACTTGTTTCGCCCTACTGAGTCAAGATGACAAATCCCTTGGTACCAGTGCTCTACATGTATTTTGCAAGCCCTTATCTGGCTTAGTTCAGGAAATATCTGTCATTTTTCGGCTTTAACTGTTAGGCATAAAATCAAACATTTTCCTTTACCAAACATTCAGAGTCGTTTCGCTCCACCAAGTCAAGATGACAAATCGCTTGGTACCAGTGCTCTATTTTGCAAGCCTTTATCTGGCTTAGTTCAGGAAATAACTGCAATTTTTTGGCTTTAATTTTGAGGGCATAAAACCGAACATTTTTTCCGTTACTCCCCCCCGCCCTCCCCTAAAATAAATTGGAGTTTTGGACCAAAATTTCAAAGTCGTTATTGCTCCACCAAGTCAAGAGGGCTTATCCCCCGGTACCAGCCGTCTAAACTTCAGTACTGGACCTAGTATATGGGATGCTGTAATCCCTTTTAAAATTTTTTTGACAGTAATGGTCGTACTACTAGGGCTCCAGGGAAGCATGTTGGTGTACGCTGTGATGAAATCAATTGACTATGACTGTGTGATACCCTGTTCCAAAAAATTGCACAAATTACAACTACAACAAAGACAACATAATTGCTGAAAATCACCTACTGGCTTCTCAAGATATCAAAGATGAAATAACAGGCACTTAATTGGGCTAAAATGTTGTATCCGACTGCCACTCTTATTCCATTATTAATTTAGGTAAAACTCTATCCTCACCTATCTGGAAAGGTTGAAAAAAACATTGCAAAAATATGTCCAAAAAGTGGTTGTTGGATACGAAAACTTTCCCTGAATTTTACTTAGGATCCCAGGCCTGGATCTTAAGAAACATGGGGGCAGGCCTTTGCTGGCCAAATCAGAGAAATCAAACTATTTCATGTTGGCCAAGTTGGTAGTGACAGTGCAGTTTTTCTGAAGGGCATGCTGGTCAACTCGACAGGGCATGAGGCCAATGACTTCGGTTAAGATCAAGGCCTGCGGTCCTCTTCTGTCCTCCAAATCGATGTTTTTAAGCCAAAAGCGAAACCATCCAGCCATTAGGTTCACTTTCTTACTGAACGGTCACGTGACACCAAATTATCGTCCACAACTGTAACCTTAGGTGTAAACGGTTGTATCATCTCTGATGCCCTAAGTTGAGTAATGTTTTGTACAGTCAAGGCAGGATACCAGCTGTGGAGTGTCAATGACCCCCCCTCCCCACAATGAATACAGAGAGAGTGTGTTTTAAACAGCCACTACTACACGGCTGGTATCCCTTGTTGACTGTACAAAAACAATGTAACTCATCTCAGAGCATCAGCGAACATGCAATCTGCATAGTGAATACAACTTTTGACATGAGAAATTAGTCGTTGACGAATATCCAGATCCCAAATTTAAAGGGTGCATGGCGGGCCCTAATTTTACTTTGGGTTTCAAAAACATTGATTTGGAGGACAAGAAATGATTGTAAGTACAGTTAAGTGCCTGTTATTTCTTCTTTGATATCTTTGTTGAATCTTCGTCAGGAGCAATTTGTTAGGGTATCACTCCGTCATATCACCGTCATTGCCTTCATCACAGTGTATACCCCCAATGGTTCGCATGAGCGATAGTATGCCCATCCAAGTCACCAAAACAGGGACTACAACACTCCAGTTTCTGGGTCTACTTCAGTATGTTTCTCATTCATTGTAGTTTTATGGGCCAAAACAAACCTCCTAAAACAGATGTTAGTCGTTGTTAGTGCCCGCATAATGCCATAATTCAAATGTTTTGCCTACATGGAAATGTTGCCAGAGAGCCCTTGCTTAGGGCTTACTGACATTGTCACATTTATCCAAATCCTTACATTATTAAGAGGATATTGCAGTTCTTAACTCTTGTTTTCACTCTCTTACAGTTCTGTGAACAAATATCCCATTGAACGTGTGTTAGAAGGGCATTGGGAGCAGCAGCATCACCGCTTACTAATTGATTCAGGGCTGAAGATGCTGATTGAAGGCTGGGAAAGTTTGATTTATGGATGCAGGACTGCTGCAGCTACCTGAAGGTAAAATCAATTTTTCTACTGCCATTATTTCTGGATTTATGAACAGGAGGCTATTGACTTGTTCAGAGCAGGCCTGTTTTTCGATTCAGTGCAGCACCCTTGTTGGGCCATTGTTTACGTACACACACAGCCTTGTAAATATTTGAACTCCTGGGGGTTGCCTCATTCTCTGGCCCATGGTATCCTCCCTTTTTATCCCTCAACCCTAGACTACACATTGCCAGAGAGCCCTTGAGTAAGACTTTCTAACAGTGGCACATTTGTCCAGATCCTTGCAACATTTGGGAAGATATTGCGATTCTAAAAGTCTTGTTTTCCCTCTCTGACAGCCCTGTGTGAAATTTTTTTTGTTGAACATGCATTTGAAGGGCATTTGGAGCATTACTGCTTACTCAACTTTTTCAGGTTGAAGATGTCATTGGATTGTCAGAAATTTGATGTTTGGATGCAAGACTGCTGGAGCTAACTGCTTTTTGTTTGTTTATACCCATTACTTCTGGAGTAATGGATTGTAAGGCTGCTGGCTTGTTCGGGGGGGGGGGGGGGTCAATCATTCATAAATTCCCCAGGCAGTTTATGCAGTCTTTTTGGTTGCAAGGTGGTCACATGACCATGTATACCTGGTAACAAATGACTGATAAATTCATAGCTGGAGCAGATTAAGACCGGTCGGCTATTGCACATTCAGCGCTAACAGCCATACGTGTGTTGGCATGCAAGCTTACATGGGCACTAATTTACTCAGTACACAATCAATACATGCCAGTACTCAATGTCATTTCTATTAGTACTAGTGCAACAGCACAACCTTTAAGTGTCACATGCTATTGACCCTTTGCAAAATGGTACCTGAGGACAGGAATTGGAAATATTAAAAAGCAGGCAAGTTCGATATTTGATAAAATTAAATTGGCTGTTCCAACTGCTTATCGATCGAAAGGACCTGTTGTAAAATTACCTCAAGGGTAGAAACATGAAGCAAATTTACCCTCCTGCCTGAGTGGGTCTCAGCTGCAGCGCAGTTGGTGAACAAACCGTTTACACAAATTTTGAGAGAATGGAGAGTACGTTGAGCACCTTGCTTCAGGCACAGTGAGATGCATAATTATCTTTAGTACAGATTGTGATCAGAGAAATTAACCACCATTGTTTGAAACTGGCCATTCAAAGCAAGTCAACTTAAGCCTAACTGAACAGTCAAGTCACTAGGTCAACAGTTCAAGTCACTGCAGAGTGGTAGATCCAAGATCCAAGATTCCATGCAACCACTTTGAAATGACATTGTCAATATTTTGTAATATTTGTGATAATCTATTTAGTGTTTGTTTCTTCTTTTTTCAAAGGGTATGCATTCAGACGTCTGCTGAGGATCCTGAATGGAAATAACCCTCCCTGATAGTAGACCTACGCAGCACATCAGATGGAGTTGTACCACAGGAACTTGTACATATGGAAGCCCAACAAGCACCTTGAGTAACTACATTGCTGTAATGTCATAGTCTACCAAGCTGCACATGAAAAGTGCTCTTTTACTGTGAGCAAAAAGACTTTTTTTATCACATAGGACCTACATGTAGTTCAATGGACAAGTTCACATCAATATGAACTTCATAAGGGATTATAACTTTCAGTCAACTTTTTTTGTCCAGAGAAAATAAACCACCTGGTAAGCTTTTTTGAAGACTTCAACATTGAGAAACCTTTTCCAGAACAAAAGCCAGCTAGACAATTACAACTACTTTACAAAATAAATCAGGCAGGATTGGTTGAAAATGAAGACAACCTTCATGTCATCTCTGTTAATACTGGGGGCCAACAGTTGCTAAGATGTGAAGACCAGGGAGAGAATGTTGAACTTGATGATAAAAGAACAGTTTTCAGAACACATTTTGAAAGCTTTGAAGGATTTATAATTCAATGTGTACAAAGTGAATCATTTGTGAAGGAAATAAAACCAACATGATTTCGCTGTGAAATGAGCAATCAGTTTCATGACATTTGTTTTCCAAATCACTTGAATCAACAAAATAGATGTTTTAAATTGTAACATGTGACTTTTGATTTCAGATAATTATTATCATTTGGGGCAAACAAATGGTGTTGTGCACAACCCTCCCTGTAATGAACAGAGGTTTGAAAAACCACTGGTGAACAGTCGATTTATCGATTAAGGTATAATTCCCTGCTTTAAATGATGCTATAGACACTACTGAAGCCTTTTTATTTTAAGGTCCTGTGAAGCGATAGTTTTCAGCCCGTCCATTGTGTTTTTGACCCATCCGGGGGTCAGCCTGACCTGCAAATCCAAAACGTAACACCTTAAATTGGCACAGTTCAGACTGTTCTGTGAAACACCGTGCATGATGTGCATTATTGGTGTCACCTCTAAACCATGGAGGCCGTATAGAAGATGAATAAAAATGGAACTCAGGACAGGCACAAAAATATCATCATAGGGATCAAACCAAAAATAATATGTTGGAAAATGTTTTGCCGAGAGGTTGAGGTTTTCTCCCAGTGTTTTTAGAACAAAAATCAGCTAGTTTATCGCTAATGTGAAAATTAATATGCCAAACGAATAGGGGAAAACTTGAAGAATTACTGACTGTTTCCTGATGTGTCGTGAAACCCGATGGGAAGTATAGAGCGGCAGTATGGAGGGGCTCAAAAGACGAATTCAGTTTTGTGATGCACTCATTTTCCAATGGATAGAGTCTTCATGAAAGGGTAAAACAAGTCTCTAACCTTAAGTGATAACAGCTAAAAATTTTATGTCACATCCTTCCAGTGCAAATTTTGTCAAAATCCAAAAACGTCAAAGTGAGGTCACATATTGAATTTATGAGTCTGTACATTTTCGAACAGGAATAATTTTGGCATTGAATTTGACCTTTTTTACTGATGCATAAATTCCTCTTTGGAATGTACAGACCCATCAAATGATATTTTACACCATTGAAAGAGAGGTCAGAGACTTGCTCCCACCCCTCTCCCCCCCCCTCTGCTTTCATAAGGACTCGACTATTGAAAAATGAATGCCTCACAAAACTGAACTTGACCTTGGAGTCCATGATTTTGATGTCCATGCCACCAGGTGAGCCCCCACCCCCTGTGATGCACCCCCCCCTCATTTGAAATCTGGTCTTTTGAGATTAAAATTTGAGAGTAAAATGGTAATATTTTATCAGCTTTTGATAATAATTTCAGTGCTAAAAAAAACAAACAATTTTTTCCACTTAGACACAGAGTAATTAATTTTACATCCTCGTCAGATTATCTTGAAACGGAGTAATAATAGTAACTGACATAACACAAGCGCTAAAAGGGGTTCATTTAACAGAAATGTTAACGCAAACTACAGTTTGAATCGTCCAGAAGTGCCCATAGAAAAAGGGTGCCACCTTTTGTGCCCCCTTTTGTGCCCCCCTAAAATTTAGCCATTTGTGTCGCTGCTGATTGCACTGATCCTGGTTTGGTGTAAAGATGACCTACTCTACAAAGTCAAGAGACAGCAATGTCCCGGGTTGGCAGACACCGTTTTTTCGAGTCACAAAAATCCAGATAAACAAAACCAGTGACCCATATTTGTAGTCAATGGGATCCGTACAACAAGTTCCACTCAGATCAACATTAATTTGTGTCTTTAAAAGGCAATGGGCAAATGATTCTTGTAGTAAATACTTGCCTATTGAGGGCGCTATGTGACACCAGAGCAACCCACCAAATGTTCGTGTTCTGAATTGGAGAACAGTGCACTCCCAGGTATTTTGCAGCATACCATTTTGCTGCACTTGGTCACGAAGCCCATTATTCTTTGTCATGCTTTGTGAAGGGCTGACCGAGCGCCTAGTTCTTATACATTGATAAGTGGTCACGCTTGATTGCTTTTCATGTGTTAGTGTGGTGTAAAGAGCGGTTTTTAGTGTCATGGCGGCAAAGAGGAAAACTTAACGAATTATGGTTGAAAAATGATAGGACCACGGTGATACTCGATAAGACAATATTGCAGGGCAAATGATGATGTGTTTGGAAAAATAAAAAGAGCATCTTGCTTGACAAACTGAAAGAAAACATGAGGAGATGGCCAGCAACATCTTGTTGGTCATTGGACATTTACACGTGAGCGTGGCAAGACCTGCAACAACAGCAGAAAGATACAGTGTGGCCAGTGGCGGCACAGCAGCACATCAAGCGCCAAGTGACAGGAGAACAGAAGGAAAGTACGGTATTGGTCAACTCTGGCCTCGTCTTACGCTATAGTATGTCGAAACGGCATACAGACCGGGGCTTCCCAGACCTGCACTGCCACATCGAGGACTGCATGCCGAGAGTAACTTGTACGAGACGATATTTGGGTGCGGTCGCCCGGGAGGTGGCAGCGGGGAGACTGCAACAGGGAGACGGCACACACTCCGGGTTACTAACTGGTGCAAGCGCTGTACTTCCCGGTACCTTGAGTCCGAGTCGACCAAGAAAACTGAGTCGTTTCGTTATGGTATGTAATACGCAATGAAATCGCCCGAATTCACTGAATTTTAACCGTTTCTTATGTGTTATTTCGTAAATTCCTAAATATTTCTGTTCAATGATCAGTGTTCTTTATTAAACCATGAGAGCAATATCCTTGCGCTTGGATAAAACCAGGATAAGATTGGATTCTAATGGGTGTTAAGTATTGAAGGTCTGATATCATACGGCACTCTTATTCGCAGAAAAAGTCCAAAGAAATAAAAGCTATAGTGTTAAAATTAAAATAAACAACAGTAATATAAAATCCACAAGTAAACTACCCAAACACTAATGAAACAACAAAGTTCCTGCCATTGATGCTGTGAAAGACCACCCATGCAGCCCCTCATTATTGCAACCTCTCCAATCTAATCAGAAACCATAATCTAGCAAGTCCCGTTTAGTCCACGAGCGAGCAATTTTACTCAAAATGGTGCCAATCAAACAATATTCTAGTATCAATTTTATTGCTAAAAATAAACAACTTAGCGTACACTTGAACTTGTATGAACTATCCCTTGATTTAGGCTGACGTAATTTGCATAAATCCAACAAGGTTGCCAACGGTTTCTCATTGATGAGGTCATTACTCTTTTATTTTAAATAGTATTTTCTGTACTGTAAATGCCTCAAATGCAGGTCATGATAGGTAATCGATACTTTGGACACTGTCTCGTAAACATCAATGTGTTGACATGTTTTGTCATGCTGTTTCCTACGAAAACCCAGTCGTTCAACGAAATCATATATTATCCGCGAAAAAATAGTCCGTTATTACGAATCAGTACACCGTTATTACGAATAAATAATTCGTTATTACGAATTAAATACTTTTTAATTACTAATTAGTAATTCGTTATTACGAATGAGTAATTGGTTATTATGAATTAGTAATTCGTTGTTACAAATTAGTAATTCATTATTACAAATTAATAACGCATTATTACAAATTAAATAATTCGTTACTACAAAGAAGTAATTAGTAAGTTATGAAAAACACCATGACATGCACCAATAGCTACAACTCATGTGAATTAGATACTATCTTTTATAAGAGGTGTTTATAAGCCATGACAAAGACAGTGACACGTTGTACTGTAACTCGCGTACCACCACTGGAGCCATGGTTCGATTCTAGGCTAGGGCCTTAGTAGAGTTGTACGTTGGTTCTCTCCTGTGCCACGAGAGTTTTTCTCTGGGCCCTCCTGTTTTCTTCCCTCGAGCAAAACAAACAAACAAATAAACAAACAAACCATTAACCCAACAGACAGAAAACCCATTAACCAACCCAACACATAAACAAACAAACAACCCAACAAACAAGCAAATGAACGACCCAACAAGCAAACAAAGAAACAAACAAACAACCCAACAAATAAACAAAGAATCAAACAACCCAACAACCTGACGGGTTAAATATGGCCATATATAACTGATGTTTTTACTCCCTGGCAGCTTCGTGTACTAAAGTCCCATTGAAGATGCTTTTGAAGAACATTCGGAGTATCTGGGCTTGCTCGTGGTTTCAGGCTAAAGATGCCGCATGGCCGTACAAGTTTGATTTTCAGATGCAAGACTACATCAGCTAATTGCAGGTAAAAAGATTCTGTCTATCATTATGATTTAATTACGTCTTGCATAATTCTGTCTAACATAATTGGAGTTGCTTGTTCTTTTTTTAAATACTTTTATATAATGTGCGTTTGATAATTTTTGGGGACGCGCGCAATACAAATCCATAATTATTATTTTAACTATCAATATTAACAGTGATATTTGAAAATTCGACACAAATTTAAATGTTGATTGTTGGCCCATAAATATAAAAAGTCATCCTACCCCCCCCTCCGCGCGCCCCCAGGTTGAAATTTTAGATTTGCTATCAAAATATCCGAGTCGAACTGACGCTACCAGGCAAAGCGGGCAGCTGAACTGACGCCACAGAATCTCACTTGAACTTCAAAGTGAATCTCACTTGGCTTAAAATTTTGCCTACACAAAACTGAAAACCTAAACTATGAAATGGTGAAAGAGTCGACATGTAACCCCCCTCCCGCCCCATCCTTGCAAAATGTTAAGTTTTTGACCCCCCAAAATCACGCTAGCAATAAAGAGTGCTAGAGAGCTTTTTCGGCCATATTGCTATTTGGCCAAATATTGCGAATTGACCCCATCCCCACACACAAACCCTCTTCAGTGATATCTACTCTATCCTTTTCTATCATAAAATCGCATACAATTTTTTTGACCAAAATGGCGGGTGCTCACAGGGAGCTCCCTGTGAGAAATTTGTAATTTTTGACCCCTTTTGAAAAGTGCTTTTCATGCAATCAGTGGATGCGGGCGGCTCATCCGAGACGTGTCCAACAAACTAGAGGTCCCAACTCGCGTTATTTCGGGAGCTAGCGAGCTTTTTCGGCCATCTTGATGACGTCAGAGTTGACCTAAAGATTGCTATTTGGCCAAATATTGCGAATTGGCCCCATCCCCACACACAAACCCTCTTCAGTGATTTCTACTCTATCCTTTTCTATCATAAAATCGCATAAAAATTTTTTGACCAAATTGGCAGGTGCTCACAGGGAGCTCCCTGTGAGAAATTTGTAAGAGCTACCGAGCTTTTTTGGCCATCTTGATGACGTCAGAGTTGACCTCAATATTGCTATTTGGCCAAATATTGCGAATTGACCCCATCCCCACACACAAACCCTCTTCAGTGATATCTACTCTATCCTTTTCTATCATAAAATCACATAAAAAAATTTTGACCAAAATGGCGGGTGCTCACTGGGAGCTCCCTGTGAGAAATTTGTAATTTTTGACCCCTTTTGAAAAGTGCTTTTCATGGAATCAGTGGATGCAGGCGGCTCTTCGGAGACGTGTCCAACAAACTAGAGGTCCCAACTCGCGTTATTTTGGGAGCTAGCGAGCTTTTTCGGCCATCTTGATGACGTCAGAGTTGACCTAAATATTGCTATTTGGCCAAATATTGCGAATTGACCCCATCCCCACACACAAACCCTCTTCAGTGATATCTACTCTATCCTTTTCTATCATAAAATCGCATAAAATTTTTTTAACCAAAATGGCGGGTGCTCACAGGGAGCTCCCTGTGAGAAATTTGTAATTTTTGACCCCTTTTGAAAAGTGCTATTCATGGAATCAATGGATGCGGGCGGCTCTTCCGAGACGTGTCCAACAAACTAAAGGTCCCAACTCGCGTAATTTCGGGAGCTAGCGAGCTTTTTTGGCCATCTTGATGACGTCAGAGTTGACCTAAATATTGCTATCTGGCCAAATATTGCGAATTGACCCCATCCCCACACACAAACCCTCTTCAGTGATATCTACTCTATCATTTTCTATCATAAATTTGCATAAACATTTTTTGACCAAAATGGCGGGTGCTCACAGGGAGCTCCCTGTGAGAAATTTGTAATTTTTGACCCCTTTTGAAAAGTGCTTTTCATGGAATCAATGGATGCGGGCAGCTCTTCCGAGACGTGTCCAACAAACTAAAGGTCCCAACTCGCGTTATTTCGGGAGCTAGCGAGCTTTTTTGGCCATCTTGATGACGTCAGAGTTGACCTAAATATTGCTATTTGGCCAAATATTGCGAATTGACCCCATCCCCACACACAAACCCTCTTCAGTGATATCTACTCTATCCTTTTCTATCATAAAATCGCATAACAATTTTTTGACCAAAATGGCGGGTGCTCACAGGGAGCTCCCTGTGAGAAATTTGTAATTTTTGACCCCTTTTGAAAAGTGCTTTTCATGGAATCAGTGGATGCGGGCGGCTCTTCCAAGACGTGTCCAACAAACTAGAGGTCCCAACTCGCGTTATTTCGGGAGCTAGCGAGCTTTTTCGGCCATCTTGATGACGTCAGAGTTGACCTAAATTTTGCTATTTGGCCAAATATTGCGAATTGACCCCTTCCCCACACACAAACCCTCTTCAGTGATATCTACTCTATCCTTTTTATCATAAAATCGCATAAAATTTTTTTGACCAAAATGGCGGGTGCTCACAGGGAGCTCCCTGTGAGAAATTTGTAATTTTTGACCCCTTTTGAAAAGTGCTTTTCATGGAATCAATGGATGCGGGCAGCTCTTCCGAGACGTGTCCAACAAACTAAAGGTCCCAACTCGCGTTATTTCGGGAGCTAGCGAGCTTTTTTGGCCATCTTGATGACGTCAGAGTTGACCTAAATATTGCTATTTGGCCAAATATTGCGAATTGACTCCATCCCCACACACAAACCCTCTTCAGTGATATCTACTCTATCCTTTTCTATCATAAAATCGCATAACAATTTTTTGACCAAAATGGCGGGTGCTCACAGGGAGCTCCCTGTGAGAAATTTGTAATTTTTGACCCCTTTTGAAAAGTGCTTTTCATGGAATCAGTGGATGCGGGCGGCTCTTCCGAGACGTGTCCAACAAACTAGAGGTCCCAACTCGCGTTATTTCGGGAGCTAGCGAGCTTTTTCGGCCATCTTGATGACGTCAGAGTTGACCTAAATATTGCTATTTGGCCAAATATTGCGAATTGACCCCATTCCCACACACAAACCCTCTTCAGTGATATCTACTCTATCCTTTTCTATCATAAAATCGCATGAAATTTTTTGACCAAAATGGCGGGTCCCTGTGAGAAATTTGTAATTTTTGACCCCTTTTGAAAAGTGCTTTTCATGGAATCAATGGATGCGGGCGGCTCTTCCGAGACGTGTCCAAAAAACAACAGGTCCCAACTCGCGTTATTTCGGGAGCTAGCGAGCTTTTTCGGCCATCTTGATGACGTCAGAGTTGACCTAAATATTGCTATTTGGCCAAATATTGCGAATTGACCCCATCCCCACACACAAACCCTCTTCAGTGATATCTACTCTATCCTTTTCTATCATAAAATCGCATAAAAATTTTTTGACCAAAATGGCGGGTGCTCACAGGGAGCTCCCTGTGAGAAATTTGTAATTTTTGACCCCTTTTGAAAAGTGCTTTTCATGGAATCAGTGGATGCGGGCGGCTCTTCCGAGACGTGTCCAACAAACAAGAGGTCCCAACTCGCGTTATTTCGGGAGCTAGCGAGCTTTTTCGGCCATCTTGATGACGTCAGAGTTGACCTAAATTTTGCTATTTGGCCAAATATTGCGAATTGACCCCATCCCCACACACAAACCCTCTTCAGTGATATTTACTCTATCCTTTTTATCATAAAATCGCATAAAAAATTTTTGACCAAAATGGCGGGTGCTCACAGGGAGCTCCCTGTGAAAAATTTGTAATTTTTGACCCCTTTTGAAAAGTGCTTTTCATGGAATCAGTGGATGCGGGCGGCTCTTCCGAGACGTGTCCAACAAACTAGAGGTCCCAACTCGCGTTATTTCGGGAGCTAGCGAGCTTTTTCGGCCATCTTGATGACGTCAGAGTTGACCTAAATATTGCTATCTGGCCAAATATTGCGAATTGACCCCATCCCCACACACAAACCCTCTTCAGTGATATCTACTCTATTCTTTTGTATCATAAAATCGCATAAAAATTTTTTGACCAAAATGGCGGGTGCTCACAGGGAGCTCCCTGTGAGAAATTTGTAATTTTTGACCCCTTTTGAAAAGTGCTTTTCATGGAATCAGTGGATGCGGGCGGCTCTTCCGAGACGTGTCCAACAAACTAGAGGTCCCAACTCGCATTATATCGGGAGCTAGCGAGCTTTTTCGGCCATCTTGATGACGTCAGAGTTGACCTTAATATTGCTATTTGGCCAAATATTGCGAATTGACCCCATCCCCACACACAAACCCTCTTCAGTAATATCTACTCTATCCTTTTCTATCATAAAATCGCATAAATTTTTTTTAACCAAAATGGCGGGTGCTCACAGGGAGCTCCCTGTGAGAAATTTGTAATTTTTGACCCCTTTTAAAAAGTGCTTCATGGAATCAATGGATGCGGGCGGCTCTTCCGAGACGTGTCCAACAAACTAGAGGTCCCAACTCGCATTATTTCGGGAGCTAGCGAGCTTTTTCGGCCATCTTGATGACGTCAGAGTTGACCTAAAGATTGGTATTTGGCCAAATATTGCGAATTGACCCCATCCCCACACACAAACCCTCTTCAGTGATTTCTACTCTATCCTTTTCTATCATAAAATCGCATAAAAATTTGTTGACCAAATTGGCAGGTGCTCACAGGGAGCTCCCTGTGAGAAATTTGTCAGAGCTACCGAGCTTTTTTGGCCATCTTGATGACGTCAGAGTTGACCTCAATATTGCTATTTGGCCAAATATTGCGAATTGACCCCATCCCCACACACAAACCCTCTTCAGTGATATCTACTCTATCCTTTTCTATCATAAAATCACATAAAAAAATTTTGACCAAAATGGCGGGTGCTCACTGGGAGCTCCCTGTGAGAAATTTGTAATTTTTGACCCCTTTTGAAAAGTGCTTTTCATGGAATCAGTGGATGCAGGCGGCTCTTCGGAGACGTGTCCAACAAACTAGAGGTCCCAACTCGCGTTATTTCGGGAGCTAGCGAGCTTTTTCGGCCATCTTGATGACGTCAGAGTTGACCTAAATATTGCTATCTGGCCAAATATTGCGAATTGACCCCATCCCCACACACAAACCCTCTTCAGTGATATCTACTCTATCCTTTTCTATCATAAAATCGCATAAAATTTTTTTGACCAAAATGGCGGGTGCTCACAGGGAGCTCCCTGTGAGAAATTTGTAATTTTTGACCCCTTTTGAAAAGTGCTATTCATGGAATCAATGGATGCGGGCGGCTCTTCCGAGACGTGTCCAACAAACTAAAGGTCCCAACTCGCGTAATTTCGGGAGCTAGCGAGCTTTTTTGGCCATCTTGATGACGTCAGAGTTGACCTAAATAATGATATTTGGCCAAATATTGCGAATTGACCCCATCCCCACACACAAACCCTCTTCAGTGATATCTACTCTATCATTTTCTATCATAAAATTGCATAAAAATTTTTTGACCAAAATGGCGGGTGCTCACAGGGAGCTCCCTGTGAGAAATTTTCAATTTTTGACCCCTTTTGAAAAGTGCTTTTCATGGAATCAGTGGATGCGGGCCGCTCTTCCGAGACGTGTCAAACAAACTAGAGGTCCCAACTCGCGTTATTTCGGGAGCTACCGAGCTTTTTCGGCCATCTTGATGACGTCAGAGTTGACCTAAATATTGCTATCTGGCCAAATATTGCGAATTGACCCCATCCCCACACACAAACCCTCTTCAGTGATATCTACTCTATCCTTTTCTATCATAAAATCGCATAAAAATTTTTTGACCAAAATGGCGGGTGCTCACAGGGAGCTCTAGTGAGAAATTTGTAATTTTTGACCCCTTTTGAAAAGTGCTTTTCATGGAATCAATGGATGCGGGCAGCTCTTCCGAGACGTGTCCAACAAACTAAAGGTCCCAACTCGCGTTATTTCGGGAGCTAGCGAGCTTTTTTGGCCATCTTGATGACGTCAGAGTTGACCTAAATAATGATATTTGGCCAAATATTGCGAATTGACCCCATCCCCACACACAAACCCTCTTCAGTGATATCTACTCTATCCTTTTCTATCATAAAATCGCATAACAATTTTTTGACCAAAATGGCGGGTGCTCACAGGGAGCTCCCTGTGAGAAATTTGTAATTTTTGACCCCTTTTGAAAAGTGCTTTTCATGGAATCAATGGATGCGGGCAGCTCTTCCGAGACGTGTCCAACAAACAAGAGGTCCCAACTCGCGTTATTTCGGGAGCTAGCGAGCTTTTTCGGCCATCTTGATGACGTCAGAGTTGACCTAAATTTTGCTATTTGGCCAAATATTGCGAATTGACCCCATCCCCACACACAAACCCTCTTCAGTGATATTTACTCTATCCTTTTCTATCATAAAATCGCATAAAATTTTTTTGACCAAAATGGCGGGTGCTCACAGGGAGCACCCTGTGAGAAATTTGTAATTTTTGACCCCTTTTGAAAAGTGCTTTTCATGGAATCAGTGGATGCGGGCGGCTCTTCCGAGACGTGTCCAACAAACTAGAGGTCCCAACTCGCGTTATTTCGGGAGCTAGCGAGCTTTTTCGGCCATCTTGATGACGTCAGAGTTGACCTAAATATTTCTATCTGGCCAAATATTGCGAATTGACCCCATCCCCACACACAAACCCTCTTCAGTGATATCTACTCTATCCTTTTCTATCATAAAATCGCATAAAAATTTTTTGACCAAAATGGCGGGTGCTCACAGGGAGCTCCCTGTGAGAAATTTGTAATTTTTGACCCCTTTTGAAAAGTGCTTTTCATGGAATCAGTGGATGCGGGCGGCTCTTCCGAGACGTGTCCAACAAACTAGAGGTCCCAACTCGCGTTATTTCGGGAGCTAGCGAGCTTTTTCGGCCATCTTGATGACGTCAGAGTTGACCTAAATTTTGCTATTTGGCCAAATATTGCGAATTGACCCCTTCCCCACACACAAACCCTCTTCAGTGATATCTACTCTATCCTTTTTATCATAAAATCGCATAAAATTTTTTTGACCAAAATGGCGGGTGCTCACAGGGAGCTCCCTGTGAGAAATTTGTAAGAGCTACCGAGCTTTTTTGGCCATCTTGATGACGTCAGAGTTGACCTCAATATTGCTATTTGGCCAAATATTGCGAATTGACCCCATCCCCACACACAAACCCTCTTCAGTGATATCTACTCTATCCTTTTCTATCATAAAATCACATAAAATTTTTTGACCAAAATGGCGGGTCCCTGTGAGAAATTTGTAATTTTTGACCCCTTTTGAAAAGTGCTTTTCATGGAATCAATGGATGCGGGCGGCTCTTCCGAGACGTGTCCAACAAACAAGAGGTCCCAACTCGCGTTATTTCGGGAGCTAGCGAGCTTTTTCGGCCATCTTGATGACGTCAGAGTTGACCTAAATATTGCTATTTGGCCAAATATTGCGAATTGACCCCATCCCCACACACAAACCCTCTTCAGTGATATCTACTCTATCCTTTTCTATCATAAAATCGCATAAAAATTTTTTGACCAAAATGGCGGGTGCTCACAGGGAGCTCCCTGTGAGAAATTTGTAATTTTTGACCCCTTTTGAAAAGTGCTTTTCATGGAATCAGTGGATGCGGGCGGCTCTTCCGAGACGTGTCCAACAAACAAGAGGTCCCAACTCGCGTTATTTCGGGAGCTAGCGAGCTTTTTCGGCCATCTTGATGACGTCAGAGTTGACCTAAATTTTGCTATTTGGCCAAATATTGCGAATTGACCCCGACCCCACACACAAACCCTCTTCAGTGATATTTACTCTATCCTTTTTATCATAAAATCGCATAAAAAATTTTTGACCAAAATGGCGGGTGCTCACAGGGAGCTCCCTGTGAAAAATTTTCAATTTTTGACCCCTTTTGAAAAGTGCTTTTCATGGAATCAGTGGATGCGGGCGGCTCTTCCGAGACGTGTCCAACAAACTAGAGGTCCCAACTCGCGTTATTTCGGGAGCTAGCGAGCTTTTTCGGCCATCTTGATGACGTCAGAGTTGACCTAAATATTGCTATCTGGCCAAATATTGCGAATTGACCCCATCCCCACACACAAACCCTCTTCAGTGATATCTACTCTATCCTTTTGTATCATAAAATCGCATAAAATTTTTTTGACCAAAATGGCGGGTGCTCACAGGGAGCTCCCTGTGAGAAATTTGTAATTTTTGACCCCTTTTGAAAAGTGCTTTTCATGGAATCAGTGGATGCGGGCGGCTCTTCCGAGACGTGTCCAACAAACAAGAGGTCCCAACTCGCGTTATTTCGGGAGCTAGCGAGCTTTTTCGGCCATCTTGATGACGTCAGAGTTGACCTAAATTTTGCTATTTGGCCAAATATTGCGAATTGACCCCGACCCCACACACAAACCCTCTTCAGTGATATTTACTCTATCCTTTTTATCATAAAATCGCATAAAAAATTTTTGACCAAAATGGCGGGTGCTCACAGGGAGCTCCCTGTGAAAAATTTTCAATTTTTGACCCCTTTTGAAAAGTGCTTTTCATGGAATCAGTGGATGCGGGCGGCTCTTCCGAGACGTGTCCAACAAACTAGAGGTCCCAACTCGCGTTATTTCGGGAGCTAGCGAGCTTTTTCGGCCATCTTGATGACGTCAGAGTTGACCTAAATATTGCTATCTGGCCAAATATTGCGAATTGACCCCATCCCCACACACAAACCCTCTTCAGTGATATCTACTCTATCCTTTTGTATCATAAAATCGCATAAAAATTTTTTGACCAAAATGGCGGGTGCTCACAGGGAGCTCCCTGTGAGAAATTTGTAATTTTTGACCCCTTTTGAAAAGTGCTTTTCATGGAATCAGTGGATGCGGGCGGCTCTTCCGAGACGTGTCCAACAAACTAGAGGTCCCAACTCGCATTATATCGGGAGCTAGCGAGCTTTTTCGGCCATCTTGATGACGTCAGAGTTGACCTTAATATTGCTATCTGGCCAAATATTGCGAATTGACCCCATCCCCACACACAAACCCTCTTCAGTAATATCTACTCTATCCTTTTCTATCATAAAATCGCATAAAATTTTTTTAACCAAAATGGCGGGTGCTCACAGGGAGCTCCCTGTGAGAAATTTGTAATTTTTGACCCCTTTTAAAAAGTGCTTCATGGAATCAATGGATGCGGGCGGCTCTTCCGAGACGTGTCCAACAAACTAGAGGTCCCAACTCGCGTTATTTCGGGAGCTAGCGAGCTTTTCCGGTCATCTTGATTACGTCAGAGTTGACCTAAATATTGCTATTTTGCCAAATATTGCGAATTGACCCCATCCCCACACACAAACCCTCTTCAGTGATATCTACTCTATCCTTTTCTATCATAAAATCGCATAAAAATTTTTTGACCAAAACGGCGGGTGCTCACAGGGAGCTCCCTGTGAGAAATTTGTAATTTTTGACCCCTTTTGAAAAGTGGTTTTCATGGAATCAGTGGATGCGGGCGGCTCTTCGGAGACGTGTCCTACAAACTACAGGTCCCAACTCGCGTTATTTCGGGAGCTAGCGAGCTTTTCCGGCCATCTTGATGACGTCAGAGTTGACCTAAATATTGCTATTTGCCCAAATATTGCGAATTGACCCCTTCCCCACACACAAACCCTCTTCAGTGATTTCTACTCTATCATTTTCTATCATAAAGCGCATCAAAAATTTTTGACCAAAATGGCGGGTGCTCACAGGGAGCTCCCTGTGAGAAATTTTCAATTTTTGACCCCTTTTGAAAAGTGGTTTTCATGGAATCAGTGGATGCGGGCGGCTCTTCGGAGACGTGTCCAACAAACTAAAGGTCCCAACTCGCGTTATTTCGGGAGCTAGCGAGCTTTTTCGGCCATCTTGATGACGTCAGAGTTGACCTAAATATTGCTATTTGCCCAAATATTGCGAATTGACCCCTTCCCCACACACAAACCCTCTTCAGTGATATCTACTCTATCATTTTCTATCATAAAATCGCATCAAAATTTTTTGACCAAAATGGCGTGTTCTCACAAATTTTCAATTTTTGACCTCTTTTGAAAAGTGGTTTTCATGGAATCAGTGGATGCGGGCGGCTCTTCGGAGACGTGTCCAACAAACTAGAGGTCCCAACTCGCGTTATTTCGGGAGCTAGCGAGCTTTTCCGGCCATCTTGATGACGTCAGAGTTGACCTAAATATTGCTATTTGCCCAAATATTTCGAATTGACCCCTTCCCCACACACAAACCCTCTTCAGTGATATCTACTCTATCATTTTCTATCATAAAATCGCATCAAAATTTTTTGACCACAATGGCGGGTGCTCACAGGGAGCTCCCTGTGAGAAATTTTCAATTTTTGACCCCTTTTGAAAAGTGGTTTTCATGGAATCAGTGGATGCGGGCGGCTCTTCGGAGACGTGTCCAACAAACTAGAGGTCCCAACTCGCGTTATTTCGGGAGCTAGCGAGCTTTTCCGGCCATCTTGATGACGTCAGAGTTGACCTAAATATTGCTATTTGCCCAAATATTGCGAATTGACCCCTTCCCCACACACAAACCCTCTTCAGTGATATCTACTCTATCATTTTCTATCATAAAATCGCATCAAAATTTTTTGACCAAAATGGCGGGTGCTCACAGGGAGCTCCCTGTGAGAAATTTGTAATTTTTGACCCCTTTTGAAAAGTGGTTTTCATGGAATCAGTGGATGCGGGCGGCTCTTCGGAGACGTGTCCAACAAACTAGAGGTCCCAACTCGCGTTATTTCGGGAGCTAGCGAGCTTTTCCGGCCATCTTGATGACGTCAGAGTTGACCTAAATATTGCTATTTGCCCAAATATTTCGAATTGACCCCTTCCCCACACACAAACCCTCTTCAGTGATATCTACTCATCATTTTCTATCATAAAATCGCATAAAAATTTTTTGACCAAAATGGCGGGTGCTCACAGGGAGCTCCCTGTGAGAAATTTTCAATTTTTGACCCCTTTTGAAAAGTGGTTTTTCTATCATAAAATCGCATAAAATTTTTTGACCAAAATGGCGGGTGCTCACAGGGAGCTCCCTGTGAGAAATTTTCAATTTTTGACCCCTTTTGAAAAGTGGTTTTCATGGAATCAGTGGATGCGGGCGGCTCTTCGGAGACGTGTCCAACAAACTAGAGGTCCCAACTCGCGTTATTTCGGGAGCTAGCGAGCTTTTCCGGCCATCTTGATGACGTCAGAGTTGACCTAAATATTGCTATTTGCCCAAATATTGCGAATTGACCCCTTCCCCACACACAAACCCTCTTCAGTGATATCTACTCTATCATTTTCTATCATAAAATCGCATAAAAATTTTTTGACCAAAATGGCGGGTGCTCACAGGGAGCTCCCTGTGAGAAATTTTCAATTTTTGACCCCTTTTGAAAAGTGGTTTTCATGGAATCAGTGGATGCGGGCGGCTCTTCGGAGACGTGTCCAACAAACTAGAGGTCCCAACTCGCGTTATTTCGGGAGCTAGCGAGCTTTTCCGGCCATCTTGATGACGTCAGAGTTGACCTAAATATTGCTATTTGCCCAAATATTGCGAATTGACCCCTTCCCCACACACAAACCCTCTTCAGTGATATCTACTCTATCATTTTCTATCATAAAATCGCATCAAAATTTTTTGACCAAAATGGCGGGTGCTCACAGGGAGCTCCCTGTGAGAAATATTTTTGACCCCTTTTGAAAAGTGGTTTTCATGGAATCAGTGGATGCGGGCGGCTCTTCGGAGACGTGTCCAACAAACTAGAGGTCCCAACTCGCGTTATTTCGGGAGCTAGCGAGCTTTTCCGGCCATCTTGATGACGTCAGAGTTGACCTAAATATTGCTATTTGCCCAAATATTGCGAATTGACCCCTTCCCCACAAACAAACCCTCTTCAGTGATATCTGCTCTATCATTTTCTATCATAAAATCGCATAAAATTTTTTTGACCAAAATGGCGGGTGCTCACAGGGAGCTCCCTGTGAGAAATTTTCAATTTTTGACCCCTTTTGAAAAGTGGTTTTCATGGAATCAGTGGATGCGGGCGGCTCTTCGGAGACGTGTCCAACAAACTAGAGGTCCCAACTCGCGTTATTTCGGGAGCTAGCGAGCTTTTCCGGCCATCTTGATGACGTCAGAGTTGACCTAAATATTGCTATTTGCCCAAATATTGCGAATTGACCCCTTCCCCACACACAAACCCTCTTCAGTGATATCTACTCTATCATTTTCTATCATAAAATCGCATCAAAATTTTTTGACCAAAATGGCGGGTGCTCACAGGGAGCTCCCTGTGAGAAATTTGTAATTTTTGACCCCTTTTGAAAAGTGGTTTTCATGGAATCAGTGGATGCGGGCGGCTCTTCGGAGACGTGTCCAACAAACTAGAGGTCCCAACTCGCGTTATTTCGGGAGCTAGCGAGCTTTTCCGGCCATCTTGATGACGTCAGAGTTGACCTAAATATTGCTATTTGCCCAAATATTGCGAATTGACCCCTTCCCCACACACAAACCCTCTTCAGTGATATCTACTCATCATTTTCTATCATAAAATCGCATAAAAATTTTTTGACCAAAATGGCGGGTGCTCACAGGGAGCTCCCTGTGAGAAATTTTCAATTTTTGACCCCTTTTGAAAAGTGGTTTTTCTATCATAAAATCGCATAAAATTTTTTGACCAAAATGGCGGGTGCTCACAGGGAGCTCCCTGTGAGAAATTTTCAATTTTTGACCCCTTTTGAAAAGTGGTTTTCATGGAATCAGTGGATGCGGGCGGCTCTTCGGAGACGTGTCCAACAAACTAGAGGTCCCAACTCGCGTTATTTCGGGAGCTAGCGAGCTTTTCCGGCCATCTTGATGACGTCAGAGTTGACCTAAATATTGCTATTTGCCCAAATATTGCGAATTGACCCCTTCCCCACACACAAACCCTCTTCAGTGATATCTACTCTATCATTTTCTATCATAAAATCGCATAACAATTTTTTGACCAAAATGGCGGGTGCTCACAGGGAGCTCCCTGTGAGAAATTTTCAATTTTCGACCCCTTTTGAAAAGTGGTTTTCATGGAATCAGTGGATGCGGGCGGCTCTTCGGAGACGTGTCCAACAAACTGGAGGTCCCAACTCGCGTTATTTCGGGAGCTAGCGAGCTTTTCCGGCCATCTTGATGACGTCAGAGTTGACCTAAATATTGCTATTTGCCCAAATATTGCGAATTGACCCCTTCCCCACACACAAACCCTCTTCAGTGATATCTACTCTATCATTTTCTATCATAAAATCGCATAAAAATTTGTTGACCAAAATGGCGGGTGCTCATAGGGAGCTCCCTGTGAGAAATTGTCAATTTTTGACCCCTTTTGAAAAGTGGTTTTCATGGAATCAGTGGATGCGGGCGGCTCTTCGGAGACGTGTCCAACAAACTAGAGGTCCCAACTCGCGTTATTTCGGGAGCTAGCGAGCTTTTCCGGCCATCTTGATGACGTCAGAGTTGACCTAAATATTGCTATTTGCCCAAATATTGCGAATTGACCCCTTCCCCACACACAAACCCTCTTCAGTGATATCTACTCTATCGTTTTCTATCATAAAATCGCATAAAATTTTTTTGACCAAAATGGCGGGTGCTCACAGGGAGCTCCCTGTGAGAAATTTTCAATTTTTGACCCCTTTTGAAAAGTGGTTTTCATGGAATCAGTGGATGCGGGCGGCTCTTCGGAGACGTGTCCAACAAACTAGAGGTCCCAACTCGCGTTATTTCGGGAGCTAGCGAGCTTTTCCGGCCATCTTGATGACGTCAGAGTTGACCTAAATATTGCTATTTGCCCAAATATTGCGAATTGACCCCTTCCCCACACACAAACCCTCTTCAGTGATATCTACTCTATCATAAAATCGCATAACAATTTTTTGACCAAAATGGCGGGTGCTCACAGGGAGCTCCCTGTGAGAAATTTTCAATTTTTGACCCCTTTTGAAAAGTGGTTTTCATGGAATCAGTGGATGCGGGCGGCTCTTCGGAGACGTGTCCAACAAACTAGAGGTCCCAACTCGCGTTATTTCGGGAGCTAGCGATCTTTTCCGGCAATCTTGATGACGTCAGAGTTGACCTAAATATTGCTATTTGCCCAAATATTGTGAATTGACCCCATCCCCACACACAAACCCTCTTCAGTGATATCTACTCTATCATTTTCTATCATAAAATCGCATCAAAATTTTTTGACCAAAATGGCGGGTGCTCATAGGGAGCTCCCTGTGAGAAATTTTCAATTTTTGACCCCTTTTGAAAAGTGGTTTTCATGGAATCAGTGGATGCGGGCGGCTCTTCGGAGACGTGTCCAACAAACTAGAGGTCCCAACTCGCGTTATTTCGGGAGCTAGCGAGCTTTTCCGGCCATCTTGATGACGTCAGAGTTGACCTAAATATTGCTATTTGCCCAAATATTGCGAATTGACCCCTTCCCCACACACAAACCCTCTTCAGTGATATCTACTCTATCGTTTTCTATCATAAAATCGCATAAAATTTTTTTGACCAAAATGGCGGGTGCTCACAGGGAGCTCCCTGTGAGAAATTTTCAATTTTTGACCCCTTTTGAAAAGTGGTTTTCATGGAATCAGTGGATGCGGGCGGCTCTTCGGAGACGTGTCCAACAAACTAGAGGTCCCAACTCGCGTTATTTCGGGAGCTAGCGAGCTTTTCCGGCCATCTTGATGACGTCAGAGTTGACCTAAATATTGCTATTTGCCCAAATATTGCGAATTGACCCCTTCCCCACACACAAACCCTCTTCAGTAATATCTACTCTATCATTTTCTATCATAAAATCGCATCAAAATTTTTTGACCAAAATGGCGGGTGCTCACAGGGAGCTCCCTGTGAGAAATTTTCAATTTTTGACCCCTTTTGAAAAGTGGCTTTCATGGAATCAGTGGATGCGGGCGGCTCTTCGGAGACGTGTCCAACAAACTAGAGGTCCCAACTCGCGTTATTTCGGGAGCTAGCGAGCTTTTCCGGCCATCTTGATGACGTCAGAGTTGACCTAAATATTGCTATTTGCCCAAATATTGCGAATTGACCCCTTCCCCACACACAAACCCTCTTCAGTGATATCAACTCTATCATTTTCTATCATAAAATCGCATAAAAATTTTTTGACCAAAATGGCGGGTGCTCACAGGGAGCTCCCTGTGAGAAATTTTCAATTTTTGACCCCTTTTGAAAAGTGGTTTTCATGGAATCAGTGGATGCGGGCGGATCTTCGGAGACGTGTCCAACAAACTAGAGGTCCCAACTCGCGTTATTTCGGGAGCTAGCGAGCTTTTCCGGCCATCTTGATGACGTCAGAGTTGACCTAAATATTGCTATTTGCCCAAATATTGCGAATTGACCCCTTCCCCACACACAAACCCTCTTCAGTGATATCTACTCTATCGTTTTCTATCATAAAATCGCATTAAAATTTTTTGACCAAAATGGCGGGTGCTTCCTGTGAGAAATTTTCAATTTTTGACCCCTTTTGAAAAGTGGTTTTCATGGAATCAGTGGATGCGGGCGGCTCTTCGGAGACGTGTCCAACAAACTAGAGGTCCCAACTCGCGTTATTTCGGGAGCTAGCGAGCTTTTCCGGCCATCTTGATGACGTCAGAGTTGACCTAAATATTGCTATTTGCCCAAATATTGCGAATTGACCCCTTCCCCACACACAAACCCTCTTCAGTGATATCTACTCTATCATTTTCTATCATAAAATCGCATAAAAATTTTTTGACCAAAATGGCGGGTGCTCACAGGGAGCTCCCTGTGAGAAATTTTCAATTTTTGACCCCTTTTGAAAAGTGGTTTTCATGGAATCAGTGGATGCGGGCGGCTTCCATTGTCTCAGCGCCTGTCTATTTTTTGCCATCCAAATAAAACACCCCTGCACTTTTTGTGAAGTCCGCGCATCAATCTACAAAATATCTCTACACCTCTTGTCAAATAGGACCTTTCTTTGCAGGGCCTAGGTCATCCAAAATACTCAAAGTTAGACGTCAAAAACCCGCAGGTCACAATTGTTCATTGTCTTAACAACTCAACACCCTGTTTTGGCTCTCAAATCTCTATAGTATTAAACATTTTGAGGCATACAAAATATTCATGAGCCCGTTGCACTTTTTCCTCCCTATTCCGTGTGATTCGCCATGTGCAATGTGTTGAATTGTCAAAAACAGAGGGCGCCATCACTGTCACTCACAAACCCAGGGACATAATGTGTGTGCACATACTTGATCCCCGGCCCCAGGAAAGTCTTGGATCATAATTGGTCTTGCTACTTACTCAACCTAGTGTATCAAACCAATATAGCATTTACAATAAACACTTAGTTATAAAATGTCAAAAGGCTGTATATACTGCTTAAAATTACCCGGATGTACACACAAAGTCAATTGACGCCGAGATACGACTTTGTTGCAGAATCGAGTCACTAATTTGTTGCAAGGACAGGACGATATGTAAATTCGAAGGGGGGTTGTTGTTGACCTTTGGCATTATAGAAGGGAGGGAATTCATGCAGTTTGAAATTGTCAAAGGAAAGATACACATTTATTGACCCAATTAAAACACCTAACATCACACTACAAAAAATCTGGCTTGCACTACTTTTGGAGTTATTTTCCCCTTACGAGCTTTTTACGCAACACAAACGCTTTTACATGCGCACTTTATTCTGTATGTTCAGTTGGACTTACAAGATAACAGATCATGGTCAGACAGTAGCCAAGTGTGACGTCAGTGCAAAGGGTCCAGTACAGAGTAATTGATCAAAAGATGTAATTGAGTACAATAGTGGTGCCTAAATACTCTGTCATTGTATATAGGGACATTGTCGATAGTGGGAAAAAATGTTACCTTGCAGTTTCAGCAGATTTCCATTTGGGCCTTGTATGCATGGTCCATGGCGTAAATAACACATTAACTAAATGCAAATACTTATTGTTGTGATCGTTGATCGTTCTGAATATTGAATAAAAAGAAACGATTCTCTTTGATCTACTTCTCTAGTGCTGAGGATACAGTTCCTTTTAAGCTCCTGATAAACTACAACTGCAGGGGTTGCCAAAAGGTGGAAATGCCATCATTTCAACCTGCCACCGAAATATTAAAGCGATGACTCTCAACCAACCCTATCCTGCCCTGTGTTTTGTTACCATTTATACATGTTAATGCTTTTATAGTGCCTTTTGCACATGTTGGAATTGGGAATAGGAGTTGAATTAAATGCAGTGGTTTAACTCTGCCAAAAAATCACAACAATGTTTCATTGACTGTTTTCTGTGAGCTGTCTGAGAATCACTAGAAGCTGCATTTAGGGAAATATTATTTCAATATATGGTGGAAATATAACACTAATTTTACAGACCAAACTCCAATTGGTGTGTTATTTTTACTATAAACTATGCAATAGACATGACCCAAATATGTTAGTTGCATTTGGGGAGATTAATAAATAGCTGAAAAATTACTGTTTCTGTTTTCTGCAAAGAAAGATGTCATATAAGTATAATAATGGCAATAATACGTACAATATGTACAATATGTCATATGTGAGGATGCCTGGTTAATTTTGAAGCTAAAAATTAAACCTGAAAACACTCTTGAAAGAAGGAAAAATAATTAAAAAAAAATCATCTTTATCAAATTTGGGGTTTATTATCATGGTGTGATTATATGCTCTTAAATAATGTAGTAAATACTACCGATGACATTTCCTTTAATTTGACCCAGGAATAGCTTCTGATGAGAAATACTGATATTTTTGAGGTATATATGACATGTTGCCAGTAGCCCTTTTAATATCACACCCCATGTCAAAGAAATGTATTAATTTTAATATTAGTTGAGCACACTTTAAGTATTATCAGGACTACGAATATTCTGTGGAAATTCAGATTTATGACTTGGTCGTCTGTAAGACAAACTTGTCCAGTGAAGAGGTACCTTTTGTATGACCAGCATTAATTAGTTGTCTGTGAAAGACAAATATTATGTATGAAGTTCTTGAACAACAGACATTGCGAACTTATGCTCAACTGGTATAATCCCCTCAAAGTTAATTCAGTTCAATCTCGACAATCTTGGAACTTATAAAACTTATTTTTAAAAAATTATTTGATTATTAAGGCCTCAGCTAAGAAATCAAGATAAAACCAACCTGTGAGATTGTCAGCTCATTTCATTGTTTCATTTGCGAGAAAACGGTAAAAATGCATACAGCACTTTTGTACGCATTCCCTTTGGCAGAGTTTTCGTCTCACTGAGACGAAAACTAATTAATTAAGAATGATAACACTTTATACAGAACTTTGTGAAGGTTACCTTTCTTCCATCATTATCTTTATACCATGTAAGGTATATGTAAATCTGTGAACATTTATGTTTTTCCTCTTTACCATCTTTGACCTGGGCATTAAATTGTCTGAGAAGATTAAGGCTGTCCCGATTCCCACTACAGAGGGCGCTCTAGACACCTTACATCCAATTTTACAAGTGTCCGGATTGCGGCCAAGGTTGCAGTTGAAATTACTTATTATTAAGCACAAGGAAAATGGGTAAATATTATTTTAAATGTTGTTATAGTAACTAAGTAGTAACTCGTGTGTGCTGGGCTGACGGAGAAGGAATTGTAGAGTGGTTGTTCGGTCCGGAGGGGAGCTAAAGACAGCGAAAACTTGTGCACCAAACTAACTGCTAACGCATGCACTTTACTCTGTACAAAAGATTATAGAGCACCGTAGGCGCAAGATGGGGAACTGGGCCTTTATCTACTGTTGCAAAGTGAAATACGCATGGGTGCCATTACGGCAAGTGAATGCCTGTGTTTCCCATTGATAGCAATTGTCCTTGTCTACACTGATCTGCACGTATCAGTGTTGTATCAAAAGAGAGTCACTTGCCAAAATGGCGTCCAGTGAGACTTCACATTTCAGCCAGAGTTCCCAATCTTGCGCCTACGGCGCTCTATAATCTTTGCTTTGTACGGAACTGTGATGCAAGTCAGGGCATCGGCGAACATGCGATTCTTTTTATAAAAGTTTCTTGTCAGCTGCTGCATAATGCCGTAGTTTAAATGTTTTCCTACATGAAATGCTGTTATAGAGCCCTTGTTTAGGGATTCCAACAGTATCACACTTGTCCAGATCGTTACATGTTACGGTAGATATGGCAGTTCTAAACTCTTGTTTCACTCTCTGACAGCTCTGTGTACAAAAATCCCATTGAACAAGCATTTTCAAGGGCATTTAGAGCATTCCCACTTAGTTGTCATATCCGTGTTGGATATCGCTGGATGGCCGAGAAAGTTTGATTTTCGGATGCAGGACTACTGGTTACTTCTTTCTGGTTCCATTGTTTCTGGAGTTATGAACCGGGAGGCTGCCGAATAAGGGGGATCATATTTTTTCCTTTTCTGTTCAGCACTCTTGCTGGCCATTGTTCACATACACACACAACCCCGAATTTATTGGAAGTCCCGGGTGTGGCCTCCTTCTCTGGCCCCTGATATCCTTTCTGTTTATCCCACAAACCCACACTGCCAGAGAGCACTTGAGTACTAAGGACTTTCCAACAGCGTCAAACTTGTCCAGATCTTTCCAAGATTAGTGTAAATATGGCTGTTGTTAACTCTTGTTTTCACTCTCTTCTAGGCCATTGTTCGCAGCCAATGTGGATGTCTTCCCTTTCTGGCCCACGGTATTCTCCCTGTTTATCCCTCAATCCTATACTACACATTGCCAGAGAGCCCTTGGGTAGGACTTTCCAACAGTGTCACACTTGTCCAGATCCTTACAACATTAGAGAAAATATTGCCATTCTTAAAGTCTTGTTTTCACTCTCTGACAGCTCTGTGTACAACAATCCCATTGAACATGTGTTTGATGGGCATTCGGAGCATCACTGCTAACCCGTCGTTCCCAGGTTGAAGATGACAGAGGTATTTGATTTGTGGATGCAAGGCTTCTGGAACTAACAGCAGGTAAAAACAACTTTGTTTAGAACCATTATTTGTGAAGTTATGGATCGGGAGGCTGCTGACTTTTTATGGGGCCAGTCTTTTTTTTGTTTCAATTCAGAACCCTGTCTGGGCCATTGTTCATGGCCACACAGCCCCGTCAAAATTAGGAGTTCTTAGGTGTCCACTTTCCCTGGCCTCTGGCTTCCCCACTGTTTCTCTTTGAACCCTATACTACACATTGTCAAAGAGCCCTTGAAAAGATCCTACCAACAGTGTCACATTTGTCCTGATCTTTACAACATTGGGAAGATATTTTCATTCTAAAATGCTTGTTTTTACTCTCTGTCAGCTCTGTGAACAACACGCCCATTGAACATGTATTTGAAGGGCATATGGAGCATTACTGCTACCTTGTCGTTCCAAGGTTGAAGAATTTGATTTTCGGATGCAAGGTTACTGGAGCTACATGTAACTGCAGGTAGAATCTTCATTTCTGGAGTTAGGAGTCAAAAAACAAAAATTATCTGTGACCCCCCCCCTTCCCCCCCCCAAAAAAAAACAAACAAATTTCAGTTTTGAACCAAAATTTCAAAGTCGTTTTCGCTCTACCCAGTCAAGAGGGAATATCCCCCTGTACGAGTGCTCTAATTTACAAGTCCGGATAAATGTAAGTTTGGGAAATAGTCACAATTTTTTCAACTGAAACTTTTAGGCGCAAAAAACACAACTTTTACAGTAACCCAGAAAAAAAGTAGGAGTTTTGGACCAAAATGTCAAAGTCGTTTTTGCTCTACCATGTCAAGAGGGAATATCCCCCAGTACCAATGCTCTGATTTGGAAGTCCGGATTAGCGTTAGTTCGGGAAATATCCACCATTTTTCGGCTGAAAGTTTTAGGGTCTAAAAGCACAAATTTTTTAGTACCCCCCTAAAAAAAATTGGAGTTTTGGACCAAAATGTCAAAGTCGTTTTTGCTCTACCATGTCAAGAGGGAATATCCCCTAGTACCAGTGCTCTAATTTGCAAGTCCGGATAAGCATTAGTTCGGGAAACATCCACCAGTTTTTGGGCTGAAAGTTTTCGGGTCAAAAAGCACAAATTTTACAGTACCCCCCTGAAAAGAATTTGAGTTTTTGACCAAAATTTCGAAGTTGTTATTGCCGTACCATGTCAAGAGGGAATATCCCCAGGTTTTGGGGCTGAAAGTTTTAGGGTCAAAAAGCACATATATTTTAGTACCCCCCTAGAGGGAATGTCAAGAGGGAATATCCCCCAGTATCATTGCTCTGATTTGCAAGTCCGGATTAGCGTTAGTTCGGGAAATATCCACCATTTTTCGGCTGAAAGTTTTAGGGTCAAAAAGCACAAATTTTTTAGTACCCCCCTAAAAAAAATTGGAGTTTTGAACCAAAATGTCAAAAGTCGTTTCCGCTCTACTTTGTCAAGAGGGAATATCCCCCAGTGCCAGTGCTCAAATTTGCAAGTCCGGATGATTGTAAGTTTGGGAAAAATCCACAAGTTTTAGGGCTAAATGTTTTAGGGTCAAAAAGCACATATAAATTATTTTAGTACCCCCCTATAACAAATTGGAGTTTTGCACCAAAATTTCAAAGTCGTTTTTGCTCTACCATGTCAAGAGGGAATATCTCCTAGTACCAGTGCTCTAATTTGCAAGTCCGGATAAGCGTTAGCTCGGGAAACATCCACAAGTTTTGGGGCTGAAAGTTTTAGGGTCAAAAAGCATGTATTTTTTAGTACCCCCCTAAAAAAAATTGGAGTTTTTTTACCAAAATGTCAAAGTCGTTTTTGCTCTACCATGTCAAGAGGGAATATCCCCAAGTACCAGTGCTGTATTTTGCAAGTCGGGATGAGCATTAGTTCGGGAAACATCCACCAGTTTTGGGGCTGAAAGTTTAAGGGTCAAAAAGCATGTATTTTTTAGTAACCCCCTGAAAAAAATGGGAGTTTTGGACCAAAATGTCAAAGTCGTTTTTGCTCTACCATCTCAAGAGGGAATATCCCCTAGTACCAGTGCTCTAATTTGCAAGTCCGGATGAGCGTTAGCTCGGGAAACATCCACAAGTTTTGGGGCTGAAAGTTTTAGGGTCAAAAAGCATGTATTTTTTAGTACCCCCCTAAAAAACATGGGAGTTTTGGACCAAAATGTCAAAGTCGTTTTTGCTCTACCATCTCAAGAGGAAATTTCCCCTAGTACCAGTGCTCTAATTTGCAAGTCCGGATAAGCGTTAGTTCGGGAAATATCCACCATTTTTAGGCTGAAAGTTTTAGGGTCAAAAAACACAAATTTTTCAGTACCCCCCTGAAAAATATTGGAGTATTGGACCAAAATGTCAAAGTCGTTTTTGCTCTACCATGTCAAGAGGGAATATCCCCAAGTACCATTGCTCTTATTTGCAAGTAAGGATAAGTGTTAGTTCGGGAAACATCCACAAGTTTTGGGGCTGAAAGTTTTAGGGTCAAAAAGCATGTATTTTTTAGTACCCCCCTAAAAAAAATGGGAGTTTTGGACCAAAATGTCAAAGTCGTTTTTGCTCTACCATCTCAAGAGGGAATATCCCCCAGTACCAGTGCTCTAATTTGCAAGTCCGGATGAGCGTTAGTTCGGGAAACATCCACAAGTTTTGGGGCTGAAAGTTTTATGGTCAAAAAGCACATATTTTTTAGTACCCCCCTAAAAAAAATTGGAGTTTTGCACCAAAATGTCAAAGTCGTTTTTGCTCTACCATGTCAAGAGGGAATATCCCCCAGTACCAGTGCTCTAATTTGCAAGTCCGGATGAGCGTTAGTTCGGGAAACATCCACAAATTTTGGGGCTGAAAGTTTTAGGGTCAAAAAGCATGTATTTTTTAGTACCCCCCTAAAAAAAATGGGAGTTTTGGACCAAAATGTCAAAGTCGTTTTTGCTCTACCATCTCAAGAGGGAATATCCCCCAGTACCAGTGCTCTAATTTGCAAGTCCGGATGAGCGTTAGTTCGGGAAACATCCACCAGTTTTGGGGCTGAAAGTTTTATGGTCAAAAAGCACATATTTTTTAGTACCCCCCTAAAAAATATTGGAGTTTTGGACCAAAATGTCAAAGTCGTTTTTGCTCTACCATGTCAAGAGGGAATATCCCCCAGTACCATTGCTCTAATTTGCAAGTCCGGATGAGCGTTAGTTCGGGAAACATCCACAAGTTTTGGGGCTGAAAGTTTTGTGGTCAAAAAGCATGTATTTTTTAGTACCCCCCTAAAAATATTTGGAGTTTTGGACCAAAATGTCAAAATCGTTTTTGCTCTACCATGTCAAGAGGGAATATCTCCTAGTACCATTGCTCTTATTTGCAAGTCCGGATAAGCGTTAGTTCGGGAAACATCCACAAGTTTTGGGGCTGAGAGTTTTAGGGTCAAAAAGCATGTATTTTTTAGTACCCCCCTAAAAAAATTTTGGAGTTTTGGACCAAAATGTCAAAGTCGTTTTTGCTCTACCATGTCAAGAGGGAATATCCCTAAGTACCTGTGCACTAATTTGCAAGTCCGGATGAGCGTTAGTTCGGGAAACATCCACAAGTTTTGGGGCTGAAAGTTTTAGGGTCAAAAAGCATGTATTTTTTAGTACCCCCCTAAAAAAAATGGGAGTTTTGGACTAAAATGTTAAAGTCGTTTTTGCTCTACCATGTCAAGAGGGAATATCCCCCAGTACCAGTGCTGTAATTTGCAAGTCCGGATGAGCATTAGTTCGGGAAACATCCACAAATTTGGGGCTGAAAGTTTAAGAGTCAAAAAGCATGTATTTTTTAGTACCCCCTGAAAAAATGGGAGTTTTGGACCAAAATGTCAAAGTCGTTTTTGCTCTACCATCTCAAGAAGGAATATCCCCCAGTACCATTGCTCTAATTTGCAAGTCCGGATGAGCGTTAGTTCGGGAAACATCCACAAGTTTTGGGGCTGAAAGTTTTGTGGTCAAAAAGCATGTATTTTTTAGTACACCCCTAAAAAAAATGGGAGTTTTGGACCAAAATGTCAAAAACGTTTTTGCTCTACCATGTCAAGAGGGAATATCCTCCAGTACCAGTGCTCTAATTTGCAAGTCCGGATGAGCGTTAGTTCGGGAAACATCCACAAGTTTTTGGGCTGAAAGTTTTATGGTCAAAAAGCATGTATTTTTTAGTACCCCCCTAAAAAAAATGGGAGTTTTGGACCAAAATGTCAAAGTCGTTTTTGCTCTACCATCTCAAGAGGGAATATCCCCCAGTACCAGTGCTCTAATTTGCAAGTCCGGATGAGCGTTAGTTCGGGAAACATCCACCAGTTTTGGGGCTGAAAGTTTTATGGTCAAAAAGCACATATTTTAGTACCCCCCTAAAAAATATTGGAGTTTTGGACCAAAATGTCAAAGTCGTTTTTGCTCTACCATGTCAAGAGGGAATATCCCCCAGTACCATTGCTCTAATTTGCAAGTCCGGATGAGCGTTAGTTCGGGAAACATCCACAAGTTTTGGGGCTGAGAGTTTTAGGGTCAAAAGCATGTATTTTTTAGTACCCCCCTAAAAATATTTGGAGTTTTGGACCAAAATGTCAAAATCGTTTTTGCTCTACCATGTCAAGAGGGAATATCCCCTAGTACCATTGCTCTTATTTGCAAGTCCGGATAAGCGTTAGTTCGGGAAACATCCACAAGTTTTGGGGCTGAAAGTTTTAGGGTCAAAAAGCATGTATTTTTTAGTACCCCCCTAAAAAAAATTGGAGTTTTGGACCAAAATGTCAAAGTCGTTTTTGCTCTACCATGTCAAGAGGGAATATCCCCCAGTACCAGTGCTCTAATTTGCAAGTCCGGATGAGCGTAAGTTCGGGAAACATCCACCAGTTTTGGGGCTGAAAGTTTTATGGTCAAAAAGCACATATTTTTTAGTACCCCCCTAAAAAATATTGGAGTTTTGGACCAAAATGTCAAAGTCGTTTTTGCTCTACCATGTCAAGAGGGAATATCCCTAAGTACCTGTGCACTAATTTGCAAGTCCGGATGAGCGTTAGTTCGGGAAACATCCACAAGTTTTGGGGCTGAAAGTTTTAGGGTCAAAAAGCATGTATTTTTTAGTACCCCCCTAAAAATATTTGGAGTTTTGGACCAAAATGTCAAAATCGTTTTTGCTCTACCATGTCAAGAGGGAATATCCCCTAGTACCATTGCTCTTATTTGCAAGTCCGGATAAGCGTTAGTTCGGGAAACATCCACAAGTTTTGGGGCTGAAAGTTTTAGGGTCAAAAAGCATGTATTTTTTAGTACCCCCCTAAAAAAAATTTGGAGTTTTGGACCAAAATGTCAAAGTCGTTTTTGCTCTACCATGTCAAGAGGGAATATCCCTAAGTACCTGTGCACTAATTTGCAAGTCCGGATGAGCGTTAGTTCGGGAAACATCCACAAGTTTTGGGGCTGAAAGTTTTAGGGTCAAAAAGCATGTATTTTTTAGTACCCCCCTAAAAAAAATGGGAGTTTTGGACTAAAATGTTAAAGTCGTTTTTGCTCTACCATGTCAAGAGGGAATATCCCCCAGTACCAGTGCTGTAATTTGCAAGTCCGGATGAGCATTAGTTCGGGAAACATCCACAAATTTGGGGCTGAAAGTTTAAGAGTCAAAAAGCATGTATTTTTTAGTACCCCCTGAAAAAATGGGAGTTTTGGACCAAAATGTCAAAGTCGTTTTTGCTCTACCATCTCAAGAGGGAATATCCCCCAGTACCATTGCTCTAATTTGCAAGTCCGGATGAGCGTTAGTTCGGGAAACATCCACAAGTTTTGGGGCTGAAAGTTTTGTGGTCAAAAAGCATGTATTTTTTAGTACACCCCTAAAAAAAATGGGAGTTTTGGACCAAAATGTCAAAGTCGTTTTTGCTCTACCATGTCAAGAGGGAATATCCTCCAGTACCAGTGCACTAATTTGCAAGTCCGGATGAGCGTTAGTTCGGGAAACATCCACAAGTTTTGGGGCTGAAAGTTTTATGGTCAAAAAGCATGTATTTTTTAGTACCCCCCTAAAAAAAATGGGAGTTTTGGACCAAAATGTCAAAGTCGTTTTTGCTCTACCATCTCAAGAGGGAATATCCCCCAGTACCAGTGCTCTAATTTGCAAGTCCGGATGAGCGTTAGTTCGGGAAACATCCACCAGTTTTGGGGCTGAAAGTTTTATGGTCAAAAAGCACATATTTTAGTACCCCCCTAAAAAATATTGGAGTTTTGGACCAAAATGTCAAAGTCGTTTTTGCTCTACCATGTCAAGAGGGAATATCCCCCAGTACCATTGCTCTAATTTGCAAGTCCGGATGAGCGTTAGTTCGGGAAACATCCACAAGTTTTGGGGCTGAGAGTTTTAGGGTCAAAAAGCATGTATTTTTTAGTACCCCCCAAAAAATATTTGGAGTTTTGGACCAAAATGTCAAAATCGTTTTTGCTCTACCATGTCAAGAGGGAATATCCCCTAGTACCATTGCTCTTATTTGCAAGTCCGGATAAGCGTTAGTTCGGGAAACATCCACAAGTTTTGGGGCTGAAAGTTTTAGGGTCAAAAAGCATGTATTTTTTAGTACCCCCCTAAAAAAAATTGGAGTTTTGGACCAAAATGTCAAAGTCGTTTTTGCTCTACCATGTCAAGAGGGAATATCCCCCAGTACCAGTGCTCTAATTTGCAAGTCCGGATGAGCGTAAGTTCGGGAAACATCCACCAGTTTTGGGGCTGAAAGTTTTAGGGTCAAAAAGGACATATTTTTAGTACCCCCCTAAAAAAATATTGGAGTTTTGGACCAAAATGTCAAAGTCGTTTTTGCTCTACCATCTCAAGAGGGAATATCCCCCAGTACCATTGCTCTAATTTGCAAGTCCGGATGAGCGTTAGTTCGGGAAACATCCACAAGTTTTGGGGCTGAAAGTTTTATGGTCAAAAAGGACATATTTTTAGTACCCCCCTAAAAAAATATTGGAGTTTTGGACCAAAATGTCAAAGTCGTTTTTGCTCTACCATCTCAAGAGGGAATATCCCCCAGTACCATTGCTCTAATTTGCAAGTCCGGATGAGCGTTAGTTCGGGAAACATCCACAAGTTTGGGGGCTGAAAGTTTTATGGTCAAAAAGCACATATTTTTTAGTACCTCCCTAAAAAATATTGGAGTTTTGGACCAAAATGTCAAAGTCGTTTTTGCTCTACCATGTCAAGAGGGAATATCCCTATGTACCAGTGCTCTAATTTGCAAGTCCGGATGAGCGTTAGTTCGGGAAACATCCACAAGTTTTGGGGCTGAAAGTTTTATGGTCAAAAAGGACATATTTTTAGTACCCCCCTAAAAAAATATTGGAGTTTTGGACCAAAATGTCAAAGTCGTTTTTGCTCTACCATCTCAAGAGGGAATATCCCCCAGTACCATTGCTCTAATTTGCAAGTCCGGATGAGCGTTAGTTCGGGAAACATCCACAAGTTTTGGGGCTGAAAGTTTTATGGTCAAAAAGGACATATTTTTAGTACCCCCCTAAAAAAATATTGGAGTTTTGGACCAAAATGTCAAAGTCGTTTTTGCTCTACCATCTCAAGAGGGAATATCCCCCAGTACCATTGCTCTAATTTGCAAGTCCGGATGAGCGTTAGTTCGGGAAACATCCACAAGTTTGGGGGCTGAAAGTTTTATGGTCAAAAAGCATGTATTTTTTAGTACCCCCCTAAAAAAAATGGGAGTTTTGGACCAAAATGTCAAAATCGTTTTTGCTCTACCATGTCAAAAGGGAATATCCCCTAGTACCATTGCTCTTATTTGCAAGTCCGGATAAGCGTTAGTTCGGGAAACATCCACAAGTTTTGGGGCTGAAAGTTTTAGGGTCAAAAATCATGTATTTTTTAGTACCCCCCTAAAAAAAATTGGAGTTTTGTACCAAAATGTCAAAGTCGTTTTTGCTCTACCATGTCAAGAGGGAATATCCCTAAGTACCAGTGCTCTAATTTGCAAGTCCGGATGAGCGTTAGTTCGGGAAACATCCACAAGTTTTGGGGCTGAAAGTTTTATGGTCAAAAAGCACATATTTTTAGTACCCCCCTAAAAAAATATTGGAGTTTTGGACCAAAATGTCAAAGTCGTTTTTGCTCTACCATGTCAAGAGGGAATATCCCCCAGTACCATTGCTCTAATTTGCAAGTCCGGATGAGCGTTAGTTCGGGAAACATCCACAAGTTTTGGGGCTGAAAGTTTTGTGGTCAAAAAGCATGTATTTTTTAGTACCCCCCTAAAAAAATTTTGAGTTGTGGACCAAAATGTCAAAATCGTTTTTGCTCTACCATGTCAAGAGGGAATATCCCCTAGTACCAGTGCTCTAATTTGCAAGTCCGGATAAGCGTTAGTTCGGGAAACATCCACAAGTTTTGGGGCTGAAAGTTTTAGGGTCAAAAAGCATGTATTATCTAGTACCCCCCTAAAAAAAATTGGAGTTTTGGACCAAAATGTCAAAGTCGTTTTTGCTCTACCATGTCAAGAGGGAATATCCTCCAGTACCAGTGCACTAATTTGCAAGTCCGGATGAGCGTTAGTTCGGGAAACATCCACAAGTTTTGGGGCTGAAAGTTTTATGGTCAAAAAGCATGTATTTTTTAGTACCCCCCTAAAAAAAATTGGAGTTTTGGACCAAAATGTCAAAGTCGTTTTTGCTCTACCATGTCAAGAGGGAATATCCCCCAGTACCAGTGCTCTAATTTGCAAGTCCGGATGAGCGTTAGTTCGGGAAACATCCACAAATTTTGGGGCTGAAAGTTTTAGGGTCAAAAAGCATGTATTTTTTAGTACCCCCCCTAAAAAAAATGGGAGTTTTGGACCAAAATGTCAAAGTCGTTTTTGCTCTACCATCTCCAGAGGGAATATCCCCCAGTACCAGTGCTCTAATTTGCAAGTCCGGATGAGCGTTAGTTCGGGAAACATCCACCAGTTTTGGGGCTGAAAGTTTTATGGTCAAAAAGCACATATTTTTTAGTACCCCCCTAAAAAATATTGGAGTTTTGGACCAAAATGTCAAAGTCGTTTTTGCTCTACCATGTCAAGAGGGAATATCCTCCAGTACCATTGCTCTAATTTGCAAGTCCGGATGAGCGTTAGTTCGGGAAACATCCACAAGTTTTGGGGGCTGAAAGTTTTAGGGTCAAAAAGCACATATTTTTTAGTACCCCCCTAAAAAATATTGGAGTTTTGGACCAAAATGTCAAAGTCGTTTTTGCTTTACCATGTCAAGAGGGAATATCCCTCAGTACCATTGCTCTAATTTGCAAGTCCGGATGAGCGTTAGTTCGGGAAACATCCACCAGTTTTGGGGCTGAAAGTTTTAGGGTCAAAAAGCATGTATTTTTTAGTACCCCCCTAAAAATATTTGGAGTTTTGGACCAAAATGTCAAAATCGTTTTTGCTCTACCATGTCAAAAGGGAATATCCCCTAGTACCATTGCTCTTATTTGCAAGTCCGGATAAGCGTTAGTTTGGGAAACATCCACAAGTTTTGGGGCTGAAAGTTTTAGGGTCAAAAAGCATGTATTTTTTAGTACCCCCCTAAAAAAAATTGGAGTTTTGGACCAAAATGTCAAAGTCGTTTTTGCTCTACCATGTCAAGACGGAATATCCCTAAGTACCAGTGCTCTAATTTGCAAGTCCGGATGAGCGTTAGTTCGGGAAACATCCACAAGTTTTGGGGCTGAAAGTTTTATGGTCAAAAAGCACATATTTTTAGTACCCCCCTAAAAAAATATTGGAGTTTTGGACCAAAATGTCAAAGTCGTTTTTGCTCTACCATGTCAAGAGGGAATATCCCCCAGTACCATTGCTCTAATTTGCAAGTCCGGATGAGCGTTAGTTCGGCAAACATCCACAAATTTTGGGGCTGAAAGTTTTGTGGTCAAAAAGCATGTATTTTTTAGTACCCCCCTAAAAAAAATGGGAGTTTTGGACCAAAATGTCAAAGTCGTTTTTGCTCTACCATGTCAAGAGGGAATATCCTCCAGTACCAGTGCACTAATTTGCAAGTCCGGATGAGCGTTAGTTCGGGAAACATCCACCAGTTTTAGGGCTGAAAGTTTTAGGGTCAAAAAGCATATATTTTTTAGTACCCCCCTAAAAAAAATGGGAGTTTTGGACTAAAATGTTAAAGTCGTTTTTGCTCTACCATGTCAAGAGGGAATATCCCCCAGTACCAGTGCTCTAATTTGCAAGTCCGGATAAGCGTTAGTTCGGGAAACATCCACCAGTTTTGGGGCTGAAAGTTTTATGGTCAAAAAGCACATATTTTTTAGTACCCCCCTAAAAAATATTGGAGTTTTGGACCAAAATGTCAAAGTCGTTTTTGCTCTACCATGTCAAGAGGGAATATCCCTAAGTACCAGTGCTCTAATTTGCAAGTCCGGATGAGCGTTAGTTCGGGAAACATCCACAAGTTTTGGGGCTGAAAGTTTTAGGGTCAAAAAGCACATATTTTTAGTACCCCCCTAAAAAAATATTGGAGTTTTGGACCAAAATGTCAAAGTCGTTTTTGCTCTACCATCTCAAGAGGGAATATCCCCCAGTACCATTGCTCTAATTTGCAAGTCCGGATGAGCGTTAGTTCGGGAAACATCCACAAGTTTTGGGGCTGAAAGTTTTGTGGTCAAAAAGCATGTATTTTTTAGTACCCCCCTAAAAAAAATTGGAGTTTTGGACCAAAATGTCAAAGTCGTTTTTGCTCTACCATGTCAAGAGGGAATATCCTCCAGTACCAGTGCACTAATTTGCAAGTCCGGATGAGCGTTAGTTCGGGAAACATCCACAAGTTTTGGGGCTGAAAGTTTTAGGGTCAAAAAGCACGTATGTTTTAGTACCCCCCTAAAAAAAATGGGAGTTTTGGACCAAAATGTCAAAATCGTTTTTGCTCTACCATGTCAAGAGGGAATATCCCCTAGTACCATTGCTCTGATTTGCAAGTCCGGATAAGCGTTAGTTCGGGAAACATCCACAAGTTTTGGGGCTGAAATTTTTAGTATCAAAAAGCATGTATATTTTAGTACCCCCCTAAAAAAAATTGGAGTTTTGGACCAAAATGTCAAAGTCGTTTTTGCTCTACCATGTCAAGACGGAATATCCCTAAGTACCAGTGCTCTAATTTGCAAGTCGGGATGAGCGTTAGTTCGGGAAACATCCACAAGTTTTGGGGCTGAAAGTTTTATGGTCAAAAAGCACATATTTTTAGTACCCCCCTAAAAAAATATTGGAGTTTTGGACCAAAATGTCAAAGTCGTTTTTGCTCTACCATGTCAAGAGGGAATATCCCCCAGTACCATTGCTCTAATTTGCAAGTCCGGATGAGCGTTAGTTCGGGAAACATCCACAAGTTTTGGGGCTGAAAGTTTTGTGGTCAAAAAGCATGTATTTTTTAGTACCCCCCTAAAAAAAATGGGAGTTTTGGACCAAAATGTCAAAGTCGTTTTTGCTCTACCATGTCAAGAGGGAATATCCTCCAGTACCAGTGCTCTAATTTGCAAGTCCGGATGAGCGTTAGTTCGGGAAACATCCACCAGTTTTGGGGCTGAAAGTTTTAGGGTCAAAAAGCATGTATTTTTTAGTACCCCCCTAAAAAAAATGGGAGTTTTGGACTAAAATGTTAAAGTCGTTTTTGCTCTACCATGTCAAGACGGAATATCCCTAAGTACCAGTGCTCTAATTTGCAAGTCCGGATGAGCGTTAGTTCGGGAAACATCCACAAGTTTTGGGGCTGAAAGTTTTATGGTCAAAAAGCACATATTTTTAGTACCCCCCTAAAAAAATATTGGAGTTTTGGACCAAAATGTCAAAGTCGTTTTTGCTCTACCATGTCAAGAGGGAATATCCCCCAGTACCATTGCTCTAATTTGCAAGTCCGGATGAGCGTTAGTTCGGGAAACATCCACAAGTTTTGGGGCTGAAAGTTTTGTGGTCAAAAAGCATGTATTTTTTAGTACCCCCCTAAAACAAATGGGAGTTTTGGACCAAAATGTCAAAGTCGTTTTTGCTCTACCATGTCAAGAGGGAATATCCTCCAGTACCAGTGCACTAATTTGCAAGTCCGGATGAGCGTTAGTTCGGGAAACATCCACCAGTTTTGGGGCTGAAAGTTTTAGGGTCAAAAAGCACGTATGTTTTAGTACCCCCCTAAAAAAAATGGGAGTTTTGGACCAAAATGTCAAAATCGTTTTTGCTCTACCATGTCAAGAGGGAATATCCCCTAGTACCATTGCTCTGATTTGCAAGTCCGGATAAGCGTTAGTTCGGGAAACATCCACAAGTTTTGGGGCTGAAATTTTTAGTATCAAAAAGCATGTATATTTTAGTACCCCCCTAAAAAAAATTGGAGTTTTGGACCAAAATGTCAAAGTCGTTTTTGCTCTACCATGTCAAGACGGAATATCCCTAAGTACCAGTGCTCTAATTTGCAAGTCGGGATGAGTGTTAGTTCGGGAAACATCCACAAGTTTTGGGGCTGAAAGTTTTATGGTCAAAAAGCACATATTTTTAGTACCCCCCTAAAAAAATATTGGAGTTTTGGACCAAAATGTCAAAGTCGTTTTTGCTCTACCATGTCAAGAGGGAATATCCCCCAGTACCATTGCTCTAATTTGCAAGTCCGGATGAGCGTTAGTTCGGGAAACATCCACAAGTTTTGGGGCTGAAAGTTTTGTGGTCAAAAAGCATGTATTTTTTAGTACCCCCCTAAAAAAAATGGGAGTTTTGGACCAAAATGTCAAAGTCGTTTTTGCTCTACCATGTCAAGAGGGAATATCCTCCAGTACCAGTGCTCTAATTTGCAAGTCCGGATGAGCGTTAGTTCGGGAAACATCCACCAGTTTTGGGGCTGAAAGTTTTAGGGTCAAAAAGCATGTATTTTTTAGTACCCCCCTAAAAAAAATGGGAGTTTTGGACTAAAATGTTAAAGTCGTTTTTGCTCTACCATGTCAAGACGGAATATCCCTAAGTACCAGTGCTCTAATTTGCAAGTCCGGATGAGCGTTAGTTCGGGAAACATCCACAAGTTTTGGGGCTGAAAGTTTTATGGTCAAAAAGCACATATTTTTAGTACCCCCCTAAAAAAATATTGGAGTTTTGGACCAAAATGTCAAAGTCGTTTTTGCTCTACCATGTCAAGAGGGAATATCCCCCAGTACCATTGCTCTAATTTGCAAGTCCGGATGAGCGTTAGTTCGGGAAACATCCACAAGTTTTGGGGCTGAAAGTTTTGTGGTCAAAAAGCATGTATTTTTTAGTACCCCCCTAAAACAAATGGGAGTTTTGGACCAAAATGTCAAAGTCGTTTTTGCTCTACCATGTCAAGAGGGAATATCCTCCAGTACCAGTGCACTAATTTGCAAGTCCGGATGAGCGTTAGTTCGGGAAACATCCACCAGTTTTGGGGCTGAAAGTTTTAGGGTCAAAAAGCACGTATGTTTTAGTACCCCCCTAAAAAAAATGGGAGTTTTGGACCAAAATGTCAAAATCGTTTTTGCTCTACCATGTCAAGAGGGAATATCCCCTAGTACCATTGCTCTGATTTGCAAGTCCGGATAAGCGTTAGTTCGGGAAACATCCACAAGTTTTGGGGCTGAAATTTTTAGTATCAAAAAGCATGTATATTTTAGTACCCCCCTAAAAAAAATTGGAGTTTTGGACCAAAATGTCAAAGTCGTTTTTGCTCTACCATGTCAAGACGGAATATCCCTAAGTACCAGTGCTCTAATTTGCAAGTCGGGATGAGTGTTAGTTCGGGAAACATCCACAAGTTTTGGGGCTGAAAGTTTTATGGTCAAAAAGCACATATTTTTAGTACCCCCCTAAAAAAATATTGGAGTTTTGGACCAAAATGTCAAAGTCGTTTTTGCTCTACCATGTCAAGAGGGAATATCCCCCAGTACCATTGCTCTAATTTGCAAGTCCGGATGAGCGTTAGTTCGGGAAACATCCACAAGTTTTGGGGCTGAAAGTTTTGTGGTCAAAAAGCATGTATTTTTTAGTACCCCCCTAAAAAAAATGGGAGTTTTGGACCAAAATGTCAAAGTCGTTTTTGCTCTACCATGTCAAGAGGGAATATCCTCCAGTACCAGTGCTCTAATTTGCAAGTCCGGATGAGCGTTAGTTCGGGAAACATCCACCAGTTTTGGGGCTGAAAGTTTTAGGGTCAAAAAGCATGTATTTTTTAGTACCCCCCTAAAAAAAATGGGAGTTTTGGACTAAAATGTTAAAGTCGTTTTTGCTCTACCATGTCAAGACGGAATATCCCTAAGTACCAGTGCTCTAATTTGCAAGTCCGGATGAGCGTTAGTTCGGGAAACATCCACAAGTTTTGGGGCTGAAAGTTTTATGGTCAAAAAGCACATATTTTTAGTACCCCCCTAAAAAAATATTGGAGTTTTGGACCAAAATGTCAAAGTCGTTTTTGCTCTACCATGTCAAGAGGGAATATCCCCCAGTACCATTGCTCTAATTTGCAAGTCCGGATGAGCGTTAGTTCGGGAAACATCCACAAGTTTTGGGGCTGAAAGTTTTGTGGTCAAAAAGCATGTATTTTTTAGTACCCCCCTAAAACAAATGGGAGTTTTGGACCAAAATGTCAAAGTCGTTTTTGCTCTACCATGTCAAGAGGGAATATCCTCCAGTACCAGTGCACTAATTTGCAAGTCCGGATGAGCGTTAGTTCGGGAAACATCCACCAGTTTTGGGGCTGAAAGTTTTAGGGTCAAAAAGCACGTATGTTTTAGTACCCCCCTAAAAAAAATGGGAGTTTTGGACCAAAATGTCAAAATCGTTTTTGCTCTACCATGTCAAGAGGGAATATCCCCTAGTACCATTGCTCTGATTTGCAAGTCCGGATAAGCGTTAGTTCGGGAAACATCCACAAGTTTTGGGGCTGAAATTTTTAGTATCAAAAAGCATGTATATTTTAGTACCCCCCTAAAAAAAATTGGAGTTTTGGACCAAAATGTCAAAGTCGTTTTTGCTCTACCATGTCAAGACGGAATATCCCTAAGTACCAGTGCTCTAATTTGCAAGTCGGGATGAGCGTTAGTTCGGGAAACATCCACAAGTTTTGGGGCTGAAAGTTTTATGGTCAAAAAGCACATATTTTTAGTACCCCCCTAAAAAAATATTGGAGTTTTGGACCAAAATGTCAAAGTCGTTTTTGCTCTACCATGTCAAGAGGGAATATCCCCCAGTACCATTGCTCTAATTTGCAAGTCCGGATGAGCGTTAGTTCGGGAAACATCCACAAGTTTTGGGGCTGAAAGTTTTGTGGTCAAAAAGCATGTATTTTTTAGTACCCCCCTAAAAAAAATGGGAGTTTTGGACCAAAATGTCAAAGTCGTTTTTGCTCTACCATGTCAAGAGGGAATATCCTCCAGTACCAGTGCTCTAATTTGCAAGTCCGGATGAGCGTTAGTTCGGGAAACATCCACCAGTTTTGGGGCTGAAAGTTTTAGGGTCAAAAAGCATGTATTTTTTAGTACCCCCCTAAAAAAAATGGGAGTTTTGGACTAAAATGTTAAAGTCGTTTTTGCTCTACCATCTCAAGAGGGAATATTCCCCAGTACCAGTGCTCTAATTTGCAAGTCCGGATGAGCGTTAGTTCGGGAAACATCCACAAGTTTTGGGGCTGAAAGTTTTGTGGTCAAAAAGCATGTATTTTTTAGTACCCCCCTAAAAAAAATGGGAGTTTTGGACCAAAATGTCAAAGTCGTTTTTGCTCTACCATGTCAAGAGGGAATATCCCCCAGTACCATTGCTCTAATTTGCAAGTCCGGATGAGCGTTAGTTCGGGAAACATCCACAAATTTTGGGGCTGAAAGTTTTAGGGTCAAAGGCACATATTTTTTAGTACCCCCCTAAAAAATATTGGAGTTTTGGACCAAAATGTCAAAGTCGTTTTTGCTCTACCATGTCAAGAGGGAATATCCCCCAGTACCAGTGCACTAATTTGCAAGTCCGGATGAGCGTTAGTTCGGGAAACATCCACAAGTTTTGGGGCTGAAAGTTTTGTGGTCAAAAAGCATGTATTTTTTAGAACCCCCCTAAAAAAAATGGGAGTTTTGGACCAAAATGTCAAAGTCGTTTTTGCTCTACCATGTCAAGAGGGAATATCCTCCAGTACCAGTGCACTAATTTGCAAGTCCGGATGAGCGTTAGTTCGGGAAACATCCACAAGTTTTGGGGCTGAAAGTTTTATGGTCAAAAAGCATGTATTTTTTAGTACCCCCCTAAAAAAAATTGGAGTTTTGGACCAAAATGTCAAAGTCGTTTTTGCTCTACCATCTCAAGAGGGAATATCCCCCAGTACCAGTGCTCTAATTTGCAAGTCCGGATGAGCGTTAGTTCGGGAAACATCCACAAATTTTGGGGCTGAAAGTTTTAGGGTCAAAAAGCATGTATTTTTTAGTACCCCCCTAAAAAAAATGGGAGTTTTGGACCAAAATGTCAAAGTCTTTTTTGCTCTACCATCTCAAGAGGGAATATCCTCCAGTACCAGTGCTCTAATTTGCAAGTCCGGATGAGCGTTAGTTCGGGAAACATCTACCAGTTTTGGGGCTGAAAGTTTTATGGTCAAAAAGCACATATTTTTTAGTACCCCCCTAAAAAATATTGGAGTTTTGGACCAAAATGTCAAAGTCGTTTTTGCTCTACCATGTCAAGAGGGAATATCCCCCAGTACCATTGCTCTAATTTGCAAGTCCGGATGAGCGTTAGTTCGGGAAACATCCACAAATTTTGGGGCTGAAAGTTTTAGGGTCAAAAAGCATGTATTTTTTAGTACCCCCCTAAAAAAAATGGGAGTTTTGGACCAAAATGTCAAAGTCGTTTTTGCTCTACCATCTCAAGAGGGAATATCCCCCAGTACCAGTGCTCTAATTTGCAAGTCCGGATGAGCGTTAGTTCGGGAAACATCTACCAGTTTTGGGGCTGAAAGTTTTATGGTCAAAAAGCACATATTTTTTAGTACCCCCCTAAAAAATATTGGAGTTTTGGACCAAAATGTCAAAGTCGTTTTTGCTCTACCATGTCAAGAGGGAATATCCCCCAGTACCATTGCTCTAATTTGCAAGTCCGGATGAGCGTTAGTTCGGGAAACATCCACAAATTTTGGGGCTGAAAGTTTTAGGGTCAAAAAGCATGTATTTTTTAGTACCCCCCTAAAAAAAATTGGAGTTTTGGACCAAAATGTCAAAGTCGTTTTTGCTCTACCATGTCAAGAGGGAATATCCCCCAGTACCAGTGCTCTAATTTGCAAGTCCGGATGAGCGTAAGTTCGGGAAACATCCACCAGTTTTGGGGCTGAAAGTTTTAGGGTCAAAAAGCACATATTTTTTAGTACCCCCCTAAAAAATATTGGAGTTTTGGACCAAAATGTCAAAGTCGTTTTTGCTCTACCATGTCAAGAGGGAATATCCCTAAGTACCAGTGCTCTAATTTGCAAGTCCGGATGAGCGTTAGTTCGGGAAACATCCACAAATTTTGGGGCTGAAAGTTTTAGGGTCAAAAAGCACATATTTTTAGTACCCCCCTAAAAAAATATTGGAGTTTTGGACCAAAATGTCAAAGTCGTTTTTGCTCTACCATCTCAAGAGGGAATATCCCCCAGTACCATTGCTCTAATTTGCAAGTCCGGATGAGCGTTAGTTCGGGAAACATCCACAAGTTTTGGGGCTGAAAGTTTTGTGGTCAAAAAGCATGTATTTTTTAGTACCCCCCTAAAAAAAATGGGAGTTTTGGACCAAAATGTCAAAGTCGTTTTTGCTCTACCATCTCAAGAGGGAATATTCCCCAGTACCAGTGCTCTAATTTGCAAGTCCGGATGAGCGTTAGTTCGGGAAACATCCACAAATTTTGGGGCTGAAAGTTTTAGGGTCAAAAAGCATGTATTTTTTAGTACCCCCCTAAAAAAAATGGGAGTTTTGGACCAAAATGTCAAAGTCGTTTTTGCTCTACCATCTCAAGAGGGATTATCCCCCAGTACCAGTGCTCTAATTTGCAAGTCCGGATGAGCGTTAGTTCGGGAAACATCCACCAGTTTTGGGGCTGAAAGTTTTATGGTCAAAAAGCACATATTTTTTAGTACCCCCCTAAAAAATATTGGAGTTTTGGACCAAAATGTCAAAGTCGTTTTTGCTCTACCATGTCAAGAGGGAATATCCCCCAGTACCATTGCTCTAATTTGCAAGTCCGGATGAGCGTAAGTTCGGGAAACATCCACAAATTTTGGGGCTGAAAGTTTTAGGGTCAAAAAGCACATATTTTTTAGTACCCCCCTAAAAAATATTGGAGTTTTGGACCAAAATGTCAAAGTCGTTTTTGCTCTACCATGTCAAGAGGGAATATCCCCCAGTACCAGTGCACTAATTTGCAAGTCCGGATGAGCGTTAGTTCGGGAAACATCCACAAGTTTTGGGGCTGAAAGTTTTGTGGTCAAAAAGGATGTATTTTTTAGAACCCCCCTAAAAAAAATGGGAGTTTTGGACCAAAATGTCAAAGTCGTTTTTGCTCTACCATGTCAAGAGGGAATATCCTCCAGTACCAGTGCACTAATTTGCAAGTCCGGATGAGCGTTAGTTCGGGAAACATCCACAAGTTTTGGGGCTGAAAGTTTTATGGTCAAAAAGCATGTATTTTTTAGTACCCCCCTAAAAAAAATTGGAGTTTTGGACCAAAATGTCAAAGTCGTTTTTGCTCTACCATCCCAAGAGGGAATATCCCCCAGTACCAGTGCTCTAATTTGCAAGTCCGGATGAGCGTTAGTTCGGGAAACATCCACAAATTTTGGGGCTGAAAGTTTTAGGGTCAAAAAGCATGTATTTTTTAGTACCCCCCTAAAAAAAATGGGAGTTTTGGACCAAAATGTCAAAGTCTTTTTTGCTCTACCATCTCAAGAGGGAATATCCCCCAGTACCAGTGCTCTAATTTGCAAGTCCGGATGAGCGTTAGTTCGGGAAACATCTACCAGTTTTGGGGCTGAAAGTTTTATGGTCAAAAAGCACATATTTTTTAGTACCCCCCTAAAAAATATTGGAGTTTTGGACCAAAATGTCAAAGTCGTTTTTGCTCTACCATGTCAAGAGGGAATATCCCCCAGTACCATTGCTCTAATTTGCAAGTCCGGATGAGCGTTAGTTCGGGAAACATCCACAAATTTTGGGGCTGAAAGTTTTAGGGTCAAAAAGCATGTATTTTTTAGTACCCCCCTAAAAAAAATTGGAGTTTTGGACCAAAATGTCAAAGTCGTTTTTGCTCTACCATCTCAAGAGGGATTATCCCCCAGTACCAGTGCTCTAATTTGCAAGTCCGGATGAGCGTTAGTTCGGGAAACATCCACCAGTTTTGGGGCTGAAAGTTTTATGGTCAAAAAGCACATATTTTTTAGTACCCCCCTAAAAAATATTGGAGTTTTGGACCAAAATGTCAAAGTCGTTTTTGCTCTACCATGTCAAGAGGGAATATCCCCCAGTACCATTGCTCTAATTTGCAAGTCCGGATGAGCGTAAGTTCGGGAAACATCCACAAATTTTGGGGCTGAAAGTTTTAGGGTCAAAAAGCACATATTTTTTAGTACCCCCCTAAAAAATATTGGAGTTTTGGACCAAAATGTCAAAGTCGTTTTTGCTCTACCATGTCAAGAGGGAATATCCCCCAGTACCAGTGCACTAATTTGCAAGTCCGGATGAGCGTTAGTTCGGGAAACATCCACAAGTTTTGGGGCTGAAAGTTTTGTGGTCAAAAAGGATGTATTTTTTAGAACCCCCCTAAAAAAAATGGGAGTTTTGGACCAAAATGTCAAAGTCGTTTTTGCTCTACCATGTCAAGAGGGAATATCCTCCAGTACCAGTGCACTAATTTGCAAGTCCGGATGAGCGTTAGTTCGGGAAACATCCACAAGTTTTGGGGCTGAAAGTTTTATGGTCAAAAAGCATGTATTTTTTAGTACCCCCCTAAAAAAAATTGGAGTTTTGGACCAAAATGTCAAAGTCGTTTTTGCTCTACCATCTCAAGAGGGAATATCCCCCAGTACCAGTGCTCTAATTTGCAAGTCCGGATGAGCGTTAGTTCGGGAAACATCCACAAATTTTGGGGCTGAAAGTTTTAGGGTCAAAAAGCATGTATTTTTTAGTACCCCCCTAAAAAAAATGGGAGTTTTGGACCAAAATGTCAAAGTCTTTTTTGCTCTACCATCTCAAGAGGGAATATCCCCCAGTACCAGTGCTCTAATTTGCAAGTCCGGATGAGCGTTAGTTCGGGAAACATCTACCAGTTTTGGGGCTGAAAGTTTTATGGTCAAAAAGCACATATTTTTTAGTACCCCCCTAAAAAATATTGGAGTTTTGGACCAAAATGTCAAAGTCGTTTTTGCTCTACCATGTCAAGAGGGAATATCCCCCAGTACCATTGCTCTAATTTGCAAGTCCGGATGAGCGTTAGTTCGGGAAACATCCACAAATTTTGGGGCTGAAAGTTTTAGGGTCAAAAAGCATGTATTTTTTAGTACCCCCCTAAAAAAAATTGGAGTTTTGGACCAAAATGTCAAAGTCGTTTTTGCTCTACCATGTCAAAAGGGAATATCCCCCAGTACCAGTGCTCTAATTTGCAAGTCCGGATGAGCGTTAGTTCGGGAAACATCCACCAGTTTTGGGGCTGAAAGTTTTAGGGTCAAAAAGCACATATTTTTTAGTACCCCCCTAAAAAATATTGGAGTTTTGGACCAAAATGTCAAAGTCGTTTTTGCTCTACCATGTCAAGAGGGAATATCCTCCAGTACCAGTGCACTAATTTGCAAGTCCGGATGAGCGTTAGTTCGGGAAACATCCACAAATTTTGGGGCTGAAAGTTTTAGGGTCAAAAAGCATGTATTTTTTAGTACCCCCCTAAAAAAAATGGGAGTTTTGGACCAAATTGTCAAAGTCGTTTTTGCTCTACCATGTCAAGAGGGAATATCCTCCAGTACCAGTGCACTAATTTGCAAGTCCGGATGAGCGTTAGTTCGGGAAACATCCACAAATTTTGGGGCTGAAAGTTTTAGGGTCAAAAAGCATGTATTTTTTAGTACCCCCCTAAAAAAAATGGGAGTTTTGGACCAAAATGTCAAAGTCGTTTTTGCTCTACCATCTCAAGAGGGAATATTCCCCAGTACCAGTGCTCTAATTTGCAAGTCCGGATGAGCGTTAGTTCGGGAAACATCCACAAATTTTGGGGCTGAAAGTTTTAGGGTCAAAAAGCATGTATTTTTTAGTACCCCCCTAAAAAAAATGGGAGTTTTGGACCAAAATGTCAAAGTCGTTTTTGCTCTACCATCTCAAGAGGGAATATCCCCCAGTACCAGTGCTCTAATTTGCAAGTCCGGATGAGCGTTAGTTCGGGAAACATCCACCAGTTTTGGGGCTGAAAGTTTTATGGTCAAAAAGCACATATTTTTTAGTACCCCCCTAAAAAATATTGGAGTTTTGGACCAAAATGTCAAAGTCGTTTTTGCTCTACCATGTCAAGAGGGAATATCCCCCAGTACCATTGCTCTAATTTGCAAGTCCGGATGAGCGTTAGTTCGGGAAACATCCACAAATTTTGGGGCTGAAAGTTTTAGGGTCAAAAAGCATGTATTTTTTAGTACCCCCCTAAAAAAATATTGGAGTTTTGGACCAAAATGTCAAAGTCGTTTTTGCTCTACCATGTCAAGAGGGAATATCCCCCAGTACCAGTGCTCTAATTTGCAAGTCCGGATGAGCGTAAGTTCGGGAAACATCCACCAGTTTTGGGGCTGAAAGTTTTAGGGTCAAAAAGCACATATTTTTTAGTACCCCCCTAAAAAATATTGGAGTTTTGGACCAAAATGTCAAAGTCGTTTTTGCTCTACCATGTCAAGAGGGAATATCCCCCAGTACCAGTGCACTAATTTGCAAGTCCGGATGAGCGTTAGTTCGGGAAACATCCACAAGTTTTGGGGCTGAAAGTTTTGTGGTCAAAAGGCATGTATTTTTTAGAACCCCCCTAAAAAAAATGGGAGTTTTGGACCAAAATGTCAAAGTCGTTTTTGCTCTACCATGTCAAGAGGGAATATCCTCCAGTACCAGTGCACTAATTTGCAAGTCCGGATGAGCGTTAGTTCGGGAAACATCCACAAGTTTTGGGGCTGAAAGTTTTATGGTCAAAAAGCATGTATTTTTTTAGTACCCCCCTAAAAAAAGTTGGAGTTTTGGACCAAAATGTCAAAGTCGTTTTTGCTCTACCATCTCAAGAGGGAATATCCCCCAGTACCAGTGCTCTAATTTGCAAGTCCGGATGAGCGTTAGTTCGGGAAACATCCACAAATTTTGGGGCTGAAAGTTTTAGGGTCAAAAAGCATGTATTTTTTAGTACCCCCCTAAAAAAAATGGGAGTTTTGGACCAAAATGTCAAAGTCTTTTTTGCTCTTCCATCTCAAGGGGGAATATCCCCCAGTACCAGTGCTCTAATTTGCAAGTCCGGATGAGCGTTAGTTCGGGAAACATCTACCAGTTTTGGGGCTGAAAGTTTTATGGTCAAAAAGCACATATTTTTTAGTACCCCCCTAAAAAATATTGGAGTTTTGGACCAAAATGTCAAAGTCGTTTTTGCTCTACCATGTCAAGAGGGAATATCCCCCAGTACCATTGCTCTAATTTGCAAGTCCGGATGAGCGTTAGTTCGGGAAACATCCACAAATTTTGGGGCTGAAAGTTTTAGGGTCAAAAAGCATGTATTTTTTAGTACCCCCGTAAAAAAAATTGGAGTTTTGGACCAAAATGTCAAAGTCGTTTTTGCTCTACCATGTCAAGAGGGAATATCCCCCAGTACCAGTGCTCTAATTTGCAAGTCCGGATGAGCGTAAGTTCGGGAAACATCCACCAGTTTTGGGGCTGAAAGTTTTAGGGTCAAAAAGCACATAATTTTTAGTACCCCCCTAAAAAATATTGGAGTTTTGGACCAAAATGTCAAAGTCGTTTTTGCTCTACCATGTCAAGAGGGAATATCCTCCAGTACCAGTGCACTAATTTGCAAGTCCGGATGAGCGTTAGTTCGGGAAACATCCACAAATTTTGGGGCTGAAAGTTTTAGGGTCAAAAAGCATGTATTTTTTAGTACCCCCCTAAAAAAAATGGGAGTTTTGGACCAAAATGTCAAAGTCGTTTTTGCTCTACCATGTCAAGAGGGAATATCCTCCAGTACCAGTGCACTAATTTGCAAGTCCGGATGAGCGTTAGTTCGGGAAACATCCACAAATTTTGGGGCTGAAAGTTTTAGGGTCAAAAAGCATGTATTTTTTAGTACCCCCCTAAAAAAAATTGGAGTTTTGGACCAAAATGTCAAAGTCGTTTTTGCTCTACCATCTCAAGAGGGAATATCCCCCAGTACCAGTGCTCTAATTTGCAAGTCCGGATGAGCGTTAGTTCGGGAAACATCCACAAATTTTGGGGCTGAAAGTTTTCGGGTCAAAAAGCATCTATTTTTTAGTACCCCCCTAAAAAAAATGGGAGTTTTGGACCAAAATGTCAAAGTCGTTTTTGCTCTACCATCTCAAGAGGGAATATCCCCCAGTACCATTGCTCTAATTTGCAAGTCCGGATGAGCGTTAGTTCGGGAAACATCCACCAGTTTTGGGGCTGAAAGTTTTATGGTCAAAAAGCACATATTTTTTAGTACCCCCCTAAAAAATATTGGAGTTTTGGACCAAAATGTCAAAGTCGTTTTTGCTCTACCATGTCAAGAGGGAATATCCCCCAGTACCATTGCTCTAATTTGCAAGTCCGGATGAGCGTTAGTTCGGGAAACATCCACAAATTTTGGGGCTGAAAGTTTTAGGGTCAAAAAGCATGTATTTTTTAGTACCCCCCTAAAAAAAATTGGAGTTTTGGACCAAAATGTCAAAGTCGTTTTTGCTCTACCATGTCAAGAGGGAATATCCCCCAGTACCAGTGCTCTAATTTGCAAGTCCGGATGAGCGTTAGTTCGGGAAACATCCACCAGTTTTGGGGCTGAAAGTTTTATGGTCAAAAAGCACATATTTTTTAGTACCCCCCTAAAAAATATTGGAGTTTTGGACCAAAATGTCAAAGTCGTTTTTGCTCTACCATGTCAAGAGGGAATATCCCCCAGTACCATTGCTCTAATTTGCAAGTCCGGATGAGCGTTAGTTCGGGAAACATCCACAAATTTTGGGGCTGAAAGTTTTAGGGTCAAAAAGCATGTATTTTTTAGTACCCCCCTAAAAAAATATTGGAGTTTTGGACCAAAATGTCAAAGTCGTTTTTGCTCTACCATGTCAAGAGGGAATATCCCCCAGTACCAGTGCTCTAATTTGCAAGTCCGGATGAGCGTAAGTTCGGGAAACATCCACCAGTTTTGGGGCTGAAAGTTTTAGGGTCAAAAAGCACATATTTTTTAGTACCCCCCTAAAAAATATTGGAGTTTTGGACCAAAATGTCAAAGTCGTTTTTGCTCTACCATGTCAAGAGGGAATATCCCCCAGTACCAGTGCACTAATTTGCAAGTCCGGATGAGCGTTAGTTCGGGAAACATCCACAAGTTTTGGGGCTGAAAGTTTTGTGGTCAAAAAGCATGTATTTTTTAGAACCCCCCTAAAAAAAATGGGAGTTTTGGACCAAAATGTCAAAGTCGTTTTTGCTCTACCATGTCAAGAGGGAATATCCTCCAGTACCAGTGCACTAATTTGCAAGTCCGGATGAGCGTTAGTTCGGGAAACATCCACAAGTTTTGGGGCTGAAAGTTTTATGGTCAAAAAGCATGTATTTTTTTAGTACCCCCCCAAAAAAAATGGGAGTTTTGGACCAAAATGTCAAAGTCGTTTTTGCTCTACCATCTCAAGAGGGAATATCCCCCAGTACCAGTGCTCTAATTTGCAAGTCCGGATGAGCGTTAGTTCGGGAAACATCCACAAATTTTGGGGCTGAAAGTTTTAGGGTCAAAAAGCATGTATGTTTTAGTACCCCCCTAAAAAAAATGGGAGTTTTGGACCAAAATGTCAAAGTCTTTTTTGCTCTACCATCTCAAGAGGGAATATCCCCCAGTACCAGTGCTCTAATTTGCAAGTCCGGATGAGCGTTAGTTCGGGAAACATCTACCAGTTTTGGGGCTGAAAGTTTTATGGTCAAAAAGCACATATTTTTTAGTACCCCCCTAAAAAATATTGGAGTTTTGGACCAAAATGTCAAAGTCGTTTTTGCTCTACCATGTCAAGAGGGAATATCCCCCAGTACCATTGCTCTAATTTGCAAGTCCGGATGAGCGTTAGTTCGGGAAACATCCACAAATTTTGGGGCTGAAAGTTTTAGGGTCTAAAAGCATGTATTTTTTAGTACCCCCGTAAAAAAAATTGGAGTTTTGGACCAAAATGTCAAAGTCGTTTTTGCTCTACCATGTCAAGAGGGAATATCCCCCAGTACCAGTGCTCTAATTTGCAAGTCCGGATGAGCGTAAGTTCGGGAAACATCCACTAGTTTTGGGGCTGAAAGTTTTAGGGTCAAAAAGCACATAATTTTTAGTACCCCCCTAAAAAATATTGGAGTTTTGGACCAAAATGTCAAAGTCGTTTTTGCTCTACCATGTCAAGAGGGAATATCCTCCAGTACCAGTGCACTAATTTGCAAGTCCGGATGAGCGTTAGTTCGGGAAACATCCACAAATTTTGGGGCTGAAAGTTTTAGGGTCAAAAAGCATGTATTTTTTAGTACCCCCCTAAAAAAAATGGGAGTTTTGGACCAAAATGTCAAAGTCGTTTTTGCTCTACCATGTCAAGAGGGAATATCCTCCAGTACCAGTGCACTAATTTGCAAGTCCGGATGAGCGTTAGTTCGGGAAACATCCACAAATTTTGGGGCTGAAAGTTTTAGGGTCAAAAAGCATGTATTTTTTAGTACCCCCCTAAAAAAAATTGGAGTTTTGGACCAAAATGTCAAAGTCGTTTTTGCTCTACCATCTCAAGAGGGAATATCCCCCAGTACCAGTGCTCTAATTTGCAAGTCCGGATGAGCGTTAGTTCGGGAAACATCCACAAATTTTGGGGCTGAAAGTTTTCGGGTCAAAAAGCATCTATTTTTTAGTACCCCCCTAAAAAAAATTGGAGTTTTGGACCAAAATGTCAAAGTCGTTTTTGCTCTACCATCTCAAGAGGGAATATCCCCCAGTACCATTGCTCTAATTTGCAAGTCCGGATGAGCGTTAGTTCGGGAAACATCCACCAGTTTTGGGGCTGAAAGTTTTAGGGTCAAAAAGCATGTATTTTTTAGTACCCCCCTAAAAAAAATTGGAGTTTTGGACCAAAATGTCAAAGTCGTTTTTGCTCTACCATGTCAAGAGGGAATATCCCCCAGTAGCAGTGCTCTAATTTGCAAGTCCGGATGAGCGTTAGTTCGGGAAACATCCACCAGTTTTGGGGCTGAAAGTTTTATGGTCAAAAAGCACATATTTTTTAGTACCCCCCTAAAAAATATTGGAGTTTTTGACCAAAATGTCAAAGTCGTTTTTGCTCTACCATGTCAAGAGGGAATATCCCCCAGTACCAGTGCTGTAATTTGCAAATCCGAATGAGCGTTAGTTCGGGAAACATCCACCAGTTTTGGGGCTGAAAGTTTTATGGTCAAAAAGCACATATTTTTTAGTACTCTCCTAAAAAATATTGGAGTTTTGGACCGAAATGTCAAAGTCGTTTTTGCTCTACCATGTCAAGAGGGAATATCCCCCAGTACCATTGCTCTAATTTGCAAGTCCGGATGAGCGTTAGTTCGGGAAACATCCACAAGTTTTGGGGCTGAAAGTTTTAGGGTCAAAAAGCATGTCTTTTTTAGTCCCCCCCTAAAAAAATTTGCAGTTTTGGACCAAAATGTCAAAATCGTTTTTGCTCTACCATGTCAAGAGGGAATATCCCCTAGTACCAGTGCTCTAATTTGCAAGTCCGGATGAGCGTTAGTTCGGGAAACATCCACAAGTTTTGGGGCTGAAAGTTTTAGGGTCAAAAAGCATGTATTTTTTAGTCCCCCCCTAAAAAAATTTGCAGTTTTGGACCAAAATGTCAAAATCGTTTTTGCTCTACCGTGTCAAGAGGGAATATCCCCTAGTACCAGTGCTCTAATTTGCAAGTCCGGATAAGCGTTAGTTCGGGAAACATCCACAAATTTTGGGGCTGAAAGTTTTAGGGTCAAAAAGCATGTATTTTTTAGTACCCCCCTAAAAAAAATGGGAGTTTTGGACCAAAATGTCAAATTCGTTTTTGCTCTACCATGTCAAGAGGGAATATTCCCCAGTACCAGTGCTGTAATTTCCAAGTCTGGATGAGCGTTAGTTCGGGAAACATCCACCAGTTTTGGGGCTGAAAGTTTTATGGTCAAAAAGCATGTATTTTTTAGTACCCCCCTAAAAAAATATTGCAAATTTGGACCAAAATGTCAAAGTCGTTTTTGCTCTACCATGTCAAGAGGGGATATCCCCCAGTACCATTGCTCTAATTTGCATATCCGGATGAGCGTTAGTTCGGGAAACATCCACAAGTTTTGGGGCTGAAAGTTTTGTGGTCAAAAAGCATGTATTTTTTAGTACCCCCCTAAAAAAAATGGGAGTTTTGGACTAAAATTTCAAAGTCGTTTTTGCTCTACCATCTCAAGAGGGAATATCCCCCAGTACCATTGCTCTAATTTGCAAGTCCGGATGAGCGTTAGTTCGGGAAACATCCACAAGTTTTGGGGCTGAAAGTTTTAGGGTCAAAAAGCACATATTTTTAGTACCCCCCTAAAAAAATGTTGGAGTTTTGGACCAAAATGTCAAAGTCGTTTTTGCTCTACCATGTCAAGAGGGAATATCCCCCAGTACCATTGCTCTAATTTGCAAGTCCGGATGAGCGTTAGTTCGGGAAACATCCACAAGTTTTGGGGCTGAAAGTTTTGTGGTCAAAAAGCATGTCTTTTTAGTACCCCCCTAAAAAAAATGGGAGTTTTGGACCAAAATGTCAAAGTCGTTTTTGCTCTACCATGTCAAGAGGGAATATCCTCCAGTACCAGTGCACTAATTTGCAAGTCCGGATGAGCGTTAGTTCGGGAAACATCCACATGTTTTGGGGCTGAAAGTTTTGTGGTCAAAAAGCATGTATTTTTTAGTACCCCCTAAAAAAAATGGGAGTTTTGGACCAAAATGTCAAAGTCGTTTTTGCTCTACCATGTCAAGAGGGAATATCCTCCAGTACCAGTGCACTAATTTGCAAGTCCGGATGAGCGTTAGTTCGGGAAACATCCACAAGTTTTGGGGCTGAAAGTTTTAGGGTCAAAAAGCACATATTTTTTAGTACCCCCCTAAAAAATATTGGAGTTTTGGACCAAAATGTCAAAGTCGTTTTTGCTCTACCATGTCAAGAGGGAATATCCCCCAGTACCATTGCTCTAATTTGCAAGTCCGGATGAGCGTTAGTTCGGGAAACATCCACAAGTTTTGGGGCTGAAAGTTTTAGGGTCAAAAAGCATGTATGTTTTAGTACCCCCCTAAAAAAATTTGGAGTTTTGGACCAAAATGTCAAAATCGTTTTTGCTCTACCATGTCAAGAGGGAATATCCCCTAGTACCAGTGCTCTAATTTGCAAGTCCGGATAAGCGTTAGTTCGGGAAACATACACAAGTTTTGGGGCTGAAAGTTTTATGGTCAAAAAGCATGTATTTTTTAGTACCCCCCTAAAAAATATTGGAGTTTTGGACCGAAATGTCAAAGTCGTTTTTGCTCTACCATGTCAAGAGGGAATATCCCCCAGTACCATTGCTCTAATTTGCAAGTCCGGATGAGCGTTAGTACGGGAAAATCCACCAGTTTTGGGGCTGAAAGTTTTAGGGTCAAAAAGCACATATTTTTTAGTACTCCCCTAAAAAAATGGGAGTTTTGGACTAAAGTTTCAAAGTCGTTTTTGCTCTACCATGTCAAGAGGGAATATTCCCCAGTACCAGTGCTCTAATTTGCAAGTCCGGATGAGCGTTAGTTCGGGAAATATCCACCATTTTTAGGCTGAAAGTTTGAGGGTCAAAAAACACAAATTTTTCAGTACCCCACTGAAAAATATTGGAGTTTTGGCCTAAAATTTCAAAGTCGTTTTTGCTCTACCATGTCAAGAGGGAATATCCCCCAGTACCATTGCTCTAATTTGCAAGTCCGGATGAGCATTAGTTCGGGAAACATCCACAAGTTTTGGGGCTGAAAGTTTTAGGGTCAAAAAGCACATATTTTTTAGTACTCCCCTAAAAAAATGGGAGTTTTGGACTAAAGTTTCAAAGTCGTTTTTGCTCTACCATGTCAAGAGGGAATATTCCCCAGTACCAGTGCTCTAATTTGCAAGTCCGGATGAGCGTTAGTTCTGGAAACATCCACAAGTTTTGGGGCTGAAAGTTTTAGGGTCAAAAAGCATGTATTTTTTAGTACCCCCCTAAAAAAAATGGGAGTTTTGGACCAAAATGTCAAAGTCGTTTTTGCTCTACCATGTCAAGACGGAATATCCCTAAGTACCAGTGCTCTAATTTGCAAGTCCGGATGAGCGTTAGTTCGGGAAACATCCACAAGTTTTGGGGCTGAAAGTTTTATGGTCAAAAAGCACATATTTTTAGTACCCCCCTAAAAAAATATTGGAGTTTTGAACCAAAATGTCAAAGTCGTTTTTGCTCTACCATGTCAAGAGGGAATATCCCCCAGTACCATTGCTTTAATTTGCAAGTCCGGATGAGCGTTAGTTCGGGAAACATCCACAAGTTTTGGGGCTGAAAGTTTTGTGGTCAAAAAGCATGTATTTTTTAGTACCCCCCTAAAAAAAATGGGAGTTTTGGACCAAAATGTCAAAGTCGTTTTTGCTCTACCATGTCAAGAGGGAATATCCTCCAGTACCAGTGCACTAATTTGCAAGTCCGGATGAGCGTTAGTTCGGGAAACATCCACCAGTTTTGGGGCTGAAAGTTTTAGGGTCAAAAAGCACATATATTTTAGTACTCCCCTAAAAAAATGGGAGTTTTGGACTAAAGTTTCAAAGTCGTTTTTGCTCTACCATGTCAAGAGGGAATATTCCCCAGTACCAGTGCTCTAATTTGCAAGTCCCGATGAGCGTTAGTTCTGGAAACATCCACAAGTTTTGGGGCTGAAAGTTTTAGGGTCAAAAAGCATGTATTTTTTAGTACCCCCCTAAAAAAAATGGGAGTTTTGGACCAAAATGTCAAAGTCGTTTTTGCTCTACCATGTCAAGAGGGAATATCCCTTAGTACCAGTGCTCTAATGTGCAAGTCCGGATAAGCGTTAGTTCGGGAAATATCCACCATTTTTAGGCTGAAAGTTTGAGGGTCAAAAAACACAAATTTTTCAGTACCCCACTGAAAAATATTGGAGTTTTGGCCTAAAATTTCAAAGTCGTTTTTGCTCTACCATGTCAAGAGGGAATATCCCCCAGTACCATTGCTCTAATTTGCAAGTCCGGATGAGCATTAGTTCGGGAAACATCCACAAGTTTTGGGGCTGAAAGTTTTAGGGTCAAAAAGCATGTATTTTTTAGTACCCCCTTAAAAAAAATGGGAGTTTTGGACTAAAATTTCAAAGTCGTTTTTGCTCTACCATGTCAAGAGGGAATATCCCCCAGTACCAGTGCTCTAATTTGCAAGTCCGGATGAGTGTTAGTTCGGGAAACATCCACAAGTATTGGGGCTGAAAGTTTTAGGGTAAAAAAGCATGTATTTTTTAGTACCCCCCTAAAAAAAATGGGAGTTTTGGACCAAAATGTCAAAGTCGTTTTTGCTCTACCATGTCAAGAGGGAATATCCCTTAGTACCAGTGCTCTAATTTGCAAGTCCGGATAAGCGTTAGTTCGGGAAATATCCACCATTTTTAGGCTGAAAGTTTTAGGGTCAAAAAACACAAATTTTTCAGTACCCCCCTTTAAAAAATGGGAGTTTTGGACTAAAATATCAAAGTCGTTTTTGCTCTACCATGTCAAGAGGGAATATCCCCCAGTACCAGTGCTCTAATTTGCAAGTCCGGATAAGCATTAGTTCGGGAAACATCCACAAGTTTTGGGGCTGAAAGTTTTAGGGTCAAAAAGCATGTATTTTTTAGTATCCCCCTGAAAAAAATGGGAGTTTTGGACCAAAATGTCAAAGTCGTTTTTGCTCTACTATGTCAAAAGGGAATATCCCCTAGTACCAGTGCTCTAATTTGCAAGTCCGGATGAGCGTTAGTTCGGGAAACATCCACCAGTTTTGGGGCTGAAAGTTTTAGGGTCAAAAAGCATGTATTTTTTAGTACCCCCTAAAAAAAATGGGAGTTTTGGACCAAAATGTCAAAGTCGTTTTTGCTCTACCATGTCAAGAGGGAATATCCCTTAGTACCAGTGCTCTAATTTGCAAGTCCGGATAAGCGTTAGTTCGGGAAATATCCACCATTTTTAGGCTGAAAGTTTGAGGGTCAAAAAACACAAATTTTTCAGTACCCCCCTTTAAAAAATGGGAGTTTTGGACTAAAATATCAAAGTCGTTTTTGCTCTACCATGTCAAGAGGGAATATCCCCCAGTACCAGTGCTCTAATTTGCAAGTCCGGATAAGCATTAGTTCGGGAAACATCCACAAGTTTTGGGGCTGAAAGTTTTAGGGTCAAAAAGCATGTATTTTTTAGTATCCCCCTGAAAAAAATGGGAGTTTTGGACCAAAATGTCAAAGTCGTTTTTGCTCTACTATGTCAAAAGGGAATATCCCCTAGTACCAGTGCTCTAATTTGCAAGTCTGGATGAGCGTTAGTTCGGGAAACATCCACCAGTTTTGGGGCTGAAAGTTTTAGGGTCAAAAAGCATGTATTTTTTAGTACCCCCTAAAAAAAATGGGAGTTTTGGACCAAAATGTCAAAGTCGTTTTTGCTCTACCATGTCAAGAGGGAATATCCCTTAGTACCAGTGCTCTAATTTGCAAGTCCGGATAAGCGTTAGTTCGGGAAATATCCACCATTTTTAGGCTGAAAGTTTGAGGGTCAAAAAACACAAATTTTTCAGTACCCCACTGAAAAATATTGGAGTTTTGACCTAAAATTTCAAAGTCGTTTTTGCTCTACCATGTCAAGAGGGAATATCCCCCAGTACCATTGCTCTAATTTGCAAGTCCGGATAAGCATTAGTTCGGGAAACATCCACAAGTTTTGGGGCTGAAAGTTTTAGGGTCAAAAAGCATGTATTTTTTAGTATCCCCCTGAAAAAAATGGGAGTTTTGGACCAAAATGTCAAAGTCGTTTTTGCTCTACTATGTCAAAAGGGAATATCCCCTAGTACCAGTGCTCTAATTTGCAAGTCCGGATGAGCGTTAGTTCGGGAAACATCCACCAGTTTTGGGGCTGAAAGTTTTAGGGTCAAAAAGCATGTATTTTTTAGTACCCCCTAAAAAAAATGGGAGTTTTGGACCAAAATGTCAAAGTCGTTTTTGCTCTACCATGTCAAGAGGGAATATCCCCCAGTACCATTGCTCTAATTTGCAAGTCCGGATGAGCATTAGTTCGGAAAACATCCACAAGTTTTGGGGCTGAAAGTTTTAGGGTCAAAAAGCATGTATTTTTTAGTACCCCCCTAAAAAAAATGGGAGTTTTGGACCAAAATGTCAAAGTCGTTTTTGCTCTACCATGTCAAGAGGGAATATTCCCCAGTACCAGTGCTCTAATTTGCAAGTCCGGATGAGCGTTAGTTCTGGAAACATCCACAAGTTTTGGGGCTGAAAGTTTTAGGGTCAAAAAGCATGTATTTTTTAGTACCCCCTAAAAAAAATGGGAGTTTTGGACCAAAATGTCAAAGTCGTTTTTGCTCTACCATGTCAAGAGGGAATATCCCTTAGTACCAGTGCTCTAATTTGCAAGTCCGGATAAGCGTTAGTTCTGGAAATATCCAACATTTTTAGGCTGAAAGTTTGAGGGTCAAAAAACACAAATTTTTCAGTACCCCACTGAAAAATATTGGAGTTTTGACCTAAAATTTCAAAGTCGTTTTTGCTCTACCATGTCAAGAGGGAATATCCCCCAGTACCATTGCTCTAATTTGCAAGTCCGGATAAGCATTAGTTCGGGAAACATCCACAAGTTTTGGGGCTGAAAGTTTGAGGGTCAAAAAACACAAATTTTTCAGTACCCCCCTAAAAAAAATGGGAGTTTTGGCCTAAAATTTCAAAGTCGTTTTTGCTCTACCATGTCAAGAGGGAATATCCCCCAGTACCAGTGCTCTAATTTGCAAGTCCGGATGAGCATTAGTTTGGGAAACATCAACCATTTTTCGGCTGAAAGTTTTAGGGTCAAAAAGCACATATTTTTTAGTACCCCCCCTAAAAAATATTGGGGTTTTGGACTAAAATTTCAAAGTCGTTTTTGCTCTACCATGTCAAGAGGGAATATCCCCCAGTACCAGTGATCTAATTTGCAAGTCCGGATGAGCGTTAGTTCGGGAAACATCCACAAGTTTTGGGGCTGAAAGTTTTATGGTCAAAAAGCATGTATTTTTTAGTACCCCCCTAAAAAAAATTTGAGTTTTGGACCAAAATGTCAAAGTCGTTTTTGCTCTACCATGTCAAGAGGGAATATCCCCTAGTACCAGTGCTCTAATTTGCAAGTCCAGATGAGCGTTAGTTCGGGAAATATCCACCATTCTTCGGCTGAAAGTTTTAGGGTCAAAAAGCACAAATTTTACAGTACCCCCCTAAAAAATATTGGGGTTTTGGACTAAAATTTCAAAGTCGTTTTTGCTCTACCATGTCAAGAGGGCATATCCCTCAGTACCAGTGCTCTAATTTGCAAGTCCGGATGAGCGTTAGTTCAGGAAATATACACAAGTTTTGGGGCTGAAAGTTTTAGGGTCAAAAAGCACAAATTTTACAGCACCCCCCCCCCCAAAAAAAAATTGGAGTTTTGGACCAAAATTTCAAAGTCGTTTTTGCTTCACCATGTCAACAGGGAATATCCCCCAGTACCAGTGTTCTAATTTGCAAGACCGGATAAGCGTTAGTTTGGGAAATAACCACCATTTTTCGGCTGAAAGTTTTAGGGTCAGAAAGCACAAGTTTTACAGTACCCCCCCTAAAAAAATTGGAGTTTTGGACCAAAATTTCTAAGTCGTTTTTGCTCTACTATGTCAAGAGGGAATATCCCCCAGTACCAGTGCTCTAATTTGCAAGTCTGGATGAGCGTTAGTTCGGGGAAATATCCACCATTTTTGGGCTGCAATTTTTAGGGTCAAAAAACACAAATTTTACAGTACCACCCTAAAAAGAATTGGAGTTATGGACCAAAATGTCAAAGTCGTTTCTGCTCTACCATGTCCAGAGGGAATATCCCCCAGTACCATTGCTCTAATTTGCAAGTCCGGATGAGCGTTAGTTCGGGAAATATCCACCATTCTTAGGCTGAAACTTTTAGGGTCAAAAAGCACAAATTTGCCAGTACTCCCCTAAAAAAAATTGGAGTTTTGGACCAAAATGTCAAAGTCGTTTTTGCTCTACCATGTCCAGAGGGAATATTCCCCAGTACCAGATCTCTAATTTGCAAGTCCGGATGAGCGTTAGTTCGGGGAAATACCCACCATTTTTCGGCTGACTTTTAGGGTAAAAAAAAACATACTTTACAGTATCCTCCCATAAAAAATTGGAGTTTTGGACCAAAATTTCAAAGTTGTTTTTGCTCTACCATGTCCAGAGGGAATAAAAAAAACTGAAGTTTAGGACCAAAGTTTCAAAGTCGTTTTTGCTCTACCATGTAAAAAAGGCATTTCCCCCTGGGACCAAGGCTCTAATTTGCAAGTCCGAATCTGCGTTAGTTATCCACCATTTTTCGGCTGAAACCTTTCTCAAAACCCTTTATTATACATTGTCAGGGAGCCATTGAGTATGGCTTCCTAATAGTATCATACTTGTCCAGTTTCTTACAAAATTAGTGGAGGTATGGCCATTGTTAACTCTTGTTTTGTTTCTTTGACAGCTCTGTGTAGAAAAATGTCATCGAGCTAGTGTTAGAAGGGCATTGGAAGCATCACCACTTACTCAACGATTCTGGAATGAAGGTGCCATTGGTTGTCCGGGAAAGTTTAATTCATGGATGTAAGACTAAATGAGCTAACTGCAGGTAAAAAGAAGTTATTTCTAGCACCATTATTGCTGGAGTTATGGACCGGGAGGCTGCCAAATGTTTTTGGGCCGGTATTTTTATTTTAGTTGGAGTTCAGCATCCTCACTTGGCCATTGTTCACGTACACAAACAGCCCTGTAAATATTATTTATAAATTTTTGGGTTGCCTTCTTGTACTAGCACCTGGTACCCTGTCTTTTTTAATTCACAACTTCTAAATCTGCATTGCCAGAGAGCCTTTGAGTGGGGCTTTCCAACAGTGTCACACTTGTAATATTAGGGGTGATGTGGCTGTTATTAAGTCTTTCTTATACTCTCTGACAGCTCTGTGTATAGAAATCCCAGTGAACGTGTGTTAGAAGGGCATTGGGAGCTTCACCGTCTACTCATCATTTTGGGGATGAAGATGCTACTGGAAGGCTGGGAAAGTTTGATATTCAGATGCAGGTGTACTGGAACTTACCTGCAGGTAAAATCAATTTTACTTTGCCATTATTTCTGGATTAATGAATAGGACGCTATCAATTTTGGGGGGCAGATCAGCACCCTTGTTGGGCCAATGTTCATACTCTCAAACAGCCATGTCAATATTGTAACTTCTTGGGGATGGCCTCATTCTCTGGCCCATGGCATCCTCCCTTTGAGTGGGACTTTTTAACAGTGTCACATTTGTCCAGATCCTTTCAACATTCGGGAAGATATTGCCATTCTAAAATTCTTGTTTTTCCCTCCCTGACAGCTCTGTTGACAACAATCCCATTGAACATGTGTTTGAAGGGCGTTTGGAGCATTACCACTTACTCGTCATTTTCAGGGTGAAGATGTCATTGGATTGTCAGAAATTTTGATGTTTGGATGCAAGACTACTGAAGCTAACTGCTGTTAAAACCTTTTTTTATTTAGACCCATTACTTCTTGAGTTGTGAGGCTACTGGCTTGTTTTAGTGGGTCAAATATTCATAAATACCCTAGGCAGTTTATGCAGTGCCTTGTTTGAAAGTTGGTCACATAGCCATGTTTACCTGGTATTAAATGAATGATAAATGCATAGCAAGGGTAGATTAAGACCTGTCAGCTATTGCACATTCAGCACTAACAGCCAAACGTGCATTGGCATGCAAGGTTACATGGGCACTAATTCACTTGATCAATACATGCCAGTACTCAATGTCAATTCTATTAGTATGAATGCATCAGCACAACCTTTGAGTGTCACATGCTATTTGACCCTTCGCAAAATGTCACCTGAGAACAGGAATTGAAATGATTAAAAAGCAGATAAGTTCAGTTTTTGAGAAAATTAAATTGGCTGTTCCAACTGCTTACCGATCAAAAGGACCTGTTCTAAAATTACCTCAAGGGTAGAAAATTCAAGGAAAGTTACCCTCCTGCCTGAGTGGGTCTGAGCTGCAGCGCAGTTGGTGTACAAACTTCGTACATAAATTTTGAGAGAATGGGGAGCAAGTTGAGCACCTTGCTTCTGGCACAGTGAGATGCATAATTCTCTTTAGGACAGATTGTGATCAGAGAAATTAACCACCATTGTTTGAAACTCCTCATTTGTATACTTTGCTCATGATTTTGTGTTGGTGCAAGTCACACAGGTTGTACCCAGAAATGGCCGTTCAAAGCAAGTCAACTTTATCTTAACTGAACAGTCAGGTCACTAGGTCCACAGTTCAAGTCATTGCAGAGTGGTAGATCCAGGATCCAAGATTCCATGCAACCACTTTGATATGACAATGTCAATATTTTCTAGTATTTGTAATAATCTATTTTGTGTTTGCTTGTTCTTTTTTTCTAAGGGTATGCATTCAGACGTCTGCTGAGGATCCTGAATGGAAATAACCCTCCCTGATGGCAAGCAGACCTAGTACCCTTTCTGACAGCACGTCAGATGGAGTTGTACCACAGGAACTTCATATACATTGTACATGTACATATGGAAGCCCAACAAGCACATTGAGCATCTGCTACATTGATGTAATGTCATAGTCTACCAAGCTGCACATGAAAAGTGCTCTTTTACTGTCAGCAAAGTGACTTTTTTAAGGACCTACATGACAAGTTCAATGGACAGGTCATTGAGGATACCAACTACTTTGATATTAACCACAGAATGACATTTTTGTTAACGTTAGGGACATACATACTGCAATGTCACATCAGTATGCACTTCATACAGGGATTATAACTTTCAGTTAAGAGTGGTACAGAGAAAATAAATCGCTTGGCAATGCTTTTTGAAGACATCAAAATGAAGAAAACTTTCCAAGAACAAGAACCAGCTAGAGAATTATAACTACTTTACAAAATGAATCACACAGGAAAGGTTAAAAATGAAGACAATCTTCATGTCATCTCTGTTAATACTGCAAGGCCAACAGTTTCTAAGATGAGAAGACCTGGGAGAGAATGTTTAAGTTGATGATAAAAGACAAATTTTCAGAATGAATTTTGGAAGCTTTGAAGGATTTATAATTAAATGTGTACAAAATACATTTGTGAAGGAAATAAAACCAAAATGGTTTCACTGTGAAATGAATTATCAGTTTCATGACATTTGTTTTCCTAATAGGTTTTGACCAATCACTTAATTCAACAAAATAGATGGTTTGAAATATAACCTGTGACTTTTGATTTCAGATAATTATTATCATTTTGGTCAAACAAATGGTGCACAACCCTCTAAACTTACGGTATGTTAAAAAGGTGTAAAATGCCATTTTTTATAACATCTTTCCAAATAGAATTTTGTCAAAATCCCAAAAGTCTAATGACGTCACAAATTATGGATCTGTACCTTTTCATACAGGTTTTTTTTTTCTCTTCAATTTTGATTAAATTTAATAAAAAAAAGGCATTAAATTTGACCAATTTACTGAAGCATAAATTCCTCTTTGGAACTGTTTGGAATGTACAAACCCGTTGTTGATATTCAATTACTTCAAGTTTCATATTTATTTCGCTCAGAAAGAATATAAAATTAAAAGATATTTTACACCATTTTAACGTGAGATCAGAGACTTCCCCCTCCCCGCTTTCATACGGACTCTATTGAAGAATGAGTGCCTCACAATACTGAACTTGACCTTGGAATCCATCGTTTTGATGCACCCAAATGATATGCCCCCAGGTGACCCCAATTGAAATCTGGTCTTTGAGATTAAAAATTAAATGCTGTAAGCTTTTATGTAGTAATTTCAATGGGTTTTTTTATTGTTTTTTTTTTCTACTTATCATGCAGATAATGTATTTGTGTTTACCTCCACTTCAGATCATCATGACAAAGGCACTAAAAGGAGGCTTGTTTAATAAAAATGCAAATGCAAACTTCAGTTTCAATAGACCGATTGCACAACTTAGGTCACGTTACCTGTAGTGGGTTGAAATGTAAACAAACACGACATCCTTCATAGGAAAGTGCGGTACAGTACATGATGATTGTTGCATTTGTTTATTCGATCGAGGCTTTTGTTAGTTCACATCTGTGAAATATTCCAGAGTTTATACCAGAGACCTTGGATTGGCTGAAATGAAAATTCTACAGGGAATTTCTGTTCATGATGTTGCATGTCGGAACGTTTGGGCAGACGACTGCAATCGGATGCTTTTCAATGCAAGAAAGTCATAGTTTTGAAGTTGAAATTATCCAAAGAAAGGGCTTTCAAAACTGAGTGGTTTTTTTGTCTACTTAAAATTCCGCAAGCCTAGGTATAAATGCTCTCTTTTCCAACAATCGTTACTGCCCCCCTTTCTATACAGTGATTTACATTGTAAATAAAGAAACACGCGGGTTGCTATATACATCGTCGTCCAATGGCGGTAGTCCATCACTCAACATAAACCTCTTTTATAGTAGAATACTGGTAGTTTATAAAACAGCAATGTGATTGAAATCAATGTCATGACATACAACTGTAATAAAATGGCTTTTAACCCTATCAGGACCGGGCTTTTTTGGTTGTACGGGGACCGGGGGGGGGGGGGGCCATAGTGCCCCCCTCCGTATTTTCCAAAGTGTTCGACCGATTTTGATGAAACTTGCCACAAATGTTCATTTCACCGAGTTCCACATGATGACGTCAAAAAATTTCAAAAAAAACATCACTAGAGGGCGTTTTTGACTGTTTTTTGCCCATTTTTGGTCAAAAATCGTGTTTTTGCCATAACTTCTGTATTTTTTGTCTGAATGTTTTGAAACTTGGCATACTTGTACATTTTAACAAGATAAATATAATTTGAACCTAATTTAGTCACTTGAAATATCTTTAGGGGGCATAATAATTCACTAATTTATCCAATTTTTGGGAAAAAAATTTGTTTTGCGTTTTTTTCACTTAAAAATCAAAATGGCCGCCGCCAAGAGCCCAGGGAGAAACAATCAGGCTTGATTGACAAATCTGAACATTTTTGGGGTCTGAAAAGTAAGAAATTAGCAGGTTGAAAATGTTCCATTGTTTAAAAACTTGATATAATTTGACCCCCTAATTACAGGCTGAAAACACAAAATCCAAGATGGCCGCCAAAAATGGCGGCCATTTTGAATTCCCAAAACCATTTCAGACTATCACGTGACTCACCACTATCACTTTTCTGGCAAAAAATTTAAAATAAATGGAAATTATGTCCAAAAAGTTTTTAAAAAACAGTAAAATCGTGTGACCCAAGGTCAAATAAATGGTTGCCATGGCAACAGCTAACCCCCGGTATCAATTATTTTTTGCCAATATGATTCTGGATATATTTTAGGAAAAGTCAGAAAATTTCGCGGTGATCAGCCTAAGTGTTAAAAAGTTACGGGGAAAAAATTGGTAGGGGGGCACATTGTGCCCCCCCCCCCCCCCGGTCCTGATAGGGTTAAAGGAAGGATTAAGTGCATACTTAATCGCGCTTATGGAACATGTGACTTCTGCGTTGTTTACAAAAAAAAGAAATACAAAGTGCAGCTTGGTTTTGCAATGCAATTCCAGGTTCGGGCCATGGTTGGTGTTCATTGGCTCTAGTGAACAGCGCCACAATGCTGTCGCCTCTGATTGGTTGAAAGTTCCCTACATAGCAACAGCATTGTATGTGCGCCTAACTCATAGAGTTAGCTTTGCCTTTATTGTAACAACAAGCAAATAAGCACATACAGTTACATTGGCCTTTTTGTTTTTCCTCACCTGCCTCCACCCCGTCTAAAACCGCCCGGTTTCTTTCTCTTTGTTGTTTTACTCCATCTTTGCGGATTTGGGATGTCTGATTGTTTCTGATTTGTTTTGTTCTGTGTTTCCCCCTCAAAAATAGTACATTTAGTTAGATAAGTAACTCAATTTAGCCACTTGTTTAAAGTGAGGCTTACAATTATTGATATTGTAAATTTTTTTTTCATAATTAGAGTGGATTTGGAGATCAAGGCGCAAATGAGGCAAATTTCCACAGTGGATTTAAGTGGATTTTCAGTAGGTCATTCTGGGGACCTTACCAAATTGCTCTGTAGTGAAAAAAATAAGTCTGTTGCAACTTGTTTGAAGTTTGTATAAAAAATGAGGGATTTGTCCTGGACTATTGTTATAATAGACATACCAAAACAGTTGTTACTCGGACACTGTATTGTAAACATGAAGTATTGACGAGTTTTGCCGTGCTGTTTCGCCATTAGACAGTTACTTCCACAACGTAGACACAGTGTGGTAAACAGCAAGCCAACATAGGTTAATTATGGTGGCCCTGAAAAGACATCGCATATCCCAAATGTGTTCACTTACATATGTGATGTCGTGAAATTTATCGCAAATATGTGCACACATGTATGCGATGTCGTGAATTTATCACAAACAAGCGACATACGTATTCGATTTTGCCAAATTTATTACAAACTTGTGCGCATACGCGATGTTGCAAAATTTATTGGGAAAAATGTGCGTACACATATGCAATGTCGTGAAACAGTTCAGGAATATGTGCGTATACATGTGTCATTTTATTAGTAATGTCGTGACATTTTTTGCATACCTTTGTTGCATACGTTTCAATAAAATTCCTAATGAACTGGGGAGTTGTAGCAGCTAGTCTGGAATCTAGACATACAGATAGATAAAATGAGGGTCTGACTAATTTAACTTCGCGTGCACTGTTCCTCATGCTTTTCTCATGGTCATGTATTATATTACTGTACCATCACCCATATGTGGCTGGCTAGAGATGTCCACGCTAACAGTACCTGCCTGGTACCCAGGCTCCTGCTTTGTAGTATCTTTGGTATACAAAATGGGACCAGGGCCACTTGCGTTACTCCCTCGGTCACTAAAAAAATGCCCCCAAATATGACATCACCTCAAAGGTATGTGACAGAGGTATGCAATAAAATTCACGACATTGCTAATAAATTTGCAAACGTATGCGCACATATTCGCAATAAATTTTACGACATCATATATGTGTACGCACATATTTGCGATAACTTTTACGACATCATATATGTGTACGCACATATTTGCGATAAATTTCACAACATCGCATACTTTTTTGCACATAATCGCAATAAAGTTTGCAACATCACATACGTATGCGCACACGTTTGCGATATGCGATGTCTCTTCAGGTCCACCACAGTTGATCCAATCTGTGAACAGAGTCTATTGTCAAACATTATACATATGTATCAAGCAACAAACCAAAAGAGAAAACTGACTTGGAAAATTTTAAATCAATGTAGGAGTGAACAAAAAATAATTTACTGGAGCAGGATTTGACTCCGCGACCACCGGTTTAAGGTTAAACCGGTGGTTGCAGGTTCAAATCCTGTTTTTTTGTTCACCCCCCCAAATTGATTATACGTATGTGTGACGTACAGCTAGCCTGGTTTTACGGGGCGTGTCTTTACAACCGTGGTATAATACACGCGAACGTGTACACACCTTGCATGTACACAGACAAAGCCTATGAAAACAAACCAGGCGTTGCTGCTCGTGCACTCGGCTGTTTTAGTGTAATAGCTAAGGTGTCTGTATTTTATATGGTCAAGGGTCTTTCAAATTTTTGCGGTTATACTTTGTTGTTTCATTCAAAACACAAATAATGATGAATTCTTAAAGAAAAACCTTCAAGGTATACATTGTTTTGGGTTCAAAATCTAGCTCAATTACAAGTAATTCACACGGAAAAACTGCCAAGGGACAATCTTCAAGCCTTCAGAGTCAACGCACAGTGTGGATTCAAATACCGCGGGCTGTACATGAGACGTGGGTGGTCTGTGCATAATGCCCGGGGGACATTGCTTGGATGTGGTGGCAGGCTGTGCTGTACTTTGACCGAACGGAACTCGAATATCTAGTCGGAAACAACGGCGAAACACATTTGGAAAACTCAGGTAAAACTTGTCAAACTTTTATTAAAAGTGTCTGAACATTATGGCAAAACTTGTCATGGGTCGTTTGTCTACATTAGGCCAAATGTTTATCTGATAAATACGGAGGGTTGTAACAATGTTTTTAATTTCAATTTTTCTCTTGAAACGTTTTCCCAAGACGTGTCGGAAATCCAAGTTCAAGTTCGTCGTAAATTCTTCCTAATTTCGGCCAAGAAAATCTCTCCATCCAAATTTTTAAATCTTTTAAAATTTGATTATTTGCTTGTTAATGTTTTTCATAATGTATAACACAAAAAGTCCACATAGAAGGGACATTCCTCTATTTGATAGAACGGGTCTTGCTAAATACTGGGTCAGGCATTCCAATCTTATCCAAGTCCAAACATGTTTCTGAGGATTTAGGCCTCTTGTTGCTTGTGGGTAACTGGGTTTGTGGAGTTTTTAATACCTATTAATGTGTCCATGATCAAACTTGGTGTGAGTTCGATACTTTCCGGCTATGTTAAATGTTATAGTTCTAGGCTGTTATTCACGCACATGGACCAATGGAAGCGATACCTTAGTTACTTGAGGCAAACTACTTTGTTCCGCCGCATCCTCTCAGCTAGTCCCACAAGCACAAACCGTATAATCGTTTTAGAGCCCTTCAGCTCAAACAGTGTAAAATTTAACGCAATCTGCAAACAATTAAGGGTGCTATTACTGTTCTTTCCAAAGGTTTCTCTGTGTATTTTTTATTTTTATTATTATTGACCGTTTTAGATTCTTGTACATAGTTCCAGAAATGTGTATTTAACAGATGTTGAGTAAATCAACCTCTCCTCTGTTGGGCCGCAATCCTCGCCGTTTTCCCAACAACTACATTTCAACAGAGGGCTTTTATTCAGTGTCGCACTATGCAACCCCACCCCCTCCCCCATAAAATAAAAAGGGGGGTAAGATATGGCCGTAGATAACCGGCGTTTTCTTTCCCTGACAGCATCATGTACAGAAGTCATATTGAGGGAGATCTCTGCGTGCTCGTCGTTTCTTGCTAAAGATGCCGCAGGATGACCGTATAAAGGTTGGATTTTCGGATGCATAACTCTAGAGTTAATTGCAGGTAAAATGATTTGTGTTTCGCATAACTAATCCAATTTCATTTTAGTCTAACGTCCATTGATATTTTTATTTTGCGATAAAAATATGAAGTTCGATTTGATGGTATCATATCAAGCGGGCACCAATAACTAATGCAATTTATTCGCAATAAACATTCCCCGGTATATCATCGCTCTAGTTTGCAAGCCCGGATCTGGCTTGGTTCGGAAAATATCCAGATTTTTTCGGCACAAACTTTTAGTGCCATTAACACCCATAAAAACAGCCTTGACTAAAATTTCAAATTCTTTTTCGCTCTGCCTAGTCAAAAGGGCATATCCCCGGCACCAGCGCTCTAGTTAGCAAGACTGGATCTGCCTTAGTTCAGAAAATATCCACGATTTTTGGGCACTTTTAGCAAAAAAAATAAAAATCTTTTACCCCCACCCGTTAAAAACAATATCAGCTTTGAATCCATATTTCAGTCATTTTCGCTCTACCAAATCCAGAGGAAATATCCCCCAGTATCAGCGCTCTAATTTGCACGCCAGGATCTGCCTTAGTTGGAAAATATCCAAGATTTTGGGCAAAAACCTTTAGGGCGAAAACACAAAAAAATTATCCGTTACCCCCCCCCCCTCCCACTTTAAAAAAAACGCCCGGACACACGGTAAGGGCAGTGCATGAACTATCCGAGGGTGCCTTCATATGACGTCATAAGTATATGGTTCACAACATAATATTAACGGGTGTGTTGCTGTAGTCGTATACTCTCCAGTTTATTTATTAATGCAATTTAAGAAAACATATTTGACAAACGTACATCTGTTGAACAATTACATATAGTTTCATTTTTTTTCTTTCAAATTTAACAGAAATAATGTGTACTTAGTTCCGTGCTCTTTTGACATCAACCCCTATAAAAATGGTATAAACTCTTTGGGTCATTCTGGTGTTTGGCGCGCAAAGGTCAACCACAATACGAATTAATTAGTACATGACGCACTATACGTACTTCTTTGCATTGGTTGTTTTTTATGGCAATTTGAGTTCTCAGATTTTGTCGTTTTCTCAAGACATTGGAAGAAGGTGAATTAACTTACATCTATAGGTACAGCAGGCGTAGTTTCAGTTGACTGTGAATGTAAGTGTATTGTATTTTTGTATTTCAGTTGAACGTAACACTGGGTGTTAAATGGATTCTTAATTATCGGTATCTATATCATGTGACATGATCGACACAGTGTTAATTTTACACACTATAAAGCAATTGGGATAATTATCACCATGTCGGTGTTGTCACATAGGTACCAATAGAATTAACTTAACACCCTAGTTTTGACAGTTTAGTTGTAGTTGTAGTAATTGTAAATTCAGCTTCAGTTTGTGGTTGCAAGCTCGGCAAAAATACCATATCTAGCTGCCATTTTATCTCCCTTATGAGGTCAAATTTTATCTTTACCTACATGACCTACCCAGTAGACCCAGTAACGTGGGTGCTAGACTCCTGTTTTTGAGGTGATGTCAAAATCTCCAGATAGACCCAGTTACGGGGGCGCTGTACTCCTTTTTAAAACATTTGACACTAGCACCCCAGCGTTGAGTAAAGTACTATAGCCCCCAGCAAAGTATACGTAAGTTCTCTTAATAGCTCTTGTGATGAGGTGGATTTACAATATATGATACCCTGTTCAAAAAGTGGCAAAAATTACAACAAAGACTCAACAGAAATTGTTTTGCTGGCGAATCACCTACTCCTACTACGGAGTACTACTGGCTTCTCAAGATATCAAGAATGAAATGAAATTCATTTAATTGTACTCACGTTCACTGTCTGCCCTCCAAATCGATGACGTTTTAGCCCATTAAAACTGCAGCCATTACAATCGCCATTTTACTACTGATAGTCATGTGATACTCAGCGACTGTTTTCTTACGTGTAAAAAGTTGTATTAACACAACTAGTACTAGGAATGCACGTTCACTGATGCCCTGCTTGCATATTGTTTAGCGCAGTCAATACAGAATACCTGTGTAGTGTTTTTGCACATAAGAAAACAGTTGGACAATATCTCAATGACAATGAGATCTCACATCTAATAACATATTTAGTGTTAAGATGAGACAATAAGGTTATGTCTTGATGATATCATCAAGAGTCAAATTACAAGGTTTTCAAGCCACTATCTTAGCAACTGCCTAGCTAGTTGCGATGGTCATAACCCTCCATCCTCCCGTTTGTGGGAGGTTATGATTATTGCAACTACTGCAGAGCAACAGCACAAGGTGTGACTTTTTTGCCAAGATTGCACCGTTGGTTCGCGACCACACACACATATAGGATACACACGCGTACAGGATACACACACGTACATAGTTTTCGTGAATGGTATTGATTTACTTTGGTAGCCTTTTGAGCAGTGCTTGATTCCAAAGAACAATTCAGATGGGAACACTATTAAAGCACTTTTATACAACTGTACAGGGACCACTGCTAAAGTTAGTACATTTGTGTGTGTTGTTTTGTGTCAGAACAATGACGGCAATTTGTTTACTTTACTAAAGGGATTTTATCGTGTCAGACTTTTGTCTGACTTTCAGTGGCATTGTCAAGGCTGTAATTGGTTAGTAGGTTAGAAGGTGGGGTTCAAGGGATCGGTTCATTATCTTTGCCATGTTTTCCACTTAATACCATTAGTAACGAGAGCAAGCCAGAAAGAAAGAAACCAAGTTATTCCTACTGGTATTCCCATAGGTGGGCTCGTAAAAGAATTGAGTGTGTTTCATCGAAAATCCTGTAGTAAGGCAGCTATGTTTGTTAACAAGAACTTTCTCTGCATTTTTGTTTCCTTCTGGCTTTTAGATTTCAAAGATGGACTGTCTCAAAACATCAGCAATGTGTCTAAGGTGCCTTGGATGGATGCTTGTACTTTTAGTCATTTCTGCCAGAGCAGAAATCAAACGTGTCCTTGGTGGACAATGGATGCTGACAATTGCAAACAAAAGTAAGTGTTCTTTCTAACACTGCACAGCCACCCTGCTGATTGTGTTGGGATCAATTAAACAAATTTGTGCGTCAAAAGAGATCCCTCAGTTTAACTGTAGTGTTTTATAAAACTTAAACAATCAAAACCATTGACTATGGCTGAACTCAGACTTGATTATGTCTGCCTAGTGACACAGAAATTGCTAATATTTCTTTAGATATAGAAATCTTGCTTTTTGATCTGCTTCTCTGGTGTTGAGGGTGCTGTTCCCAGAAACTTCCTTGAAATATTGTATTCCATGGGTTATGAAATTGTGGAAATGCCATCATTTCAACATAAAATTTGGATATAGTTCCAGACCTTTATATCAGTAATGACTCACATTACTGAGATTTAGATGTTCGTAATACTTGAAATTTGCCAGTGTTTTGATATTTAATTGATGTTGTGTTGGATTTAATTTTGTAGTATTTTACCCGTCTATTAAATTGCTCGAGCTATTTTTACTGCAATCTTGATCTTTTAAACTTGTGTTTTATTTAAGTGTAAAAGCAAACACAATGTGTTCATCAGGCTGCAAAGCTTGAAATGTTTTTTAATTTTAAACCATAACAATAATTGATATCACTTTAACATGTACATCCAACTTGATTGCAGGTGTTTCAATACCGGCAACAGTTCCTGGTGGTGTCAACACAGCCCTACAGGCAGCTGGCAAAATCAACGACCCATATACAGAGAACAACGCCATCTTGTTCCGCTGGATGGCCAATGACATTTGGAATTACTCTTACACATTCAGTGGTAAGACAATAATATAGCTAATCTTGATTGCTGTCTTCTAATTTTCCCAACTCCCATTTGTAATCTGGCTAGTCAAAGTACCCAATCCTTCAAAATACTTGACTCTTTGTTGGCTGTGGTTATTGCACCCCTGTCCATTTTCAAAAAACAGTAAGTAGGGCTTCAGGAACTAGCCACAGGTAACTCCTGTTAACCAATGCTAATGTAGTTTGGGTGACCATGGCTAACTCTGTGGTAACCACAGCTAACTCTGTGGTAACCACAGCTAACTCTGTAAATTGCTGTACAAGTCTATGAAAAAGTTGCCCTAACCTTATTATTACACTTCCTTTAAATTTATTTTAAACATCAAAGCAGCTCATTAAGGACACAATTGTCACAAGCAGGACTTGAACCCACACTCTGCCTATCAGAAACACCCAAGCCTGAGTCCGGTGTTCTCATCCACTCGACCACGACACGCAAAATTGGTGCCCTCATTGGGCGGGTTCTTTTTGCATTTGTAATGATTTCAAATCAACAAAGTATTTTTTACCTGACTTGTTTCAGTTAAAGGTTGATTCTAAATCATTTTATTTTTGGTTTTGTTTATCTTTTTCCAGAATCCTATGTGAACCCCTGTTCCATTGAGGTGACAGCTTTCTCTGATCTTGGCACCTCTAGCTCTTGTCGGGGAAACTTACAGGCTGATTTGAAAGCCTTAAATGTCAGCCAGAAAGCATCAGTCAAACTTTCTAGAGGAAATATCAAGTTCACAATGAAGTTTCAAGTTCCAAAGGTAGAACAAGTTTTTTTTCAGCCAAATAGTGCAATGTGTTCTGTTCCGGCAAATAGTCAGTTCAGTTGAATGTCTTAAACCAGACTCTTCTCTCAACCATCCCCCGTTGTCTCCCTCTCCTTTGTTCATCCCTTGCATCTTCTGACTGCATCCTCAGTTACCCCAGTATACTTGTATGTGTGTCTTGTGTTGACATTTAGCCTTTGGGCAAGACTTTGCTAGGGTCAAAACAGGAGGCCATTTACAATTTGTTTACGTTTAAAAATGTCTCGCAAGCTAACAATTTGGTCCAGAATGTGCTATATAAACAAGTATAAGCCAGAAGACCTGTAAACATGCAAGCATTATTGTCCGGGGTCTTGTAAGTACATCATTGTGTAAATTTGAATACGGCCGAGGTTTTGCAATTCAAAGTGCGTGAATTTGACATTTCCTCTATACAGAAAACAAAAATCCCAGTGCTTCAAAAATGTTTGTTTTCTTGGCTTTGTCAAGTTGAGGTTTCTTTGTGCCAGCTGTACTCTGAAATAATTCCGACAAGTCTAAGAAATAATTGTTAGGCTGGACCAGAAAGATTTCCAGCAGGAACTGGTTAAAACACTGCATTGCATTAGGTTCATGGGTGCAGTCAAACTCTTCGTTTTGCTGGATCTATAATGAATATTCCATGTGTTGGTCAATGTTTGTCGTCTGCTCTTGAAACATAAGCTAATTTCATCATGAATTTGATCAACAGCTTTTAAAGAGTTACAATTGAACATAATTTACACTTTTCGACACATTCTCTTAAAAACATTTTTTGAAACATGCCTATGGATTTTTGTTTTATCCTTCATGCAAATTTAACATTTAAACTACTTGCTGAGTTTCGCATTGTTGATTGTTTTTAATGCCCAGCGCATTCAGGTTTAAAAACTTGCGATTCCATCGGCTAATGTTTGCATTGTTTGCCAGAGAGGAACCCACCACAAGAAGACTCTACTCCACTTGCCGATTAATATCCACATTTTCTGTCAGGTTTCATGACATTCTGTCAAAAATTGTGAAATCTTTTGGGGTTATTTTTGCAGTTTCCTCAAAGCAAATTTTGAAAATTTTAAGGCTGCCAGAAACACAATACCCTACATTTTTTAATAAATGGATTGACCATGAATTTCTTACAGGCAAAGACATGGTGGCCAGTAGGCTTTGGGGACCAGTCACTTTATCAACTGCAAGTTTCGTTCTCTGACATGGGTCAACAAGAGTCATCCACAAATTCACTTCAGTTTGCGTTCTGTCATTTAGAACTTGTAGAGGAAGAGGTGCCAAATTTTAAAGGTGAGTCACTGGAATAACAAAGCTGTGTTAATGGACGTCTTTGGAACAACTTTATTAAATGCCCTATGATTTGGAAGTTTTGTTAGTTTTGATTCACTTTTTAACATATATTATATTGGTTTATATTACATATAACATTGGTTCTCTTCACCCAGGGGTATAAATGGGTACCTGCGAGGGTAAAGGTTGATGTTGTATTTGAAAAAGCCTTTGGAGCGCCACTGCAGCACAGGGCTGTGTACTCCCACAAGAGCTGAGAAATATTACAGGAATTTATTGGCCCAATGACCAGGGCACTAACGTATATGGCAATGAAACATTGTTGTAAAATGCACTATGTAAGAACTAATTGATATTATTATCTCCTTCTAATTTAATGTAAATATTCATCAAGTATTGCTATCCAACAGGTCTGCAATTCTTCGTCAAGATCAACTACCAACTCACCTTCATCAAAGGGGCCAATTGTATATCTGCAGATCCCTTCAAGAAGTGTGTGTCTCGTACACAGCTGAATCGTCTTCTCCAATCTCTCGAAGACGCTGACAAGCATGCCACCAGGGTGTGGGGAGCCAGGGCATATGAGCAAGAAGCTTTCTATGAAATCTGTGATGTTGACAATAAAAAAGAAGTCACCCTCAGTCAAAACTGGTATGTATAAGACCCTTTTTAAAATTGGCTGTGGCTGTAGGTATTGGCTGATGCCACTGAAAAGGCCGTAGCCATAGCCAAATCAATTTAAGACATTGGGACAGTAGGTGGCAGCAGACATACCAGGCAAATTTGTGCTGGTTACGTAGTTCGAAGCATGTGTATTTCCAAGATCATCTGATTTAAAGACCATGTAACCCTGTGACATCACATTAAAAAAAAGCCAAGCAGTCTGTACTGCAAGCACAATTTGTAGCTCAATGAAAAAACACATAATACTTATTTATGGAGATTGCACTGTCTGTTTTTAATTTATTATTAATGTGAAAGAAAGGAGGCACATTTCAAAACTTGTTCCGCTGTTATTTTGATTACTTTTGAATTTATGTGGAAATTATGCCATGAAATTTACCATCATGAGCAGTGTAGTATCTCGCTTTCCATGAAATGCTCTGTAATATTCAAGGTCATTCTTTTGTAAACAAAGGTTTCATGATCTACACCTGAGTTAGTCTGTTGCCACCTGTCCTTCCAGATCGTCTTCATAGCCATTGTTTGCTAGAAATGGGCAGGCCTGTGAATCATTTGTCTGGATGTTTTCCAAATTTTAGGACTTTTCATAGATCTCCATGTACTTTGAGATTTTCTTAAAATGAGCGAAATTACTATCACCAGAGAGGAACATAGATGGAAAGCAGAGTGGGTACTTCCTATGCCACCCTGTGTAACCGCTGTGTCTCAAAGTGTACCCTCGAAAAACAAGACATTTGCCAAAATCGATCAGTACATCAAAAAAGTGTTCCTGAAAAAGATGGCATTTTTTCTCTGCATGATCTTCAGTACTTGCCCATGTCCAGGGCAATCATGAAAGTGCTTGGCCAGATTGCAGTGCATGAGTCATGCCATTCCATTTTTGTTTTTGTTTTTGAACACTTTCACGGCAATAGTAGCCAACAAATTTGGCACAGACAACAACCCTAGGTGTATGAGGTCTCTTTGGTCAAGGGGGAGCAGAGAGGTTGATTTGTTGGAAGTTTTACACAGATAAAAACACAAGCCTATGCACTTTTTCCTTCTTGCTTTGCCCAAATTTTCCTCACTGTTTTGCAAGAATTATGGAGTCAACTGTGCCCGGCTCAAACGCCTGTGACAACAGCAATGGCTGTGAAGTCCAGGTTCTCTGGTTCATTTTTATGGTGATGAAATACTATAACGTTGTTCTTACTGAAACCCCAAATGATGGTAGAAAGTCTTGAAACCTCGAAAATGTAACATCCAGCTCTATTCATATAGCATCATCTTTGCACCAAGTTTCCTCTTAAAAAACAAAATCCAGAGGCATATTATTTGGATGGGATTCAAACCCTCAACATTTACCATTCATGCCATTCTGATATAACTATCATTATTATTACTGTGACTACATGTATCATTGTTATAATGGACAAATCGATATGCAATGATTTGTTATATTTGCAGGTATGGGACAGGCAATAACTTCCCATTGTATCAGAAAGATTTTGTCACCCTGTACATCGACAAAATCTTGGAAGCTGTGAGAAAGAACTCCAAGTTGCCGGCTGTGAGTTCAAGTCCTTTCAACGGACCTGAGAGTAAAGCAGAAGGATTGGTCGTGCAGAACACTACAGACCCTCATTATGGCGATGGTGAGACCAATTATATTTGTGAATGGGTCAAATTTTGACAAATCTTAGAACTATAGTCTGTTGTCGCCGGTATTACCAGAAACTTTTCTTTAAGAGTGCCACTGGCATAAAGGAACCCTGAGTTAACCATGCCAAAAGAAAAAAAGATTCTCTTTGTTAGATCGTCCATTTTGTTTCTCGACCGAGAATATGTCAAATTCACACAGTGTAACTTTGTAAAACATCGGCCGTTGCCTAAGGCCTAGGGGATGGCTTGATTGCTGGCTCACTCTGACTTACCGCCATTTAGCCGAAATACAATGAATGAACAATGGTGGAAGCCTCTCTATGCCTTGTAATTACATAGGTATGACACTATACTTGTGGTTTTTGTTTGTCTAGTTCCTTGTTTTTCTTCTCCTTTTTTCTGACAAACATCATTTCTTGCAAATAATTATATCAATAATGCAATACCATCAGACAATGAAACTTTACATGTAATAACATTAATACTAAAACTAGAATTTAGTGTTTGTCACCTGACAAACACTAGGTGTTTGGGACTCAAAAGATGGAACTTAGTGAGATAAATTTCAAATTCATAACAATAAAGATATTTTGCCTAGTGGAGGTTGTTTTGTTCTCAAACTATTTATTAAGTGGTCCCAAATGTTAAAAAGTAAGAAATCATCACATGACGTCATCATGACATCACTCCACATTTTTGCAATATTATTCATTGTCTAACAACATACCAAGTTGTAAGTCATACATCTATTACTTCACACATATGTTATACATAAAATGGAGATGGAAGAGCATGCAGCCAATGTTTTCTTTGCCAAATAGTATTTGTTACAATCACATTCAGTCTTTTTGGACCCTGTACTGAATTATACTACATACTCAAGCAACAACATGAAAAAATAAAGGATATACAACATACTTGAAACATCAAAATGATTTACTTCTTATTAAAAATAGCCATCAGAAAAGAAAAATAAATCTAAAAGCACAGCGGAAACTCGAGCGCAGGGCCATTACTTGCTTCAGGCCTTTTATAGTTATGAATTTTAAAACCGCTGAAATTTCATCACAACTTCTCCTGAAACTTCAAGTTATAGTCTGTAGCAGTGGACAAAGTTAGTGAGAAGAAAAACTAAACTAGATTATGTGTTCGTGGACAAACACATAGCTGTTCTGAAGTTGTTTGATCATTGATTAAACACTCCAGACCTTGAAATGGTCCTACACAGTACAAAGATTACGACCTTATGACAATTGGCTCAGGAGATGTGAACCCTAATAATACTGCAAAGTTACGTGACAATCGAACATACGGTTTATGAGATGTTGTTTATTAAATCTAGAAACTTCAACTTCGGTTCGACTGGAAAATTGACCTTGGACTTTAACAATCTATACATCAAAATAAACAAGAGTCACACAAAGATGACCTAAATTTGACCTCGTTTTTTGATTAAAATAGGAAATTGAAGCAAAAAACTATGAAAAAGACATAATTTCAGGTCCAAATGTATAATTGTGTCATTTTGGATAATTTCAACCTTTGATGACATTCACAAACACCTTGTCTTTGTAATGTAAGAAATTGTTATATTTGTTCATTTTAGTTTTACTTCTCCATCCTAATAATTCTCCACACAGAAAGTCAACCCAATTTTACAAATTCTATTTCAAAAATCATAACCCTTGATTGAACCACACAATGGATTTTCACAATCTGCACATCATTGGAAAGGTCTTCAAAAACTACATAAACGCCTCACAGATGTGACCTCAATGTAACCTCGTCTTCTGTTTCAAAATGCTAGTTGAGGCAATAACAAATTTAAAATTTCAGCTCTGCATACTATTTAAAATGGAATTCTTACCTGGCTTCAGTGCATGAAATTTCATTTTATTCAAGACCTTTTTTTTAATAGAACGTGGTAACGTCATGAAAATTTTACACGGACAAGTTTAAAAAAGAAATAATTTTCAATTTCACAATTTTTCAAACTAATGTCGACCTGAATTTGTAGATAATATCAATAAATCGACCATTGCATTAAGAAAATATGGTCCAAAGAAGGTGCTATTTTTCGAGTGATTGGCAAAGCACATGTTACAGTGTCCGGGAAAGACCATTGTGTTTCACTGTCAATAGTCATTTAAACAATTCTCTACAGCATAAATCCTTCACACCCTGCAAAGCTTTAAACATCACCTATAGCAGGGACTGTTTCAGTTGGCTGTGTTCGATCAGTAAAATTTACGTTATGTAACATTACTTACTGCCACACCTGCCATGTGATTTAACGCTTTGTCACCTACTTACATGTGTTATTGTTCAAGTTTAAATATATGTCGGAGGTTAATGCAAAGTTTCAAACATCACCTATAGCAGGGACTGCTTTAGCTGGCTATGTTCGATCATTGAACTTTATTTCCTGTATATGTAGTGACTTAATAATCTAAATTTCTTTGTACAGATCCTGTGCTGTTTCCACATCGAACATCCGTACATGCAACCACTAAGTTAACACCATTGTTCCTAATGTACCCCGGAGAAGCAAGATTGCCCTGTGAGGTTAGTTACTGCCATATTTGCCATCACCTTGTCATTCTGTCACCTACTTACATGTGTTTTCATTAAGGAGAAGATCTGTGTCAAAGGTTGAATTTAATCGTTATAATATTAATTCATTTAAAATTTTAGCTGAACAAAGATGACCACCAACCGGAAGAACCTGCTTCTCCAAATTTTGAAACTCTTGGAGAATTTTGCAGTACAGACAGAGCAAGCGAAAGGCTGTGAAACAACATGTAAGTTCTGATTAATTGTCTATTTATTTTCCCATCTTGAATTCAAATATTTCTGTGATTCTCATCAAACCCATAACGACTTTGGAGCGTTTTTTGAAAGGAGTGGTGTTTTGGAAAGGACTGGTCTGAATTGTTCTAGGATTTCTTGAAGTAAAATCACTGTATGTAATATTGTTTCTTGTTGATATTCAGACAAAAAACAGCCCGGATGACTAGATTCCAGGGAAGGAAGACTTTACAAGATGCTTGCCAGGAAGACTGTACCAGATGCTTGTCTATCTAATCAGTTCAAAGTTGTAGGTTGAGATGTAGGCTGAGATGTAGGCTGTGATGTAGGCTGTGTTGTAGGCTGTGATGTAGGCTGTGATGTAGGCTGTGATGTAGGCTGTGATGTAGGCTGTGATGTAGGCTGAGATGTAGGCTGTGATGAAGGCTGTGATGTAGGCTGAGATGTAGGCTGAGATGTAGGCTGAGATGTAGGCTGAGAAGTAGGCTGAGACGTAGGCTGTGATGTAGGCTGTGATCTTGGCTGTGATCTTGGCTGAGATGCTGGCTGAGATGCAGGCTGAGATGCAGGCTGTGATGTAGGCTGTGATGTAGGATGAGATGTAGGCTGAGATGTAGGCTGAGATGTAGGCTGAGATGTAGGCTGAGATGTAGGCTGAGATGTAGGCTGAGATGTAGGCTGAGATGTAGGCTGAGATGTAGGCTGTGATGTAGGCTGTGATGTAGGCTGTGATGTAGGCTGTGATGTAGGCTGAGATGTAGGCTGAGATGTAGGCTGTGATGTAGGCTGTGATGTAGGCTGAGATGTAGGCTGAGTTGTAGGCTGAGATGTAGGCTGAGATGTAGGCTGAGATGTAGGCTGAGATGTAGGCTGAGATGTAGGCTGAGATGTAGGCTGAGATGTAGGCTGAGATGTAGGCTGAGATGTAGGCTGAGATGTAGGCTGAGATGTAGGCTGAGATGTAGGCTGAGATGTAGGCTGAGATGTAGGCTGAGATGTAGGCTGTGATGTAGGCTGAGATGTAGGATGAGATGTAGGCTGTGAGGTAGGCTGAGATGTAGGATGAGATGTAGGCTGTGATGTAGGCTGAGATGTAGGCTGAGATGTAGGCTGAGATGTAGGCTGAGATGTAGGCTGAGATGTAGGCTGAGATGTAGGCTGAGATGTAGGCTGAGTTGTAGGCTGAGATGTAGGCTGAGATGTAGGCTGAGATGTAGGCTGAGATGTAGGCTGAGATGTAAGTTAGATGTAGGCTGAGATGTAGGCTGAGATGTAGGCTGAGATGTAGGCTGTGATGTAAGTTAGATGTAGGCTGAGATGTAGGCTGAGTTGTAGGCTGAGATGTAGGCTGAGATGTAGGCTGAGATGTAGGCTGAGATGTAGGCTGAGATGTAGGCTGAGATGTAGGCTGAGATGTAGGCTGAGATGTAGGCTGAGTTGTAGGCTGAGATGTAGGCTGAGATGTAGGCTGAGATGTAGGCTGAGATGTAGGCTGAGATGTAGGCTGAGATGTAAGTTAGATGTAGGCTGAGATGTAGGCTGAGATGAAGGCTGAGATGTAGGCTGTGATGTAAGTTAGATGTAGGCTGAGATGTAGGCTGAGTTGTAGGCTGAGATGTAGGCTGAGATGTAGGCTGAGATGTAGGCTGAGATGTAGGCTGAGATGTAGGCTGAGATGTAGGCTGAGATGTAGGCTGAGATGTAGGCTGAGATGTAGGCTGAGATGTAGGCTGAGATGTAGGCTGAGATGTAGGCTGAGATGTAGGCTGAGATGTAGGCTGAGATGTAGGCTGAGATGTAGGCTGAGATGTAGGCTGTGATGTAGGCTGAGATGTAGGATGAGATGTAGGCTGTGATGTAGGCTGTGATGTAGGATGAGATGTAGGCTGAGATGTAGGCTGAGATGTAGGCTGAGATGTAGGCTGAGATGTAGGCTGAGATGTAGGCTGAGATGTAGGCTGAGATGTAGGCTGAGATGTAGGCTGAGATGTAGGCTGTGATGTAGGCTGTGATGTAGGCTGTGATGTAGGCTGTGATGTAGGCTGAGATGTAGGCTGAGATGTAGGCTGTGATGTAGGCTGTGATGTAGGCTGAGATGTAGGCTGAGTTGTAGGCTGAGATGTAGGCTGAGATGTAGGCTGAGATGTAGGCTGAGATGTAGGCTGAGATGTAGGCTGAGATGTAGGCTGAGATGTAGGCTGAGATGTAGGCTGAGATGTAGGCTGAGATGTAGGCTGAGATGTAGGCTGAGATGTAGGCTGAGATGTAGGCTGAGATGTAGGCTGAGATGTAGGCTGTGATGTAGGCTGAGATGTAGGATGAGATGTAGGCTGTGAGGTAGGCTGAGATGTAGGATGAGATGTAGGCTGTGATGTAGGCTGAGATGTAGGCTGAGATGTAGGCTGAGATGTAGGCTGAGATGTAGGCTGAGATGTAGGCTGAGATGTAGGCTGAGATGTAGGCTGAGTTGTAGGCTGAGATGTAGGCTGAGATGTAGGCAGAGATGTAGGCTGAGATGTAGGCTGAGATGTAAGTTAGATGTAGGCTGAGATGTAGGCTGAGATGTAGGCTGAGATGTAGGCTGTGATGTAAGTTAGATGTAGGCTGAGATGTAGGCTGAGTTGTAGGCTGAGATGTAGGCTGAGATGTAGGCTGAGATGTAGGCTGAGATGTAGGCTGAGATGTAGGCTGAGATGTAGGCTGAGATGTAGGCTGAGATGTAGGCTGAGTTGTAGGCTGAGATGTAGGCTGAGATGTAGGCTGAGATGTAGGCTGAGATGTAGACTGAGATGTAGGCTGAGATGTAAGTTAGATGTAGGCTGAGATGTAGGCTGAGATGAAGGCTGAGATGTAGGCTGTGATGTAAGTTAGATGTAGGCTGAGATGTAGGCTGAGTTGTAGGCTGAGATGTAGGCTGAGATGTAGGCTGAGATGTAGGCTGAGATGTAGGCTGAGATGTAGGCTGAGATGTAGGCTGAGATGTAGGCTGAGATGTAGGCTGAGATGTAGGCTGAGATGTAGGCTGAGATGTAGGCTGAGATGTAGGCTGAGATGTAGGCTGAGATGTAGGCTGAGATGTAGGCTGAGATGTAGGCTAAGATGTAGGCTGAGATGTAGGCTGAGATGTAGGCTGAGATGTAGGCTGAGATGTAGGCTGAGATGTAGGCTGAGATGTAGGCTGAGATGTAGGCTGAGATGTAGGCTGTGATGTAGGCTGAGATGTAGGCTGAGATGTAGGCTGTGATGTAGGCTGTGATGTAGGCTGAGATGTAGGCTGAGTTGTAGGCTGAGTTGTAGGCTGAGATGTAGGCTGTGATGTAGGCTGAGATGTAGGCTGAGATGTAGGCTGTGATGTAGGCTGAGATGTAGGCTGAGATGTAGGCTGAGATGTAGGCTGAGATGTAGGCTGAGATGTAGGCTGAGATGTAGGCTGAGATGTAGGCTGAGATGTAGGCTGAGATGTAGGCTGAGATGTAGGCTGAGATGTAGGCTGAGATGTAGGCTGAGATGTAGGCTGAGATGTAGGCTGAGATGTAGGCTGAGATGCAGGCTGAGATGTAGGCTGAGATGTAGGCTGAGATGTAGGCTGAGATGTAGGCTGAGATGTAGGCTGTGATGTAGGCTGAGATGTAGGCTGAGATGTAGGCTGTGATGTAGGCTGTGATGTAGGCTGAGATGTAGGCTGAGATGTAGGCTGTGATGTAGGCTGAGATGTAGGCTGAGATGTAGGCTGTGATGTAGGCTGAGATGTAGGCTGAGATGTAGGCTGAGATGTAGGCTGAGATGTAGGCTGAGATGTAGGCTGAGATGTAGGCTGAGATGTAGGCTGAGATGTAGGCTGAGATGTAGGCTGAGATGTAGGCTGAGATGTAGGCTGAGATGTAGGCTGAGATGTAGGCTGAGATGTAGGCTGAGATGTAGGCTGAGATGTAGGCTGAGATGTAGGCTGAGATGTAGGCTGAGATGCAGGCTGAGATGTAGGCTGAGATGTAGGCTGAGATGTAGGCTGAGATGTAGGCTGAGATGTAGGCTGTGATGTAGGCTGAGATGTAGGCTGAGATGTAGGCTGTGATGTAGGCTGTGATGTAGGCTGAGATGTAGGCTGAGATGTAGGCTGAGATGTAGGCTGAGATGTAGGCTGAGTTGTAGGCTGAGATGTAGGCTGAGATGTCGGCTGAGATGTAAGTTAGATGTAGGCTGAGATGTAGGCTGAGATGTAGGCTGAGATGTAGGCTGAGATGTAGGCTGAGATGTAGGTTAGATGTAGGCTGAGATGTAGGCTGAGTTGTAGGCTGAGATGTAGGCTGTGATGTAGGCTGAGATGTAGGCTGAGATGTAGGCTGTGATGTAGGCTGAGATGTAGGCTGAGATGTAGGCTGAGATGTAGGCTGAGATGTAGGCTGAGATGTAGGTTAGATGTAGGCTGAGATGTAGGCTGAGTTGTAGGCTGAGATGTAGGCTGAGATGTAGGCTGAGATGTAGGCTGTGATGTAGGCTGAGATGTAGGCTGAGATGTAGGTTAGATGTAGGCTGAGATGTAGGCTGAGTTGTAGGCTGTGATGTAGGCTGAGATGTAGGCTGAGATGTAGGCTGTGATGTAGGCTGAGATGTAGGCTGAGATGTAGGCTGAGATGTAGGCTGAGATGTAGGCGTAGAACTGAGAACTGATGGAATGATCAGACTGAAAGAACAGACAGAAAGGTTGAAGAGGAAAGAGGAAAAAGTTGGTCGAGGTAAGTTCAAAATGGAGATATCCAAATAACTTTAAAACCATATACATTATTGATTTTCACTGTTTTTATCAGATTTTGTTTTTGCTTTGTCTTCCATTGTCCTGCACTACAGGTAAACTAATGATGCCTAATTACTATCTTTGAAAACTTGAAGTTTAATTACTGTATGTAATATTTTTTCACGTTTATATGCAGACCAAAGAGCAACCCCAGTGACTTGATTCCTCAACCAGTGAATTGAGTAATGAAGATCCTAAAGGATGCTCGCACTGAAGAAAACTATGTTGAGGTAATTTTAAAATTAATATGTCTAAGCACAGTAACTTTTGTGAAATTATTTAGTGAAAAGATTACTTGAATGACTCAATAGGACAAAAACGTAAAAACCATGTACATTATTGTTGTTCAATGTACATGTAATTTATTGTTTTTGCATTGTCCTCCATTATCCTACCTTACAGGTAACCCAGTGATGCAGTGTGATAAAGGTATCAGCGATGATAAAGTTGAATTTTTGGAGATCGGTTAGGGATGATCTTATCTTCTTTTGGAAAGGAGTGGTCTTAATTACTACCCTCGAATATCTTGAAGTTTAATAACTGTATGTATTATTGTTTCATGTTTATACGCAGACAAAATAACAGCCCCGATGACTTGATGCTTAGCCAGTGAAGCGAGTCATGAAGATCTTAAGGAATGCTAGCACAGAACACATCTCGGAGAGGTAGAGGAGGTCAAAGAGGAAAAGGAAAAGCTATGCGGAGGTAAGTTTAGAATAAAGATGTCATAGTACAGTAAGTTTTGTGAAATTATTCAGTAAAAAGATGACTTGGATGACTCATCAAGACAAAAACTTCAAAACCATGAACGTAATTGATGTTTAGTGTACATGTAAGTTAATGTTTTTGCATTGTCTTCCATTAACCTACACTACAGATAAGTAAGGAGTGGACTTAATTACTACCTTGGAATATCTTGAAGTTTAATTACTGTATGTATTATTGTTTCTCGTTTATACGCAGACAAAAGAACAGCCCCGGTGATTTGATGCTTAGCCGGTGAAGCGAGTCATGAAGATCTTAAGGAATGCTAGCACAGAAGACATCACGGCCGGATAATGGTAGTTGCATGTTGTAGCCACCCACTGATAGTACAGACGGAGAGGTAGAAGAGGTCAAAGAGGAAAAGGAAAAGCTATGTGGAGGTAAGTTTAGAATTAAGATGTCATAGTACAGTAAGTTTTGTGAAATTATTCAGTAAAAAGATGACTTGGATGACTCATCAAGACAAAAACTTAAAAACCATGATTGTAATTGATGTTTAGTGTACATGTAAGTTAATGTTTTTGCATTGTCTTCCATTATTCTACACTACAGGTAACCCATCGATGCAGTGTGATGAAGGCATCAGTGGTGATAATGTTGAACTTTTCAAGATCGGTAAGGGGTTATCTTCTATTCGTTTAAAAAGGAGTGGATTTAATTACTATCCTGGAATCTCTTGAAATTAAATTACTGTATGTTTTGTTGTTTCTATGCAGACAAGAGAACAGCCCTGATGAGATGATTCCTTAACCAGCGAAGCAAGTCGAGAAGGATGCTAGCACAGGAGACATCAGTGCCGGATCATGGTTAAGTTATAAATGTTGTAGTCGAATGTTGTGTGGTGGACATAATTTGTTATCCTGTCTATAATGAATACCTTGATCCATGTCTCTTCCTCAATTCAGAGTTACTAAGTGGACGAAGGCTGAAGGACGAGAATTGTTTCGGAGGAAGTACATCAACTCTGAAGTATCTTTGATGTAGGAGGGTAACGGTTGGACGATAGACAGAACTGAATCAAAATAGTACACAACAAGCTCAGTAGGACAGGCAGAAGTCAATGTGATGGGGCAACTGGGATTGTTAGGTTTGTGAATCTTGGGGAGGAAGTAGAAACGAGCAGCACGCAGTGCAGAAACTATGAGTTTCTTAGCATTGCGAGTTAGTAAACCATGTCTTATAAACTTATTCTCTGTTTGGGTGACTTCTTTCTGGTACTCCGATGTAAGATCATGATCTACTTTTCTGTAAGATGTCCCATCAGACAACGTTCAGCTTTATTGACAACAAAAGGGTTCTTACGAAGGGACTGGAGTGCATTGCAATTATCCATGGTGATATTAAAGAAAGCAGGCTTACTGACTTCAAGATGGTTGACATCAAGATGGTTAACTTCTTGTCGGCAACTGTCGATAACAAAGTCCAACATTTTGTTAAGTTCAGGATTAGGGAGCCACCTAGACTTCTTTGGGCAAAGTATGGAAACTGGATCAACGGGTCAGAATGAGACAAAGGTGAATCAACAGACTGAGAAACAGGCGAGGATGTAGAGCTCTGAGTGTGTAAATCATCCTTATGGAAGAATTGTTTCAAGAGTAAACGAGGGAAGGATTCATCAACATCTCTATTCAGTGAAAACTCATCCACACAACAAATAGTAGGCACAAGATTTAGGTCAAGTCGAGGAACATCACACTCAGAAAGTCGAGGATACAAGGCTTAGTCAAAACCATCTTCTTTGGGGGCTGATGTGATGAGCTAAGTACCAGCGGACACTGGTTGACTAACGGAGATGAACGTCTGAAGGAGCACAGCTTAGAATCCTTAGAATGCTTTCAACCTTGAAACAGTTTGCATCAAGCGCGTGAATGATTCCTCTGATGTCATAAACAGTTGAATGGTCAACAAGGTTATAGAATGTAGTACTCTTGTAATGGAAAGTATAGCAAGTAAGACGACTGAATAAAGCACGGACTACACTGCAAACTTCACAAGAGTACAGATGACTACCCGACAACAGACTGTACGAGTGGAACTTAAGTTTAAATCCTTTTATGTATACATCCAGTCCGTCAGCAGGTGATGAGGAATCTCCAATGACTGCAGACTTTTGTTGTTGTGATATTAGCTGTGGCGAGGGCAAGGGAAGTACCCATGACCGGCTCAGGCCAGAAAAATGACATGCTAGATGATGTCCCGGGATGTTTAGCCATACACTTCTGAGGTGCTCAGTGAAGCCAGTCAACCCATCATCTCACAAATGTGGTGGACACCGCATTGATTGCAAGATATACAATACACCAGGTTGGCAGAATACAGGAGAGTTGTCCTGCGGACGTGAAACCTTCTTTGGGGCCGTCAAGTATGGAAGGACTGTGGATATGCCTGCACGTGTTGAAACAGGGACGATTGCAGGCAAACATGCCTAGGACAGTGGTATCATTGGAGACTATTTGTGGAAGGGTGGAGGGAACAAAGTTTTGTCCAATTGATTGGGCGGAACAGAAAGCACACAAGGGTGTAGAAGTCATATTAAATATGAAGTTCATCAATGGATCTGTCTGCAGCGTGCGATACTGTTTCTGGACAATGGCACAAACTCTCAGATTGAATGGGTGGTAAGTAAGAACTAAGGGAATGGGGTTCTGATTTTGTCTCAAAGATGCGACTAGGGCTTCTTCAATGCTCAACGCTGATATTCGACCAAGTGCAGCTGACAGAACATCTGCAGGGGTAACCTTTGTGTTGGAAGAAATTAGTCACATCCAGACCCTGCTTCAAAAAATCCTCATCATTGCTACAAATGACTTCGACAAATTTGTAGCGATGATGAGGATTTAATGTATCAGGTTTTGAATGTGACTAATTTCTTCTTAGACAGACTGAAGAAATAAGTCACATTCATAGCCTGCCTCGTAAAATCCTCATCATTGCTACTAATGACTTCAACAAATCTGTAGCGATTATGAGGATTTTACGTAGCAGGTTCGATTGTGACTAATTTCTTCTGAGACAGACTGAAGAAATAAGTCACATCCGAAGCCTGCTAGGTAAAATCCTCATCATCTCTACAAATTTGTCGAAGTCGTTTGTAGCGATGATGAGGATTTTACGTAACAGGCTTCGGATGTGACTAATTTCTTCAGTCTGTCTCGGACAAAATTAGTCACATTCTAAGATTGGTACGTAAAATCCTCATCATCCCTACAGATTTGTCGAAGTCATTTGTAGCGATGATGAGGGTTTTACGTAGCAGGCTTTGGATGTGACTAATTTTTTCCGACACAAAGGTTACCCTGCGGATGTTCTGTCAGCTGTACTTAGTCGAATATCTGCGTTGAGCCTTGAGGAAGCCCTAGTCTCATCTTTGAGACAAAATCAGAACCCCATCCCCTTAGTTTTTACTTACCACCCATTCAATGTGAGAGTTTGTGCCATTGTCCAGAAACACTATCGCACGCTGCATACAGATCCATTGATGAACTTCATATTTAATATGACTTCTACACCCTTGTGTGCTTTCTGTTCCGCCCAATCAATCGGACAAAACTTTGTTCCCTCCACCATTCCACACATAGTCTCCAATGATACCACTGTCCTAGGCATGTTTGCCTGCAATCGTCCCTGTTGCAACACGTGCAGGCATATCCACAGTCCTTCCATACTTGATTGCCCCAAAGAAGGTTTCACGTCCGCAGGACAATTCTCTTGTGTTTTGCCAACCTGCTGCATTGTATATCCTGCAAGCAATGCGGTGTCCACCACATTGGCAAGATGATGGGTTGACTGGCTGACCACTTCACTGAGCACCTCAGAAGTGTATGGCTAAACATCCTGGGACATCATGTAGCATGTAATTTTTCTGGCCTGACGCACACATGCATGAACATGTGCCTGTGTGTCTTGAAACTGACTTCATATACTACACAGGGCCAGAACATGGAACAGCGCATCGTACACAAGTTGGAAACATTGAATCCGGGTGGCTTGACTACAGATTTTTTGCACTCAAACTACCACTGGAACGAGACGCAGTTTGGTCGGAATTTCTGCCTTCCAAATGTTTTGTTTTGGTAAGCACTGCACAAACCTTTCATTTTGATTCTAAGGATGAATATTTCCCAAACAAAGGCAGATCAAGGCTTGCAAATAAGAGTACTGCTGGTACCAGGGGATTTGCCCTCTAGACTTGGTAGAGCGAAAATGACTTTGAAATTTTGGTCAAAGACTCAAAATGTTTTGAGTGGGGGGTACTCAAAGCATTTTGGATTTAGACCCTAAAATTTTCAGCAAAAAAATTGTGGATATTTCCCAAACTAAGGCAGATCCAGGCTTGCAAATTAGAGTGCTGGTACCAGTGGATTTGCCCTCTTGACTTGGTAGAGCAAAAATGACTTTAAAATTTTGGTCAAAAACTCAAAATGTTTTGAGTTGGGGGTACTCAAAGCATTTTGGTTTTTGACCCCAAAAGTTTCAGCCAAAAAACTAAGGAAAGTTTGTCAGTGCTCTGCCCGGATTTATGGTCATGTGTCAAGCTAACCTTGCCCTCGCCTAAGCTTATTTCATGAAAACAAGATTTTGCAGTCATTGGAGATTCCTCATCACCTGCTGATGGACTGGACGTATACCAAGAGGATTTGAACTTAAGTTCCACTCTTCCAATCTGTTGCCGGGTAGTCATCTGTACTCTTGTAAGGTTTGCAGTGTCGTCCACGCTTCATCCTGTCGTCTTATTTGGTGAACTCTTCAGTCCCATTTCAAGACGATTGTTCAGCTTGTTCATGAGATACATGATTTGTGTACTACATTTTATAACTTGGTTGACCAATTAACTGTTTGGAATGATTTGCTGGCTTAATGTGGAACTGTTTCAAGGTTAAAAGCATTCTAAGGATTCTAAGCTGTGCTCCTTAAGACATTCATCTTCGGTAGTCAACCAGCATCCAACCGTACTTAGCTCTTCACATCAGCCCCGCCCCAAGAATATGGTCATGACTATACCATGCAATCTTCCACTTTCAGAAGCAGAGTGTGATTTTCATCAATTTGGTCTGAATTTTGTGCCTAATATTTGGTGTGTGGATGAGTTTTCAATGAATAGAGATGTTGATAAATTCTTCCATCAGTTATGCTTCAAACAAGTTCTACTACAAGGATGATCTACACACACGCAGCTCTATATCCTCGCCTGTTCTTCAGTCTGTTGATTCCAAGCCACATATCACTACTTACTCACCTGTGTCTCATTGTGACGTTTCAATTCAGCCAGCTGATTTTCTACCTGTTGATCGATTTGACAAGTTTAGCCCAAAGAAGTCTAGGTGGTGCCCTAACCCTGAACTTAACAGAACGTTGGACTTTGTTATCGACAGTTCCCAACGAGAGTTAAACCGTCTTGATTTCAGTAAGCCTGCCTTCTGTAACATCATCAAGGATAATTGCAGTGCACTCCAGTCCCTTCGTGGGAACCCTTCTTTTGTCATTAAGAGAACGGACAAAGGTGGAGCTACCGTGGTTTGGTGATGTGATCTTTACATCAAAGAAGCTGAGTGTTAATTGTCTGGTGGAATGTCTTACAGGGAAGTACAAAATGATTTTACATCTGAGCACCAGAAAGAAGTCACCAAAACTAAGAATAAGTTTATAAGACATGGTTTACTGCCTAGCAATGCTAAGAAACTCAAAGTTTCTGCACCCTATACTGCTCGTTTGTACCTTGTCCTCAAGATCCACAAACCTAACAATTCCATCATGTTGACTTGTGCCTGTCCTACTGAGGTTTTTTTGTGCTATCTTGATTCAGTTCTTTCTCGTATTGTCCAATTAGCATTACAATTGTTCCACGTCTGACATCACATGTAGATTAACAGTTATCCTGTCATTGATTTTTAACTTGATCTTTGTCTCTTTCTTCCTCAAGTTAGAGCCACTTAGCGGACTTGAAGCTGAGGGATGAGAATGGTTGGGAGGAAGTATACCGCAAATTATATTTAATTCTGAACCTCCCTGTCAGAATACAAACAGATTGATTCAACCTTGACCATAATTTAAATTATCTGAAACAAGCAGTGTGAAAGGAGACTACAGTTATTCACAATTACTGCTATATCAGTATAATGTGAATGGCAGCCCCCATCAACAAAACAAATAACTATTTGTTGGAGAATGTTTTTCAGTTTCTTTCAGGAGGATGTTGCCCTGTTGAAATGAGTGGATAGCATCAGCAAAGTGTTCCAAGATTTGCAAGCAGCTTCAGATTAGAAGGTATGATGCCAAAAAAATTATGTGTTACATCTTTATCTTCTATTAAAAATATATTCTTTTTTTATAAACCACACTTTTACAATGATGTTTGGAACTACAGTTACAATGTATTTGTAGTTGCTGGTTACAAACTTTTCAGAAAACATTTTGGGAAAAAACTAAACTTGGAAATCATGAAAACTTCCCATTTCATGAAATGATCTCATGAAATGATTCCAAACTTTTTTTTTCTCAAGTTACACTGTGCACGAGTTGTTACATAAATGTGATGAGTTACTGTTTGCTGTCTTCACCAAATAGATTGGAAGAAAATGAACCTGCTCAAGAAACAGAAATTTGCCAGAAAGTGCTAGATCTCACCAAGAAGTTCTAGCCCTGTTTAATGCAACAGTGACCTGGGCCTGAAGCCTTGACTGAGCTCCTGATTGTCCAATTGCATCCACCTAATGCTGGGCTTGTTTGGACCGCCTAGTTCCCAGACCGACAAACATGATGGGTGACATGTGACTGACCCTGGATCCAGTGCCAAGAACGACCTTCGAGCCCCCATCAGCTGATTTTTGTCTTCTTCATCCATCCCCTGGCAGAACTGTTGAACATTTCCACCATCATCATCAACCTTGGACTAACATTTTTGCGAAGAATTGTTTTCGTCTGGTGGACTTAAACCGTAACGGCTCGGTCAAAGGACATTCACTACCTCGGAACTGAGATATACGTTTGTTCACGGACTCTCACAAAATCAAAGCTACGATAGCATAGATCACACCAGCAGTTTGTACTTCATCCAGATAGATCAAGACTGCACACAGCTAATACAAGATGCTCTGTAAGTTACTCTAGCTTATTCCAATTGACTTTGAACACTTGTGGCTCTTAAGCCCTCTAGTTTATTTTGATTTCCGATTTGGCATTGTTTGGGTATTTTTGCCAGGTGTCCATAAATTGGATTAATTAGTTGTAGTTTCAAACAGCTGTAGAGTACCCAGTTTGAGAAATCCATTCAGGCATATCTGCCACTCAGTTCTAGGGACAAAAGAAAACTACAGTTCTGGAGACAAAAGAACAGATTAGAAGTAGGTTTTTTTCTTGTGTGTTAAACATGTAATCGTTCTAGTGTGTTCCGATTTGCGTTTAGTATTTACAGTATTTTTTTTTATTCGCTGAAATACTATTGCTCTTCTTTTTAATTTGTGTTTGTTTTACTTTAATATGACTGAGATCCAGAAAATTGCCAGAAAGTGCTAGATCTCACCAAGAAGTTCCACCCCTGTTTAATGCAACAGTGACCTGGGCCTGAAGCCTTGACTGAGCTCCTGATTGTCCAGTAGCATCCACCTAATGCTGGGCTTGTTTGGACCGCCTAGTTCCCAGACCGACAAACATGATGGGTGACATGTGACTGACCCTGGATCCAGTGCCAAGAACGACCTTCGAGCCCCCATCAGCCGATTTTTGTCTTCTTCATCCATCCCCTGGCAGAACTGTTGAACATTTCCACCATCATCATCATCCTTGAACTAAGATTTTTGTGAAGAATTTGTTTCTTCTGGTGGACTTAAATTGTAACGGCTCGGCCAAAGGACATTCACTACCTCGGAACTGAGATATACGTTTGTTCACGGACTTTCACAAAATCAAAGCTACAATAGCATAGATCACACCAGCAGTTTGTACTTCATCCAGATAGATCAAGACTGCACACAGCTAATACAAGATGCTCTGTAAGTTACTCTAGCTTATTCCAATTGACTTTGAACACTTGTGGCTCTTAAGCCCTCTAGTTTATTTTGATTTCCGATTTGGCATTGTTTGGGTATTTTTGCCAGGTGTCCATAAATTGGATTAATTAGTTGTAGTTTCAAACAGCTGTAGAGTACCCAGTTTGAGAAATCCACTCAGGCATATCTGCCACTCAGTTCTAGGGACAAAAGAAAACTACAGTTCTGGAGACAAAAGAACAGATTAGAAGTAGGTTTTTTTCTTGTGTGTTAAACATGTAATCGTTCTAGTGTGTTCCGATTTGCGTTTAGTATTTACAGTATTTTTTTTTATCGCTGAAATACTACTGCTCTTCTTTTTAATTTGTGTTTGTTTTACTTTAATATGACTGAGATCCAGAAAATTGCCAGAAAGTGCTAGATCTCACCAAGAAGTTCCACCCCTGTTTAATGCAACAGTGACCTGGGCCTGAAGCCTTGACTGAGCTCCTGATTGTCCAGTAGCATCCACCTAATGCTGGGCTTGTTTGGACCGCCTAGTTCCCAGACCGACAAACATGATGGGTGACATGTGACTGACCCTGGATCCAGTGCCAAGAACGACCTTCGAGCCCCCATCAGCCGATTTTTGTCTTCTTCATCCATCCCCTGGCAGAACTGTTGAACATTTCCACCATCATTATCATCCTTGAACTAAGATTTTTGTGAAGAATTTGTTTCTTCTGGTGGACTTAAATTGTAACGGCTCGGCCAAAGGACATTCACTACCTCGGAACTGAGATATACGTTTGTTCACGGACTTTCACAAAATCAAAGCTACGATAGCATAGATCACACCAGCAGTTTGTACTTCATCCAGATAGATCAAGACTGCACACAGCTAATACAAGATGCTCTGTAAGTTACTATAGCTTATTCCAATTGACTTTAAACACTTGTGGCTCTTAAGCCCTCTAGTTTATTTTGATTTCCGATGTGGCATTGTGTGGGTATTTTTCCCAGGTGTTCATAAATTGGATTAATTAGTTGTGGTTTCAAACAGCTGTAGAGTACCCAGTTTGAGAAATCCATTCAGGCATATCTGCCACTCAGTTCTAGGGACAAAAGAACACGACAGTTCTGGAGACAAAAGAACGGATTAGAAGTAGATTTTTTTATTGTGTGTTAAACATTTAATCGTTCCGATTTGCATTGAGTATTCATAGTATTTTTTTATCGCTGATATACTATTGCTCTCCTTTTTATATTTTGTTTGTTTTACTTTATTATGATTGAGATCCAGAAAATTGCCAGAAAGTGCTAGATCTCACCAAGAAGTTCCACCCCTGTTGAATGCAACAGTGACCTGGGCATGAAGCCTTGACTGAGCTCCTGATTGCCCAGCAGCATCCACCTAATGCTGGGCTTGTTTGGACCGCCTATTTCACAGACTGACAATTATGATGGGTGACATGTGACTGACCCTGGATCCAGTGCCAAGAACGACCTTCGAGCCCCCATCAGCCGATTTTTGTCTCCTTCATCCATCCCCTGGCAGAACTGTTGAACATTTCCACCATCATCATCCACCTTGGACTAACATTTTTGTGAAGGATTTTTTCTTCTGGTGGACTTAAAACGTAACGGCTCGGTCAAAGGACATTCACTACCTTGCTATTTTTCTGCACTTTGTTCTCCTGCATATTAGTTCTCTTTGTATCCCTCTTTTGACTATGTTCTTTGCAAGCCCAGATTGTCTGCTTTAAAGCCAAATTACTACTTCCAGAGATCACCTGTCTGACATAGAACTCTTCCCATCATCCATCGCAGCAAATGGTGACAGATCATCTCGTCACATTCAATTGAACCTATCCTCAATCCACTTGAAGTGAAGCAAGATGCATCCCTCAAGCTACCTTTCCCTTCCAAGAGATCTTGTCAACATGCAAGATGAAATATTGCATCAAAACCACATCCATGCCTACAGAACTCCAATTTTCTACCGTTGTGCGTTATTTTGGTGGTACTGCAAGAAAACTTGTTCTCAATCTCCGTCCAGTAAATCAAACGCTTAGCCATGCTTTTGCTGAACTTAAGGCACAGTTTGGAGACATATACCTGTCTGGTTATTCACTGGCCAGTTTTTTATGTTGGTATGAGACTTCCCAATAAAGTACTAAGCATCTTTGCTTTAGAACCTGAAGCTACGCTGAGAACCATAAAAGAAAATTCAACTCCATTTCCAAACAGAAACAGCATGCTCACACAGCAATTCATGAGAGGTGTTGTAGATGAGAAGGTAACGCAGACACTTAAACCAATGAAACAAAGGGAGATGACTTTCAGGCAACTTCAGATTGAACTTTATCTAGTGGAATGACGGTCTCAGATGACAGCTTTTGCAAAGACCGGAACCAAGCTAAAAATCAAGCAATTACAGCAGATCAGTCCACTATACAACCAGCTGAATTCATCCTTGTTACCTGATACGAGGGTCCTTGATCAAAACCAGCACATGGCCCAGATCTCCAAGCAGAACACTGACCACAATGTGTTTGAAAAAATCTCTTGCCACTGTCAACCAACTACATGCTGCTCTGAAGATTGAGCACCATGCCCATCTAAACAATCGAGAAAAGACCAGTTACCTTCTAGTCATTGAGTTTTCATTTGACAGAGTTGTGGCAAGGAAGGACAGCACATCACCAAATGCTGCAGAAGTGCACCTTCAAACCTCAATGGCTCGCTGCCAATGGGCAAGCCGTCAGAGGCCAAGAATCAACAAGCCCAGTACTATCTCCTTCAAACAACGCATCCTAGCCGTCTTCAATATACCAAGGTGATACCAAGCCTCTCCATCATCAGCAGTCAATTAAACAATTATAATGTACTGTACTGCAATTTTCTACGGAGGACGTCGTGTTACTGCAGAGGAACTGTCATGTGATAATAACCTTCAAATTTCATAACATTTAAGTTGACAATCAGTTACTTTAATGTTGAACTGGTAAAGTTTCGTTTGAAAAATTTTCGATGTTGAAATGACTTGCTGGCAACGAGCTCTTCTACTAAAGCTGTAAAGGAGCAGAAACACAACTAGTCATCTTTGATAAGGGATGAAATGATATCTTCTGGGAGTGCCAAAACTTGACCTTTAGGAGTCATTTTGGGCAAAAAAGACCCATCTAAAGATTGAGGTGTGGTTCTACTGGCAGACTATAGTGAAAGATGTGAATGAGTGGTAGGTAATGTGACAGTGTTGACAGGTGTAACTGAAATTTAACTAAATACCCCAAAAAAGTAATCTGGAATAAAAGGGATAAAACAAACGTAATGTCTCTTTTTCTTTGGTATGGACAGCAATTTCTTGCCACTGCCATCAAATAATATTTTTTGTCCTAATGAACTATTTGTTATTGTAGATTCAACAGTGCACCAGATGCCTGGAGACGGAGAAGATCAAATTTGCTGCCTCTGAACTTCAACCCATCCCTGTGGTCGAGCCCTGGGTGATGATTGGTATTAATCTGATTGGCCCATCCAAGGAATCGAAGGCTAGCAATCGATAAGTCCTAACTGCTACAGAATATTACACCAAGTGGCCTGAGGTGATGCCGATCAGGAGAAAGGATGCCATGAGTGTGTCAAAGTGCCTCAAAAGATTTTTATTGCTGGTGGGGTCATTTCCAAGACGTAACTTTTGTGTGTATCTATTTATATTTTTGTATGGGTTTAAACCTTCAATGCTTTGTTAATTTGGTATCATTTCAATGTGTAACATCAGCTCACTTTTTCTCATTGCAGGAATGGTGCACCAACAGACTACCTTTCTGATCATGGGAGAGAATTCTGTAACCAGGTAAAGTTATACACATGTACACACCCAAAACTAGGATGGGAAAAAACAGTCTCTTTTTACAATTTCATTTAGTCTTAACCTTTGAATGTTTTTTTTCCCAAAGCTGTCTGAGGACTTGTACCAGCAATGGGGTATCTGCCATCGTGTGAGTTCAGCTGCACACCACCCCAGACAAATGGCATTGATGAGTGGTTGAATCAGACACTCAAGGCCTCCAATGCCAAGTTGGTAAATGACAAGCAGGACGATTGGGAGAACTATATTAAGGTAATACCATAACACACTGCTACATCAATTAAGGATGATGACAAGGAAGACATTATACAATCCATTAATGTGATTCTACTGACTACTACAGTTGATAAAGCAGACCTACAACAAGCTGTTCTAGCCGATGATACACTTCAGCAAGTGATTTCATAATATTTGGATAATGATTGGCCAAACAAGAAAAAGATTAGGCAAGCATTATAGTCATACTCGATGATTCTTGATGAATTTTGGATTGTAGATATTGTTTCATGCTTGTGATCATTTTGTGATATCTGAGACGATGAAACGCAATCTAATTCCCCTCGCTCATGAAGCACATCAAGGCACTGTACAATGTAAGCAAGGACTCTGTGAATGCTGTATATGGTGGCCTTGCATGGACTGTATGGTAGAGGATGTCACTTGCAGCTGTTACACATGGTAAACAAGTGATAAAACTGCATGCAACCAGAACACTCCATTACAGCCCATACCACTTCCAGAAGGGCCATGGCAAAAGATTGTGATTGACATAACTGGCCCCTTTGAACACGGTTCACTATAGTTGCCATTGACTTCTACAGCAAATGACTGGAGGTAGCTTTTGCTTCAGACTTTACTTCACGAACAATAGTTTCCATGATGCCTTCAATTTTTGCTTTTGTTAATTCCCAGGTTAAGCAAACTGCAAGTGAAGGTGTAAAGCAGAGTAGTTGACATCTTCTTCTTTTGCATGCAATCAGAAGGACTGGATGACAGAGTGGTGCAGTGTCAGTAGTGCAAGGAATGGTTTCACAAACCTGTCACACTTTGCCCTCCATACTTTTCTCAGATAAGTCTGCCATATTCTTTTGCTTGAAGTGTACTTAGTCTTTTCCGCTTCCTTTCTGTTTCAGATGAGCGAAGGAGCTGTGCAGAAGTTGATTACTTCAGTGTAAAACATCTATGTTATATTATTTTAATCTCTTTTTTTTATTATTAAATAATTAAATTTTGTATTTCTTATGGAACAAGTACCTTGCCCTTTTAGGTTACTGTTGGGTTATTTATTCTGTAAATATAGCTGTAAATAATTTGTCAAGGGGGTCAGTCTTTACTCTTGCATATTTCTTGCCTTTTTGGATGTTACTTAATTGTTCTGTACATATTATTTAATTCATTTTTAAATGGTATATTTCGGTAATAATTTTTCGAGGGGTCACTCAACTTACAATGTTCTTGCCTTTTTAAATGTTATTTATTTTGTATGTTATTTATTTTTAAATGTTATACTTTGATAATTGTTTGTGGTGGTCACTCTTTACACATTTTTGCCTTTTTAAAAATCAATCTAACATAAATTCAGTTCAATGCAAGTTCAACTGATGAGTCATGAATTTGACGAAAGGGCAATTAGCAGCATTTAAACTAAAAACAAAAAGAGTTTGATGCCTCTTGCAATATTTCAAAAGTAAAAACATCAACTAAAAGTTTTTATAATTTGAAGAAATTAAAGTGTACCTTAGTGTTAAGGGGTTTAACATTACAAGCTGCTGATTGGCCTCTTGAACAATGCATATGCTTTAAAGATGATCTGTGCTGATGTGATTTGTGCTCGAAAAATAATTTTGACATTAAGTACTCTGTAAATGATGCTTGATTTTTTTATTTGGAAGTAAATAACTTTGGCCATCTGACAAAAATTATTTCAACATTTGGATTAATTTTCAAGGTCAAATTGGCTTGAGCATGGATCATACGTCTTTAATGTGTTTAACAAAATGAATAAATCAATTTATAATTACATAGGAACAATCAAAGATGAATAAACAGGCACTTAATTAGGCTAAAATGTTGTATCTGATCTGCCTTGTAAACTCCATGAGTAACTTAGGTATCATTCTATACTTACCTATCTGAAAATTTTGATAATAAACATTGACATAATACATCCAAAAAGTGGTAGTCAGATACAAAAACTTTCCCTTAACTGTACTCACGATCATCTTTTGTCCTCCCAACTGATGCTTTTTAGGCCCAAAGCAAAACCATGCAGTCATCAGGTTCAGCAGCACTTCACAGCAGTGTAGGCAGGGATCTATACAGAAGTAAAGTGTGGTTGTTGCACTACATGTATGGTATGGTCTGATCACTCACAAGAATAATCTAGAAGTTAAAGAGGAGCTATTTTATTCTGAAGTGAACTTTCACAACATCAAAGCGGTAAGCAACTTCAGTACATTTCTCATTAATTTGCCTCTTCAGTGCATGCATAATGCCATAATTATAATATCATTGCAATGATGCAAAGTCTCCAAAAGTCGGCTGATCATATTTGTTTTCAGTCATGGCCTTGTCGTCTGGCAGGAAACGGGTCAACTCATCATAGTACTCCAACCAACTCATACTCTATACATGGATGAGATTCCTTCCTCCATGCTTTAACCAACTCATGCTCATTTTGGTCAATTCGTACTCCAATCAACTTGCTCATTCTCCAAACAACTCAAATCCCAGTGAAACCAGTTTCCAATCAGCTAATGGTAAAATTGTTTATAATTAATGTACACTAACCTGAAATACACAGGGGATGATTCCGGTTAATATGGTGATACAATTGTGTCAGATATGATTTTGGAAAAGGGAAAAATATTTAGGATACTGTTCCCATCAAGTGCCGTCTTTTCAACATACCTCCTAATAGTTGGATTCCAGTCTCAGACCTTTTTAACCTGTAAATATAATTTGAAACTACTGGTTTTTTAGTCCAGCAATTACACCATGCTATTGATCCTTAACTTGCATATTTTTGGATCATATGAGTGGGTTTACTTGTAGTTTGGAAGATTTTTCTTATTTACAATGTCATTGTCAGTAGTTTCAGGTAATGATTACATTTCAAATAATGAAATAATGTATACATTATTCTTTATAACCCAGCTCCAGATGGATGTTGTTAGCTGTTTGAGTGACATGCTCATTGAGACAACCAGAAAATATGGAGACTCAAATTAGTCCAGGTCAGTCACGCTACATTTGTTCATCTCTGTCACATTAATCGTCTCGTGACTCTAGGAAATCGCTGATTCTAACCAAAAACATTGAAAAGTCTTTCCCTCTGCCAGTTCCAAAGTAGGGTGGACCACTCTTTCTCCATTCTAGGCTTTCAGGTTTTTCTGAGCCTGAACAGAAGAAAACCTGCATTTCTCAAAGATCCTCATCCACCTTCTTTTGAAACAGCACACGTGAATAACAAGGCTTCAAGGTTGTTTTTTTTTTTTCAAAGACCGAACTTGGAAACTGTGTTTTACAAGATCCTAATCTGGGTATTTTTAAATTACCAGTCTTCCAGGTTTTTCCCAAGCCTGACAACTTGCCTTTTGCAAAGATCCTTATTTGTTTGTAAAGAAAAAAAGTGATAGTTTATAATCCTGAACCATGAACCAGAGATATTACTGACTGTAGCTGGGTGCACTACACAAAATAGACAAGAAAAGACCTTGCGTTGAGCTTCATTAATAAAATATAAAACCACAATTTTCTCTCTAAATCCACCATTCAAAAGTCACTGCTTTTATGGATTGTTGAAAAATGGTCTAATATCAAGGCCCAGGGGTTGTTGACTCCCAAGCTGGTGCATTTGTTGTACACTAGCCCTCTCAAAATGACCCCATTTTGCCCAAAAGCACGGTCATTTTTCCAAGATGATGTCTGGTAAGTTTACTTGTTCATCTAGAATTCTATCTTGTCTATTGTCGGAGTCTACTCGATCTGTTAGCGACCACTTCATAATGGAGTGTGTGGATGGAATTTAACATTATTGAATTAAGCTTAGATAAAACAGCTTATTCAAAAATATCATGCAGATTCTTAACAACAAATCCAATCCTTTTGGATGCTACTCATCAATGAATTTCCTTGTAGTTTGAAAGAAATTACATTTTTTCAAGTTATACTTTGTTTTTGTGATTTTTTGCAACTGATCAATGTAGATAATGAAATAATGTCAATTCTTTATAACCCAGCTCCAGATTGATGCAGTTAGCTGTCTGAGCAACATGCTCCTTGAGAGAGATTGAGACTCAAATCAGTGGAGGCCAGTCACGATACACTGTCATCTTTGTGCTGTTTGATCGCATTAAATGTCTCCTGACTCTAGGAAATCAACAATTCAACTGAAATCATTGAGTAGTGTTTCCCTCCTGCAAATAATGACTTTACTAAGGAGGAGCACGGACCGGGGCAGGGGGGGGGGATATGTGCACCATCAACTGATGTCTGTGCCCTCTATTTGAATCCTGGACTTTTTAGATTAAAATTAGCGGAATAAAATGTTGCATTTTATGAGCTTTTATGTAGAAGTTTCAGTGTTTTTAGAACTATTTTGAATTATTTACACACAGAATGTATTTTGTTTTACTTTAACACATCAGAAAACACTGAAAAGGGGCTAGTTTATTAAATAGTTTTAATTGGCTAAAAGTGCCCCCTAGAAAACAAATGATGCCCTCATGTGCCCTCTATGATTTTACCCTAGTTACAGCACTGCCTGCACTTCCAAGAGTGAGGCAGCCCAACTTGCTCATTTGAGTGACCACCCATCTCCTTTGAGTGACCACCTGTCTCAGATTTGTCATAAAGGAAATAATATTGGCAAAAATTTTAATGTTGTTTCATTTATGAGCTTTTTCCCTTACCTCCATGCATCAACAAGTCACAATTTGGATTGTGTAGATGGAATCATCTGGCATTTGTGTGAGTGCTGCATTCTTGTCAGTTTGCAGGCTGCATCAATTTGAATTCTTACCAGATCTCTCAGCTCAACAGCCAGGGGAAATACATGAAGTTATTGAGTTCCATGTACAGTCTGTTCAACACGGTTGATCCCCCATGCTCAACCTAGTGTATCAAACCAATATATCGTTATGTCTGTGTAACAAGGTCGTATCTACTAAAATGGCATTTACGATAAACATGAGTTATAGCAATGACTCTCAACCAACCCTATCCTGCCCTGTGTTTTGTCTTTAATTAACAACACCATTTATACAAGTTGATGCTTTTATAGTGCCTTTTGCACATGTTGGAATTGGCAATAAGAGTTGAATTAAATGCAGTGGTTTAACTGTGCCAAAAAATCACAACAATGTTTCATTGACTGTTTTTCTGTGAGCTGTCTGAGAATGATTAGAAGCTGCATCTAGGGAACTATTATTTCAATATGTGGGGGAAATATGACATTAATTTTACCCCTAAATTGCAAATGTGTGCGGGTAATTTATACTACGAAATATGCAATAGGCAAGTCACATGAAATGTCGTCAGTCAGGACGCCCGCTTCATTCATAAAATCGAACTTGAAAATGAGGTCAGTCAAAATATTTGAAAATCTTAACGGCTGGCAGGCCAGCATGTTTTAAATATTCACGTGCAAATTTGTGCTCTAAAATTATGCAGTAGACACTACTCACTGATGCCTTTTTATCCAACTTGAGACAGGATATTAGCTGTATATTGGGGTAAACAACATTTTTTTGCAAAGAAAGATGTCATGGGAATCATCAAACAAGAGTACATTACTGAAGATGCCTGCTTAATTTTTAAGCCTGAAAACAAGGCAAACACTTGAAAGAAAGAAAAAATCAAATCCATTTTATCAAATTATGGGTCCATTACCAGGGTTTAATTTTATTCTCTTAAATAACTCAGTAAAGAGCCTACACCGATGGCTTTTCATTTAACTTGACCCAGGATATTAGCTTCTTGGGGGAAATGCTGAGATTTTGGAGGTAAATATGACATTGTCAGTAGCCCTTATAGGCACAGGTAAAGAAAAAACTTTAAGCTACAATTTATATTTAATATTTCTTCCCGCTAACTATTAATTTTGTGTTTTGTCGCTTGGTTTTATAATGAAGTTTTGAGGCGGCTGTCAGATTTTTTTGTTGCGGCAGAATGTGGCGGCCAAATAACCGTCAGATAAACAAAATATCACACCCCATGTGAAAGAACTGTATTAATCTAGAACTAGCAGGGGTCGGTATAATAATTGATCACACTTTCAGGATGATCAGGACTACGATTATTCTGTGGAAATTGTATTTTATTTTCAGATCTTGCTTCAGATCTAAGACTTGGTCATCTTTTATACAAACTGTGCAGGTACTTGTCCAGTGTAGAGGTACCTTTATATGAACATTAACCCTATCAGGACCGAGGGGGGGGGGGGCACAATGTGCCCCCCTACCAAACTTTTTCCTGTAACTTTTAAACGCTACATTCGATCGCCACCAAATTTTCCGACTTTACTTGAAAATTATCTAGGGTCATTTTGTCAAAATACGATTGTTATTGGAGGTCAGTGGTTGCCATGGCAACCGTTTGTTTGAACCCATATTACTCGTTTTTTGTGATTTTTTGTGATTTTGGGGCATTTTTTAGCAAAATGTTATGTTTTTAAGTATTTTTAGTGGCCAACAGTGATACCGAAATGTCACATGATAGTTTGAGATGCATTTTGGGAATCCAAAATGGCCGCCATTTTGGCGGCCATCTTGGATTTTGTATTTTTAGCTGTTTTTTAGGGGTTCGAACTTTGCAAAATTTTGTATCTATGGAATATTTTCAACATTATAATTTTGAATTTTTGAGGTCTAGAAATACTATAGAGTTGTTAGTTAGGCCTCATAAATGCACACTCGGACCCTAAAAGGACTGTTTACATCGATTTTTAAGTGGAAAAATGTAAAAACTTGATTTTTTCCCAAAAATTACATAATACAGCTTGTTTAGCACCCTCAACGGTAACTCTGGTAAAGAAAAAGGTGTTTATTTTCTTGAGGATGTCAAGAAAGACAAATTTGCAAAGTTTTACAGAATTCTGACAAAAAATATGGAAATTATGGGAAAAATACGATTTTTGACCAAAAATGGGCAAAAAAACTACAAAAATTACTTTTAATGCAATTTTTTTGATTTTTTTTTGCACCATCATGTAGAACTCGGTGAAATACACATTTGTGGCAAGTTGCATAAAAATCGTCCCAAGACTTTGGAAAATACGGAGGGGGGCACAATGAGCCCCTCCCGGTCCCCGTAAGTCCAAAAAAAGCCCGGTCCTGATAGGGTTAAGTTGGCCGTGAAGAGGGACAACTATGTCTGAAATTCTTGAACAACAGACATTACGAACTAATGCTCAACTGGTATAATCCCCTCAAAGTTAATTCAGTTCGATCTCGGCACCTATAAAAACATGTGATTGTTTAATTGATTGTTAAAATTCCAGCTCAACATTGGTAAACTGACTGTACATTTTTGCACAAATCAAGATATTTGTAATAAAACCAAGCAGTGAATTGGTTTAGCTCATTTGGCATTGTTTCATTTGAGAGAAAGCAGTAAAAATGCATTGAGCAATTTTGTTCGCATTTTTATAGATAAAGCTTTCATTTCACCGAGACAAAAACTGTTGTTGGAACTTATTTCATTTATTAAATTAAAAAGGTCAACCCTTTAGTCAGACCTATTTCAAGGAAACTTTTTTACCATCATTATCTTGATACCATATAAGGTATATGTAAATCTGTGAACATTTATGTTTTTCCTCTTTACAAAAGTGTTGAACTGGGGTTTTAAATTCTCGGAGAAGATTAAGGCTGCCCCTATTCCCACTACAGAGGGCGCTCTTTATTCATTTGTATAAGTGCCCAGTTATACCATGCCGGCCAAGGTTGCTGTTGAAATGACTGGTCATTAAGCACAAGGAAAAATGGTAAATATTATTTTAATGTTATTATAGTAACTAATTTGTAACTCGTGTGTGCTGGGCTGACGGAGGAGGAATTGTAGAGTGGTTGTTCGGTCCGAAGGGGAGCTAAAAACAGCGAAAACAATGACCACTGAAACACGTAAGTAATGTTCATTGCACATTAGAACCACGCACGACCAAGGCCGAAACAACGACCTGACTAGACATGTACTTCACTCTGTGTGTATCGAACTGTGATGAAAGTCGGCATGATCGGTGCTGGTTTTGAGCGGCGGCACTGACATATTTTTACTATGGCTGTATCTCGAAGCCCATCGTTGTTTGCAGTACCTACATTTAAACACAGAAAGCCTAAAATGCCGTATCCGGCTGTCACTTTATATCCCTGGAATTTAAGTAAACTTTGATCTTGTCGCCCAATGCAAACAGACGGTGCGACCATTTTGTACCTCCATGATGTCACTCACTCATCTCTCTCGGGTAATGCATTCAATCAGTCAGCACATCCAAGAGAGTTTACTGCTACTCGAAACTTTCATGTCCCCACTTTCAGGTGAATGTCGCAAGAAGACTGCTGGAATAAAGACTAGCACAGGAGTCTGACACCCTCTCGCTGTACAGTGCAACAGCATCCATCATTGACATGGGCTTCTAAAATATACCAGCATGGAGATTTGTCATAAAATTCCACCAAAAGCCTAGGAGTTATCGCACCAAGGGGAGGGAGGCTTGCAGAAATGTTCTCCAGACGCTTCCAGCAAAGACCAACCGATCATTTCGGGAAACATTTGCCAAAAAAGTAAGTTTCAGTTTGAAAGCTGATGTCTGGTTTTGGAGAATTGGGTTCGTTGGGCCAAGAATTGGAGGTAGTCCAGCATATTGGCACAATGTATGGGGCTAAATGTAACCATGCTATCTAATGTGGTTCTGAACTGTCAAAGCTGACATAGTGACAGTGACCCTGACGGAGCTGTATAAAAACTAGTTGCGATAATCGTAACCCTCCATCCTCTCGACGGTTGGAGACCAGAGGGTTACGAGACAAGATTGATGTTTTCCACATAATGGTCAGTTTTGAGCAGTTTTTGCCAGACTCGTGATCAGAATCGTCCTTTTTTTCCACTTTCCAAAATCCTGACAGACATTCTATAAACATTGAGTTGATCTTATTTGTATGACAACGTCATCTGGAACCCTTAAAACAACATCATGGAAATATTTGGCGAAAAAAAACGACAACTTACCAAAAGACTGAGCGATTATATCCATAATCCATAGCGGGGCAAACTAGTGATTTTGAACATCACACTTGCATGAATACAACCAATCAGCGTGACCCAATCAAACACGCATCCAGATGAGCCATGGCAAGGGTTCCAGATGGTGTTGTCATACAATAAAGATCAACACCATGTTTTTAGTCTGTCATGATTTTTGAAAGTTTGGCAAAAACTGGTCAAAACTGCTAGTTACACGGATAATACCTGTCTTGGGTCGTAGCTGGTCTCCGACCGGACGGTCGGATGGAGGGTTACGATTATCACAACTATACGATAACTAGAGTTGTACTTGTAGCTGCTAGAAAGTGATGGCCTTCAGCAGCCACACTGACTGGAGTTTTAAGTGGCTTACCTTGGTAGGTGGCAGCAGGTCTCCTGCGATGCTCTCAGTCACTACATACATTGAGTGCGCGATCCAAGCAATAAACCACCACTGGCTCTCTGCTGCAAACACTTTCCACCAGTGTAATGCTTGTCCAGATCCTGACAACATTAGGGACGATGTTGCCATTCTAACACTCTTGTTTTCCCTTTTTGACAGCCCTGTGTACAAAAATCCCTTGCAGATGTGTTTAAAGGGTATTTGCAGCATCACGGCTACCTTGCCGTTTCTGGGTTGAAGATGTTGTTAGATGTCGACGAATTTTGATTTTTTGATGCAAGACTGGAGCTAACTGCAGGTAAAAACATTTTTTTTTCACAACCTTTATTGGAGTTATTGAGTTATTTTGCAAGCCACCTATTTTGGGCTAAAAGTTTAAGGGCCAAAACCACAAATTTCTATTACCCCCTCCCAGAAAAAAGTTTCTGACCAAAACTTCATAGTTGCTCTTGTTCATAAAAGTCAAGAGGGCATATCCCCTGGTACCAGGTCTCTAATTTGCAAGCCCAGATCTGCGGTGGTTACCGAAATATCTAGTAATCGTAACCCTCAATCCTCCCGACGGTCAGAGACCGGAGGATTACGACCCAGGATGGGTATTATTTGTGTAACTAGAAGTTTTGACCAGCTTTTGCCAAACTCGTGATCAGGTTTGTCCATTTTTTCCACTTTCCAAAATCATGACAGACATTCTAAAAACATGGAGTTGATTCTTTGTATGACAACGCCATCTGGAACCCTTAAAACAAAATCATGAAAATATTTGGCCAAAAAAAACCAACAAAAACTTACCAAAAGACTGACCAAAATATCCATTGACCACATCCATTAACTACAACCATTGACTACAAACTCATCGCCTGTGTGTGTAAGCATCGATCCCCCGGACCGTGTGCGCAGCATGCAGGTACCTATGAACATCATGCGTGCACAAACTACACAGCTCGTAGTACCGCCGTGTGGTGCTTCCGCACGCCCACACCGCCACACACACACACTGACTGTGTGTGTGTGTAGCATGCAAGTGTACACAATACATTGTACATGCACAATGTACATGTACAATGTCCAGGGATCGATGCTTACACACACAGCGGTGAGTTTGCAAGCTGGAAAAGCCGATTTGCACATGACAGCCATGGCTCGTCCCGATGCGTGTTTGGTTGGGTCACGCTGATTGGTTGTAGCCAAGCAAGTGCGACGTTCAAAATCACTAGTTGGCCCCGCTATGGATTATGGATATATTCGGTCAGTCTTTTGGTAAGTTTTTGTCGTTCTTTCTGCAAAATATTTTCATGATGTTGTTTTAAGGGTTTTAGATGCTGGTGACATACAATAAAGATCAACTCCATGTTTTTAGAATGTCTGTCATGATTTTGGAAAGTGGAAAAAAGGACGAATCTGATCAAGAGTCTGGCAGAAACTGGTCAAAACTACCCATTGCGTGGATAATATCAATTTTGTCTCGTAACCCGACCGTCTGTAGGATGGAGGGTTACGATTATCGGAACTACGAAATATCCACCATTTTCAGCTGAATTTTTAAGGGCCAAAAACCACAAACTTTCCATCATCTCCCCCCCAAAAAAAGAACTTTGAGATTTGGACTAAAATTTCAATGTCGTTTTTTTCTCTGCCAAGTCAAGAGGGCATATCTTCCGGTACCTAAGCTCTAATTTGCAAACCCTGATCTGCACTTAGTTCCGGAAATATCCACCATTTTTGGCTGGAACTTTGGGGGCCCAAAACAACAAATTTTCCATTAATAACAAATTTTCCCCTTTAAAAAATTGGAGTTTGGGATTTAAATTTCAAAGTCATTTTCGCTCTACCAAGTCAAAAGGGTATATCTCCCTTACCAGCGCCCTAATTTGTAAGCCCAGATCTGCCTTACTTCGGGAAATATCCACAATTTTAGGGCTGAAACTTTTACTGCCAAAAACCACAAATTTCTTTTACCAACCCCCCTGAAAAAACAGGAGTTTTGGACCAAAATTTTTTCGCTCTACCAAGTCAAGAGGGCCTATCCTTCAGTACCAGTGCTCTAATTTGCATGCTTCAATCTGCCTTAGTTCGGGAAATATCCACCATTTTTCAGTTGAAACTTTTGGGGCAAAAAAACAGAAATTTTCCATTACCCCGCTCCCCCTAATAAAATAGGATGTTTGGACCAAAATTTCAAAGTGGTTTTTGCTCTACCAAGTCAAATGGGCATATATCTCCCAGTACCAACACCCTAATTTGGCAAGCGCCGATCTGCCTTAGTTCGGGATATATCTGCTATTTTTCGGCTGGACCTTTTAAGGCCGAAGAAAAAAGACATTTCCCACTACTCCCCTCCCTAAAAAAATAGGAGTTTTGGGCCACAATTTCAAAGTCATTTTCGCTTTACCAATAAAAAAAAATGTGACTTTTGGACCAATATTTCAAAGTTGTATTCGCTCTTCTAAGTCAAGATGGCAAATCCCCCGGTACCAGGGCTCTAATTTTTAAGTCAAATTTTTTGGCCCAAACTTTTAGTTCCAAAAAACCACAAATTTTGCTGTAACCCCACTTCAAAACATTGGAGTTTTGGAGTAAAAATTCAAGGTCATTTTCGCTCTACCAAGTCAAGTGGTCATATTCCCCGGTACCAGTGCTCTAATTTGCAAGCCCAGCTCTACCTGAATTTGGGAAACATCCACCATTTTTAGGCCCAAACTTTTAGGTCAAAAAAACCACAAATTTCCTGTTACCCCACTTCAAAATATTTGAGTTTTGGACCAAAATTTCAAAGTCATTTTCGCTTTACCAAGTCAAGTGGGCTTATCCCCCGGAACCAGTGCTATAATTTGCAAGCCCATATTTACCTGAATTTGGGAAACATCCACCATTTTTTGGCCAAAACTTTTAGGTCCAAAAAACAACAAATTTGCTGTTACCCCACTTAAAAAAATTCGAGTTTTGGAACAAACTTTCAAAGTTGTTATCGCTTTACAAAATCAAGCGGGCATATCACTCGGTACCAGCGCTCAAATTTGGAAGCCCAGATCTGCTTTAGTTCGGAAAGTATCCATCATTTTTTAGCCTAAACTTTTTGGTCCAAAAAAACATAAATACCCCCGGTACCAGAGCTCTAATTTGCAAGCCCGGATCTGCCTTATTTCGTGAAGAACCACCACTTTTCGGCCCAAACTTTTAGGTACAAATAATCCAAAATTTGCTGTTTCCTCATTCAAAATATTTGAGTTTTTGACCAAATTTCAAGGTTGTTTTCCTTCTCCCTAGTCAAGCGGTCATATTGCTCATACCAGCATATTGCTCAAAGTATCCAGCATTTTTCAGCCCAAACCTTAGGTCCAAAAAAAACAAAAACATTTTGCTGTTACACCACCTCCAAAATTGGAGTTTTGTACCAAAATTTCAAAGTTGTTTTCCCTCTACCAAGTGAAGCGGGCATATTGCTCCGTACCAGCGCTCTTATTTGCTAGCTGAATCTGCCTTGATTCGGGAAGTATCCACCATTTTTCTGCCGAAGCTTTTAGGTCCAAAAAAACGAAAATTTTGCTACCCCTCTTCAAAAATTGGAGTTTTGGACCAAACTTTCAAAGTTGTTTTCGCTCTACCAAGTCAAGCGGACATATCGCTCTGTACCAGCGCTCTAATTTGCAAGCCCAGATCTGCCTTATTTCGTGAAGTCTCCACCATTTTTCAGCCCAAACGTTTAGGTCCAAAAAAACCACAAATTTTGCTGTAACCACACTCAAAACAGTTTGAGTTTGACCAAAATTTCAAAGTTGTTTTCCCTCTACCAAGTGAAGCGGGCATATTGCTGGGTACCAGCGCTCTTATTTGCTAGCCGAATCTGCCTTGATTCGGGAAGTATCCACCATTTTTCGGCCCAAACTTTTAGGTCCAAAAAAACACAAATTTTGCTACCGCTCTTCAAAAATTTGAGTTTTGGACCAAACTTTCAAAGTTGTTTTCCCTCTACCAAGTCAAGTGGACATATCGCTCTGTACCAGTGCTCTAATTTGCAAGCCCAGATCTGCCTTATTTCGGGAAGTATCCAGCATTTTTCGGTCCAAATTTTTAGGTCCAAACAACCCAAAATTTGCTGTTACAAAAAATTGGAGTTTTGGACCAAACTTTCAAAATCGTTTTTGCTTTATCAAGTCAGTACTTGTATTTGCTTATATCGCTCGGTACCAGCACTCTTATTTGATAGTGGGGATCTGCCTTAGTTCAGGAAGTATCCAGCAATTTTTGCCCCAAACTTTTAGTTCCAAAAAATCACATATTTTGCTGTAACCCCACTTCAAAAAATTTGAGTTTTGGACCACAAATTTAACGTCATTTTTGCTCTATTAATTTAAGAGGGCATATCGCTCGGTACAAGCGCTCTTAATTGCATATCTGGATTTGCCTTAGTTCAGTAAATATCCACCATTTTTCGGTTGAAAAATTTCAGAGCCAAAACCACAAATTTTCCATTACCCACAGTAAAAACAATTGGAGGTTTGGACCATAATTTCAAAGTCATTTTCGCTCACCATGTCAAGAGGACATATCCCCGGGTACCAGCAATCAATTTGCAAGCCTCGATTTGCCTTAGTGCAGGAAATATCCACCGTTTTTCGGCTGAAACTTTTAGGGCCAAAAACCACAAATTTTCCAAGACTCCTTAAAAGAAAGTTGGAGTTTTGGAGCAAAATTTCAAAGATGTTTTTCGCTCTACTAAGTCAAGAGGGGATATATCTCGCTGTACCAGCGCTATAATTTGCAAGTCCAGATCTGCCTTAGATTGTGAAATATCTATTATTTGGCTAAACTTTTAGAGCCAAAAAACAAAAAACAAAATCTGTTACCTCTCCCCCCCTTAAAAAAAACCTGAGTTATGAACCAAAGTTCAAACTTGTTTCGCCCTACTGAGTCAAGATGACAAATCCCTTGGTACCAGTGCTCTACATGTATTTTGCAAGCCCTTACCTGGCTTAGTTCAGGAAATATCTGTCATTTTTCGGCTTTAACTGTTAGGGCATAAAATCAAACATTTTCCTTTACCAAATGTTCAGAGTCGTTTCGCTCCACCAAGTCAAGATGACAAATCGCTTGGTACCAGTGCTCTATTTTGCAAGCCTTTATCTGGCTTAGTTCAGGAAATAACTGCAATTTTTTGGCTTTAATTTTGAGGGTATAAAACCGAACATTTTTTCCGTTACTCCCCCCCGCCCTCCCCTAAAATAAATTGGAGTTTTGGACCAAAATTTCAAAGTCGTTATTGCTCCACCAAGTCAAGAGGGCTTATCCCCCGGTACCAGCCGTCTAAACTTCAGTACTGGACCTAGTATATGGGATGCTGTAATCCTTTTTAAAAATTTTTTGACAGTAATGGTCGTACTACTAGGGCCCCAGGGAAGCATGTTGGTGTACGCTGTGATGAAATCGATTGACTATGACTGTGTGATACCCTGTTCCAAAAAATTGCCCAAATTACAACTACAACAAAGACAACATAATTGCTGAAAATCACCTACTGGCTTCTCCAGATATCAAAGATGAAATAACAGGCACTTAATTGGGCTAAAATGTTGTATCCGACTGCCACTCTTATTCCATTATTAATTTAGGTAAAACTCTATCCTCACCTATCTGGAAAGGTTGAAAAAAACATTGCAAAAATATGTCCAAAAAGTGGTTGTTGGATACGAAAACTTTCCCTGAACTTTACTTAGGATCCCAGGCCTGGATCTTAAGAAACATGGGGGCAGGCCTTTGCTGGCCAAATCAGAGAAATCAAACTATTTCATGTTGGCCTAGTTGGTAGTGACAGTGCAATTTTTCTGAAGGGCATGCTGGTCAACTCGACAGGGCATGAGGCCAATGACTTCGGTTAAGATCAAGGCCTGCGGTCCTCTTCTGTCCTCCAAATCGATGTTTTTAAGCCAAAAGCGAAACCATCCAGCCATTAGGTTCATTTTCTTACTGAACGGTCACCTGACACCAAATTATCGTCCACAACTGTAACCTTAGGTGTAAACGGTTGTATCATCGCTGATGCCCTAAGTTGAGTAATGTTTTGTACAGTCAAGGCAGGATACCAGCTATGGAGTGTCAATGCCCCCCCCCCCCCCACAATGAATACAGAGAGAGCGTGTTTTAAACAGCCACTACTACACGGCTGGTATCCCTTGTTGACTGTACAAAAACAATGTAACTCATCTCAGAGCATCAGCGAACATGCAATCTGCATAGTGAATACAACTTTTGACATGAGAAATTAGTCGTTGACGAATATCCAAATCCAAAATTTAAAGGGTGCATGGCGGGCCCTAATTTTACTGTGGGTTTCAAAAACATTGATTTGGAGGACAAGAAATGATTGTAAGTACAGTAAAGTGCCTGTTATTTCTTCTTTGATATCTTTGTTGAATCTTCGTCAGGAGCAATTTGTTAGGGTATCACTCCGTCATATCACCGTCATTGCCTTCATCACAGTGTATACCCCCAATGGTTCGTATGAGCGATAGTATGCCCATCCAAGTCACCAAAACAGGGACTACAACACTCCAGTTACTGGGTCTACTTCAGTATGTTTCTCATTCATTGTAGTTTTATGGGCCAAAACAAACCTCCTAAAACAGATGTTAGTCGTTGTTAGTGCCCGCATAATGCCATAATTCAAATGTTTTCCCCACATGGAAATGTTGCCAGAGAGCCCTTGCTTAGGGCTTACTGACATTGTCACATTTATCCAAATCCTTACAATATTAAGAGGATATGGCAGTTCTTAACTCTTGTTTTCACTCTCTTACAGCTCTGTGAACAAATATCCCATTGAACGTGTGTTAGAAGGGCATTGGGAGCAGCAGCATCACCGCTTACTAATTGATTCAGGGCTGAAGATGCTGATTGAAGGCTGGGAAAGTTTGATTTATGGATGCAGGACTTCTGCAGCTACCTGAAGGTAAAATCAATTTTTCTACTGCCATTATTTCTGGATTTATGAACAGGAGGCTATTGACTTGTTCAGAGCAGGCCTGTTTTTCGATTCAGTGCAGCACCCTTGTTGGGTCATTGTTTACATACACACACAGCCTTGTAAATATTTGAACTCCTGGGGGTTGCCTCATTCTCTGGTCCATGGCATCCTCCCTGTTTATCCCTCAACCCTAGACTACACATTGCCAGAGAGCCCTTGAGTAAGACTTTCTAACAGTGGCATATTTGTCCAGATCCTTGCAACATTTGGGAAGATATTGCGATTCTAAAAGTCTTGTTTTCCCTCTCTGACAGCCCTGTGTGAATTTTTTTTTGTTGAACATGCATTTGAAGGGCATTTGGAGCATTACTGCTTACTCAACTTTTTCAGGGTGAAGATGTCATTGGATTGTCAGAAATTTGATGTTTGGATGCAAGACTGCTGGAGCTAACTGCTTTTTGTTTGTTTATACCCATTACTTCTGGAGTTATGGATTGTGAGACTGCTGGCTTGTTTGGGGGGGGGGGTCAAACATTCATAAATTCCCCAGGCAGTTGATGCAGTCCTTTTGGTTGAAAGATGGTCACATGACCATATTTACCTGGTAACAAATGACTGATAAATTCATAGCTGGAGCAGATTAAGACCGGTCGGCTATTGCACATTCAGCGCTAACAGCCATACGTGTGTTGGCATGCAAGCTTACATGGGCACTAATTTACTCAGTACACAATCAATACATGCCAGTACTCAATGTCAATTCTATTAGTACTAGTGCAACAGCACAACCTTTGAGTGTCACATGCTATTGACCCTTTGCAAAATGGTACCTGAGGTCAGGAATTGGAAATATTAAAAAGCAGGCTAGTTCGATATTTGATAAAATTAAATTGGCTGTTCCAACTGCTTATCGATCGAAAGGACCTGTTGTAAAATTACCTCAAGGGTAGAAACATGAAACAAATTTACCATCCTGCCTGAGTGGGTCTCAGCTGCAGCGCAGTTGGTGAACAAACCGTTTACACAAATTTTGAGAGAATGGAGAGTACGTTGAGCACCTTGCTTCAGGCACAGTGAGATGCATAATTCTCTTTAGTACAGATTGTGATCAGAGAAATTAACCACCATTGTTTGAAACTCCTCATTTGTATACTTTGCTCATGATTTTGTGTTGGGGCAAGTCACACAGGTTGCATCCAAAAATGGCCATTCAAAGCAAGTCAACTTAAGCCTAACTGAACAGTCAAGTCACTAGGTCAACAGTTCAAGTCACTGCAGAGTGGTAGATCCAAGATCCGAGATTCCATGCAACCACTTTGAAATGACATTGTCAATATTTTGTAATATTTGTGATAATCTATTTAGTGTTTGTTTCTTCTTTTTTCAAAGGGTATGCATTCAGACGTCTGCTGAGGATCCTGAATGGAAATAACCCTCCCTGATAGTAGACCTACGCAGCACATCATATGGAGTTGTACCACAGGAACTTGTACATATGGAAGCCCAACAAGCACCTTGAGTAACTACATTGCTGTAATGTCATAGTCTACCAAGCTGCACATGAAAAGTGCTCTTTTACTGTGAGCAAAGTGACTTTTTTTTATCAGATGGGACCTACATGTAGTTCAATGGACAAGTCTTTGAGGATACCAACTTCTTTGAATCTAACCGCTCAATGACATTCTGGTAAACATTGAGGACATACTTGCTACAAGTTCATATCAATATGAACTTCATAAAGGGATTATCACTTTCAGTCAACTTTTTTGTCCAGAGAAAATAAACCACCTGGTAAGCCTTTTTGAAGACATCAACATTGAGAAACCTTTTCCAGAACAAAAGCCAGCTAGACCATTACAAATACTTTACAAAATAAATCAGACAGGATTGGTTGAAAATGAAGACAACCTTCATGTCATCTCTGTTAATACTGCGGGGCCAACAGTTGCTAAGATGTGAAGACCAGGGAGAGAATGTTGAACTTGATGATAAAAGAACAGTTTTCAGAACACATTTTGAAAGCTTTGAAGGATTTATAATTCAATGTGTACAAAGTGAATCATTTGTGAAGGAAATAAAACCAACATGGTTTTGCTGTGAAATGAGCAATCAGTTTCATGACATTTGTTTTCCAAATCACTTGAATCAACAAAATAGATGTTTTAAATTGTAACATGTGACTTTTGATTTCAGATAATTATTATCATTTGGGGCAAACAAATGGTGTTGTGCACAACCCTCCCTGTAATGAACAGAGGTTTGAAAAACCACTGGTGTAACAGTCGATTAACCCTCGGTTAAGGTGTAATTCTCTGCTTTAAATGATGCTATAGACACTAATGAAGCCTTTTTATTTTAAGGTCCTGTGAAGCGATAGTTTTCAGCCCGTCCATTGTGTTCTTGACCCATCCGGGGGTCATCCTGACCTGCAAATCCAAAACCTAACACCTTAAATTGGCACAGTTCAGACTGTTCTGTGAAACACTGTGCATGTTGTGCATTATTGGTGTCACCTTTAAACCATGGTGGCCGTATAGAAGATGAATGAAAATGGAACTCAGGACAGGCACAAAAATATCATCATAGGGATCAAACCAAAAACACTATGTTGGAAAATGTTTTGCCGAGAGGTTGAGGTTTTCTCCCAGTGTTTTTAGAACAAAAATCAGCTAGTTTATCGCTAATGTGAAAATTAAAATGCCAAAGGAATAGGGGGGAACTTGAAGAATTACTGACTGTTTCCTGATGTGTCGCGAAACCCGATGGGAAATATAGAGCGGCAGTATAGAGGGGCTCAAAAGTCGAATTCAGTTTTCTGATGCACTCATTTTCCAATGGATAGAGTCTTCATGAAAGGGTTAAACAAGTCTCTAATCTTAAGTTATAACAGTTTAAAATTTTATGTCACATCCTTCCAGTGCAAATTTTGTCAAAATCCAAAAACGTCAAAGTGACATCACATATTGAATTTATGAGTCTGTACATTTTCGAACAAGAATTATTTTGTTTGCCAATCCTGAATTTCAATCATATTTAATGAAGAAGGCATTGAATTTGACCTTTTTACTGACGCATAAATTCCTCTTTGGAATGTACAGACCCATCAAACGATATTTTACACCATTGAAAGGGAGGTCATAGACTTGCTCCCACCCCCTCACCCCCCTCCGTTTTCATTAGGACTCAACTATTGAAAATGAGTGCCTCACAAAACTGAACTTGACCTTGGAGTCCATCATTTTGATGTCCATGCCACCAGGTGAGCCCCCACCCCCCTGTGATGCACCCCCCTCAATTGAAATCTGGTCTTTTGAGATTAAAATTTGAGAGTAAAATGGTAATATTTTATCAGCTTTTTATAATAATTTCAGTACTAAAAACAACCAAACAATTTTTTCCACTTAGACACAGACAGAGTAATTAATTTTACATCCACTTCAGATGATCTTGAAACGGAGTAATAATAGTAACTGACATAACACAAGCGCTAAAAGGGGCTCGTTTAACAGAAATGCTATTGCAAACTACAGTTTGAATCGTCCAGAAGTGCCCATAGAAAAAGGGTGCCCCCTTTTGTGCCCCCCTAAAATTTGAGCCATTTGTGTCGCTACTGATTGCACTGATCCTGGTTTGGTGTAAAGATAACCTACTCTACAAAGTCAAGAGACAGCAATGTCCCGGGTTGGCAGACACCATTATTTCAAGTCACCAGAATCCAGATAAACAAAACCAGTGACCCATATTTGTAGTCAATGGGATCCGTACAACAAGTTCCACTCAGATCAACATTAATTTGTGTCTTTAAAAGGCAGTGGGCAAATAATTCTTGTAGTAAATACTTGCCGATTGAGGGCGCTATGTGACACCAGAGCAACACACCAAATGTTCGTGTTCTGAATTGGAGAACAGTGCACTCCCAGGTATTTTGCAGCATACCATTTTGCTGCACTTGGTCACGAAGCCCATTATTCTTTGTCATGCTTTGTGAAGGGCTGACCGAGCGCCTAGTTCTTATACATTGATAAGTGGTCACGCTTGATTGCTTTTCATGTGTTCGTGTGGTGTAAAGAGTGGTTTTTAGTGTCATGGCGGCAAAGAGGAAAACTTAACGAATTATGGTTGAAAAATGATAGGACCACGGTGATACTCGATAAGACAATATTGCAGGGCAAACGATGATGTGTTTAGAAAAATAAAAGAGCATCTTGCTTGACAAACTAAAAGAAAACATGAGGAGATGGCCAGCAACATCTTGTTGGTTATTGGACATTTACACGTGACTGTGGCAAGACCTGCAACAACAGCAGAAAGATACAGTGTGGCCAGTGGCGGCACAGTAGCACATCAAGCGCCAAGTGACAGGAGAAAAGAAGGAAAGTACGGTATTGATCAACTCTGGCCTCGTCTTAACACGCTATAGTATGTCGAAACGGCATACAGACCGAGGCATCCCAGACCTGCACTGCCACATCGAGGACTGCATGCCGAGAGTAACTTGTACGAGACGATATTTGGGTGCGGTCGCCCGGGAGGTGGCAGCGGGGAGACTGCAGCAGGGAGACGGCACACACTCCGGGCTACTAACTGGTGCAAGCGCTGTACTTCCCGGTACCCTGAGTCCGAGTCGACCAAGAAAACTGAGTCGTTTCGTTATGGTATGTACTACGTAATGGAATCGCCCAAATTCACTGAATTTTAACCGTTTCTTATGTGTTATTTCGTAAATTCCACAGGGCTGTTTGATCCTAAATATTTCTGTTCAATGATCACTGTTCTTTATTAAACCATGAGAGCAATGTCCTTGCGCTAGGATAATAAAAGGATAAGATTGGATTCTAATTGGTGTTAAGTATTGAAGGTCTGATATCATACGGCACTCTTATTTGCACAAAAAGTCCAAAGAAATAAAAGCTGTAGTGTTCAAATTGAAATAAACACAAGTAAACTACCCAAACATTAATGAAATAACAAAATTCCTGTCATTGATGCTGTGAAAGACCACCCGTGCAGCCCCTCGTTATTGCAACCTCTCCAATCTAATCAGAAACCATAATCTAGCAAGTCCCGTTTAGTCCATGAGCGAGCAATTTGCTCAAAATGGTGCCACACAAACAATATTTTAATATCACATTTATTGCTATAAAAAAAAAACTTAGCGTACACTTGAACTTGTTTAAACTATCCCTTGATTTAGGCTGTCGTAATTTGCATAAATCAAACATGGTTGCCAACGGTTTCCCATTGATGAGGTCATTACTCTTTTATTTTAAATAGTTTTTTCGGTACTGTAAATGCCATGGTCATGGTAGGTAATCGATACTTTGGACACTGTTTCGTAAACATCAATGTGTTGACATGTTTTGTCATGCTGTTTCCTACGAAAACCCAGTCGTTCAACGAAATCATATATTATCCGTGAGAAAATAGTCCGTTATTACGAATCAGTAAACCGTTATTACGAATAAGTAATTCGTTATTACGAATTAAATACTTTTAATTACTAATTAGTAATTCGTTATTATGAATTAGTAATTGGTTATTATGAATTAGTAATTCGTTGTAATTCATTATTACAAATTAATAACGCATTATTACAAATTACATAATTCGTTACTACAAAGTAGTAATCAGTAAGTTATGAAAAACACCATGGCATGCACCAATAGCTACAACTCATGTGAATTAGATACTATCTTTTATAAGAGGTGTTTATAAGCCATGACAAAGACAGTGACACGTTGTACTGTAACTCGCTTACCACCACTGGAGCCATGGTTCGATTCTAGGCTAGGGCCATAGTAGAGTTGTGCGTTGGTTCTCTCCTGTGCCACGAGAGTTTTTCTTCCCCGGCTTTCTTCCCCGGAGCAAAACAAACAAACAAACAAACAAACAAATAAACAAATAAACCATTAACCCAACAAACAGAAAAAAACCAAACAAACAAACAAACAAACAAACAAACAAACAAACAAACAAACAAACAAAAAAACAAACAAACAAACCATTAACCAATCCAACACATAAACAAACACACAACCCAACAACCCAACAAACAAGCAAATGAACGACCTAACAAGCAAACAAAGAAACAAACAACCCAACAACCCAACAAAGAATCAAACAACCCAACAACCAGACGGGTTAAATATGACCATAGATAACTGATGTTTTTACTCCCTGGCAGCTTCGTGTACTAAAGTCCCATTGAAGATGCTTTTGAAGAGCATTCGGAGTATCTTGGCTTGCTCGGGGTTTCAGGCTAAAGATGCCGCATGGCCGTAAAAGTTTGATTTTCAGATGCAAGACTACTTCAGCTAATTGCAGGTAAAAGGATTCTGTCTATCATTATGATTTAATTACGTCTTGCATAATTCTGTCCAACATAATTGGAGTTGCTTGTTCTTTTTTTAAATACGTTTATATAATGTGCGTTTGATAATTTTTGGGACGCGCGCAATACAAATCCATAATTATTTTAACTATCGATATTAATAGTGATATTTGAAAAATCGACACAAATTTAAATGTTGATTGTTGGCCCATAATTATAAAAAGTCAACCTACCCCCCCCCCCTCCGCGCCCCCAGGTTGAAGTTTTAGATTTGTTATCAAAATATCTGAGTCGAATTGACGCTACCAGGCGAAGCGGGCAGCTGAACTGACGCCACAGAATCTCACTTGAACTTAAAAGTGAATCTCACTTGGCTTAAAATTTTGCCCACACAAAACTGAAAACCTAAATTATGAAATGGTGAAAGAGTCGACATGTAACCCCCCTCCCGCCCCACCCTTGCAAAGTGTTAAGTTTTGACCCCCAAAAATCACGCTAGCAATAAAGAGTGCCCCTCCACCAGATATGGTAATTTTCATCACAATATATAGCCCCACAACTTTGAACCAAAATTGCCGCCATATCTGGCAGCCAACTTCGATTTTGTATTTTCAGCCTATAATAAGGGGCGAAAATCAATCTTTTTTTAAACATTAGAATAGTTTAAGCATTGTAAATTCTTTCTTGTCAGACCGAAATAATACTTAAGATTTTTCTACCAAGCCTTATCAGTGTTCCCGATCTCTGACAATTTTGATTTTTAAGTGAAAAAAAAATAAACAGTCAATCGTTTTTTAACGAAAATGGGATACATTAATGGATTATACCGCTATCTTCGGTTAAATTAAGTTGAAATATAAAAGATGCCAATTGACCCTCCCTGTGAGAAATTGTCAATTTTTGACCCCTTTTGAAAAGTGGTTTTCATGGAATCAGTGGATGCGGGCGGCTCTTCGGAGACGTGTCCAACAAACTAGAGGTCCCAACTCGCGTTATTTCGGGAGCTAGCGAGCTTTTCCGGCCATCTTGATGACGTCAGAGTTGACCTCAAAATTGCTATTTGCCCAAATATTGCGAATTGACCCCTTCCCCACACACAAACCCTCTTCAGTGATATCTACTCTATCATTTTCTATCATAAAATCGCATAAAAATTTTTTGACCAAAATGGCGGGTGCTCACAGGGAGCTCCCTGTGAGAAATTGTCAATTTTTGACCCCTTTTGAAAAGTGGTTTTCATGGAATCAGTGGATGCGGGCGGCTCTTCGGAGATATGGTAATCAAACTAGAGGTCCCAACTCGCGTTATTTCGGGAGCTAGCGAGCTTTTCCGGCCATCTTGATGACGTCAGAGTTGACCTAAAAATTGCTATTTGCCCAAATATTGCGAATTGACCCCTTCCCCACACACAAACCCTCTTCAGTGATATCTACTCTATCATTTTCTATCATAAAATCGCATAAATTTTTTTTGACCAAAATGGCGGGTGCTCACAGGGAGCTCCCTGTGAGAAATGGTCAATTTTTGACCCCTTTTGAAAAGTGGTTTTCATGGAATCAGTGGATGCGGGCGGCTCTTCGGAGACGTGTCCAACAAACTAGAGGTCCCAACTCGCGTTATTTCGGGAGCTAGCGAGCTTTTCCGGCCATCTTGATGACGTCAGAGTTGACCTAAAAATTGCTATTTGCCCAAATATTGCGAATTGACCCCTTCCCCACACACAAACCCTCTTCAGTGATATCTACTCTATCATTTTCTATCATAAAATCGCATAAAATTTTTTTGACCAAAATGGCGGGTGCTCACAGGGAGCTCCCTGTGAGAAATTGTCAATTTTTGACCCCTTTTGAAAAGTGGTTTTCATGGAATCAGTGGATGCGGGCGGCTCTTCGGAGACGTGTCCAACAAACTAGAGGTCCCAACTCGCGTTATTTCGGGAGCTAGCGAGCTTTTCCGGCCATCTTGATGACGTCAGAGTTGACCTAAAAATTGCTATTTGGCCAAATATTGCGAATTGACCCCTTCCCCACACACAAACCCTCTTCAGTGATATCTACTCTATCATTTTCTATCATAAAATCGCATAAAAAATTTTTGACCAAAATGGCGGGTGCTCACAGGGAGCTCCCTGTGAGAAATTGTCAATTTTTGACCCCTTTTGAAAAGTGGTTTTCATGGAAATCAGTGGATGCGGGCGGCTCTTCGGAGACGTGTCCAACAAACTAGAGGTCCCAACTCGCGTTATTTCGGGAGCTAGCGAGCTTTTCCGGCCATCTTGATGACGTCAGAGTTGACCTAAAAATTGCTATTTGCCCAAATATTGCGAATTGACCCCTTCCCCACACACAAACCCTCTTCAGTGATATCTACTCTATCATTTTCTATCATAAAATCGCATAAAAAATTTTTGACCAAAATGGCGGGTGCTCACAGGGAGCTCCCTGTGAGAAATTGTCAATTTTGGACCCCTTTTGAAAAGTGGTTTTCATGGAATCAGTGGATGCGGGCGGCTCTTCGGAGACGTGTCCAACAAACTAGAGGTCCCAACTCGCGTTATTTCGGGAGCTAGCGAGCTTTTCCGGCCATCTTGATGACGTCAGAGTTGACCTAAAAATTGCTATTTGCCCAAATATTTCGAATTGACCCCTTCCCCACACACAAACCCTCTTCAGTGATATCTACTCTATCATTTTCTATCATAAAATCGCATAACAATTTTTTGACCAAAATGGCGGGTGCTCACAGGGAGCTCCCTGTGAGAAATTGTCAATTTTTGACCCCTTTTGAAAAGTGGTTTTCATGGAATCAGTGGATGCGGGCGGCTCTTCGGAGACGTGTCCAACAAACTAGAGGTCCCAACTCGCGTTATTTCGGGAGCTAGCGAGCTTTTCCGGCCATCTTGATGACGTCAGAGTTGACCTAAAAATTGCTATTTGCCCAAATATTGCGAATTGACCCCTTCCCCACACACAAACCCTCTTCAGTGATATCTACTCTATCATTTTCTATCATAAAATCGCATAAAAAATTTTTGACCAAAATGGCGGGTGCTCACAGGGAGCTGTGAGAAATTGTCAATTTTTGACCCCTTTTGAAAAGTGGTTTTCATGGAAATCAGTGGATGCGGGCGGCTCTTCGGAGACGTGTCCAACAAACTAGAGGTCCCAACTCGCGTTATTTCGGGAGCTAGCGAGCTTTTCCGGCCATCTTGATGACGTCAGAGTTGACCTAAAAATTGCTATTTGCCCAAATATTGCGAATTGACCCCTTCCCCACACACAAACCCTCTTCAGTGATATCTACTCTATCATTTTCTATCATAAAATCGCATAAAAATTTTTTGACCAAAATGGCGGGTGCTCACAGGGAGCTCCCTGTGAGAAATTGTCAATTTTTGACCCCTTTTGAAAAGTGGTTTTCATGGAATCAGTGGATGCGGGCGGCTCTTCGGAGACGTGTCCAACAAACTAGAGGTCCCAACTCGCGTTATTTCGGGAGCTAGCGAGCTTTTCCGGCCATCTTGATGACGTCAGAGTTGACCTAAAAATTGCTATTTGCCCAAATATTGCGAATTGACCCCTTCCCCACACACAAACCCTCTTCAGTGATATCTACTCTATCATTTTCTATCATAAAATCGCATAAAATTGTTTTGACCAAATGGCGGGTGCTCACAGGGAGCTCCCTGTGAGAAATTTTGAATTTTTGACCCCTTTTGAAAAGTGGTTTTCATGGAATCAGTGGATGCGGGCGGCTCTTCGGAGACGTGTCCAACAAACTAGAGGTCCCAACTCGCGTTATTTCGGGAGCTAGCGAGCTTTTCCGGCCATCTTGATGACGTCAGAGTTGACCTAAAAATTGCTATTTGCCCAAATATTGCGAATTGACACCTTCCCCACACACAAACCCTCTTCAGTGATATCTACTCTATCATTTTCTATCATAAAATCGCATAAAATTTTTTTGACCAAAATGGCGGGTGCTCACAGGGAGCTCCCTGTGAGAAATTGTCAATTTTTGACCCCTTTTGAAAAGTGGTTTTCATGGAATCAGTGGATGCGGGCGGCTCTTCGGAGACGTGTCCAACAAACTAGAGGTCCCAACTCGCGTTATTTCGGGAGCTAGCGAGCTTTTCCGGCCATCTTGATGACGTCAGAGTTGACCTAAAAATTGCTATTTGCCCAAATATTGCGAATTGACCCCTTCCCCACACACAAACCCTCTTCAGTGATATCTACTCTATCATTTTCTATCATAAAATCGCATAAAAATTTTTTGACCAAAATGGCGGGTGCTCACAGGGAGCTCCCTGTGAGAAATTGTCAATTTTTGACCCCTTTTGAAAAGTGGTTTTCATGGAATCAGTGGATGCGGGCGGCTCTTCGGAGACGTGTCCAACAAACTAGAGGTCCCAACTCGCGTTATATTGGGAGCTAGCGAGCTTTTCCGGCCATCTTGATGACGTCAGAGTTGACTTAAAAATTGCTGTTTGCCCAAATATTGCGAATTGACCCCTTCCCCACACACAAACCCTCTTCAGTGATATTTACTCTATCATTTTCTATCATAAAATCGCATAAAAATTTTTTTGACCAAAATGGCGGGTGCTCACAGGGAGCTCCCTGTGAGAAATTGTCAATTTTTGACCCCTTTTGAAAAGTGGTTTTCATGGAAATCAGTGGATGCGGGCGGCTCTTCGGAGACGTGTCCAACAAACTAGAGGTCCCAACTCGCGTTATTTCGGGAGCTAGCGAGCTTTTCCGGCCATCTTGATGACGTCAGAGTTGACCTAAAAATTGCTATTTGCCCAAATATTGCGAATTGACCCCTTCCCCACACACAAACCCTCTTCAGTGATATCTACTCTATCATTTTCTATCATAAAATCGCATAAAAATTTTTTGACCAAAATGGCGGGTGCTCACAGGGAGCTCCCTGTGAGAAATTGTCAATTTTTGACCCCTTTTGAAAAGTGGTTTTCATGGAATCAGTGGATGCGGGCGGCTCTTCGGAGACGTGTCCAACAAACTAGAGGTCCCAACTCGCGTTATTTCGGGAGCTAGCGAGCTTTTCCGGCCATCTTGATGACGTCAGAGTTGACCTAAAAATTGCTATTTGCCCAAATATTGCGAATTGACCCCTTCCCCACACACAAACCCTCTTCAGTGATATCTACTCTATCATTTTCTATCATAAAATCGCATAAAATTGTTTTGACCAAATGGCGGGTGCTCACAGGGAGCTCCCTGTGAGAAATTGTCAATTTTTGACCCCTTTTGAAAAGTGGTTTTCATGGAATCAGTGGATGCGGGCGGCTCTTCGGAGACGTGTCCAACAAACTAGAGGTCCCAACTCGCGTTATTTCGGGAGCTAGCGAGCTTTTCCGGCCATCTTGATGACGTCAGAGTTGACCTAAAAATTGCTATTTGCCCAAATATTGCGAATTGACACCTTCCCCACACACAAACCCTCTTCAGTGATATCTACTCTATCATTTTCTATCATAAAATCGCATAAAATTTTTTTGACCAAAATGGCGGGTGCTCACAGGGAGCTCCCTGTGAGAAATTGTCAATTTTTGACCCCTTTTGAAAAGTGGTTTTCATGGAATCAGTGGATGCGGGCGGCTCTTCGGAGACGTGTCCAACAAACTAGAGGTCCCAACTCGCGTTATTTCGGGAGCTAGCGAGCTTTTCCGGCCATCTTGATGACGTCAGAGTTGACCTAAAAATTGCTATTTGCCCAAATATTGCGAATTGACCCCTTCCCCACACACAAACCCTCTTCAGTGATATCTACTCTATCATTTTCTATCATAAAATCGCATAAAAATTTTTTGACCAAAATGGCGGGTGCTCACAGGGAGCTCCCTGTGAGAAATTGTCAATTTTTGACCCCTTTTGAAAAGTGGTTTTCATGGAATCAGTGGATGCGGGCGGCTCTTCGGAGACGTGTCCAACAAACTAGAGGTCCCAACTCGCGTTATATTGGGAGCTAGCGAGCTTTTCCGGCCATCTTGATGACGTCAGAGTTGACTTAAAAATTGCTGTTTGCCCAAATATTGCGAATTGACCCCTTCCCCACACACAAACCCTCTTCAGTGATATTTACTCTATCATTTTCTATCATAAAATCGCATAAAAATTTTTTTGACCAAAATGGCGGGTGCTCACAGGGAGCTCCCTGTGAGAAATTGTCAATTTTTGACCCCTTTTGAAAAGTGGTTTTCATGGAATCAGTGGATGCGGGCGGCTCTTCGGAGACGTGTCCAACAAACTAGAGGTCCCAACTCGCGTTATTTCGGGAGCTAGCGAGCTTTTCCGGCCATCTTGATGACGTCAGAGTTGACCTAAAAATTGCTATTTGCCCAAATATTGCGAATTGACCCCTTCCCCACACACAAACCCTCTTCAGTGATATCTACTCTATCATTTTCTATCATAAAATCGCATAAAATTTTTTTGACCAAAATGGCGGGTGCTCACAGGGAGCTCCCTGTGAGAAATTGTCAATTTTGGACCCCTTTTGAAAAGTGGTTTTCATGGAATCAGTGGATGCGGGCGGCTCTTCGGAGACGTGTCCAACAAACTAGAGGTCCCAACTCGCGTTATTTCGGGAGCTAGCGAGCTTTTCCGGCCATCTTGATGACGTCAGAGATGACCTAAAAATTGCTATTTGCCCAAATATTGCGAATTGACCCCTTCCCCACACACAAACCCTCTTCAGTGATATCTACTCTATCATTTTCTATCATAAAATCGCATAAAATTTTTTTGACCAAAGTGGCGGGTGCTCACAGGGAGCTCCCTGTGAGAAATTGTCAATTTTTGACCCCTTTTGAAAAGTGGTTTTCATGGAATCAGTGGATGCGGGCGGCTCTTCGGAGACGTGTCCAACAAACTAGAGGTCCCAACTCGCGTTATTTCGGGAGCTAGCGAGCTTTTCCGGCCATCTTGATGACGTCAGAGTTGACCTAAAAATTGCTATTTGCCCAAATATTGCGAATTGACCCCTTCCCCACACACAAACCCTCTTCAGTGATATCTACTCTATCATTTTCTATCATAAAATCGCATAAAAAATTTTTGACCAAAATGGCGGGTGCTCACAGGGAGCTCCCTGTGAGAAATTGTCAATTTTTGACCCCTTTTGAAAAGTGGTTTTCATGGAATCAGTGGATGCGGGCGGCTCTTCGGAGACGTGTCCAACAAACTAGAGGTCCCAACTCGCGTTATTTCGGGAGCTAGCGAGCTTTTCCGGCCATCTTGATGACGTCAGAGTTGACCCAAAAATTGCTATTTGCCCAAATATTGCGAATTGACCCCTTCCCCACACACAAACCCTCTTCAGTGATATCTACTCTATCATTTTCTATCATAAAATCGCATAAAACTTTTTTGACCAAAATGGCGGGTGCTCACAGGGAGCTCCCTGTGAGAAATTGTCAATTTTTGACCCCTTTTGAAAAGTGGTTTTCATGGAATCAGTGGATGCGGGCGGCTCTTCGGAGACGTGTCCAACAAACTAGAGGTCCCAACTCGCGTTATTTCGGGAGCTAGCGAGCTTTTCCGGCCATCTTGATGACGTCAGAGTTGACCTAAAAATTGCTATTTGCCCAAATATTGCGAATTGACCCCTTCCCCACACACAAACCCTCTTCAGTGATATCTACTCTATCATTTTCTATCATAAAATCGCATAAAATTTTTTTGACCAAAATGGCGGGTGCTCACAGGGAGCTCCCTGTGAGAAATTGTCAATTTTTGACCCCTTTTGAAAAGTGGTTTTCATGGAATCAGTGGATGCGGGCGGCTTCCATTGTCCCAGCGCCTGTCTATTTTTTGCCATCCAAATAAAACACCCCCGCACTTTTTGTGAAGTCCGCGCATCAATCTACAAAATATCTCTACACCTCTTGTAAAATAGGACCTTTCTTTGCAGGGCCTAGGTCATCCAAAATACTCAAAGTTAGAAGTCAAAAACCCGCAGGTCACAATTGTTCATTGTCTTAACAACTCAACACTCTGTTTTGGCTCTCAAATCTCTATAGTATTAAATATTTTGAGGGCATACAAAATATTCATGGGCCCGTTGCACTTTTTCCTCCCTATTCTGTGTGATGCACCAATGTGCAATGTGTTGAATTGTCAAAAACAGAGGGCGCCATCACTGTCACTCACAAACCCACGGACATAATGTGTGTGCACATACGTGATCCCCGGCCCCAGGAAAGTCTTGGATCATAATTGGTCTTGCTACTTACTTAACCTAGTGTATCAAACCAATATAGCATTTACAATAAACACTTAGTTATAAAATGTCAAAAGGCTGTATATACTGCTTAAAATTACCCGGATGTACACACAAAGTCAATTGACGCCGAGATACGACTTTGTTGCAGAATCGAGTCACTACTTTGTTGCAAGGACAGGACGATATGTAAATTCGAAGGGGGGTTGTTGTTGACCTTCGGCATTATAGAAGGGAGGGAATTCATGCAGTTTGAAATTGTCAAAGGAAAGATATACACATTTATTGACCCAATTAAAACACCTAACATCACACTTCAAAAAATCTGGCTTGCACTACTTTTAGAGTTATTTTCCCTTTACGAGCTTTTTACGCAACATAAACGCTTTTACATGCGCACTATATCTGTATGTTCAGTTGGGTTTGTGTGGACTTACAAGATGACAGATCATGGTCAGACAGTAGCCAAGTGTGACTTCAGTGCAAAGGGTCTAGTACAGGGTAATTGATCAAAAGATGTAATTGAGTACAATTGTGGTGCCTTCATACTCTGTCATTGTATATAGGGACATTGTCGATAGTGGGAAAAATGTTACCTTGCAGTTTCAGGAGATTTCCATTTGGGCCTTGTATGCTTTTATAGTGCCTTTTGCACATGTTGGAATTGGGAATAGGAGTTGAATTAAATGCAGTGGTTTAACTGTGCCAAAAAATCACAACAATGTTTCATTGATTGTTTATCTGTGAGCTGTCTGAGAATAATTTGAAGCTGCATTTAAGGAAATATTATTTCAACATATGGTAGAAATATAACACTAATTTTACAGACCAAACTCCAATTGGTGTGTTATTTTTACTATAAACTATGCAATAGACATGACCCAAATATGTTAGTTGCATTTGGGGGGAATTAATAAATAGCCGAAAAATTACTGTTTCTGTTTTCTGAAAAGAAAGATGTCATATAGGTATAATATGGCAATAATATGTATAATATGTACAATATGTCATATGTGAGGATGCCTGGTTAATTTTGAAGCTAAAAATTAAACCTGAAAACAAGGCGAACACTCTTGAAAGAAGGAAAAATAATCAAATCATCTTTATCAAATTTGGGGTTTATTATCATGGTGTGATTATATGCTCTTAAATAATGTAGTAAATACTACCGATGACATTTCCTTTAATTTGCCCCAGGAATAGCTTCTGATTGAGGTAAATATGACATGATGCCAGTAGCCCTTAAAATATCACACCCCATGTCAAAGAAATGTATTAATTTTAATAATAGTTGATCACACTTTAAGCATTATCAGGACTACGAATATTCTGTGGAAATTCAGATTTATGACTTGGTCGTCTGTAATACAAACTTGTCCAGTGAAGAGGTACATTTTGTATGACCAGCATTAATTAGTTGTCTGTGAAAGACAAATATTATGTATTAAGTTCTTGAACAACAGACATTGTGAACTTATGCTCAACTGGTATAATCCCCTCAAAGTTAATTCAGTTTAATCTCGGCAATCTCGGAACTTATTTGATTATTAAGGCCTCAGCTCAGAAATCAAGATAAAACCAACCTGTGAGATTGTCAGCTCATTTCGTTGTTTCATTTGCGAGAAAACGGTAAAAATGCATACAACACTTTTGTACGCATTCCTATTGGCAGAGTTTTCGTCTCACTGAGACGAAAACTAATTTTGGAACTTATTTAATTTATTAAATAAGAATAATAACACTTTATGCTGAACTTTGTGAAGGAAACTTTTCTTCCATCATTATCTTTATACCATTTAACGTATATGTAAATCTGTGAACATTTATGTTTTTCCTCTTTACCATCTTTGACCTGGGCTTTATTTAAATTGTCTGAGAAGATTAAGGCTGTCCCGATTCCCACTACAGAGGGCGCTCTAGACACCTTACATCAATGTTTACAAGTGCCCGGATTGCGGCCAAGGTTGCAGTTGAAATTACTTATTATTAAGCACAAGGAAAATGGGTAAATACTATTTTAATGTTGTTATAGTAACTAAGTAGAAACTCGTGTGTGCTGGGCTACGGAGGAGGAATTGTAGAGTGGTTGCTCGGTCCGGAGGGGAGCTAAAGATAGCGAAAACTTGTGCACCAAACTAACTGCTAACGCATGCACTTTACTCTGTACCAAAGATTATAGAGCACCGTAGGCGCAAGATGGGGAATTGGGCCTTTATCTACTGTTGCAAAGTGAAATACGCATGGGTGCCATTTCGGCAAGTGAATGTCTGTGTTTCCCATTGATAGCAATTGTCCTTGTCTACACTGATCTGCACGTATCAGTGTTGTATCAAAAGAGAGTCACTTGCCAAATGGTGTCCAGTGAGACTTCACATTTCAGCCAGAGTTCCCAATCTTGCGCCTACGGCGCTCTATAATCTTTGCTCTGGACGGAACAGTGATGCAAGTCAGGGCATCGGCGAACATGCGATTCTTTTTAGAAAAGTTTCTTGTCAGCTGCTGCATAATGCCGTAGTTTAAATGTTTTCCTACATGAAATGCTGTTGTAAAGCCCTTGTTTAGGGATTCCAACAGTATCACACTTGTCCAGATCGTTACATGTTACGGTAGATATGGCAGTTCTAAACTCTTGTTTTCACTCTCTGACAGCTCTGTGTACAAAAATCTTAATGAACAAGCATTTGAAGGGCATTTAGAGCATTCCCACTTAGTTGTCATTTCTGTGTTGGATATCGCTGGATGGCCAAGAAAGTTTGATTTTCAGATGCAGGACTACTGGTTACTTCTTTCTGGCTGCATTGTTTCTGGAGTTATGAACCGGGAGGCTGCCGAACTAGGGGGATCATATTTTTTCCTTTTCTGTTCAGCACTCTTGCTGGGCCATTGTTCAGATACACACACAACCCCAAATTTATTGGAAGTCCCGGGTGTGGCCTCCTTCTCTGGCCCCTGATATCCTTCCTGTTTATCCCACAAACCCACACTGCCAGAGAGCACTTGAGTACTAAGGACTTTCAAACAGCGTCAAACTTGTCCAGATCTTTCCAAGATTAGTGTAGATATGGCTGTTGTTAACTCTGTTTTCATTCTCTGACAGCTCTTTGAATGAAAATCCCTTTGAACATACATTTGAAAGGCATTCGGAGCATCATCGCTTACTCTTCATTTCAGGGCAGAAGATGCTGCTGGATGGCAGAGAAAGCTTGATTTCCTGATGCAAGACTCCTGGAGCTAACTGCGGGTAAAAACAAATTTTTTTACAACCAATAATTGTGGAATTATGGATCAGGAGGCTGCCAACTTCTTTTTAGGGGTTGTTTTTTATATATATTTTAATTCTGTTTAGGCCATTGTTCGCAGCCAATGTGGATGTCTTCCCTTTCTGGCCCATGGTATTCTCCCTGTTTATCCCTCAATCCTATACTACACATTGCCAGAGAGCCCTTGGGTAGGACTTTCCAACAGTGTCACACTTGTCCAGATCCTTACAACATTAGTATTGGTGGCGCCCTTGTCATGAGGCTGCACCTCATCTATAGCTCCACTGTATATCCAATGTCCATCGTAAATTCTAGTGTTTTTAACAGTTTTTCGTCAAATTTGTGAGTATTGTTGTCTTCGTGAATATATTAAGACTTTTTTAAGTTGGATTTTATGAACTTCTATCGACACCATTGACTGCATTTTATAACTTGTATGCTGTGTTGGGCTTGTGTTTTTGAACGATTCGGCCATCTTGCTGCCTGCACACACACGCATTGCATAACAACTCGTTGACTCACAAAATGAATACCATTACCAGGTTGAGCTACACAAAAGACATGCTGATCAGTCTACGTCAATGTGTAATTAACTCTTTTGTTGGTCAGCCATTGAAGACTGATTTGTGGCAAACACTTAAGAAACTTAACATTGCTAAAGCCACAAAGAGAGGTTTCCGTGGAGGTTGTAAGCATGGACAAAAGCGTATTCAAACACGCATTACTGATCGGGGATACAGGGCGCCACCATTTCGAATTGTATCCAATAACCTTAGATCAATTGAACTCTCTCCTCGGCTATCAGCCTATTGTAGCGACAAACTACCAAAAACACGATTTGCCACTTGGAATGCTGACTCCATCAAAAATAAAACATCCGCAATAAGTGATCTGATTATTGATCAGAAACTTGACATTCTAACAATCACTGAATCCTGGTTGACTGGAGACTCTCGTGATGACCACTCACTTGCTGATCTCAACATTACTCTACCACACTTTAAGATCTACCACACCCCGCGAATTAATCAGAGAGGAGGAGGTGTCTGCATCCTTGCTCATCAGGGTTTCGAAGTCAAGCAGAATGAAACACACAGTTTCCGTTCATTTGAATACATGGATTCAATGGTATATCATCGATCATCGTCACTCAGACTGCTCACCATATATCGTCCTCCACCATCGAGGAAGAACAAGATGACAGTTAAACTATTCTTTGAAGAGTTTTCTACACTTTTAGAGACTGTGACCATTCACCAAGGTCATGTACTGATGACAGGTGATTTTAATTTCCATGTGGATGTTGCCAAGGATCATGATGCAACAGTCTTCATGGATCTTCTGGACTCATCTGGATTTCATCAGCATGTGCAGAAGTCCACACATCGTTGTGGACACACTCTGGATCTCATCATCACACGGAGATCAGGACAACTCATCTCTGACTTATCAGTTCAAACTGGGTTACCATCTGATCACAATGCAGTCAAATGCAACATCAATATGTTGCGCCCTCCCCCTGCAAAGGTCACAGTTCGCTCTCGAAACTTTCGTGAAATCGACGTGGATAAATTTCAGAAAGACATCATAAATTTGTCAGCTGACTATGAAGCTGTGGAAAACCCCACGCAGTCGATTCAAAAGTTTGAATCCGTTCTGCGTACTGTTTTAGACGACCACGCCCCAATCAAAGAACGCTCCATCATTCTTCGACCTCAGGCTCCTTGGTACACCAATGCATTACGCCAATCCAAACAGGAAAAGCGTCGTCTTGAGCGTAAGTGGCTAAAATCCAGCCTGGAGATCGACAGACAGCTTTATGCCCAGCATTGTAAAATCTATCGTCAATTGCTTGAAAAAGCCAAGCGTGATCATCATCAAGAGCAAGTCTCAAATTGTGACGACCGGCAGCTGTTCCGATTGGTAGAGCGTTTGACCAAGCCTACTTCTGCCCGTGCTTTACCCGACCATGACAATGTTAAATCTATTGCAAATGATTTTGCAGATTTCTTCGAAAGAAAGGTGGTGAACCTACTGGCTTCCCTTCCTCAAATTAACTTTTCAGATCTTTCGATCGATCTCCAGAGTCACTGTAGTACTACATTTGATTCATTTCATCCATTGTCGTGTGACAGTGTTCATAAACTCATCACAAAGTCGGTGACAAAATCATGTTCTCTCGACCCCATTCCAACTTGTCTGCTCAAACGATGTTTGGATTCACTGCTCCCGCAAATTACCCACATTGTGAATACATCACTGACAAGTGGCTACATGCCAAGCTCGCTGAAAGTTGCACAAGTTACACCTCTGCTAAAGAAGGCCAGTCTAGATCGAAATGAACTCAGTAATTATAGACCAATCTCAAATCTCAAATTTATTTCCAAAACCATTGAGCGTGCGGCTGCAACACAGTTGACCAAATACCTAGACCAGAACAATCTGCATGCACCAAAGCAGTCTGCTTATCGCAAATTTCACAGTACAGAGACAGCCTTGCTTCGCATCCAAAATGACCTTTTGAGGGCCGTCGATCAACACCAGGAAGCAGTTCTTGTCCTGCTGGACTTTTCTGCGGCGTTTGACACGATTGACCATCAAATTCTCATTGCACGCCTCCGTGACCACTATGGCATCGTCGGCACTGCCCTGGACTGGTTCGAGTCCTATCTCCAGGGACGCATGCAAGCTGTAATGCTTGGAGATGTTTTGTCGGATGATCACATACTTGAGCATGGAGTACCCCAAGGATCAGTACTAGGCCCCCTTATTTTCACAATGTACACCGCTCCACTTGGTGACATCATCAATGCTCATGGAATAAATTACATGACATATGCTGACGATACTCAACTCTACATAACTCTACAACGCCATCAACGTTCTCAAGCAGCTTCAAGACTTGAGCACTGCCTACGAGACATCAAGATTTGGACAGCCGCCAATAAGCTAATCTTGAACGACTCTAAAACAGAAGTTGTTCATGTAAGCTCCAGGTTTGTGAAAACCCCATCTTTCCAAAAGATCACGTTTGGCGACTTTGAAATCCAGACAGTAAGTGCGGCCAGGAATCTTGGGGTCGTCATCGACCAGACCCTTGATATGAAGACTCATGTGAAAAACGTTTCGAGAGCTGCATCCTTTGCTATCTACAAGATCGGCAAACTAAATCGGTACCTCGATCGTAAGTCGGTTGAGAGATTAATTCACGCATTCGTGTCTTCCAGACTGGACTATTGCAACAGTCTTCTTTACGGACTTCCAGACTCTGAAATTACCAAGTTACAGAGAGTTCAGAATTCAGCAGCTCGGCTGGTATCAAAATGTAAAAAAGTTGAGCACATCCAACCTGTCCTCCGTGAACTGCATTGGCTCCCAGTGAAGCAGCGCATAAATTACAAGATTGCGCTTTTATCGTTTAAAGCTCTTAATGACATGGCGCCAACATACATAACCGAACTCCTCACCGAATACAAACCTGGTCGCATGTTACGTTCCTCATCACAACACCTTCTTAGTCCTCCCAACGCAAGTAGAACGATCTTCTATGGGGACAGATCCTTTGCCGCATCATCAGTCAGAGTCTGGAACAGTTTACCTCACAACATTCGTGCCATGTCGTCCCTCAATAGTTTTAAAAAGGCCCTAAAAACGCTTTATTTTAAAGTGTAACATCTGTGCAAAAGTTATAAAAAAAATATAAAAAAAAAAATATAGAAAAATAAATGGTGTAGCCTATATAAATATGTTGATGAGTTTGTGAGTTTTAAGTGGTTTTAAATTTGTATTAACAATGTATAAATGTATTTCCAGCTATTTTGTTGTATATTTCTTAAATTTTTTAATCTCACTTAGTTTTTTTAAAATAGTTTCTTAGTTTGATATTCTGTAGTTTTATACATATTATTTCTGTTTTAGTTGTTAAGCGCTTTGTGATTTAGTTTTAATGTAAGGCGCTATATAAGTTTTAATTATTATTATTATTATTATTAGAGAAGATATTGCCATTCTTAAAGTCTTGTTTTCACTCTCTGACAGCTCTGTGTACAACAATCCCATTGAACATGTGTTTGATGGGCATTCGAAGCATCACTGCTAACCCGTCGTTCCCAGGTTGAAGATGACAGAGGTATTTGATTTGTGGATGCAAGGTTTCTGGAACTAACAGCAGGTAAAAACAACTTTTTTTAGAACCATTATTTGTGAAGTTATGGATCGGGAGGCTGCTGACTTTTTATGGGGCCAGTCTTTTTTTTGTTTCAATTCAGAACCCTGTCTGGGCCATTGTTCATGGGCACACAGCCCCGTCAAAACTAGGAGTTCTTAGGTGTCCACTTTCCCTGGCCCCTGGCTTTCCCACTGTCTTCCTTGAACCCTATAGTATACATTGTCAAAGAGCCGTTGAGAAGCTCTTACCAACAGTGTCACACTTGTCCTGATCCTTACAACATTGGGAAGATATTTTCATTCTAAAATGCTTGTTTTTACTCTCTGTTAGCTCTGTGTACAACACTCCCATTGAACATGTATTTGAAGGGCATATGGAGCATTACTGCTACCTTGACGTTCCAAGGTTGAAGAATTTGATTTTCGGATGCAAGGTTACTGGAGCTACATGTAACTGCAGGTAGAATCTTTATTTCTGGAGTTAGGAGCTAAAAAACACAAATTATCTGTGACCCACCCCTTCCCCCCCCCCCCCCCCGAAAACAAATTTAAGTTTTGAACCAAAATTTCAAAGTCGTTTTCGCTCTACCCAGTCAAGAGGAAATATCCCCCAGTACCAGTGCTCTAGTTTACAAGTCCGGATAAATGTAAGTTTGGGAAATAGTCACAATTTTTTCGGCTGAAACTTTTATGCGCAAAAAAACACAACTTTTACAGTAACCCAGAAAAAAGTAGGAGTTTTGAACCAAAATGTCAAAGTCCGGATAAGCGTTAGTTCGGGAAATATCCACCAGTTTTGGGGCTGAAAGTTTAAGGGTCAAAAAGCATGTATTTTTTAGTACCCCCCTAAAAAAAATTGGAGTTTTGGACCAAAATTTCAAAGTCGTTTTTGCTCTACCATGTCAAGAGGGAATATCCCCTAGTACCAGTGCTCTAATTTGCAAATCCGGATAAGCGTTAGTTCGGGAAATATCCGCATTTTTAGGCTGAAAGTTTTAGGGTAAAAAAACACATATTTTTTAGTACCCCTCTAAAAAAAATTGGAGTTTTGGACCAAAATGTCCAAGTCGTTTTTGCTCTACCATGTCAAGAGGGAATATCCCCCAGTACCAGTGCTCTAATTTGCAAGTCCGGATGAGCGTTAGTTCGGGAAACATCCACAAGTTTTGGGGCTAAAAGTTTTAGGGTCAAAAGGCATGTATTTTTTAGTACCCCCCTAAAAAAAATGGGAGTTTTGGACCAAAATGTCAATGTCGTTTTTGCTGTACCATGTCAAGAGGAATATTCCCCAGTACCAGTGCTCTAATTTGCAAATCCGGATAAGCGTTAGTTCGGGAAATATCCGCATTTTTAGGCTGAAAGTTTTAGGGTAAAAAAACACATATTTTTTAGTACCCCTCTAAAAAAAATTGGAGTTTTGGACCAAAATGTCAAAGTCGTTTTTGCTCTACCATGTCAAGAGGGAATATCCCCCAGTACCAGTGCTCTAATTTGCAAGTCCGGATGAGCGTTAGTTCGGGAAACATCCACAAGTTTTGGGGCTGAAAGTTTGAGGGTCAAAAAGCACATATTTTTTAGCACCCCTCTAAAAAATATTGGAGTTTTGGACCAAAATGTCATTGTCGTTTTTGCTCGACCATGTCAAGAGGGAATATCCCCCAGTACCAGTGCTCTAATTTGCAAATCCGGATAAGCGTTAGTTCGGGAAATATCCGCATATTTAGGCTGAAAGTTTTAGGGTAAAAAAACACAAATTTTTCAGTACCCCCCTAAAAAAAATTGGAGTTTTGGACCAAAATTTCAAAGTCATTTTTGCTCTACCATGTCAAGAAGGAATATCCCCCAGTACCAGTGCTCTAATTTGCAAGTCCGGATGAGCGTTAGTTCGGGAAACATCCACCAGTTTTGGGGCTGAAAGTTTTAGGGTCAAAAAGCACATATTTTTTAGTACCCCCCTAAAAAAAATGGGAGTTTTGGACCAAAATTTCAAAGTCGTTTTTGCTCTACCATGTCAAGAGGGAATATCCCCTAGTACCAGTGCTCTAATTTGCAAGTCCGGATGAGCGTTAGTTCGGGAAACATCCACAAGTTTTGGGGCTGAAAGTTTGAGGGTCAAAAAGCATGTATTTTTTAGTACCCCCCTAAAAAAAATTGGAGTTTTGGACCAAAATTTCAAAGTCGTTTTTGCTCTACCATGTCAAGAGGGAATATCCCCTAGTACCAATGCTCTAATTTGCAAGTCCGGATAAGCGTTAGTTCGAGAAATATCCGCATTTTTAGGCTGAAAGTTTTAGGGTCAAAAAACACAAAGTTTTCAGTACCCCCCCTAAAAAAAATTGGAGTTTTGGACCAAAATTTCAAAGTCGTTTTTGCTCTACCATGTCAAGAGGGAATATCCCCCAGTACCAGTGCTCTAATTTGCAAGTCCGGATGAGCGTTAGTTCGGGAAACATCCACAAGTTTTGGGGCTGAAAGTGTTAGGGTCAAAAAGCATGTATTTTTTAATACCCCCCTAAAAAAAATGGGAGTTTTGGACTAAAATTTCAAAGTCATTTTTGCTCTACCATGTAAAGAGGGAATATCCCCCAGTACCAGTGCTCTAATTTGCAAGTCCGGATGAGCGTTAGTTCGAGAAACATCCACAAGTTTTGGGGCTGAAAGTTTTAGGGTCAAAAAGCATGTATTTTTTAGTATCCCCCTAAAAAAAATGGGAGTTGTGGACCAAAATTTCAAAGTCATTTTGGCTCTACCATGTCAAGAGGGAATATCCCCTAGTACCAGTGCTCTAATTTGCAGGTCTGGATAAGCGTTAGTTCGGGAAATATCCACCATTTTTAGGCTGAAAGTTCTTGGGTCAAAAAACACAAATTTTTCAGTACCCCCTAAAAAAAATTGGAGTTTTGGACTAAAATATCAAAGTCATTTTGGCTCTACCATGTCAAGAGGGAATATCCCCTAGTACCAGTGCTCTAATTTACAAGTCCGGATAAGCGTTAGTTCGAGAAATATCCGCATTTTTAGGCTGAAAGTTTTAGGGTCAAAAAACACAAAATGTTCAGTACCCCCCCTAAAAAAAATTGGAGTTTTGGACCAAAATTTCAAAGTCATTTTTGCTCTACCATGTCAAGAGGGAATATCCCCCAGTACCAGTGCTCTAATTTGCAAGTCCAGATGAGCGTTAGTTCGGGAAACATCCACAAGTTTTGGGGCTGAAAGTTTGAGGGTCAAAAAGCATGTATTTTTTAGTACCCCCCTAAAAAAAATTGGAGTTTTGGACCAAATTTTCAAAGTCGTTTTTGCTCTACCATGTCAAGAGGGAATATCCCCTAGTACCAGTGCTCTAATTTGCAAGTCCGGATAAGCGTTAGTTCGAGAAATATCCGCATTTTTAGGCTGAAAGTTTTAGGGTAAAAAAACACAAAGTTTTCAGTACCCCCCCTAAAAAAAATGGGAGTTTTGGACTAAAATTTCAAAGTCTTTTTTGCTCTACCATGTCAAAGAGGGAATATCCCCCAGTACCAGTGCTCTAATTTGCAAGTCCGGATGAGCGTTAGTTCGGGAAACATCCACAAGTTTTGGGGCTGAAAGTTTTAGGGTCAAAAAGCATGTATTTTTTAGTACCCCCCTAAAAAAAATTGGAGTTTTGGACTAAAATTTCAAAGTCGTTTTTGCTCTACCATGTCAAGAGGGAATATCCCCCAGTACCATTGCTCTAATTTGCAAATCCGGATGAGCGTTAGTTCGGGAAACATCCACCAGGTTTGGGGCTGAAAGTTTTAGGGTCAAAAAGCACAAATTTTACATTACCCCCTATAAAAAATTGGAGTTTTGGACTAAAATATCAAAGTCATTTTGGCTCTACCATGTCAAGAGGGAATATCCCCTAGTACCAGTGCTCTAATTTACAAGTCCGGATAAGCGTTAGTTCGAGAAATATCCGCATTTTTAGGCTGAAAGTTTTAGGGTCAAAAAACACAAAATGTTCAGTACCCCCCCTAAAAAAAATTGGAGTTTTGGACCAAAATTTCAAAGTCTTTTTTGCTCTACCATGTCAAGAGGGAATATCCCCCAGTACCAGTGCTCTAATTTGCAAGTCCGGATGAGCGTTAGTTCGGGAAACATCCACAAGTTTTGGGGCTGAAAGTTTGAGGGTCAAAAAGCATGTATTTTTTAGTACCCCCCTAAAAAAAATTGGAGTTTTGGACCAAATTTTCAAAGTCGTTTTTGCTCTACCATGTCAAGAGGGAATATCCCCCAGTACCAGTGCTCTAATTTGCAAGTCCGGATAAGCGTTAGTTCGAGAAATATCCGCATTTTTAGGCTGAAAGTTTTAGGGTAAAAAAACACAAAGTTTTCAGTACCCCCCCTAAAAAAAATGGGAGTTTTGGACTAAAATTTCAAAGTCTTTTTTGCTCTACCATGTCAAAGAGGGAATATCCCCCAGTACCAGTGCTCTAATTTGCAAGTCCGGATGAGCGTTAGTTCGGGAAACATCCACAAGTTTTGGGGCTGAAAGTTTTAGGGTCAAAAAGCATGTATTTTTTAGTACCCCCCTAAAAAAAATTGGAGTTTTGGACTAAAAGTTCAAAGTCGTTTTTGCTCTACCATGTCAAGAGGGAATATCCCCCAGTACCATTGCTCTAATTTGCAAATCCGGATGAGCGTTAGTTCGGGAAACATCCACCAGGTTTGGGGCTGAAAGTTTTAGGGTCAAAAAGCACAAATTTTACACTACCCCCTATAAAAAATTGGAGTTTTGGACTAAAATATCAAAGTCATTTTGGCTCTACCATGTCAAGAGGGAATATCCCCTAGTACCAGTGCTCTAATTTACAAGTCCGGATAAGCGTTAGTTCGAGAAATATCCGCATTTTTAGGCTGAAAGTTTTAGGGTCAAAAAACACAAAATGTTCAGTACCCCCCCTAAAAAAAATTGGAGTTTTGGACCAAAATTTCAAAGTCATTTTTGCTCTACCATGTCAAGAGGGAATATCCCCCAGTACCAGTGCTCTAATTTGCAAGTCCAGATGAGCGTTAGTTCGGGAAACATCCACAAGTTTTGGGGCTGAAAGTTTGAGGGTCAAAAAGCATGTATTTTTTAGTACCCCCCTAAAAAAAATTGGAGTTTTGGACCAAATTTTCAAAGTCGTTTTTGCTCTACCATGTCAAGAGGGAATATCCCCTAGTACCAGTGCTCTAATTTGCAAGTCCGGATAAGCGTTAGTTCGAGAAATATCCGCATTTTTAGGCTGAAAGTTTTAGGGTAAAAAAACACAAAGTTTTCAGTACCCCCCCTAAAAAAAATGGGAGTTTTGGACCAAAATTTCAAAGTCTTTTTTGCTCTACCATGTCAAAGAGGGAATATCCCCCAGTACCAGTGCTCTAATTTGCAAGTCCGGATGAGCGTTAGTTCGGGAAACATCCACAAGTTTTGGGGCTGAAAGTTTTAGGGTCAAAAAGCATGTATTTTTTAGTACCCCCCTAAAAAAAATTGGAGTTTTTTGACTAAAATTTCAAAGTCGTTTTTGCTCTACCATGTCAAGAGGGAATATCCCCCAGTACCATTGCTCTAATTTGCAAGTCCGGATGAGCGTTAGTTCGGGAAACATCCACCAGTTTTGGGGCTGAAAGTTTTAGGGTCAAAAAGCACAAATTTTACATTACCCCCCTAAAAAAAATTGGAGTTTTGGACCAAAATTTTAAAGTCGTTTTTGCTCTACCATGTCAAGAGGGAATATCCCCCAGTACCAGTGCTCTAATTTGCAAGTCCGGATGAGCGTTAGTTTGGGAAACATCCACAAGTTTTGGGGCTGAAAGTTTCAGGGTCAAAAAGCATGTATTTTTTAGTACCCCCCTAAAAAAAATTGGAGTTTTGGACCAAAATTTCAAAGTCGTTTTTGCTCTACCATGTCAAGAGGGAATATCCCCTAGTACCAATGCTCTAATTTGCAAGTCCGGATAAGCGTTAGTTCGAGAAATATCCGCATTTTTAGGCTGAAAGTTTTAGGGTCAAAAAACACAAAGTTTTCAGTACCCCCCCTAAAAAAAATTGGAGTTTTGGACCAAAATTTCAAAGTCGTTTTTGCTCTACCATGTCAAGAGGGAATATCCCCCAGTACCAGTGCTCTAATTTGCAAGTCCGGATGAGCGTTAGTTCGGGAAACATCCACAAGTTTTGGGGCTGAAAGTGTTAGGGTCAAAAAGCATGTATTTTTTAATACCCCCCTAAAAAAAATGGGAGTTTTGGACTAAAATTTCAAAGTCATTTTTGCTCTACCATGTAAAGAGGGAATATCCCCCAGTACCAGTGCTCTAATTTGCAAGTCCGGATGAGCGTTAGTTCGAGAAACATCCACAAGTTTTGGGGCTGAAAGTTTTAGGGTCAAAAAGCATGTATTTTTTAGTATCCCCCTAAAAAAAATGGGAGTTGTGGACCAAAATTTCAAAGTCATTTTTGCTCTACCATGTCAAGAGGGAATATCCCCTAGTACCAGTGCTCTAATTTGCAGGTCTGGATAAGCGTTAGTTCGGGAAATATCCACCATTTTTAGGCTGAAAGTTCTTGGGTCAAAAAACACAAAATTTTCAGTACCCCCCTAAAAAAAATTGGAGTTTTGGACTAAAATATCAAAGTCAGTTTGGCTCTACCATGTCAAGAGGGAATATCCCCTAGTACCAGTGCTCTAATTTACAAGTCCGGATAAGCGTTAGTTCGAGAAATATCCGCATTTTTAGGCTGAAAGTTTTAGGGTCAAAAAACACAAAATGTTCAGTACCCCCCCTAAAAAAAATTGGAGTTTTGGACCAAAATTTCAAAGTCATTTTTGCTCTACCATGTCAAGAGGGAATATCCCCCAGTACCAGTGCTCTAATTTGCAAGTCCGGATGAGCGTTAGTTTGGGAAACATCCACAAGTTTTGGGGCTGAAAGTTTGAGGGTCAAAAAGCATGTATTTTTTAGTACCCCCCTAAAAAAAATTGGAGTTTTGGACCAAAATTTCAAAGTCGTTTTTGCTCTACCATGTCAAGAGGGAATATCCCCTAGTACCAATGCTCTAATTTGCAAGTCCGGATAAGCGTTAGTTCGAGAAATATCCGCATTTTTAGGCTGAAAGTTTTAGGGTCAAAAAACACAAAGTTTTCAGTACCCCCCCTAAAAAAAATTGGAGTTTTGGACCAAAATTTCAAAGTCGTTTTTGCTCTACCATGTCAAGAGGGAATATCCCCCAGTACCAGTGCTCTAATTTGCAAGTCCGGATGAGCGTTAGTTCGGGAAACATCCACAAGTTTTGGGGCTGAAAGTTTGAGGGTCAAAAAGCATGTATTTTGTAGTACCCCCCTAAAAAAAATGGGAGTTTTGGACCAAATTTTCAAAGTCGTTTTTGCTCTACCATGTCAAGAGGGAATATCCCCTAGTACCAGTGCTCTAATTTGCAAGTCCGGATAAGCGTTAGTTCGAGAAATATCCGCATTTTTAGGCTGAAAGTTTTAGGGTAAAAAAACACAAAGTTTTCAGTACCCCCCCTAAAAAAAATGGGAGTTTTGGACTAAAATTTCAAAGTCTTTTTTGCTCTACCATGTCAAAGAGGGAATATCCCCCAGTACCAGTGCTCTAATTTGCAAGTCCGGATGAGCGTTAGTTCGGGAAACATCCACAAGTTTTGGGGCTGAAAGTTTTAGGGTCAAAAAGCATGTATTTTTTAGTACCCCCCTAAAAAAAATTGGAGTTTTGGACTAAAATTTCAAAGTCGTTTTTGCTCTACCATGTCAAGAGGGAATATCCCCCAGTACCATTGCTCTAATTTGCAAATCCGGATGAGCGTTAGTTCGGGAAACATCCACCAGGTTTGGGGCTGAAAGTTTTAGGGTCAAAAAGCACAAATTTTACATTACCCCCCTAAAAAAAATTGGAGTTTTGGACTAAAATATCAAAGTCATTTTGGCTCTACCATGTCAAGAGGGAATATCCCCTAGTACCAGTGCTCTAATTTACAAGTCCGGATAAGCGTTAGTTCGAGAAATATCCGCATTTTTAGGCTGAAAGTTTTAGGGTCAAAAAACACAAAATGTTCAGTACCCCCCCTAAAAAAAATTGGAGTTTTGGACCAAAATTTCAAAGTCATTTTTGCTCTACCATGTCAAGAGGGAATATCCCCCAGTACCAGTGCTCTAATTTGCAAGTCCAGATGAGCGTTAGTTCGGGAAACATCCACAAGTTTTGGGGCTGAAAGTTTGAGGGTCAAAAAGCATTTAGTACCCCCCTAAAAAAAATTGGAGTTTTGGACCAAATTTTCAAAGTCGTTTTTGCTCTACCATGTCAAGAGGGAATATCCCCTAGTACCAGTGCTCTAATTTGCAAGTCCGGATAAGCGTTAGTTCGAGAAATATCCGCATTTTTAGGCTGAAAGTTTTAGGGTAAAAAAACACAAAGTTTTCAGTACCCCCCCTAAAAAAAATGGGAGTTTTGGACTAAAATTTCAAAGTCTTTTTTGCTCTACCATGTCAAAGAGGGAATATCCCCCAGTACCAGTGCTCTAATTTGCAAGTCCGGATGAGCGTTAGTTCGGGAAACATCCACAAGTTTTGGGGCTGAAAGTTTTAGGGTCAAAAAGCATGTATTTTTTAGTACCCCCCTAAAAAAAATTGGAGTTTTGGACTAAAATTTCAAAGTCGTTTTTGCTCTACCATGTCAAGAGGGAATATCCCCCAGTACCATTGCTCTAATTTGCAAATCCGGATGAGCGTTAGTTCGGGAAACATCCACCAGGTTTGGGGCTGAAAGTTTTAGGGTCAAAAAGCACAAATTTTACATTACCCCCTATAAAAAATTGGAGTTTTGGACTAAAATATCAAAGTCATTTTGGCTCTACCATGTCAAGAGGGAATATCCCCTAGTACCAGTGCTCTAATTTACAAGTCCGGATAAGCGTTAGTTCGAGAAATATCCGCATTTTTAGGCTGAAAGTTTTAGGGTCAAAAAACACAAAATGTTCAGTACCCCCCCTAAAAAAAATTGGAGTTTTGGACCAAAATTTCAAAGTCATTTTTGCTCTACCATGTCAAGAGGGAATATCCCCCAGTACCAGTGCTCTAATTTGCAAGTCCGGATGAGCGTTAGTTCGGGAAACATCCACAAGTTTTGGGGCTGAAAGTTTGAGGGTCAAAAAGCATGTATTTTTTAGTACCCCCCTAAAAAAAATTGGAGTTTTGGACCAAATTTTCAAAGTCGTTTTTGCTCTACCATGTCAAGAGGGAATATCCCCCAGTACCAGTGCTCTAATTTGCAAGTCCGGATAAGCGTTAGTTCGAGAAATATCCGCATTTTTAGGCTGAAAGTTTTAGGGTAAAAAAACACAAAGTTTTCAGTACCCCCCCTAAAAAAAATGGGAGTTTTGGACCAAAATTTCAAAGTCATTTTTGCTCTACCATGTCAAAGAGGGAATATCCCCCAGTACCAGTGCTCTAATTTGCAAGTCCGGATGAGCGTTAGTTCGGGAAACATCCACAAGTTTTGGGGCTGAAAGTTTTAGGGTCAAAAAGCATGTATTTTTTAGTACCCCCCTAAAAAAAATTGGAGTTTTGGACTAAAATTTCAAAGTCGTTTTTGCTCTACCATGTCAAGAGGGAATATCCCCCAGTACCATTGCTCTAATTTGCAAATCCGGATGAGCGTTAGTTCGGGAAACATCCACCAGTTTTGGGGCTGAAAGTTTTAGGGTCAAAAAGCACAAATTTTACATTACCCCCCTAAAAAAAATTGGAGTTTTGGACCAAAATTTTAAAGTCGTTTTTGCTCTACCATGTCAAGAGGGAATATCCCCCAGTACCGGTGCTCTAATTTGCAAGTCCGGATGAGCGTTAGTTTGGGAAACATCCACAAGTTTTGGGGCTGAAAGTTTGAGGGTCAAAAAGCATGTATTTTTTAGTACCCCCCTAAAAAAAATTGGAGTTTTGGACCAAAATTTCAAAGTCGTTTTTGCTCTACCATGTCAAGAGGGAATATCCCCTAGTACCAATGCTCTAATTTGCAAGTCCGGATAAGCGTTAGTTCGAGAAATATCCGCATTTTTAGGCTGAAAGTTTTAGGGTCAAAAAACACAAAGTTTTCAGTACCCCCCCTAAAAAAAATTGGAGTTTTGGACCAAAATTTCAAAGTCGTTTTTGCTCTACCATGTCAAGAGGGAATATCCCCCAGTACCAGTGCTCTAATTTGCAAGTCCGGATGAGCGTTAGTTCGGGAAACATCCACAAGTTTTGGGGCTGAAAGTGTTAGGGTCAAAAAGCATGTATTTTTTAATACCCCCCTAAAAAAAATGGGAGTTTTGGACTAAAATTTCAAAGTCATTTTTGCTCTACCATGTAAAGAGGGAATATCCCCCAGTACCAGTGCTCTAATTTGCAAGTCCGGATGAGCGTTAGTTCGAGAAACATCCACAAGTTTTGGGGCTGAAAGTTTTAGGGTCAAAAAGCATGTATTTTTTAGTATCCCCCTAAAAAAAATGGGAGTTGTGGACCAAAATTTCAAAGTCATTTTTGCTCTACCATGTCAAGAGGGAATATCCCCTAGTACCAGTGCTCTAATTTGCAGGTCTGGATAAGCGTTAGTTCGGGAAATATCCACCATTTTTAGGCTGAAAGTTCTTGGGTCAAAAAACACAAAATTTTCAGTACCCCCCTAAAAAAAATTGGAGTTTTGGACTAAAATATCAAAGTCAGTTTGGCTCTACCATGTCAAGAGGGAATATCCCCTAGTACCAGTGCTCTAATTTACAAGTCCGGATAAGCGTTAGTTCGAGAAATATCCGCATTTTATGGCTGAAAGTTTTAGGGTCAAAAAACACAAAATGTTCAGTACCCCCCCTAAAAAAAATTGGAGTTTTGGACCAAAATTTCAAAGTCATTTTTGCTCTACCATGTCAAGAGGGAATATCCCCCAGTACCAGTGCTCTAATTTGCAAGTCCAGATGAGCGTTAGTTCGGGAAACATCCACAAGTTTTGGGGCTGAAAGTTTGAGGGTCAAAAAGCATGTATTTTGTAGTACCCCCCTAAAAAAAATTGGAGTTTTGGACCAAATTTTCAAAGTCGTTTTTGCTCTACCATGTCAAGAGGGAATATCCCCTAGTACCAGTGCTCTAATTTGCAAGTCCGGATAAGCGTTAGTTCGAGAAATATCCGCATTTTTAGGCTGAAAGTTTTAGGGTAAAAAAACACAAAGTTTTCAGTACCCCCCCTAAAAAAAATGGGAGTTTTGGACTAAAATTTCAATGTCTTTTTTGCTCTACCATGTCAAAGAGGGAATATCCCCCAGTACCAGTGCTCTAATTTGCAAGTCCGGATGAGCGTTAGTTCGGGAAACATCCACAAGTTTTGGGGCTGAAAGTTTTAGGGTCAAAAAGCATGTATTTTTTAGTACCCCCCTAAAAAAAATTGGAGTTTTGGACTAAAATTTCAAAGTCGTTTTTGCTCTACCATGTCAAGAGGGAATATCCCCCAGTACCATTGCTCTAATTTGCAAATCCGGATGAGCGTTAGTTCGGGAAACATCCACCAGGTTTGGGGCTGAAAGTTTTAGGGTCAAAAAGCACAAATTTTACATTACCCCCCTAAAAAAAATTGGAGTTTTGGACTAAAATATCAAAGTCATTTTTGCTCTACCATGTCAAGAGGGAATATCCCCTAGTACCAGTGCTCTAATTTACAAGTCCGGATAAGCGTTAGTTCGAGAAATATCCGCATTTTTAGGCTGAAAGTTTTAGGGTCAAAAAACACAAAATGTTCAGTACCCCCCCTAAAAAAAATTGGAGTTTTGGACCAAAATTTCAAAGTCATTTTTGCTCTACCATGTCAAGAGGGAATATCCCCCAGTACCAGTGCTCTAATTTGCAAGTCCAGATGAGCGTTAGTTCGGGAAACATCCACAAGTTTTGGGGCTGAAAGTTTGAGGGTCAAAAAGCATGTATTTTTTAGTACCCCCCTAAAAAAAATTGGAGTTTTGGACCAAATTTTCAAAGTCGTTTTTGCTCTACCATGTCAAGAGGGAATATCCCCTAGTACCAGTGCTCTAATTTGCAAGTCCGGATAAGCGTTAGTTCGAGAAATATCCGCATTTTTAGGCTGAAAGTTTTAGGGTAAAAAAACACAAAGTTTTCAGTACCCCCCCTAAAAAAAATGGGAGTTTTGGACCAAAATTTCAAAGTCATTTTTGCTCTACCATGTCAAAGAGGGAATATCCCCCAGTACCAGTGCTCTAATTTGCAAGTCCGGATGAGCGTTAGTTCGGGAAACATCCACAAGTTTTGGGGCTGAAAGTTTTAGGGTCAAAAAGCATGTATTTTTTAGTACCCCCCTAAAAAAAATTGGAGTTTTGGACTAAAATTTCAAAGTCGTTTTTGCTCTACCATGTCAAGAGGGAATATCCCCCAGTACCATTGCTCTAATTTGCAAATCCGGATGAGCGTTAGTTCGGGAAACATCCACCAGTTTTGGGGCTGAAAGTTTTAGGGTCAAAAAGCACAAATTTTACATTACCCCCCTAAAAAAAATTGGAGTTTTGGACCAAAATTTTAAAGTCGTTTTTGCTCTACCATGTCAAGAGGGAATATCCCCCAGTACCAGTGCTCTAATTTGCAAGTCCGGATGAGCGTTAGTTTGGGAAACATCCACAAGTTTTGGGGCTGAAAGTTTGAGGGTCAAAAAGCATGTATTTTTTAGTACCCCCCTAAAAAAAATTGGAGTTTTGGACCAAAATTTCAAAGTCGTTTTTGCTCTACCATGTCAAGAGGGAATATCCCCTAGTACCAATGCTCTAATTTGCAAGTCCGGATAAGCGTTAGTTCGAGAAATATCCGCATTTTTAGGCTGAAAGTTTTAGGGTCAAAAAACACAAAGTTTTCAGTACCCCCCCTAAAAAAAATTGGAGTTTTGGACCAAAATTTCAAAGTCGTTTTTGCTCTACCATGTCAAGAGGGAATATCCCCCAGTACCAGTGCTCTAATTTGCAAGTCCGGATGAGCGTTAGTTCGGGAAACATCCACAAGTTTTGGGGCTGAAAGTGTTAGGGTCAAAAAGCATGTATTTTTTAATACCCCCCTAAAAAAAATGGGAGTTTTGGACTAAAATTTCAAAGTCATTTTTGCTCTACCATGTAAAGAGGGAATATCCCCCAGTACCAGTGCTCTAATTTGCAAGTCCGGATGAGCGTTAGTTCGAGAAACATCCACAAGTTTTGGGGCTGAAAGTTTTAGGGTCAAAAAGCATGTATTTTTTAGTATCCCCCTAAAAAAAATGGGAGTTGTGGACCAAAATTTCAAAGTCATTTTTGCTCTACCATGTCAAGAGGGAATATCCCCTAGTACCAGTGCTCTAATTTGCAGGTCTGGATAAGCGTTAGTTCGGGAAATATCCACCATTTTTAGGCTGAAAGTTCTTGGGTCAAAAAACACAAAATTTTCAGTACCCCCCTAAAAAAAATTGGAGTTTTGGACTAAAATATCAAAGTCAGTTTGGCTCTACCATGTCAAGAGGGAATATCCCCTAGTACCAGTGCTCTAATTTACAAGTCCGGATAAGCGTTAGTTCGAGAAATATCCGCATTTTTAGGCTGAAAGTTTTAGGGTCAAAAAACACAAAATGTTCAGTACCCCCCCTAAAAAAAATTGGAGTTTTGGACCAAAATTTCAAAGTCATTTTTGCTCTACCATGTCAAGAGGGAATATCCCCCAGTACCAGTGCTCTAATTTGCAAGTCCAGATGAGCGTTAGTTCGGGAAACATCCACAAGTTTTGGGGCTGAAAGTTTGAGGGTCAAAAAGCATGTATTTTGTAGTACCCCCCTAAAAAAAATTGGAGTTTTGGACCAAATTTTCAAAGTCGTTTTTGCTCTACCATGTCAAGAGGGAATATCCCCTAGTACCAGTGCTCTAATTTGCAAGTCCGGATAAGCGTTAGTTCGAGAAATATCCGCATTTTTGGGCTGAAAGTTTTAGGGTAAAAAAACACAAAGTTTTCAGTACCCCCCCTAAAAAAAATGGGAGTTTTGGACTAAAATTTCAATGTCTTTTTTGCTCTACCATGTCAAAGAGGGAATATCCCCCAGTACCAGTGCTCTAATTTGCAAGTCCGGATGAGCGTTAGTTCGGGAAACATCCACAAGTTTTGGGGCTGAAAGTTTTAGGGTCAAAAAGCATGTATTTTTTAGTACCCCCCTAAAAAAAATTGGAGTTTTGGACTAAAATTTCAAAGTCGTTTTTGCTCTACCATGTCAAGAGGGAATATCCCCCAGTACCAGTGCTCTAATTTGCAAATCCGGATGAGCGTTAGTTCGGGAAACATCCACCAGGTTTGGGGCTGAAAGTTTTAGGGTCAAAAAGCACAAATTTTACATTACCCCCCTAAAAAAAATTGGAGTTTTGGACTAAAATATCAAAGTCATTTTGGCTCTACCATGTCAAGAGGGAATATCCCCTAGTACCAGTGCTCTAATTTACAAGTCCGGATAAGCGTTAGTTCGAGAAATATCCGCATTTTTAGGCTGAAAGTTTTAGGGTCAAAAAACACAAAATGTTCAGTACCCCCCCTAAAAAAAATTGGAGTTTTGGACCAAAATTTCAAAGTCATTTTTGCTCTACCATGTCAAGAGGGAATATCCCCCAGTACCAGTGCTCTAATTTGCAAGTCCAGATGAGCGTTAGTTCGGGAAACATCCACAAGTTTTGGGGCTGAAAGTTTGAGGGTCAAAAAGCATGTATTTTTTAGTACCCCCCTAAAAAAAATTGGAGTTTTGGACCAAATTTTCAAAGTCGTTTTTGCTCTACCATGTCAAGAGGGAATATCCCCTAGTACCAGTGCTCTAATTTGCAAGTCCGGATAAGCGTTAGTTCGAGAAATATCCGCATTTTTAGGCTGAAAGTTTTAGGGTAAAAAAACACAAAGTTTTCAGTACCCCCCCTAAAAAAAATGGGAGTTTTGGCCTAAAATTTCAAAGTCTTTTTTGCTCTACCATGTCAAAGAGGGAATATCCCCCAGTACCAGTGCTCTAATTTGCAAGTCCGGATGAGCGTTAGTTCGGGAAACATCCACAAGTTTTGGGGCTGAAAGTTTTAGGGTCAAAAAGCATGTATTTTTTAGTACCCCCCTAAAAAAAATTGGAGTTTTGGACTAAAATTTCAAAGTCGTTTTTGCTCTACCATGTCAAGAGGGAATATCCCCCAGTACCATTGCTCTAATTTGCAAGTCCGGATGAGCGTTAGTTCGGGAAACATCCACAAGTTTTGGGGCTGAAAGTGTTAGGGTCAAAAAGCATGTATTTTTTAATACCCCCCTAAAAAAAATGGGAGTTTTGGACTAAAATTTCAAAGTCATTTTTGCTCTACCATGTAAAGAGGGAATATCCCCCAGTACCAGTGCTCTAATTTGCAAGTCCGGATGAGCGTTAGTTCGAGAAACATCCACAAGTTTAGGGGCTGAAAGTTTTAGGGTCAAAAAGCATGTATTTTTTAGTATCCCCCTAAAAAAAATGGGAGTTGTGGACCAAAATTTCAAAGTCATTTTTGCTCTACCATGTCAAGAGGGAATATCCCCTAGTACCAGTGCTCTAATTTGCAGGTCTGGATAAGCGTTAGTTCGGGAAATATCCACCATTTTTAGGCTGAAAGTTCTTGGGTCAAAAAACACAAAATTTTCAGTACCCCCCTAAAAAAAATTGGAGTTTTGGACTAAAATATCAAAGTCAGTTTGGCTCTACCATGTCAAGAGGGAATATCCCCTAGTACCAGTGCTCTAATTTACAAGTCCGGATAAGCGTTAGTTCGAGAAATATCCGCATTTTTAGGCTGAAAGTTTTAGGGTCAAAAAACACAAAATGTTCAGTACCCCCCCTAAAAAAAATTGGAGTTTTGGACCAAAATTTCAAAGTCATTTTTGCTCTACCATGTCAAGAGGGAATATCCCCCAGTACCAGTGCTCTAATTTGCTAGTCCAGATGAGCGTTAGTTCGGGAAACATCCACAAGTTTTGGGGCTGAAAGTTTTAGGGTCAAAAAGTACATATTTTTTAGTCCCCCCCCAAAAAAAAATTGGAGTTTTGGACCAAAATTTCAAAGTCGTTTTTGCTCTACTATGTCAAGAGGGAATATCCCCCAGTACCAGTGCTCTAATTTGCAAGTCTGGATGAGCGTTAGTTCGGGAAACATCCACAAGTTTTGGGGCTGAAAGTTTTAGGGTCAAAAAGCATGTATTTTTTAGTACCCCCCTAAAAAAAATGGGAGTTTTGGACCAAAATTTCAAAGTCGTTTTTGCTCTACCATGTCAAGAGGGAATATCCCCTAGTACCAGTGCTCTAATTTGCAAGTCCGGATAAGCGTTAGTTCGAGAAATATCCGCATTTTTAGGCTGAAAGTTTTAGGGTCAAAAAACACAAATTTTTCAGTACCCCCCCTAAAAAAAGTTGGAGTTTTGGACCTAAATTTCAAAGTCATTTTTGCTCTACCATGTCAAGAGGGAATATCCCCTAGTACCAGTGCTCTAATTTGCAAGTCCGGATAAGAGTTAGTTCGACAAATATCCGCATTTTTAGGCTGAAAGTTTTAGGGTCAAAAAACACAAATTTTTCAGTACCCCCCTAAAAAAAAATTGGAGTTTTGGACTTAAATTTCAAAGTCATTTTTGCTCTACCATGTCAAGAGGGAATATCCCCTAGTACCAGTGCTCTAATTTGCAAGTCCGGATAAGAGTTAGTTCGAGAAATATCCGCATTTTTAGGCTGAAAGTTTTAGGGTCAAAAAACACAAATTTTTCAGTACCCCCCCTAAAAAAATTGGAGTTTTGGACCTAAATTTCAAAGTCATTTTTGCTCTACCATGTCAAGAGGGAATATCCCCCAGTACCAGTGCTCTAAATTGCAAGTCCGGATGAGCGTTAGTTCGGGAAACATCCACCAGTTTTGGGGCTGAAAGTTTTAGTGTCAAAAAGCATGTATTTTTTAGTACCCCCCTAAAAAAAATGGGAGTTTTGGACCAAAATTTCAAAGTCGTTTTTGCTCTACCTTGTCAAGAGGGAATATTCCCTAGTACCAGTGCTCTAATTTGCAAGTCTGGATGAGCGTTAGTTCGGGAAACATCCATAAGTTTTAGGGCTGAAAAATTTAGGGTCAAAAAGCATGTATTTTTTAGTACCCCCTTAAAAAAAATGGGAGTTTTGGACCAAAATTTCAAAGTCATTTTTGCTCTACCATGTCAAGAGGGAATATCCCCTAGTACCAGTGCTCTAATTTGCAAGTCCGGATGAGCGTTAGTTCGGGAAACATCCACCAGTTTTGGGGCTGAAAGTTTTAGGGTCAAAAAGCATGTATTTTTTAGTACCCCCCTAAAAAAAATGGGAGTTTTGGACCAAAATTTCAAAGTCGTTTTTGCTCTACCATGTCAAGAGGGAATATCCCCTAGTACCAGTGCTCTAATTTGCAAGTCCGGATAAGCGTTAGTTCGAGAAATATCCGCATTTTTAGGCTGAAAGTTTAAGGGTCAAAAAACACAAAGTTTTCAGTACCCCCCCTAAAAAAAATTGGAGTTTTGGACCAAAATTTCAAAGTCATTTTTGCTTTACCATGTCAAGAGAGAATATCCCCTAGAACCAGTGCTCTAATTTGCAAGTCCGGATAAGCGTTAGTTCGAGAAATATCCGCATTTTTAGGCTGAAAGTTTTAGGGTCAAAAAACACAAATTTTTCAGTAACCCCCCTAAAAAAAATTGGAGTTTTGGACCTAAATTTCAAAGTCATTTTTGCTCTGCCATGTCAAGAGGGAATATCCCCTAGTACCAGTGCTCTAATTTGCAAGTCCGGATAAGAGTTAGTTCGAGAAATATACGCATTTTTAGGCTGAAAGTTTTAGGGTCAAAAAACACAAATTTTTCAGTACCCCCCTAAAAAAAAATGGGAGTTTCGGACCAAAATTTCAAAGTCATTTTAGCTCTACCATGTAAAGAAGGAATATCCCCCAGTACCAGTGCTCTATTTTGCTAGTCCGGATGAGCGTTAGTTCGGGAAACATCCACCAGTTTTGGGGCTGAAAGTTTTAGGGTCAAAAAGTACATATTTTTTAGTACCCCCCTAAAAAAAATGGGAGTTTTGGACTAAAATTTCAAAGTCGTTTTTGCTCTACCATGTCAAGAGGGAATATCCCCCAGTACCAGTGCTCTAATTTGCAAGTCCGGATGAGCGTTAGTTCGGGAAACATCCACAAGTTTTGGGGCTGAAATTTTTGGGTCAAAAAGCATGTATTTTTTAGTACCCCCCTAAAAAAAATGGGAGTTTTGGACCAAAATTTCAAAGTCGTTTTTGCTCTACCATGTCAAGAGGGAATATCCCCCAGTACCAGTGCTCTAATTTGCAAGTCCGGATGAGCGTTAGTTCGGGAAACATCCACCAGTTTTGGGGCTGAAAGTTTTAGGGTCAAAAAGCATGTATTTTTTAGTACCCCCCTAAAAAAAATGGGAGTTTTGGACTAAAATTTCAAAGTCATTTTTGCTCTACCATGTCAAGAGGGATTATCCCCTAGTACCAGTGCTCTAATTTGCAAGTCCGGATAAGCGTTAGTTCGAGAAATATCCGCATTTTTAGGCTGAAAGTTTTAGGGTCAAAAAACACAAATTTTTCAGTACCCCCCTAAAAAAAAATGGGAGTTTCGGACCAAAATTTCAAAGTCATTTTTGCTCTACCATGTAAAGAAGGAATATCCCCCAGTACCAGTGCTCTATTTTGCTAGTCCGGATGAGCGTTAGTTCGGGAAACATCCACCAGTTTTGGGGCTGAAAGTTTTAGGGTCAAAAAGTACATATTTTTTAGTACCCCCCTAAAAAAAATGGGAGTTTTGGACTAAAATTTCAAAGTCGTTTTTGCTCTACCATGTCAAGAGGGAATATCCCCCAGTACCAGTGCTCTAATTTGCAAGTCCGGATGAGCGTTAGTTCGGGAAACATCCACAAGTTTTGGGGCTGAAATTTTTGGGTCAAAAAGCATGTATTTTTCAGTACCCCCCTAAAAAAAATTGGAGTTTTGGACCAAAATTTCAAAGTCGTTTTTGCTCTACCATGTCAAGAGAGAATATCCCGTAGTACCAGTGCTCTAATTTGCAAGTCCGGATAAGCGTTAGTTCGAGAAATATCCGCATTTTTAGGCTGAAAGTTTTAGGGTCAAAAAACACAAATTTTTCAGTACCCCCCTAAAAAAAAATGGGAGTTTTGGACTAAAATTTCAAAGTCGTTTTTGCTCTACCATATCAAGAGGGAATATCCCCCAGTACCAGTGCTCTAATTTGCAAGTCCGGATGAGCGTTAGTTCGGGAAACATCCACAAGTTTTGGGGCTGAAAGTTTTAGGGTCAAAAAACACAAATTTTTCAGTACTCCCCTAAAAAAAAATGGGAGTTTTGGACCTAAATTTCAAAGTCATTTTTGCTCTACCATGTCAAGAGGGAATATTCCCCAGTACCAGTGCTCTAAATTGCAAGTCCGGATGAGCGTTAGTTCGGGAAACATCCACCAGTTTTGGGGCTGAAAGTTTTAGGGTCAAAAAGCATGTATTTTTTAGTACCCCCCTAAAAAAAATGGGAGTTTTGGACCAAAATTTCAAAGTCGTTTTTGCTCTACCTTGTCAAGAGGGAATATTCCCTAGTACCAGTGCTCTAATTTGCAAGTCTGGATGAGCGTTAGTTCGGGAAACATCCATAAGTTTTAGGGCTGAAAGTTTTAGGGTCAAAAAGCATGTATTTTTTAGTACCCCCCTAAAAAAAATGGGAGTTTTGGACTAAAATTTCAAAGTCATTTTTGCTCTACCATGTCAAGAGGGATTATCCCCTAGTACCAGTGCTCTAAATTGCAAGTCCGGATGAGCGTTAGTTCAGGAAACATCCACCAGTTTTGGGGCTGAAAGTTTTAGGGTCAAAAAGCATATATTTTTTAGTACCCCCCAAAAAAAAATGGGAGTTTTGGACCAAAATTTCAAAGTCGTTTTTGCTCTACCATGTCAAGAGAGAATATCCCCCAGTACCAGTGCTCTAATTTGCAAGTCCGGATGAGCGTTAGTTCGGGAAACATCCACCAGTTTTGGGGCTGAAAGTTTTAGGGTCAAAAAGTACATACTTTTTTGTACCCCCTAAAAAAAATTGGAGTTTTGGACTAAAATTTCAAAGTCGTTTTTGCTCTACCATGTCAAGAGGGAATATCCCCCAGTACCAGTGCTCTAATTTGCAAATCCTGATGAGCGTTAGTTCGGGAAACATCCACCAGTTTTGGGGCTGAAAATTTTAGGGTCAAAAAGCATGTATTTTTTAGTACCCCCCTAAAAAAAATGGGAGTTTTGGACCAAAATTTCAAAGTCGTTTTTGCTCTACCATGTCAAGAGGGAATATCCCCTAGTACCAGTGCTCTAATTTGCAAGTCCGGATAAGCGTTAGTTCGAGAAATATCCGCATTTTTAGGCTGAAAGTTTTAGGGTCAAAAAACACAAATTTTTCAGTACCCCCCCTAAAAAAAATTGGAGTTTTGGACCTAAATTTCAAAGTCATTTTTGCTCTACCATGTCAAGAGGGAATATCCCCTAGTACCAGTGCTCTAATTTGCAAGTCCGGATAAGAGTTAGTTCGAGAAATATCCGCATTTTTAGGCTGAAAGTTTTAGGGTCAAAAAACACAAATTTTTCAGTACCCCCCTAAAAAAAAATGGGAGTTTCGGACCAAAATTTCAAAGTCATTTTTGCTCTACCATGTAAAGAAGGAATATCCCCCAGTACCAGTGCTCTATTTTGCTAGTCCGGATGAGCGTTAGTTCGGGAAACATCCACCAGTTTTGGGGCTGAAAGTTTTAGGGTCAAAAAGTACATATTTTTTAGTACCCCCCTAAAAAAAATGGGAGTTTTGGACTAAAATTTCAAAGTCGTTTTTGCTCTACCATGTCAAGAGGGAATATCCCCCAGTACCAGTGCTCTAATTTGCAAGTCCGGATGAGCGTTAGTTCGGGAAACATCCACAAGTTTTGGGGCTGAAATTTTTGGGTCAAAAAGCATGTATTTTTCAGTACCCCCCTAAAAAAAATGGGAGTTTTGGACCAAAATTTCAAAGTCGTTTTTGCTCTACCATGTCAAGAGAGAATATCCCGTAGTACCAGTGCTCTAATTTGCAAGTCCGGATAAGCGTTAGTTCGAGAAATATCCGCATTTTTAGGCTGAAAGTTTTAGGGTCAAAAAACACAAATTTTTCAGTACCCCCCTAAAAAAAAATGGGAGTTTTGGACTAAAATTTCAAAGTCGTTTTTGCTCTACCATATCAAGAGGGAATATCCCCCAGTACCAGTGCTCTAATTTGCAAGTCCGGATGAGCGTTAGTTCGGGAAACATCCACAAGTTTTGGGGCTGAAAGTTTTAGGGTCAAAAAACACAAATTTTTCAGTACTCCCCTAAAAAAAAATGGGAGTTTTGGACTAAAATTTCAAAGTCGTTTTTGCTCTACCATATCAAGAGGGAATATCCCCCAGTACCATTGCTCTAATTTGCAAGTCCGGATAAGCGTTAGTTCGAGAAATATCCGCATTTTTAGGCTGAAAGTTTTAGGGTCAAAAAACACAAATTTTTCAGTACCCCCCTAAAAAAAAATTGGAGTTTTGGACTAAAATTTCAAAGTCATTTTTGCTCTACCATGTAAAGAGGGAATATCCCCCAGTACCAGTGCTCTAATTTGCTAGTCCGGATGAGCGATAGTTCGGGAAACGTCCACCAGTTTTGGGGCTGAAAGTTTTAGGGTCAAAAAGTACATATTTTTTAGTACCCCCCTAAAAAAAATTGGAGTTTTGGACCAAAATTTCAAAGTCGTTTTTGCTCTACCATGTCAAGAGGGAATATCCCCCAGTACCAGTGCTCTAATTTGCAAGTCCGGATGAGCGTTAGTTCGGGAAACATCCACAAGTTTTGGGGCTGAAAGTTTTAGGGTCAAAAAGCACAAATTTTTTAGTACCCCCCTAAAAAAAATTGGAGTTTTGGACCAAAATTTCAAAGTCGTTTTTGCTCTACCATGTCAAGAGGGAATATCCCCCAGTACCAGTGCTCTAATTTGCAAGTCCGGATGAGCGTTAGTTCGGGAAACATCCACAAGTTTTGGGGCTGAAATTTTTGGGTCAAAAAGCATGTATTTTTTAGTACCCCCCTAAAAAAAATGGGAGTTTTGGACCAAAATTTCAAAGTCGTTTTTGCACTACAATGTCAATAGGGAATATTCCCCAGTACCAGTGCTCTAAATTGCAAGTCCGGATGAGCGTTAGTTCGGGAAACATCCACCAGTTTTGGGGCTGAAAGTTTTAGGGTCAAAAAGCATGTATTTTTTAGTACCCCCCTAAAAAAAATGGGAGTTTTGGACCAAAATTTCAAAGTCGTTTTTGCTCTACCTTGTCAAGAGGGAATATTCCCTAGTACCAGTGCTCTAATTTGCAAGTCTGGATGAGCGTTAGTTAGGGAAACATCCATAAGTTTTAGGGCTGAAAGTTTTAGGGTCAAAAAGCATGTATTTTTTAGTACCCCCCTAAAAAAAATGGAGTTTTGGACCTAAATTTCAAAGTCATTTTTGCTCTAACATGTCAAGAGGGAATATCCCCCAGTACCAGTGCTCTAATTTGCTAGTCCGGATGAGCGATAGTTCGGGAAACATCCACCAGTTTTGGGGCTGAAAGTTTTAGGGTCAAAAAGTACATATTTTTTAGTCCCCCCCAAAAAAAAATTGGAGTTTTGGACCAAAATTTCAAAGTCGTTTTTGCTCTACCATGTCAAGAGGGAATATCCCCCAGTACCAGTGCTCTAATTTGCAAGTCCGGATGAGCGTTAGTTCGGGAAACATCCACAAGTTTTGGGGCTGAAAGTTTTAGGGTCAAAAAGCATGTATTTTTTAGTACCCCCCTAAAAAAAATGGGAGTTTTGGACCAAAATTTCAAACTCGTGTTTGCTCTACCATGTCAAGAGGGAATATCCCCTAGTACCAGTGCTCTAATTTGCAAGTCCGGATAAGCGTTAGTTCGAGAAATATCCGCATTTTTAGGCTGAAAGTTTTAGGGTCAAAAAACAAAAATTTTTCAGTACCCCCCCTAAAAAAAATTGGAGTTTTGGACCTAAATTTCAAAGTCATTTTTGCTCTACCATGTCAAGAGGGAATATCCCCTAGTACCAGTGCTCTAATTTGCAAGTCCGGATAAGAGTTAGTTCGAGAAATATCCGCATTTTTAGGCTGAAAGTTTTAGGGTCAAAAAACACAAATTTTTCAGTACCCCCCTAAAAAAAAATGGGAGTTTTGGACCAAAATTTCTAAGTCAATTTTGCTCTACCATGTAAAGAAGGAATATCCCCCAGTACCAGTGCTCTAATTTGCTAGTCCGGATGAGCGTTAGTTCGGGAAACATCCACCAGTTTTGGGGCTGAAAGTTTTAGGGTCAAAAAGTACATATTTTTTAGTACCCCCCTAAAAAAAATGGGAGTTTTGGACTAAAATTTCAAAGTCGTTTTTGCTCTACCATGTCAAGAGGGAATATCCCCCAGTACCAGTGCTCTAATTTGCAAGTCCGGATGAGCGTTAGTTCGGGAAACATCCACAAGTTTTGGGGCTGAAATTTTTGGGTCAAAAAGCATGTATTTTTTAGTACCCCCCTAAAAAAAATGGGAGTTTTGGACCAAAATTTCAAAGTCGTTTTTGCTCTACCATGTCAAGAGGGAATATCCCCCAGTACCAGTGCTCTAATTTGCTAGTCCGGATGAGCGTTAGTTCGGGAAACATCCACCAGTTTTGGGGCTGAAAGTTTTAGGGTCAAAAAGCATGTATTTTTTAGTACCCCCCTAAAAAAAATGGGAGTTTTGGACTAAAATTTCAAAGTCATTTTTGCTCTACCATGTCAAGAGGGATTATCCCCTAGTACCAGTGCTCTAATTTGCAAGTCCGGATAAGCGTTAGTTCGAGAAATATCCGCATTTTTAGGCTGAAAGTTTTAGGGTCAAAAAACACAAATTTGTCAGTACCCCCCCTAAAAAAATTGGAGTTTTGGACCTAAATTTCAAAGTCATTTTTGCTCTAACATGTCAAGAGGGAATATCCCCCAGTACCAGTGCTCTAAATTGCAAGTCCGGATGAGCGTTAGTTCGGGAAACATCCACCAGTTTTGGGGCTGAAAGTTTTAGGGTCAAAAAGCATGTATTTTTTAGTACCCCCCTAAAAAAAATGGGAGTTTTGGACCAAAATTTCAAAGTCGTTTTTGCTCTACCTTGTCAAGAGGGAATATTCCCTAGTACCAGTGCTCTAATTTGCAAGTCTGGATGAGCGTTAGTTCGGGAAACATCCATAAGTTTTAGGGCTGAAAGTTTTAGGGTCAAAAAGCATGTATTTTTTAGTACCCCCCTAAAAAAAATGGGAGTTTTGGACCAAAATTTCAAAGTCATTTTTGCTTTACCATGTCAAGAGGGAATATCCCCTAGTACCAGTGCTCTAATTTGCAAGTCCGGATGAGCGTTAGTTCGGGAAACATCCACCAGTTTTGGGGCTGAAAGTTTTAGGGTCAAAAAGTACATACTTTTTTGTACCCCCCTAAAAAAAATTGGAGTTTTGGACTAAAATTTCAAAGTCGTTTTTGCTCTACCATGTCAAGAGGGAATATCCCCCAGTACCAGTGCTCTAATTTGCAAATCCGGATGAGCGTTAGTTCGGGAAACATCCACCAGTTTTGGGGCTGAAAATTTTAGGGTCAAAAAGCATGTATTTTTTAGTACCCCCCTAAAAAAAATGGGAGTTTTGGACCAAAATTTCAAAGTCGTTTTTGCTCTACCATGTCAAGAGGGAATATCCCCTAGTACCAGTGCTCTAATTTGCAAGTCCGGATAAGCGTTAGTTCGAGAAATATCCGCATTTTTAGGCTGAAAGTTTTAGGGTCAAAAAACACAAATTTTTCAGTACCCCCCCTAAAAAAAATTGGAGTTTTGGACCTAAATTTCAAAGTCATTTTTGCTCTACCATGTCAAGAGAGAATATCCCCCAGTACCAGTGCTCTAATTTGCAAGTCCGGATGAGCGTTAGTTCGGGAAACATCCACCAGTTTTGGGGCTGAAAGTTTTAGGGTCAAAAAGTACATGCTTTTTTGTACCCCCCTAAAAAAAATTGGAGTTTTGGACTAAAATTTCAAAGTCGTTTTTGCTCTACCATGTCAAGAGGGAATATCCCCCAGTACCAGTGCTCTAAATTGCAAGTCCGGATGAGCGTTAGTTCGGGAAACATCCACCAGTTTTGGGGCTGAAAGTTTTAGGGTCAAAAAGCATGTATTTTTTAGTACCCCCCTAAAAAAAATGGGAGTTTTGGACCAAAATTTCAAAGTCGTTTTTGCTCTACCTTGTCAAGAGGGAATATTCCCTAGTACCAGTGCTCTAATTTGCAAGTCTGGATGAGCGTTAGTTCGGGAAACATCCATAAGTTTTAGGGCTGAAAGTTTTAGGGTCAAAAAGCATGTATTTTTTAGTACCCCCCTAAAAAAAATGGGAGTTTTGGACCAAAATTTCAAAGTCATTTTTGCTCTACCATGTCAAGAGGGAATATCCCCTAGTACCAGTGCTCTAATTTGCAAGTCTGGATGAGCGTTAGTTCGGGAAACATCCACCAGTTTTGGGGCTGAAAGTTTTAGGGTCAAAAAGCATGTATTTTTTAGTACCCCCCTAAAAAAAATGGGAGTTTTGGACCAAAATTTCAAAGTCGTTTTTGCTCTACCATGTCAAGAGGGAATATCCCCTAGTACCAGTGCTCTAATTTGCAAGTCCGGATAAGCGTTAGTTCGAGAAATATCCGCATTTTTAGGCTGAAAGTTTTAGGGTCAAAAAACACAAAGTTTTCAGTACCCCCCCTAAAAAAAATTGGAGTTTTGGACCAAAATTTCAAAGTCATTTTTGCTCTACCATGTCAAGAGAGAATATCCCCCAGTACCAGTGCTCTAATTTGCAAGTCCGGATGAGCGTTAGTTCGGGAAACATCCACCAGTTTTGGGGCTGAAAGTTTTAGGGTCAAAAAGTACATACTTTTTTGTACCCCCCTAAAAAAAATTGGAGTTTTGGACTAAAATTTCAAAGTCGTTTTTGCTCTACCATGTCAAGAGGGAATATCCCCCAGTACCAGTGCTCTAATTTGCAAATCCGGATGAGCGTTAGTTCGGGAAACATCCACCAGTTTTGGGGCTGAAAGTTTTAGGGTCAAAAAGCATGTATTTTTTAGTACCCCCCTAAAAAAAATGGGAGTTTTGGACCAAAATTTCAAAGTCGTTTTTGCTCTACCATGTCAAGAGGGAATATTCCCTAGTACCAGTGCTCTAATTTGCAAGTCCGGATAAGCGTTAGTTCGAGAAATATCCGCATTTTTAGGCTGAAAGTTTTAGGGTCAAAAAACACAAATTTTTCAGTACCCCCCCCTAAAAAAAATTGGAGTTTTGGACCTAAATTTCAAAGTCATTTTTGCTCTACCATGTCAAGAGAGAATATCCCCCAGTACCAGTGCTCTAATTTGCAAGTCCGGATGAGCGTTAGTTCGGGAAACATCCACCAGTTTTGGGGCTGAAAGTTTTAGGGTCAAAAAGTACATACTTTTTTGTACCCCCCTAAAAAAAATTGGAGTTTTGGACTCAAATTTCAAAGTCGTTTTTGCTCTACCATGTCAAGAGGGAATATCCCCCAGTACCAGTGCTCTAATTTGCAAATCCGGATGAGCGTTAGTATTTTTTAGTACCCCCCTAAAAAAAATGGGAGTTTTGGACTAAAATTTCAAAGTCATTTTTGCTCTACCATGTCAAGAGGGATTATCCCCTAGTACCAGTGCTCTAATTTGCAAGTCCGGATAAGCGTTAGTTCGAGAAATATCCGCATTTTTAGGCTGAAAGTTTTAGGGTCAAAAAACACAAATTTGTCAGTACCCCCCCTAAAAAAATTGGAGTTTTGGACCTAAATTTCAAAGTCATTTTTGCTCTAACATGTCAAGAGGGAATATCCCCCAGTACCAGTGCTCTAAATTGCAAGTCCGGATGAGCGTTAGTTCGGGAAACATCCACCAGTTTTGGGGCTGAAAGTTTTAGGGTCAAAAAGCATGTATTTTTTAGTCCCCCCCTAAAAAAAATGGGAGTTTTGGACTAAAATTTCAAAGTCGTTTTTGCTCTACCTTGTCAAGAGGGAATATTCCCTAGTACCAGTGCTCTAATTTGCAAGTCTGGATGAGCGTTAGTTCGGGAAACATCCATAAGTTTTAGGGCTGAAAGTTTTAGGGTCAAAAAGCATGTATTTTTTAGTACCCCCCTAAAAAAAATGGGAGTTTTGGACCAAAATTTCAAAGTCATTTTTGCTCTACCATGTCAAGAGGGAATATCCCCTAGTACCAGTGCTCTAATTTGCAAGTCTGGATGAGCGTTAGTTCGGGAAACATCCACCAGTTTTGGGGCTGAAAGTTTTAGGGTCAAAAAGCATGTATTTTTTAGTACCCCCCTAAAAAAAATGGGAGTTTTGGACCAAAATTTCAAAGTCGTTTTTGCTCTACCATGTCAAGAGGGAATATCCCCTAGTACCAGTGCTCTAATTTGCAAGTCCGGATAAGCGTTAGTTCGAGAAATATCCGCATTTTTAGGCTGAAAGTTTTAGGGTCAAAAAACACAAAGTTTTCAGTACCCCCCCCTAAAAAAAATGGGAGTTTTGGACCAAAATTTCAAAGTCATTTTTGCTCTACCATGTCAAGAGAGAATATCCCCCAGTACCAGTGCTCTAATTTGCAAGTCCGGATGAGCGTTAGTTCGGGAAACATCCACCAGTTTTGGGGCTGAAAGTTTTAGGGTCAAAAAGTACATACTTTTTTGTACCCCCCTAAAAAAAATTGGAGTTTTGGACTAAAATTTCAAAGTCGTTTTTGCTCTACCATGTCAAGAGGGAATATCCCCCAGTACCAGTGCTCTAATTTGCAAATCCGGATGAGCGTTAGTTCGGGAAACATCCACCAGTTTTGGGGCTGAAAGTTTTAGGGTCAAAAAGCATGTATTTTTTAGTACCCCCCTAAAAAAAATGGGAGTTTTGGACCAAAATTTCAAAGTCGTTTTTGCTCTACCATGTCAAGAGGGAATATCCCCTAGTACCAGTGCTCTAATTTGCAAGTCCGGATAAGCGTTAGTTCGAGAAATATCCGCATTTTTAGGCTGAAAGTTTTAGGGTCAAAAAACACAAATTTTTCAGTACCCCCCCTAAAAAAAATTGGAGTTTTGGACCTAAATTTCAAAGTCATTTTTGCTCTACCATGTCAAGAGGGAATATCCCCTAGTACCAGTGCTCTAATTTGCAAGTCCGGATAAGAGTTAGTTCGAGAAATATCCGCATTTTTAGGCTGAAAGTTTTAGGGTCAAAAAACACAAATTTTTCAGTACCCCCCTAAAAAAAAATGGGAGTTTCGGACCAAAATTTCAAAGTCATTTTTGCTCTACCATGTAAAGAAGGAATATCCCCCAGTACCAGTGCTCTATTTTGCTAGTCCGGATGAGCGTTAGTTCGGGAAACATCCACCAGTTTTGGGGCTGAAAGTTTTAGGGTCAAAAAGTACATATTTTTCAGTACCCCCCTAAAAAAAATGGGAGTTTTGGACTAAAATTTCAAAGTCGTTTTTGCTCTACCATGTCAAGAGGGAATATCCCCCAGTACCAGTGCTCTAATTTGCAAGTCCGGATGAGCGTTAGTTCGGGAAACATCCACAAGTTTTGGGGCTGAAATTTTTGGGTCAAAAAGCATGTATTTTTTAGTACCCCCCTAAAAAAAATGGGAGTTTTGGACCAAAATTTCAAAGTCGTTTTTGCTCTACCATGTCAAGAGGGAATATCCCCTAGTACCAGTGCTCTAATTTGCAAGTCCGGATAAGCGTTAGTTCGAGAAATATCCGCATTTTTAGGCTGAAAGTTTTAGGGTCAAAAAACACAAATTTTTCAGTACCCCCCCTAAAAAAAATTGGAGTTTTGGACCTAAATTTCAAAGTCATTTTTGCTCTACCATGTCAAGAGGGAATATCCCCTAGTACCAGTGCTCTAATTTGCAAGTCCGGATAAGAGTTAGTTCGAGAAATATCCGCATTTTTAGGCTGAAAGTTTTAGGGTCAAAAAACACAAATTTTTCAGTACCCCCCTAAAAAAAAAAAGGGAGTTTCGGACCAAAATTTCAAAGTCATTTTTGCTCTACCATGTAAAGAAGGAATATCCCCCAGTACCAGTGCTCTATTTTGCTAGTCCGGATGAGCGTTAGTTCGTGAAACATCCACCAGTTTTGGGGCTGAAAGTTTTAGGGTCAAAAAGTACATATTTTTCAGTACCCCCCTAAAAATAATGGGAGTTTTGGACTAAAATTTCAAAGTCGTTTTTGCTCTACCATGTCAAGAGGGAATATCCCCCAGTACCAGTGCTCTAATTTGCAAGTCCGGATGAGCGTTAGTTCGGGAAACATCCACCAGTTTTGGGGCTGAAATTTTTGGGTCAAAAAGCATGTATTTTTTAGTACCCCCCTAAAAAAAATGGGAGTTTTGGACCAAAATTTCAAAGTCGTTTTTGCTCTACCATGTCAAGAGGGAATATCCCCTAGTACCAGTGCTCTAATTTGCAAGTCCGGATAAGCGTTAGTTCGAGAAATATCCGCATTTTTAGGCTGAAAGTTTTAGGGTCAAAAAACACAAATTTTTCAGTACCCCCCCTAAAAAAAATTGGAGTTTTGGACCTAAATTTCAAAGTCATTTTTGCTCTACCATGTCAAGAGGGAATATCCCCTAGTACCAGTGCTCTAATTTGCAAGTCCGGATAAGAGTTAGTTCGAGAAATATCCGCATTTTTAGGCTGAAAGTTTTAGGGTCAAAAAACACAAATTTTTCAGTACCCCCCTAAAAAAAAATGGGAGTTTCGGACCAAAATTTCAAAGTCATTTTTGCTCTACCATGTAAAGAAGGAATATCCCCCAGTACCAGTGCTCTATTTTGCTAGTCCGGATGAGCGTTAGTTCGGGAAACATCCACCAGTTTTGGGGCTGAAAGTTTTAGGGTCAAAAAGTACATATTTTTCAGTACCCCCCTAAAAAAAATGGGAGTTTTGGACTAAAATTTCAAAGTCGTTTTTGCTCTACCATGTCAAGAGGGAATATCCCCCAGTACCAGTGCTCTAATTTTCAAGTCCGGATGAGCGTTAGTTCGGGAAACATCCACCAGTTTTGGGGCTGAAAGTTTTAGGGTCAAAAAGCATGTATTTTTCAGTACCCCCCTAAAAAAAATGGGAGTTTTGGACTAAAATTTCAAAGTCATTTTTGCTCTACCATGTCAAGAGGGATTATCCCCTAGTACCAGTGCTCTAATTTGCAAGTCCGGATAAGCGTTAGTTCGAGAAATATCCGCATTTTAAGGCTGAAAGTTTTAGGGTCAAAAAACACAAATTTTTCAGTACCCCCCCTAAAAAAAATTGGAGTTTTGGACCTAAATTTCAAAGTCATTTTTGCTCTACCATGTCAAGAGGGAATATTCCCCAGTACCAGTGCTCTAAATTGCAAGTCCGGATGAGCGTTAGTTCGGGAAACATCCACCAGTTTTGGGGCTGAAAGTTTTAGGGTCAAAAAGCATGTATTTTTTAGTACCCCCCTAAAAAAAATGGGAGTTTTGGACCAAAATTTCAAAGTCGTTTTTGCTCTACCTTGTCAAGAGGGAATATTCCCTAGTACCAGTGCTCTAATTTGCAAGTCTGGATGAGCGTTAGTTCGGGAAACATCCATAAGTTTTAGGGCTGAAAGTTTTAGGGTCAAAAAGTACATACTTTTTTGTACCCCCCTAAAAAAAATTGGAGTTTTGGACTAAAATTTCAAAGTCGTTTTTGCTCTACCATGTCAAGAGGGAATATCCCCCAGTACCAGTGCTCTGATTTGCAAATCCGGATGAGCGTTAGTTCGGGAAACATCCACCAGTTTTGGGGCTGAAAATTTTAGGGTCAAAAAGCATGTATTTTTTAGTACCCCCCTAAAAAAAATGGGAGTTTTGGACCAAAATTTCAAAGTCGTTTTTGCTCTACCATGTCAAGAGGGAATATCCCCTAGTACCAGTGCTCTAATTTGCAAGTCCGGATAAGCGTTAGTTCGAGAAATATCCGCATTTTTAGGCTGAAAGTTTTAGGGTCAAAAAACACAAATTTTTCAGTACCCCCCCTAAAAAAAATTGGAGTTTTGGACCTAAATTTCAAAGTCATTTTTGCTCTACCATGTAAAGAAGGAATATCCCCCAGTACCAGTGCTCTATTTTTCTAGTCCGGATGAGCGTTAGTTCGGGAAACATCCACCAGTTTTGGGGCTGAAAGTTTTAGGGTCAAAAAGTACATATTTTTTAGTACCCCCCTAAAAAAAATGGGAGTTTTGGACTAAAATTTAAAAGTCGTTTTTGCTCTACCATGTCAAGAGGGAATATCCCCCAGTACCAGTGCTTTAATTTGCAAGTCCGGATGAGCGTTAGTTCGGGAAACATCCACCAGTTTTGGGGCTGAAAGTTTTAGGGTCAAAAAGTACATATTTTTTAGTACCCCCCTAAAAAAAATGGGAGTTTTGGACTAAAATTTCAAAGTCGTTTTTGCTCTACCATGTCAAGAGGGAATATCCCCCAGTACCAGTGCTTTAATTTGCAAGTCCGGATGAGCGTTAGTTCGGGAAACATCCACCAGTTTTGGGGCTGAAAGTTTTAGGGTCAAAAAGCATGTATTTTTTAGTACCCCCCTAAAAAAAATGGGAGTTTTGGACTAAAATTTCAAAGTCATTTTTGCTCTACCATGTCAAGAGGGATTATCCCCTAGTACCAGTGCTCTAATTTGCAAGTCCGGATAAGCGTTAGTTCGAGAAATATCCGCATTTTAAGGCTGAAAGTTTTAGGGTCAAAAAACACAAATTTTTCAGTACCCCCCCCTAAAAAAAATTGGAGTTTTGGACCTAAATTTCAAAGTCATTTTTGCTCTACCATGTCAAGAGGGAATATTCCCCAGTACCAGTGCTCTAAATTGCAAGTCCGGATGAGCGTTAGTTCGGGAAACATCCACCAGTTTTGGGGCTGAAAGTTTTAGGGTCAAAAAGCATGTATTTTTTAGTACCCCCCTAAAAAAAATGGGAGTTTTGGACCAAAATTTCAAAGTCGTTTTTGCTCTACCTTGTCAAGAGGGAATATTCCCTAGTACCAGTGCTCTAATTTGCAAGTCTGGATGAGCGTTAGTTCGGGAAACATCCATAAGTTTTAGGGCTGAAAGTTTTAGGGTCAAAAAGCATGTATTTTTTAGTACCCCCCTAAAAAAAATGGGAGTTTTGGACCAAAATTTCAAAGTCATTTTTGCTCTACCATGTCAAGAGGGAATATCCCCTAGTACCAGTGCTCTAATTTGCAAGTCCGGATGAGCGTTAGTTCGGGAAACATCCACCAGTTTTGGGGCTGAAAGTTTTAGGGTCAAAAAGCATGTATTTTTTAGTACCCCCCTAAAAAAAATGGGAGTTTTGGACCAAAATTTCAAAGTCATTTTTGCTCTACCATGTCAAGAGGGAATATCCCCTAGTACCAGTGCTCTAATTTGCAAGTCCGGATGAGCGTTAGTTCGGGAAACATCCACCAGTTTTGGGGCTGAAAGTTTTAGGGTCAAAAAGCATGTATTTTTTAGTACCCCCCTAAAAAAAATGGGAGTTTTGGACCAAAATTTCAAAGTCGTTTTTGCTCTACCATGTCAAGAGGGAATATCCCCTAGTACCAGTGCTCTAATTTGCAAGTCCGGATAAGCGTTAGTTCGAGAAATATCCGCATTTTTAGGCTGAAAGTTTTAGGGTCAAAAAAACACAAAGTTTTCAGTACCCCCCCTAAAAAAAATTGGAGTTTTGGACCAAAATTTCAAAGTCATTTTTGCTCTACCATGTCAAGAGAGAATATCCCCCAGTACCAGTGCTCTAATTTGCAAGTCCGGATGAGCGTTAGTTCGGGAAACATCCACCAGTTTTGGGGCTGAAAGTTTTAGGGTCAAAAAGTACATACTTTTTTGTACCCCCCTAAAACAAATTGGAGTTTTGGACTAAAATTTCAAAGTCGTTTTTGCTCTACCATGTCAAGAGGGAATATCCCCCAGTACCAGTGCTCTAATTTGCAAATCCGGATGAGCGTTAGTTCGGGAAACATCAACCAGTTTTAGGGCTGAAAGTTTTAGGGTCAAAAAGCATGTATTTTTTAGTACCCCCCTAAAAAAAATGGGAGTTTTGGACCAAAATTTCAAAGTCATTTTTGCTCTACCATGTCAAGAGGGAATATCCCCTAGTACCAGTGCTCTAATTTGCAAGTCCGGATGAGCGTTAGTTCGGGAAACATCCACCAGTTTTGGGGCTGAAAGTTTTAGGGTCAAAAAGCATGTATTTTTTAGTACCCCCCTAAAAAAAATGGGAGTTTTGGACCAAAATTTCAAAGTCGTTTTTGCTCTACCATGTCAAGAGGGAATATCCCCTAGTACCATTGCTCTAATTTGCAAGTCCGGATAAGCGTTAGTTCGAGAAATATCCGCATTTTTAGGCTGAAAGTTTTAGGGTCAAAAAACACAAAGTTTTCAGTACCCCCCCTAAAAAAAATTGGAGTTTTGGACCAAAATTTCAAAGTCATTTTTGCTCTACCATGTCAAGAGAGAATATCCCCCAGTACCAGTGCTCTAAATTGCAAGTCCGGATGAGCGTTAGTTCGGGAAACATCCACCAGTTTTGGGGCTGAAAGTTTTAGGGTCAAAAAGCATGTATTTTTTAGTACCCCCCTAAAAAAAATGGGAGTTTTGGACCAAAATTTCAAAGTCATTTTTGCTCTACCATGTCAAGAGGGAATATCCCCTAGTACCAGTGCTCTAATTTGCAAGTCCGGATGAGCGTTAGTTCGGGAAACATCCACCAGTTTTGGGGCTGAAAGTTTTAGGGTCAAAAAGCATGTATTTTTTAGTACCCCCCTAAAAAAAATTGGAGTTTTGGACCAAAATTTCAAAGTCGTTTTTGCTCTACCATGTCAAGAGGGAATATCCCCTAGTACCAGTGCTCTAATTTGCAAGTCCGGATAAGCGTTAGTTCGAGAAATATCCGCATTTTTAGGCTGAAAGTTTTAGGGTCAAAAAAACACAAAGTTTTCAGTACCCCCCCTAAAAAAAATTGGAGTTTTGGACCAAAATTTCAAAGTCGTTTTTGCTCTACCATGTCAAGAGGGAATATCCCCTAGTACCAGTGCTCTAATTTGCAAGTCCGGATAAGCGTTAGTTCGAGAAATATCCGCATTTTTAGGCTGAAAGTTTTAGGGTCAAAAAAACACAAAGTTTTCAGTACCCCCCCTAAAAAAAATTGGAGTTTTGGACCAAAATTTCAAAGTCATTTTTGCTCTACCATGTCAAGAGAGAATATCCCCCAGTACCAGTGCTCTAATTTGCAAGTCCGGATGAGCGTTAGTTCGGGAACCATCCACCAGTTTTGGGGCTGAAAGTTTTAGGGTCAAAAAGTACATACTTTTTTGTACCCCCCTAAAAAAAATTGGAGTTTTGGACTAAAATTTCAAAGTCGTTTTTGCTCTACCATGTCAAGAGGGAATATCCCCCAGTACCAGTGCTCTAATTTGCAAATCCGGATGAGCGTTAGTTCGGGAAACATCAACCAGTTTTGGGGCTGAAAATTTTAGGGTCAAAAAGCATGTATTTTTTAGTACCCCCCTAAAAAAAATGGGAGTTTTGGACCAAAATTTCAAAGTCGTTTTTGCTCTACCATGTCAAGAGGGAATATCCCCTAGTACCAGTGCTCTAATTTGCAAGTCCGGATAAGCGTTAGTTCGAGAAATATCCGCATTTTTAGGCTGAAAGTTTTAGGGTCAAAAAACACAAATTTTTCAGTACCCCCCCTAAAAAAAATTGGAGTCTTGGACCTAAATTTCAAAGTCATTTTTGCTCTACCATGTCAAGAGGGAATATCCCCTAGTACCAGTGCTCTAATTTGCAAGTCCGGATAAGAGTTAGTTCGAGAAATATCCGCATTTTTAGGCTGAAAGTTTTAGGGTCAAAAAACACAAATTTTTCAGTACCCCCCTAAAAAAAAATGGGAGTTTCGGACCAAAATTTCAAAGTCATTTTTGCTCTACCATGTAAAGAAGGAATATCCCCCAGTACCAGTGCTCTATTTTGCTAGTCCGGATGAGCGTTAGTTCGGGAAACATCCACCAGTTTTGGGGCTGAAAGTTTTAGGGTCAAAAAGTACATATTTTTTAGTACCCCCCTAAAAAAAATGGGAGTTTTGGACTAAAATTTCAAAGTCGTTTTTGCTCTACCATGTCAAGAGGGAATATCCCCCAGTACCAGTGCTCTAATTTGCAAGTCCGGATGAGCGTTAGTTCGGGAAACATCCACAAGTTTTGGGGCTGAAATTTTTGGGTCAAAAAGCATGTATTTTTTAGTACCCCCCTAAAAAAAATGGGAGTTTTGGACCAAAATTTCAAAGTCGTTTTTGCTCTACCATGTCAAGAGGGAATATCCCCCAGTACCAGTGCTCTAATTTGCAAGTCCGGATGAGCGTTAGTTCGGGAAACATCCACAAGTTTTGGGGCTGAAATTTTTGGGTCAAAAAGCATGTATTTTTTAGTACCCCCCTAAAAAAAATGGGAGTTTTGGACCAAAATTTCAAAGTCGTTTTTGCTCTACAATGTCAATAGGGAATATTCCCCAGTACCAGTGCTCTAAATTGCAAGTCCGGATGAGCGTTAGTTCGGGAAACATCCACCAGTTTTGGGGCTGAAAGTTTTAGGGTCAAAAAGCATGTATTTTTTAGTACCCCCCTAAAAAAAATGGGAGTTTTGGACCAAAATTTCAAAGTCGTTTTTGCTCTACCTTGTCAAGAGGGAATATTCCCTAGTACCAGTGCTCTAATTTGCAAGTCTGGATGAGCGTTAGTTAGGGAAACATCCATAAGTTTTAGGGCTGAAAGTTTTAGGGTCAAAAAGCATGTATTTTTTAGTACCCCCCTAAAAAAAATGGGAGTTTTGGACCAAAATTTCAAAGTCATTTTTGCTCTACCATGTCAAGAGGGAATATCCCCTAGTACCAGTGCTCTAATTTGCAAGTCCGGATGAGCGTTAGTTCGGGAAACATCCACCAGTTTTGGGGCTGAAAGTTTTAGGGTCAAAAAGCATGTATTTTTTAGTACCCCCCTAAAAAAAATGGGAGTTTTGGACCAAAATTTCAAAGTCGTTTTTGCTCTACCATGTCAAGAGGGAATATCCCCTAGTACCAGTGCTCTAATTTGCAAGTCCGGATAAGCGTTAGTTCGAGAAATATTCGCATTTTTAGGCTGAAAGTTTTAGGGTCAAAAAACACAAATTTTTCAGTACCCCCCCTAAAAAAAATTGGAGTTTTGGACCAAAATTTCAAAGTCATTTTTGCTCTACCATGTCAAGAGAGAATATCCCCCTAGTACCAGTGCTCTAATTTGCAAGTCCGGATGAGCGTTAGTTCGGGAAACATCCACAAGTTTTGGGGCTGAAATTTTTGGGTCAAAAAGCATGTATTTTTTAGTACCCCCCTAAAAAAAATGGGAGTTTTGGACCAAAATTTCAAAGTCGTTTTTGCTCTACCATGTCAAGAGGGAATATCCCCCAGTACCAGCGCTCTAATTTGCAAGTCCGGATGAGCGTTAGTTCGGGAAACATCCACAAGTTTTGGGGCTGAAATTTTTGGGTCAAAAAGCATGTATTTTTTCGTACCCCCCTAAAAAAAATGGGAGTTTTGGACCAAAATTTCAAAGTCATTTTTGCTCTACAATGTCAAGAGGGAATATTCCCCAGTACCAGTGCTCTAAATTGCAAGTCCGGATGAGCGTTAGTTCGGGAAACATCCACTAGTTTTGGGGCTGAAAGTTTTAGGGTCAAAAAGTACATACTTTTTTGTACCCCCCTAAAAAAAATGGGAGTTTTGGACCAAAATTTCAAAGTCATTTTTGCTCTACCATGTCAAGAGGGAATATCCCCTAGTACCAGTGCTCTATTTTGCTAGTCCGGATGAGCGTTAGTTCGGGAAACATCCACCAGTTTTGGGGCTGAAAGTTTTAGGGTCAAAAAGTACATATTTTTTAGTACCCCCCTAAAAAAAATGGGAGTTTTGGACTAAAATTTCAAAGTCGTTTTTGCTCTACCATGTCAAGAGGGAATATCCCCCAGTACCAGTGTTCTAATTTGCAAGTCCGGATGAGCCTTAGTTCGGGAAACATCCACAAGTTTTGGGGCTGAAATTTTTGGGTCAAAAAGCATGTATTTTTTAGTACCCCCCTAAAAAAAATGGGAGTTTTGGACCAAAATTTCAAAGTCGTTTTTGCTCTACCATGTCAAGAGGGAATATCCCCCAGTACCAGCGCTCTAATTTGCAAGTCCGGATGAGCGTTAGTTCGGGAAACATCCACAAGTTTTGGGGCTGAAATTTTTGGGTCAAAAAGCATGTATTTTTTAGTACCCCCCTAAAAAAAATGGGAGTTTTGGACCAAAATTTCAAAGTCGTTTTTGCTCTACAATGTCAAGAGGGAATATTCCCCAGTACCAGTGCTCTAAATTGCAAGTCCGGATGAGCGTTAGTTCGGGAAACATCCACCAGTTTTGGGGCTGAAAGTTTTAGGGTCAAAAAGCATGTATTTTTTAGTACCCCCCTAAAAAAAATGGGAGTTTTGGACCAAAATTTCAAAGTCGTTTTTGCTCTACCTTGTCAAGAGGGAATATTCCCTAGTACCAGTGCTCTAATTTGCAAGTCTGGATGAGCGTTAGTTCGGGAAACATCCATAAGTTTTAGGGCTGAAAGTTTTAGGGTCAAAAAGCATGTATTTTTTAGTACCCCCCTAAAAAAAATGGGAGTTTTGGACCAAAATTTCAAAGTCATTTTTGCTCTACCATGTCAAGAGGGAATATCCCCTAGTACCAGTGCTCTAATTTGCAAGTCCGGATGAGCGTTAGTTCGGGAAACATCCACCAGTTTTGGGGCTGAAAGTTTTAGGGTCAAAAAGCATGTATTTTTTAGTACCCCCCTAAAAAAAATGGGAGTTTTGGACCAAAATTTCAAAGTCGTTTTTGCTCTACCATGTCAAGAGGGAATATCCCCTAGTACCAGTGCTCTAATTTGCAAGTCCGGATAAGCGTTAGTTCGAGAGATATCAACATTTTTAGGCTGAAAGTTTTAGGGTCAAAAAACACAAAGTTTTCAGTACCCCCCCTAAAAAAAATTGGAGTTTTGGACCAAAATTTCAAAGTCATTTTTGCTCTACCATGTCAAGAGAGAATATCCCCCAGTACCAGTGCTCTAATTTGTAAGTCCGGATGAGCGTTAGTTCGGGAAACATCCACTAGTTTTGGGGCTGAAAGTTTTAGGGTCAAAAAGTACATACTTTTTTGTACCCCCCTAAAAAAAATGGGAGTTTTGGACCAAAATTTCAAAGTCATTTTTGCTCTACCATGTCAAGAGGGATATCCCCTAGTACCAGTGCTCTAATTTGCAAGTCCGGATGAGCGTTAGTTCGGGAAACATCCACCAGTTTTGGGGCTGAAAGTTTTAGGGTCAAAAAGCATGTATTTTTTAGTACCCCCCTAAAAAAAATGGGAGTTTTGGACCAAAATTTCAAAGTCGTTTTTGCTCTACCATGTCAAGAGGGAATATCCCCCAGTACCAGTGCTCTAATTTGCAAGTCCGGATAAGCCTTAGTTCGAGAAATATCCGCATTTTTAGGCTGAAAGTTTAAGAGTCTAAAAACAAAAAAATTTTCAGTACCCCCCTAAAAAAAAATTGGAGTTTTGGACTAAAATTTCAAAGTAGTTTATTGCTCTACCATGTCAAGAGGGAATATCCCCCAGTACCAGTGCTCTAATTTGCAAGTCCGGATAAGCGTTAGTTCGAGAAATATCCGTATTTTTAGGCTGAAAGTTTTAGGGTCAAAAAACACAAAGTTTTCAGTACCCCCCCTAAAAAAAATGGGAGTTTTGGACCAAAATTTCAAAGTCATTTTTGCTCTACCATGTCAAGAGAGAATATCCCCCAGTACCAGTGCTCTAATTTGCAAGTCCGGATGAGCGTTAGTTCGGGAAACATCCACCAGTTTTGGGGCTGAAAGTTTTAGGGTCAAAAAGTACATATTTTTTTGTACCCCCCTAAAAAAAATTGGAGTTTTGGACTAAAATTTCAAAGTCGTTTTTGCTTTACCATGTCAAGATGGAATATCCCCAGTACCAGTGCTCTAATTTGCAAATCTGGATAAGCGTTAGTTCGGGAAACATCCACCAGTTTTGGGGCTGAAAGTTTTAGGGTCAAAAAGCATGTATTTTTTAGTACCCCCCTAAAAAAAATGGGAGTTTTGGACCAAAATTTCAAAGTCGTTTTTGCTCTACCATGTCAAGAGGGAATATCCCCTAGTACCAGTGCTCTAATTTGCAAGTCCGGATAAGCGTTAGTTCGAGAAATATTCGCATTTTTAGGCTGAAAGTTTTAGGGTCAAAAAACACAAATTTTTCAGTACACCCCCTAAAAAAAATTGGAGTTTTGGACCTAAATTTCAAAGTCATTTTTGCTCTACCATGTCAAGAGGGAATATCCCCTAGTACCAGTGCTCTAATTTGCAAGTCCGGATAAGCGTTAGTTCGAGAGATATCCACATTTTTAGGCTGAAAGTTTTAGGGTCAAAAAACACAAATTTTTCAGTACCCCCCTTAAAAAAAAATGGAGTTTTGGACCAAAATTTCAAAGTCGTTTTTGCTCTACCATGTCAAGAGAGAATATCCCCTAGTACCAGTGCTCTAATTTGCAAGTCCGGATAAGCGTTAGTTCGAGAAATATCCGCATTTTTAGGCTGAAAGTTTTAGAGTCTAAAAACAAAAAAATTTTCAGTACCCCCCTAAAAAAAAATTTGAGTTTTGGACCAAAATTTCAAAGTCATTTTTGCTCTACCATGTAAAGAGGGAATATCCCCCAGTACCAGTGCTCTAATTTGCTAGTCCGGATGAGCGTTAGTTCGGGAAACATCCACCAGTTTTGGGGGTGAAAGTTTTAGGGTCAAAAAGTACATATTTTTTAGTACCCCCCTAAAAAAAATGGGAGTTTTGGACTAAAATTTCAAAGTTGTTTATTGCTCTACCATGTCAAGAGTGACTATCCCCCAGTACCAGTGCTCTAAATTGCAAGTCCGGATGAGCGTTAGTTCGGGAAACATCCACAAGTTTTGGGGCTGAAAGTTTTAGGGTCAAAAAGCATGTATTTTTTAGTACCCCCCTAAAAAAAAATGGGAGTTTTGGACCAAAATTTCAAAGTCATTTTTGCTCTACCATGTCAAGAGAGAATATCCCCCAGTACCAGTGCTCTAATTTGCAAGTCCGGATGAGCGTTAGTTCGGGAAACATCCACCAGTTTTGGGGCTGAAAGTTTTAGGGTCAAAAAGTACATATTTTTTTGTACCCCCCTAAAAAAAATTGGAGTTTTGGACTAAAATTTCAAAGTCGTTTTTGCTTTACCATGTCAAGATGGAATATCCCCAGTACCAGTGCTCTAATTTGCAAATCCGGATAAGCGTTAGTTCGGGAAACATCCACCAGTTTTGGGGCTGAAAGTTTTAGGGTCAAAAAGCATGTATTTTTTAGTACCCCCCTAAAAAAAATGGGAGTTTTGGACCAAAATTTCAAAGTCGTTTTTGCTCTACCATGTCAAGAGGGAATATCCCCTAGTACCAGTGCTCTAATTTGCAAGTCCGGATAAGCGTTAGTTCGAGAAATATCCGCATTTTTAGGCTGAAAGTTTTAGGGTCAAAAAACACAAATTTTTCAGTACCCCCCCTAAAAAAAATTGGAGTTTTGGACCTAAATTTCAAAGTCATTTTTGCTCTACCATGTCAAGAGGGAATATCCCCTAGTACCAGTGCTCTAATTTGCAAGTCCGGATAAGCGTTAGTTCGAGAGATATCCACATTTTTAGGCTGAAAGTTTTAGGGTCAAAAAACACAAATTTTTCAGTACCCCCCTTAAAAAAAAATGGAGTTTTGGACCAAAATTTCAAAGTCGTTTTTGCTCTACCATGTCAAGAGAGAATATCCCCTAGTACCAGTGCTCTAATTTGCAAGTCCGGATAAGCGTTAGTTCGAGAAATATCCGCATTTTTAGGCTGAAAGTTTTAGAGTCTAAAAACAAAAAAATTTTCAGTACCCCCCTAAAAAAAAATTTGAGTTTTGGACCAAAATTTCAAAGTCATTTTTGCTCTACCATGTAAAGAGGGAATATCCCCCAGTACCAGTGCTCTAATTTGCTAGTCCGGATGAGCGTTAGTTCGGGAAACATCCACCAGTTTTGGGGATGAAAGTTTTAGGGTCAAAAAGTACATATTTTTTAGTACCCCCCTAAAAAAAATGGGAGTTTTGGACTAAAATTTCAAAGCAGTTTATTGCTCTACCATGTCAAGAGGGAATATCCCCCAGTACCAGTGCTCTAAATTGCAAGTCCGGATGAGCGTTAGTTCGGGAAACATCCACAAGTTTTGGGGCTGAAAGTTTTAGGGTCAAAAAGCATGTATTTTTTAGTACCCCTCTAAAAAAAAATGGGAGTTTTGGACCAAAACTTCAAAGTCGTTTTTGCTCTACCATGTCAAGAGGGAATATCCCCTAGTACCAGTGCTCTAATTTGCAAGTCCGGATAAGCGTTAGTTCGAGAAATATCCGCATTTTTAGGCTGAAAGTTTTAGGGTCAAAAAACACAAATTTTTCAGTACCCCCCCTAAAAAAAATTGGAGTTTTGGACCTAAATTTCAAAGTCATTTTTGCCCTACCATGTCAAGAGGGAATATCCCCTAGTACCAGTGCTCTAATTTGCAAGTCCGGATAAGAGTTAGTTCGAGAAATATCCGCATTTTTAGGCTGAAAGTTTTAGGGTCAAAAAACACAAATTTTTCAGTACCCCCCTAAAAAAAAATGGGAGTTTTGGACCAAAATTTCTAAGTCATTTTTGCTCTACCATGTAAAGAAGGAATATCCCCCAGTACCAGTGCTCTAATTTGCTAGTCCGGATGAGCGTTAGTTCGGGAAACATCCACCAGTTTTGGGGCTGAAAGTTTTAGGGTCAAAAAGTACATATTTTTTAGTACCCCCCTAAAAAAATGGGAGTTTTGGACTAAAATTTCAAAGTCGTTTTTGCTCTACCATGTCAAGAGGGAATATCCCCCAGTACCAGTGCTCTAATTTGCTAGTCCGGATGAGCGTTAGTTCGGGAAACATCCACCAGTTTTGGGGCTGAAAGTTTTAGGGTCAAAAAGTACATATTTTTTAGTACCCCCCTAAAAAAAATGGGAGTTTTGGACTAAAATTTCAAAGTCGTTTTTGCTCTACCATGTCAAGAGGGAATATCCCCCAGTACCAGTGTTCTAATTTGCAAGTCCGGATGAGCGTTAGTTCGGGAAACATCCACCAGTTTTGGGGCTGAAAGTTTTTGGGTCAAAAAGCATGTATTTTTTAGTACCCCCCTAAAAAAAATGGGAGTTTTGGACCAAAATTTCAAAGTCGTTTTTGCTCTACCATGTCAAGAGGGAATATCCCCCAGTACCAGTGCTCTAATTTGCTAGTCCGGATGAGCGTTAGTTCGGGAAACATCCACCAGTTTTGGGGCTGAAAGTTTTAGGGTCAAAAAGCATGTATTTTTTAGTACCCCCCTAAAAAAAATGGGAGTTTTGGACTAAAATTTCAAAGTCATTTTTGCTCTACCATGTCAAGAGGGATTATCCCCTAGTACCAGTGCTCTAATTTGCAAGTCCGGATAAGCGTTAGTTTGAGAAATATCCGCATTTTTAGGCTGAAAGTTTTAGGGTCAAAAAACACAAATTTTTCAGTACCCCCCCTAAAAAAAATGGGAGTTTTGGACCTAAATTTCAAAGTCATTTTTGCTCTACCATGTCAAGAGGGAATATCCCCCAGTACCAGTGCTCTAAATTGCAAGTCCGGATGAGCGTTAGTTCGGGAAACATCCACCAGTTTTGGGGCTGAAAGTTTTAGGGTCAAAAAGCATGTATTTTTTAGTACCCCCCTAAAAAAAATGGGAGTTTTGGACCAAAATTTCAAAGTCGTTTTTGCTCTACCATGTCAAGAGGGAATATCCCCTAGTACCAGTGCTCTAATTTGCAAGTCTGGATGATCGTTAGTTCGGGAAACATCCACAAGTTTTAGGGCTGAAAGTTTTAGGGTCAAAAAGCATGTATTTTTTAGTACCCCCCCCCCCAAAAATGGGAGTTTTGGACCAAAATTTCAAAGTCGTTTTTGCTCTACCATGTCAAGAGGGAATATCCCCTAGTACCAGTGCTCTAATTTGCAAGTCCGGATAAGCCTTAGTTCGAGAAATATCTGCATTTTTAGGCTGAAAGTTTTAGGGTCAAAAAACACAAATTTTTCAGTACCCCCCCTAAAAAAAATTGGAGTTTTGGACCAAAATTTCAAAGTCATTTTTGCTCTACCATGTCAAGAGAGAATATCCCCCAGTACCAGTGCTCTAATTTGCAAGTCCGGATGAGCGTTAGTTCGGGAAACATCCACCAGTTTTGGGGCTGAAAGTTTTAGGGTCAAAAAGTACATATTTTTTGTACCCCCCTAAAAAAAATTGGAGTTTTGGACTAAAATTTCAAAGTCGTTTTTGCTCTACCATGTCAAGAGGGAATATCCCCCAGTACCAGTGCTCTAATTTGCAAATCCGGATGAGCCTTAGTTCGGGAAACATCCACCAGTTTTGGGGCTGAAAGTTTTAGGGTCAAAAAGCATGTATTTTTTAGTACCCCCCTAAAAAAAATTGGAGTTTTGGACTAAAATTTCAAAGTCATTTTTGCTCTACCATGTCAAGAGGGAATATCCCCTAGTACCAGTGCTCTAATTTGCAAGTCCGGATAAGCGTTAGTTCGAGAGATATCCACATTTTTAGGCTGAAAGTTTTAGGGTCAAAAAACACAAATTTTTCAGTACCCCCCTTAAAAAAAAATGGAGTTTTGGACCAAAATTTCAAAGTCGTTTTTGCTCTACCATGTCAAGAGGGAATATCCCCTAGTACCAGTGCTCTAATTTGCAAGTCTGGATAAGCGTTAGTTCGAGAAATATCCGCATTTTTAGGCTGAAAGTTTTAGGGTCAAAAAACACAAATTTTTCAGTACCCCCCCTAAAAAAAATTGGAGTTTTGGACCTAAATTTCAAAGTCATTTTTGCTCTACCATGTCAAGAGGGAATATCCCCCAGTACCAGTGCTCTAATTTGCAAGTCCGGATGAGCGTTAGTTGGGGAAACATCCACCAGTTTTGGGGCTAAAAGTTTTAGGGTCAAAAAGCATGTATTTTTTAGTACCCCCCCTAAAAAAAATGGGAGTTTTGGACCAAAATTTCAAAGTCGTTTTTGCTCTACCATGTCAAGAGGGAATATCCCCTAGTACCAGTGCTCTAATTTGCAAGTCCGGATGAGCGTTAGTTCGGGAAACATCCACCAGTTTTGGGGCTGAAAGTTTTAGGGTCAAAAGCATGTATTTTTTAGTACCCCCCTAAAAAAAATGGGAGTTTTGGACCAAAATGTCAAAGTCGTTTTTGCTTTACCATGTCAAGAGGGAATATCCCCTAGTACCAGTGCTCTAATTTGCAAGTGCGGATAAGCGTTAGTTCGAGAAATATCCGCATTTTTAGGCTGAAAGTTTTAGGGTCAAAAAACACAAACTTTTTAGTACCCCCCCTAAAAAAAATTGGAGTTTTGGACCTAAATTTCAAAGTCATTTTTGCTCTACCATGTCAAGAGGGAATATCCCCCAGTACCAGTGCTCTAATTTGCAAGTCCGGATGAGCGTTAATTCGGGAAACATCCACCAGTTTTGGGGCTTAAAGTTTTAGGGTCAAAAAGCATGTATTTTTTAGTACCCCCCTAAAAAAAATGGGAGTTTTGGACCAAAATTTCAAAGTCGTTTTTGCTCTACCATGTCAAGAGGGAATATCCCCTAGTACCAGTGCTCTAATTTGCAAGTCCGGATAAGCGTTAGTTCGAGAAATATTCGCATTTTTAGGCTGAAAGTTTTAGGGTCAAAAAACACAAATTTTTCAGTACCCCCCCTAAAAAAAATTGGAGTTTTGGACCTAAATTTCAAAGTCATTTTTGCTCTACCATGTCAAGAGGGAATATCCCCCAGTACCAGTGCTCTAATTTGCAAGTCCGGATGAGCGTTAGTTCGGGAAACATCCACCAGTTTTGGGGCTTAAAGTTTTAGGGTCAAAAAGCATGTATTTTTTAGTACCCCCCTAAAAAAAATGGGAGTTTTGGACCAAAATTTCAAAGTCGTTTTTGCTCTACCATGTCAAGAGGGAATATCCCCTAGTACCAGTGCTCTAATTTGCAAGTCCGGATAAGCGTTAGTTCGAAAATATCCGCATTTTTAGGCTGAAAGTTTTAGGGTCAAAAAACACAAATTTTTCAGTACCCCCCCTAAAAAAAATTGGAGTTTTGGACCTAAATTTCAAAGTCGTTTTTGCTCTACCATGTCAAGAGGGAATATCCCCTAGTACCAGTGCTCTAATTTGCAAGTCCGGATAAGCGTTAGTTCGAGAAATATCCGCATTTTTAGGCTGAGAGTTTTAGGGTCAAAAAACACAAATTTTTCAGTACCCCCCCTAAAAAAAATTGGAGTTTTGGACCTAAATTTCAAAGTCATTTTTGCTCTACCATGTCAAGAGGGAATATCCCCCAGTACCAGTGCTCTAATTTGCAAGTCCGGATGAGCGTTAGTTCGGGAAACATCCACCAGTTTTTGGGCTGAAAGTTTTAGGGTCAAAAAGCATGTATTTTTTAGTACCCCCCTAAAAAAAATTGGAGTTTTGGACCAAAATTTCAAAGTCGTTTTTGCTCTACCATGTCAAGAGGGAATATCCCCTAGTACCAGTGCTCTAATTTGCAAGTCCGGATAAGCGTTAGTTCGAGAAATATCCGCATTTTTAGGCTGAAAGTTTTAGGGTCAAAAAGCATGTATTTTTTAGTACCCCCCTAAAAAAAATTGGAGTTTTGGACCAAAATTTCAAAGTCATTTTTGCTCTACCATGTCAAGAGGGAATATCCCCTAGTACCAGTGCTCTAATTTGCAAGTCCGGATGAGCGTTAGTTCGGGAAATATCCACCAGTTTTGGGGCTGAAAGTTTTAGGGTCAAAAGCATGTATTTTTTAGTACCCCCCTAAAAAAAATGGGAGTTTTGGACCAAAATTTCAAAGTCGTTTTTGCTCTACCATGTCAAGAGGGAATATCCCCTAGTACCAGTGCTCTAATTTGCAAGTCCGGATAAGCGTTAGTTCGAGAAATATTCGCATTTTTAGGCTGAAAGTTTTAGGGTCAAAAAACACAAATTTTTCAGTACCCCCCCTAAAAAAAATTGGAGTTTTGGACCTAAATTTCAAAGTCATTTTTGCTCTACCATGTCAAGAGGGAATATCCCCCAGTACCAGTGCTCTAATTTGCAAGTCCGGATGAGAGTTAGTTCGGGAAACATCCACCAGTTTTGGGGCTTAAAGTTTTAGGGTCAAAAAGCATGTATTTTTTAGTACTCCCCCCCAAAAAATTGGAGTTTTGGACCAAAATTTCAAAGTCGTTTTTGCTCTACCATGTCAAGAGGGAATATCCCCTAGTACCAGTGCTCTAATTTGCAAGTCTGGATGAGCGTTAGTTAGGGAAACATCCACAAGTTTTAGGGCTGAAAGTTTTAGGGTCAAAAAGCATGTATTTTTTAGTACCCCCCTAAAAAAAATGGGAGTTTTGGACCAAAATTTCAAAGTCCTTTTTGCTCTACCATGTCAAGAGGGAATATCCCCTAGTACCAGTGCTCTAATTTGCAAGTCTGGATGAGCGTTAGTTAGGGAAACATCCACCAGTTTTAGGGCTGAAAGTTTTAGGGTCAAAAAGCATGTATTTTTTAGTACCCCCCTAAAAAAAATGGGAGTTTTGGACCAAAATTTCAAAGTCGTTTTTGCTCTACCATGTCAAGAGGGAATATCCCCTAGTACCAGTGCTCTAATTTGCAAGTCTGGATAAGCGTTAGTTCGAGAAATATCCGCATTTTTAGGCTGAAAGTTTTAGGGTCAAAAAGCATGTATTTTTTAGTACCCCCCTAAAAAAAAATTGGAGTTTTGGACCAAAATTTCAAAGTCATTTTTGCTCTACCATGTCAAGAGGGAATATCCCCTAGTACCAGTGCTCTAATTTGCAAGTCCGGATGAGCGTTAGTTCGGGAAACATCCACCAGTTTTGGGGCTGAAAGTTTTAGGGTCAAAAGCATGTATTTTTTAGTACCCCCCTAAAAAAAATGGGAGTTTTGGACCAAAATGTCAAAGTCGTTTTTGCTCTACCATGTCAAGAGGGAATATCCCCTAGTACCAGTGCTCTAATTTGCAAGTCCGGATAAGCGTTAGTTCGAGAAATATCCGCATTTTTAGGCTGAAAGTTTTAGGGTCAAAAAACACAAACTTTTTAGTACCCCCCCTAAAAAAAATTGGAGTTTTGGACCTAAATTTCAAAGTCATTTTTGCTCTACCATGTCAAGAGGGAATATCCCCCAGTACCAGTGCTCTAATTTGCAAGTCCGGATGAGCGTTAATTGGGGAAACATCCACCAGTTTTGGGGCTTAAAGTTTTAGGGTCAAAAAGCATGTATTTTTTAGTACCCCCCTAAAAAAAATGGGAGTTTTGGACCAAAATTTCAAAGTCGTTTTTGCTCTACCATGTCAAGAGGGAATATCCCCTAGTACCAGTGCTCTAATTTGCAAGTCCGGATAAGCGTTAGTTCGAGAAATATTCGCATTTTTAGGCTGAAAGTTTTAGGGTCAAAAAACACAAATTTTTCAGTACCCCCCCTAAAAAAAATTGGAGTTTTGGACCTAAATTTCAAAGTCATTTTTGCTCTACCATGTCAAGAGGGAATATCCCCCAGTACCAGTGCTCTAATTTGCAAGTCCGGATGAGCGTTAGTTCGGGAAACATCCACCAGTTTTGGGGCTTAAAGTTTTAGGGTCAAAAAGCATGTATTTTTTAGTACCCCCCTAAAAAAAATGGGAGTTTTGGACCAAAATTTCAAAGTCGTTTTTGCTCTACCATGTCAAGAGGGAATATCCCCTAGTACCAGTGCTCTAATTTGCAAGTCCGGATAAGCGTTAGTTCGAAAATATCCGCATTTTTAGGCTGAAAGTTTTAGGGTCAAAAAACACAAATTTTTCAGTACCCCCCCTAAAAAAAATTGGAGTTTTGGACCTAAATTTCAAAGTCGTTTTTGCTCTACCATGTCAAGAGGGAATATCCCCTAGTACCAGTGCTCTAATTTGCAAGTCCGGATGAGCGTTAGTTCGGGAAACATCCACCAGTTTTGGGGCTGAAAGTTTTAGGGTCAAAAGCATGTATTTTTTAGTACCCCCCTAAAAAAAATGGGAGTTTTGGACCAAAATGTCAAAGTCGTTTTTGCTCTACCATGTCAAGAGGGAATATCCCCTAGTACCAGTGCTCTAATTTGCAAGTCCGGATAAGCGTTAGTTCGAGAAATATCCGCATTTTTAGGCTGAAAGTTTTAGGGTCAAAAAACACAAACTTTTTAGTACCCCCCCTAAAAAAAATTGGAGTTTTGGACCTAAATTTCAAAGTCATTTTTGCTCTACCATGTCAAGAGGGAATATCCCCCAGTACCAGTGCTCTAATTTGCAAGTCCGGATGAGCGTTAATTCGGGAAACATCCACCAGTTTTGGGGCTTAAAGTTTTAGGGTCAAAAAGCATGTATTTTTTAGTACCCCCCTAAAAAAAATGGGAGTTTTGGACCAAAATTTCAAAGTCGTTTTTGCTCTACCATGTCAAGAGGGAATATCCCCTAGTACCAGTGCTCTAATTTGCAAGTCCGGATAAGCGTTAGTTCGAGAAATATTCGCATTTTTAGGCTGAAAGTTTTAGGGTCAAAAAACACAAATTTTTCAGTACCCCCCCTAAAAAAAATTGGAGTTTTGGACCTAAATTTCAAAGTCATTTTTGCTCTACCATGTCAAGAGGGAATATCCCCCAGTACCAGTGCTCTAATTTGCAAGTCCGGATGAGCGTTAGTTCGGGAAACATCCACCAGTTTTGGGGCTTAAAGTTTTAGGGTCAAAAAGCATGTATTTTTTAGTACCCCCCTAAAAAAAATGGGAGTGTTGGACCAAAATTTCAAAGTCGTTTTTGCTCTACCATGTCAAGAGGGAATATCCCCTAGTACCAGTGCTCTAATTTGCAAGTCCGGATAAGCGTTAGTTCGAAAATATCCGCATTTTTAGGCTGAAAGTTTTAGGGTCAAAAAACACAAATTTTTCAGTACCCCCCCTAAAAAAAATTGGAGTTTTGGACCTAAATTTCAAAGTCGTTTTTGCTCTACCATGTCAAGAGGGAATATCCCCTAGTACCAGTGCTCTAATTTGCAAGTCCGGATAAGCGTTAGTTCGAGAAATATCCGCATTTTTAGGCTGAAAGTTTTAGGGTCAAAAAACACAAATTTTTCAGTACCCCCCCTAAAAAAAATTGGAGTTTTGGACCTAAATTTCAAGGTCATTTTTGCTCTACCATGTCAAGAGGGAATATCCCCCAGTACCAGTGCTCTAATTTGCAAGTCCGGATGAGCGTTAGTTCGGGAAACATCCACCAGTTTTGGGGCTGAAAGTTTTTGGGTCAAAAAGCATGTATTTTTTAGTACCCCCCTAAAAAAAATGGGAGTTTTGGACCAAAATTTCAAAGTCGTTTTTGCTCTACCATGTCAAGAGGGAATATCCCCTAGTACCAGTGCTCTAATTTGCAAGTCCGGATGAGCGTTAGTTCGGGAAACATCCACCAGTTTTGGGGCTGAAAGTTTTAGGGTCAAAAAGCATGTATTTTTTAGTACCCCCCTAAAAAAAATTGGAGTTTTGGACCAAAATTTCAAAGTCGTTTTTGCTCTACCATGTCAAGAGGGAATATCCCCTAGTACCAGTGCTCTAATTTGCAAGTCCGGATAAGCGTTAGTTCGAGAAATATCCGCATTTTTAGGCTGAAAGTTTTAGGGTCAAAAAGCATGTATTTTTTAGTACCCCCCTAAAAAAAATTGGAGTTTTGGACCAAAATTTCAAAGTCATTTTTGCTCTACCATGTCAAGAGGGAATATCCCCTAGTACCAGTGCTCTAATTTGCAAGTCCGGATAAGCGTTAGTTCGGGAAATATCCACCAGTTTTGGGGCTGAAAGTTTTAGGGTCAAAAGCATGTATTTTTTAGTACCCCCCTAAAAAAAATGGGAGTTTTGGACCAAAATTTCAAAGTCGTTTTTGCTCTACCATGTCAAGAGGGAATATCCCCTAGTACCAGTGCTCTAATTTGCAAGTCCGGATAAGCGTTAGTTCGAGAAATATTCGCATTTTTAGGCTGAAAGTTTTAGGGTCAAAAAACACAAATTTTTCAGTACCCCCCCTAAAAAAAATTGGAGTTTTGGACCTAAATTTCAAAGTCATTTTTGCTCTACCATGTCAAGAGGGAATATCCCCCAGTACCAGTGCTCTAATTTGCAAGTCCGGATGAGAGTTAGTTCGGGAAACATCCACCAGTTTTGGGGCTTAAAGTTTTAGGGTCAAAAAGCATGTATTTTTTAGTACTCCCCCCAAAAAAATTGGAGTTTTGGACCAAAATTTCAAAGTCGTTTTTGCTCTACCATGTCAAGAGGGAATATCCCCTAGTACCAGTGCTCTAATTTGCAAGTCTGGATGAGCGTTAGTTAGGGAAACATCCACAAGTTTTAGGGCTGAAAGTTTTAGGGTCAAAAAGCATGTATTTTTTAGTACCCCCCTAAAAAAAATGGGAGTTTTGGACCAAAATTTCAAAGTCCTTTTTGCTCTACCATGTCAAGAGGGAATATCCCCTAGTACCAGTGCTCTAATTTGCAAGTCTGGATGAGCGTTAGTTAGGGAAACATCCACCAGTTTTAGGGCTGAAAGTTTTAGGGTCAAAAAGCATGTATTTTTTAGTACCCCCCTAAAAAAAATGGGAGTTTTGGACCAAAATTTCAAAGTCGTTTTTGCTCTACCATGTCAAGAGGGAATATCCCCTAGTACCAGTGCTCTAATTTGCAAGTCCGGATAAGCGTTAGTTCGAGAAATATCCGCATTTTTAGGCTGAAAGTTTTAGGGTCAAAAAGCATGTATTTTTTAGTACCCCCCTAAAAAAAAATTGGAGTTTTGGACCAAAATTTCAAAGTCGTTTTTGCTCTACCGTGTCAAGAGGGAATATCCCCTAGTACCAGTGCTCTAATTTGCAAGTCCGGATGAGCGTTAGTTCGGGAAACATCCACCAGTTTTGGGGCTGAAAGTTTTAGGGTCAAAAGCATGTATTTTTTAGTACCCCCCTAAAAAAAATGGGAGTTTTGGACCAAAATGTCAAAGTCGTTTTTGCTCTACCATGTCAAGAGGGAATATCCCCTAGTACCAGTGCTCTAATTTGCAAGTCCGGATAAGCGTTAGTTCGAGAAATATCCGCATTTTTAGGCTGAAAGTTTTAGGGTCAAAAAACACAAACTTTTTAGTACCCCCCCTAAAAAAAATTGGAGTTTTGGACCTAAATTTCAAAGTCATTTTTGCTCTACCATGTCAAGAGGGAATATCCCCCAGTACCAGTGCTCTAATTTGCAAGTCCGGATGAGCGTTAATTCGGGAAACATCCACCAGTTTTGGGGCTTAAAGTTTTAGGGTCAAAAAGCATGTATTTTTTAGTACCCCCCTAAAAAAAATGGGAGTTTTGGACCAAAATTTCAAAGTCGTTTTTGCTCTACCATGTCAAGAGGGAATATCCCCTAGTACCAGTGCTCTAATTTGCAAGTCCGGATAAGCGTTAGTTCGAGAAATATCCGCATTTTTAGGCTGAAAGTTTTAGGGTCAAAAAACACAAATTTTTCAGTACCCCCCCTAAAAAAAATTGGAGTTTTGGACCTAAATTTCAAAGTCATTTTTGCTCTACCATGTCAAGAGGGAATATCCCCCAGTACCAGTGCTCTAATTTGCAAGTCCGGATGAGCGTTAGTTCGGGAAACATCCACCAGTTTTGGGGCTTAAAGTTTTAGGGTCAAAAAGCATGTATTTTTTAGTACCCCCCTAAAAAAAATGGGAGTTTTGGACCAAAATTTCAAAGTCGTTTTTGCTCTACCATGTCAAGAGGGAATATCCCCTAGTACCAGTGCTCTAATTTGCAAGTCCGGATAAGCGTTAGTTCGAAAATGTCCGCATTTTTAGGCTGAAAGTTTTAGGGTCAAAAAACACAAATTTTTCAGTACCCCCCCTAAAAAAAATTGGAGTTTTGGACCTAAATTTCAAAGTCGTTTTTGCTCTACCATGTCAAGAGGGAATATCCCCTAGTACCAGTGCTCTAATTTGCAAGTCCGGATAAGCGTTAGTTCGAGAAATATCCGCATTTTTAGGCTGAAAGTTTTAGGGTCAAAAAACACAAATTTTTCAGTACCCCCCCTAAAAAAAATTGGAGTTTTGGACCTAAATTTCAAAGTCATTTTTGCTCTACCATGTCAAGAGGGAATATCCCCCAGTACCAGTGCTCTAATTTGCAAGTCCGGATGAGCGTTAGTTCGGGAAACATCCACCAGTTTTGGGGCTGAAAGTTTTAGGGTCAAAAAGCATGTATTTTTTAGTACCCCCCTAAAAAAAATGGGAGTTTTGGACCAAAATTTCAAAGTCGTTTTTGCTCTACCATGTCAAGAGGGAATATCCCCTAGTACCAGTGCTCTAATTTGCAAGTCCGGATAAGCGTTAGTTCGAGAAATATCCGCATTTTTAGGCTGAAAGTTTTAGGGTCAAAAAGCATGTATTTTTTAGTACCCCCCTAAAAAAAATTGGAGTTTTGGACCAAAATTTCAAAGTCATTTTTGCTCTACCATGTCAAGAGGGAATATCCCCTAGTACCAGTGCTCTAATTTGCAAGTCCGGATGAGCGTTAGTTCGGGAAATATCCACCAGTTTTGGGGCTGAAAGTTTTAGGGTCAAAAGCATGTATTTTTTAGTACCCCCCTAAAAAAAATGGGAGTTTTGGACCAAAATTTCAAAGTCGTTTTTGCTCTACCATGTCAAGAGGGAATATCCCCTAGTACCAGTGCTCTAATTTGCAAGTTCGGATAAGCGTTAGTTCGAGAAATATTCGCATTTTTAGGCTGAAAGTTTTAGGGTCAAAAAACACAAATTTTTCAGTACCCCCCCTAAAAAAAATTGGAGTTTTGGACCTAAATTTCAAAGTCATTTTTGCTCTACCATGTCAAGAGGGAATATCCCCCAGTACCAGTGCTCTAATTTGCAAGTCCGGATGAGAGTTAGTTCGGGAAACATCCACCAGTTTTGGGGCTTAAAGTTTTAGGGTCAAAAAGCATGTATTTTTTAGTACTCCCCCCAAAAAAATTGGAGTTTTGGACCAAAATTTCAAAGTCGTTTTTGCTCTACCATGTCAAGAGGGAATATCCCCTAGTACCAGTGCTCTAATTTGCAAGTCTGGATGAGCGTTAGTTAGGGAAACATCCACAAGTTTTAGGGCTGAAAGTTTTAGGGTCAAAAAGCATGTATTTTTTAGTACCCCCCTAAAAAAAATGGGAGTTTTGGACCAAAATTTCAAAGTCGTTTTTGCTCTACCATGTCAAGAGGGAATATCCCCTAGAACCAGTGCTCTAATTTGCAAGTCCGGATGAGCGTTAGTTCGGGAAACATCCACCAGTTTTGAGGCTGAAAGTTTTAGGGTCAAAAAGCATGTATTTTTTAGTACCCCCCTAAAAAAAATGGGAGTTTTGGACCAAAATTTCAAAGTCGTTTTTGCTCTACCATGTCAAGAGGGAATATCCCCTAGTACCAGTGCTCTAATTTGCAAGTCCGGATAAGCGTTAGTTCGAGAAATATCCGCATTTTTAGGCTGAAAGTTTTAGGGTCAAAAAACACAAAGTTTTCAGTACCCCCCTAAAAAAAATTGGAGTTTGGACCAAAATTTCAAAGTCATTTTTGCTCTACCATGTAAAGAGGGAATATCCCCCAGTACCAGTGCTTTAATTTGCTAGTCCGGATGAGCGTTAGTTCGGGAAAAATCCACCAGTTTTGGGGCTGAAAGTTTTAGGGTCAAAAAGTTCATGTCTACTTCACTCATACATTACCTGTAGAGCACACTACTATTTGCATATTTCCCAATACCGGCAGGATATTTCGCTAAGAGTTTACATATATATATATATATATATGTAGCGCCCTCCATCGCCCTTCCCATAAAGCCCCGCGGCGAGTAGCCTCGTGACTCTTCCTTTTTCTCTTAGCGGCAGGACCAGGGTGAGACGTGTTTTTATAGTAGCTCGTCAGTTTTTCCCTTTTTAGCAAGAGTTAAAAGCATTAAAAAAGACAATAAAGAAGATAGATTGTGTTTAATTATTGGAGTTAATTAACCAGTGTTGTAGAAAATAATTGAAGGAGTTATGAAACGTTTGGAGAGAGCTCTTCCTGTCGTAACTGGGGGTGGTCACCCCCCGGGACAGGTTGAGCCCTCAGGAGGCTGCGCCGGCGACGGGTTGTTGCCGAACCAGTCTCCCGTCCAGCGCCCGCAGCCACTGAAGGCTGCGGGTGCTGGCGACCCTGCGGTCGGAGTCGGACTGGGTGCCCGGTCCTCCTCTCCGGCCGTGATTGGCGGGGCTTCCAAACGAAAGGCTAAGGCCGGCAAAAGTCGTCAGACCGTGATTGCCGGTGCGAAGCCAAAGAAGGGTCGGCAGGGCAAGCCGTGCGGGGGTACCCGCCAGACTCCCTCCGACTCAACCCCGAACGTGGAGCTGTCAGATGCGAAAAGCCACCACGGTTCAGTGGGTTCGAGCCACCCGCGTTCCCTGGGCCCAGTGGCGGTAGCCACAGCGGGACAAAGGGGACTATTGAGCGGGTTCCCGGGCCGTGCACCCTCCACCCATGGGGCGGGGGGCGCTGTACGCCGGGGCGGGCTTTGGGGTAATGGAGCGGTCCGACCATGAGCTCTCCGGGGCTCCAGGCTCGGTACTGTCACGCTCTGATGGACCCACCACGACATCGGAATTTCTCCAGTGCTCGGGAGTGCCCATGCCCCAGACGTTGCCACAGCCGTCGTCCGAGGTGTACTCGGAGCAGTCACGGGGCAAAAAGTCCAAAAAGAAAAAGGCGCGCCGCGCCCGATCTTCTTCTTCGGACTCAGAGGGACCTCAGGGCGTTCACGCCACGGTAAGCGCTACCGGGCGGAAGATATGGTTTCTAAGGCGGAATTCTTACATGCCTTCCAGAACATATCAGCCTCCCTATCTGCTCTCTCGGCCGCCCATCCACCGGCCATGGTGGACGGCCCGGTCGAGATGACTGGCATGGGCCCGCAGCCGTCTGTTATCGGACATGGCTGGTTGGCCCAGGCACGCGGGGTTATCCCGCACACACTCAGCCGGGCCCCGGAGTCCCAGCCAGCGTTGAGCCTCCATCCATCGATGGCGTTTGTCGACGAAGTCAGCCAGCCCGCGGGTCACGCCGTGGCGCAGACAATGGGGCCCGGGGTGCCGGGTGATTCCCACTCGGTTGATTCTACCCACCCGTCCCGCTCCGACGAGTCGGCCGGGGAGGACGACGAAGTCATCTCTATGCAGCGCCTGTCAATCACGGAGACCGAACTACGCTTGGTTCAGCGTGATATGGTGCACGTACTGCAACTACCAGCCACTGAAGACTCAGTGCAGCCTTCCCAGAAGTCGTTTAAACGACGGACCGGGACGGCGCAGGGGCCAGACAAAGCCTTCCAAGAGTTACCCCTGGATCAGGTCTGTGTCGACCGTATCCAAGCGGTCATGTCGGCCTCCAAGTGGCACCCCCAGGGGGCACGCCTCACGGAGTACTACCGGTTCCCGAAGACGGACTATGAGAAATTCTTCACCGCACCACCACTTCCCGAGGCAGTGAAGGATAAACTGGTGGCAGATGCCGGGGCTTCGGCGTCCAAATGCTCTTTTCCCGATAAGGTCAGGAACAAGCATGAGGAGACCCTTAAGAAGCTCGATAGCGCATCACGCTCCGGAATGCGGGCGACGTCCTTTTTACTTCTCCTGACGGAATATCTTGCTTCCGGGTGTATAGACGATACGTCCGTTCCGGCCGATCTCTTGACCATGGCGTTCCACTGTCTGGATCAGGGCCTTCGGGCGGCTCTCGAGCAGTTTGCTCGAGTGACGACCCTTGCAACATCGGCTCGGCGGGCAAATGTGCTTGACGCACTCTTCCTGCCGTCGCCGGGCGCACGCAAGAGATTCGAGGATCTACCATTGGAGGGCGTCGACCTCTTTGCGGGCAAGTTTGAAGAGTTCATGGAGGCAGAGGCGAAACGATTGAAGACCACAGAAAAGATCAATCTCAAGAAGCCATCTGCCTCAACGGTCAGAACGTCACAGGCTAAAGGCAAGGCATCGTATACGATTCCGCGCCGCAAGCCATTCAAGGCCGCACGTGGCGGGTTTCGGACTCGGGCCGAAATCTCGCCAAACGTGCGTGCCCCCCAACCCCAGCCGTATCAGCCATATTCCGGACAGCAGCGCCCCTTTGGGGGGCGTGGCGCCCGGACGTCAGCCCCCCGCTACCCCGGGGGCTGGCGGAAGTGACTTCCCAGTCTCGTGGCGGCCCCCCATCGTCGGACCCGTGGGGGGCCGTCTTCGAGCCTTTGCAGGGTCCTGGGCTGGGGTTACGGCCGACAGGTGGGTGCTCGACACCATCGAGCGCAGGTACGCGCTCGAATTTACGAGCCCCCCCCCCGTCGGCCATGCTAGTCCGGCCGACGCCGGTTTCGGCCAACCCGGAGAGGCGCCGGTCCCTCGAGGGGGAAACCCACTCCCTCGTCGAGAAGGGGGCGGTGCGCGTCCTCCCGCCTGGGGGGACGTCGCCGGGTTTCATGTCGACCTTCCTTTTGGTGCCCAAAAAGGAGGTCGGCATGTGGCGGCCTGTCCTCAACCTCAAGCCCTTGAACAAATTCATCCGCCCCAGACGCTTCCGTATGGAGACTCTCAAGATTATCCTGGAGTCTATCCATACGCCAGTGTGGGCAGCCAGCTTGGACTTGAAGGATGCGTACCTTCATGTCCCCGTCCGGCGGGAGCACTGGGAATTCCTTCGGTTCCAATATCAGGGAACCCGTTACGAATTCACGGTGCTCCCGTTCGGCCTCTCCACTTCTCCCCGGGTGTTCACCCGGATCGTGCGAGTGGTCGGGGCGGCGTTGCGAAGGCAGGGGGTGACGATTTTCACCTACCTGGACGACTGGTTGGTCGTGGGGGATTCCGGCGCATCAACAGTGTCGGCGCTAGAATTTACGTGGCGCCTAACGGCCGACCTCGGGTTTCTAGTCAATTGGTAGAAATCTCACCCGCTCCCCTCCGAGTTCCCGGAGTTCCTGGGAGTGGCGCTCGACTTTCGCAACGGGCTCGCGTGCCCTTCTGGGGCGCGATTGAGCAACCTTTATCAATGTGTGGACATTTTCCTCGCTTGTACGGTGGCCCTAGCTCGAGCTTGGCTCAAGCTGCTGGGCCTCTTGGCGAGTCTAGTGGACGTAGTCGACTACTGCAGACTCCATATGCGGCCGATTCAGCTGCACCTCCTGGCGGTCTATCGGCCGAACCGGGACAGCATCGAACTGCTGGTCCCTATCACAGACTGGCTGAGGCCACACCTGTTATGGTGGCGGGACCCAGCCAACCTTATGGGGGGCTGTGCGTTCCGCAAGCCTTGTCCGGCCCTGACAATCACGACGGATGTGTCCCTGTCAGGCTGGGGGGCCACCCTCCACTCACGACAAGTTGCGGGCCGCTGGGGCCCCGAACATCAGGGCACCCACATAAACACCCTCGAGTTGTTGGCCGTCGCCAACGCGCTCGAGCGCTTCCGGACGTCGGTAGTGGGCCGGGCAGTTCTGGTCCAATCCGACAACGCCACGGTAGTGGCCTACATAAATCGGCAGGGGGGCACACACTCTGCCTCTCTCTGCGCACACACCTGGGAGATCCTCCACTGGTGTCTGCGGAACCGGGTCACGCTCTCGGCCGTTCACCTCCCCGGGGAAGACAACACCACGGCCGATGCGCTCTCCAGGGGGTGGATCCGTCCGACAGAGTGGACGCTCCTGCCTCAAGTCGTTCAGTCGATTTTTCGGCTGATCGACCGCCCACACGTGGATCTGTTCGTGTCACGGGACAACCACCAGCTCCCAACCTACTGCAACATCACGGCGATGCAGTGAACTGCACGCCCTGACGACGGAAGCGGGTCACATACGGTGGGAGCCGGGGGGTGTCCGACTGATCCCGAAGGCCGGTTTTCTCACGAAAAATCAATCCAGTGGCTTCACGCCCCCGGATATTTTCGTGCCAGATATCAAGGCGTTCTCATCAATCCCGAGCGACAAGCTTTGGTGCCCGGTTCGGGCACTCAAATGGTACGTTAATCGCACGAAAGCACTGCGGGCGTTACATTCGCATTTGTTCGTCACCGCGATTCCGCCTCATCGGCCGGCGTCCCGAGACACCATCGCCCGTTGGCTCGTGACAGCAATCCGGTCGGATACGAGCGGACCGCCGGCGGGGAATATTGGGGCCCATGAAATCCGGGCCGCGGCTGCGTCCTGGGCTTTCTTTAAGGGAGTATCTTTAGGTGACATCATTCAGGCAGCATCATGGAAGATGCCCAACACATTCACCGAATGTTACCTGAAGGACGTGGTGCAGACCGAGGGCAGAGCCAGAAGAACAGTCTTGACGTCGGCTGCCTCACAAGAACAGGACTCTCACCAACCCGGGACCTCCCGATTATAGGTGAGTTCCCACATTGAAATGTGTACTTTAGATATGGTTCCATATTCTGTGTACACTTAAAACTGTTAATCATGTTTTTCCTCCCCTCCCCCCCTCGGCCGCTTGCGTTCCGACGGGCGGAGTTTCCGAGACGGCGCATACCCTTACGTGTGGTTTACGTAGACGGGGTCCGCTTGAAAAAAAAAAAGTTGGGGTTGGCGTGCCCCTTCTGTCGTTGCATCATCTCGTATCCCACCACCGAGTTTCGGTGCGAGTCTATGCAAATAGTAGTGTGCTCTACAGGTAATGTATGAGTGAAGTAGACTCCCCCCCCCACAGTAGTGTGGTGGGGGTCTACGAACGAATACTTACCTGTAGAGCATCCCTCCCCCCTTCCCCACTTCTCGATGACTGACAGTTAAGTTAGTAACGGAAGAGAAAAGGAAGAGTCACGAGGCTACTCGCCGCGGGGCACTATGGGTAGGGCGATGGAGGGCGCTATATATATATATATATGTAAACTCTTAGCGAAATATCCTGCCGGTATTGGGAAATATGCAAATAGTAGTGTGCTCTACAGGTAAGTATTCGTTCGTAGACCCCCACCACACTACTATGGGGGGGGAATTTCGATCAGTGCCGATCAGTGCAGACAATGACCGTTGCTATCAATGGGAAACAAGGCATTCACTTGCCGAAATTGCGCCCATGCGTATTTCACTTTCCAACAATAGTTAAAGGCCTAGTTCCCCATCTTGCGCCTTCTGGGCTCTATAACCTTTGTTTTTTACCCATACACCGATGTGTGTTAATAAACACTGTATACTCATTGTCTTACCAACTAGACTAACAAGATTGCCCGGCAGCTAAAGGCAGTTTGAATCCTATTAGCAGCGGGTACCACAACCATTATGATAGATGTTAATGTTTGCATTGAGAAAAAGAACGGGAGTATTGGTAAAAATACAAATAACATTCTTTATTATATTCATGTTAATGGAAAACTTAACAGTCAAAGTTACTTGGAATTTGTGTAACCCCCCTACCTTCCATACAATAATTAGAATTGTAGCATGTCCGAAACTGACTGTTTATTTACAGTGTAAATCATGGACGCTACATGCTCATGCATAGTTTGTTCCCCCCCCCCCCCCCCCCCCCCCCCCCCCCGGCCTTGGCACTCAAGGGGTTATTTTTGACAGTTGATGCGATTTGCGCAGTGCAAAAATAGGAGTTACACATTAAAATTGTTAAATGGGATATATTTATACGAGCATTGAATCCTGGCAAATCCTACATTTACAAACATTTTTCTATCGCAAGTTATTTTTATATTGAATAAATCCTGGTTAATCTTATAACATCCCATACATTTTTCTATCAAACAAAGATTGTTCAGTTATACGCTGCATGAATAATGTTTTTACCTGCATGTTCTGGATTTATATAAAAAAGGTAAACCTATTTTCAAACTGCTAAAAGCTGCTAAAAGGCTGCCACTGTTGAAGCCTCGTCATTTGCAATTCAGCTTCTCAACAGCGAGTAAGGATAGTTAGCCTCCCAAATTATTATCATTGCTATTATTATTCACTTCCAAAGGCCAGTATTGCAAGATATTCTGCTAGTTTCCCCTTGTACTGCTTAATTTCTTTTGCTTTCAACCTTCTTACAATTTATTCCAGTTCAGCTTCTCAACAGCAAGTAAGGATAATTAGCCTCCCAAATTATTATCATTGCTATTATTATTCACTTCCAAAGGCCAATATTGCAAGATATTCTGCTAGTTTCCCCTTGTACTGCTTAATTTCTTTTGCTTTCAGCCTTCTCACAATTTATTCCAGTTCAGGCAGTAACATACATCTTCTCTCTCTTTAAAGTTTTCGTTATTTTCCTTGACATCACTCACTTGACTGTTCCCCGTGCAAACAAAGTTGTGGGTCAAAAGCTTTCAGTGTAGCTGGACTGATGATTTGGAACAATCTTCCTCCTGTCATTAGGGAATCTGTTAGTTTATCTCGATTTCATGAAGCTCTTAAAAACTCACCTCTATCCATCTAAATTTCTATGTTGTGCCCTACGATCTTAATAGAATAGCGCCTTATAAATTGAAATTCGTTGTGTGCCCAGTGAAAGGGCTAAAGCCTTACCGGGCACATAAAGTGTTTCGTCCCAGTATTAAAAGGGCGTAAGCAATAAACAGGCCCCTGACATGAAAAATATGGTACACTTTTGTTGCTAGAATTAACCCAAAGACATGTTTTCCTATTCCCATGCAGAATTTAGCCTTTCTATAACAACTTTTGAATGGCAAAGAATTAATCAAACTTTCCCACTCAGTTTTCTTGAAATACAAAGTTTCACACCATTTGCTTACGCCCTTTTACCGAGAAACTTGTCGCTATGTCCTTTTACAGGACATACGACGAATTGTTATGTTATGTTGCCAAGACCTCGTGGCCCTTTGGCCTTGTGTTGGGTGATTTTTCTTTCAAAAACAAATTGGTTGCAGAAATTAAAATGGACCGTCTCCCTGTACATACACAACAGCAAATTGCTACGTAGTAGCACTTTAGCATTGGCACCCGCCCACCAAGCACTCGGCATACTGAATGTTCAGTTTCAGTTTACCATTCCTCCACTGGGAAACCCTGGGGGGTGGTAATGCCACAGGTACTCGCGTTACATTGACAATGAGTATCAGAAATCCGACTTTTCAGAATGCTTTTCTTGACTTGATATGTTGAAATTAGTTGTCCTCAATAGCACATCTCACCAGATCAATTTCTGACCCTGTGGCCATTGTCAGGTGCTGATCCAGGGAGGGGGCCCAGGAGGCACTTGCCCCCCTCCCCTCCCTGCTGTCATTGTGTCTCCATTGTGTTCTGGGAATCTCAAGAATTCTCTAGATGATTTTCTGGGGGGTGGGGGTTACTTCTATTAGAAGTGAAGAGTGTGTTAGAGTATGGGAACATTTTTGGGGTCTCCCTCTGCCATGATATAATAATTGTAAAGCAAGTAACCAATTGCCCGTAACAAAACATAAACTGTGTTTGTTGTATGCCCTAAAACAAGTGAGCACTGAATCTGAAGAAATTATGACAGCTTAGTAGGTTGGTGTAGGTTTATTGAAAGTTAGAAATGAATTCACCCTTCCGAAAATCGATGATGTATCATACCTTTAAAATGACCTTATCTTAATATATAATTGTAAGCTTTTCACTTAGCCTATGTTATTGTTTTTGTTTTGTTTTTTCAATAAAAAAAATTACTCTTTATTCCCCTTTTTGTTTTTGTTAGTACCTTTTTCTCAATGTTTGTTTGTTGTTGCTGTTTTTTTTTGTGTGTTTTGTTTAGCCTAACTAACCTTTTCTAATTTACTGGATTTTTTCGTTTTTAAATTACATTTGTTTAAAATGTTTTACAAGCATTTTTTTAAAGGGAGACACATTGTCTTCACATCTCTTATAATGTTGGAATAGCTCCTTGTCCTTTTTAAGAGTTGTTCATGCAATAAAACACCTACAGTGTGTTGTAATTAGTGAGAATTGATAAACAAAACATAAATTTGCTTCTGGAAATACAACCAGTGGAACCACACTCTACATAGAAACATACTGTTCGTCATTTTGTGGAGTCAAACATTTGGTTCTACAAAATGGGGGACCATGTTCTGTCACAAAATTAAACAAAAACCACACAGTTTCAAGGGATATTTTTCTGTGAATCATTATATTCTACTTTTAAAATATCTATCCAACCATATTCATTACATAGCAAACACTTTTTGTAGCACAAAATGCACCCAATCAAAAGACAATCCCTTTAATCCTTTTTTACCTTTATCTAAATTAATTTGTTTGGTTTTTCTTTTTACTACTTTTTTTTTTAATTTTGTATTTAACTGTTTAAGAAGCATTTTGTTCAACCCCAATTAACCTTTTTCTAAATTACCTTCTTTCTTTCTTTTTTCATTTTCTTACTTTTTGTTGTAAATATTTGTATTTGACAAGCATTTTATTTAGCCTACAATCGTTCCCACTCTCTCTGTCTCTCTCTTGTTCTGTTTCAGGGTATTGTATCACTGTGCATTCTCATTGCTGACAAGTTGTTGTTCTAATAATGTTTTTGTTTGTTTTGTTTTTTTACTTTTTTTTTATTCGCAGTTATTTTGCATACACCGAGTTTAAGTCAGACAAGCAACTTTTCAGCTGATGTCCTTATTTTTCTTTATTAATAGTGCCATAGAAAACTGAAAACACTAAGCAAAGTTAAGTATGGTCGGCCATTTCTTCGTTTGTTCAGGTTTTTTTTGCGGGAACAAAGTTGTATGTGTACTTAATGGATCATTCAAGATGTAACATCTGCCAAAGATGTTTGATGGAAAGTTGTTTCTCCCTCAGACTTTGACAGCGTTACTCACAATATGTGTTTACAAGAAAGTCTCAAAGTGTGGAGTTACTGCAGATAGGAAGTGTACACAGCTCAATGGAAGACCACATAAAATGTTCAACTTCATGCAGATGGAAGCTTGCCAATAGTACCAAGCATGTTTGATACGAAGAAAGGGGGCACATTCTAAAACTGATCCAGCTGTTAATTTTACGATGTTAGATTACCCGTCGTTACTGGCAACCTGTGTTTTGACAAATGTTGTAATTTTCTTTGTTTGTTCAGGTTTTTTTTTGCGGGAACAAAGTTGTATATGTACTTAATGGATCATTCATGATCCAATTTAGGAATGGGAGTAACTTTCTAGTGTGGTACCGTCACAGTAATGGCAGCATTTAGTAAAACTTGATAAAACTCACGTATGCTACTTGAGTTATGTTTGCGCCTAATGCTTTGTTGTGTGTAAAAAAAAAAATTGCCTGTAAAGATGGCTGACTTTACAATGTGTGGTGTCAAGTTAAGTGGGACCTGCTTGTACAGAGTGTACAAAATGTTCTATGAGAGTGCAAGTTATCTTGCCTGCTAGGAAAATACTCAAACTTTTTTGGTAAACACGATGCTTGGCTCTATAAATCAACTCCCATTGCATTCTTGTCATACATTATAGTACATGTAGTTGCAATGAAACAATTGAAACTACTTGATTATGCTTGTTACTAGTGTAACAGGCACAAGTGGCACGAGTGTGGCCAGCACACTGTGTACCAGGACTTGCTAAATATACATGGTTAACGCTTGGTTTTGACTTCCAAAAGTATATATTTATTTCTTTTTTCCGACTACTAAATCAATGGAGGGACTTGCCACATGTAGCCCAGGGCCCAACTTTCTTAAAGCCTGTAAGCAGACGGTTTTTGCTTACAGACTGTTTATTAGCAGAATTTCTTTTTTATAAACAAAAGTCACACTAGCTTGCCAGCGGTTCTTGTAAGCAGGGGCCAATTTCATAAAGCTGTTTAGCAGAAATTATTGCTTAGCAAATTTCTTTGCTAAGCAAAAAATTAGTGGGGCACCAGTTGCAACAGTGTACACATAATGGAATGTTGGCTGGTAACCTGTTTCTGCTGAGCAAGATTTATCTGTGCTTAGCAAGTTTCTGTGCTTACAGGCTTTATGAAATTGGGCCTGATGAGTGACGCAACAATGCAAATTCATTGTGAATGCACAGACTCACTGTCCAATCCTCTTGATTATGTATGAAATACATTTTTGCTTACGCATGTTTTGCTGCTACAGATAGCACACAAATTTGCTTATCACAAATTTGTGAAATTGGGGCCTGGCGCTACGACTAGTCTTAGCTCAAGTTAGGACAAGTAACTAGTCCTAACTTATAGGACTTGTCATCAGTTAGGACTAGTTTTGTGAAATCCAATCCTGGCCAGACATTGGTATACTAGGAGTTTAAAGGGGGGGGGGGTCTTGCAATTTCATCCAATTGCACTAGTTCTCGTCTTGTTACAAGTGTCTTGTGCTTACCAAAAGTATAGACTGTTTTGTCATGGACAAAAATTGAACTGCATGTATGTATCCTTCAGAAGATATAATGTTCAAAAATAACTTGATATGTTACCTGGATGTCTGTCATAATGCAGGTTTTATACAAGGCCTTGCTATAATATTGATATGCTGTACGTAAAAAAAAATGAGGAGGGAAAAATCAATAGATAATTTTACAATCTGAGTTTTTTTTTCTTCTTTTTCTGTAGGTTGCGTATCGCCTTCAAGTGGATGATGCGGGCATTCTCAGGTTACCTGGCAAGCGATCAGTTGCTTCTGCTGTGGGATCGCATCCTAGCCCATGAATCTCTTCTTATTCTCCCAGGTAATAAACCCCCATCCTTCCTTAGTTTAACATATCTCGTCTTGAAAGCTGGAGGTCATAGGTTCACGTCACAATCAAGTCTCTTGTGAACTGCATAACTTAAAGGTGCTATCAATGCGCATGGATCTCTTCATATTCTCCAAGTTAATAACTGTAAGCTGTAAATTATTACAATTTTATTTATTTATTTTTATTATTATTATTTTTTTTTAATTGCAAATAGCAATTCTAGAATCAATGACTGCAGTCAAGGCATACACAAGTTTAAAGCTGATTTCCCAAACTTTATTTTGATCACAACTTTAACATTCACAGAGGTCATTTTTAAGATCGTGTGTTTAGAATTTGGAGTACATGGGGTTATTTTGTATGTAGATTCTCCCTCTCCCTACTTGTTGCCCCTCCCCCTCCCTCACCACTAAGTGGCTGTGAATTACAGTGATGTTTATGGAGATTAATTTGTACCTAGATTCCCCCTCCCTCTGCTTTTTGCCCCTCCCCCTCCCTCACCACCAAGTCGCTGTGAATTACTGCAAAGTTTATTGAGATTATTTTGTAGGTAGATTCCCCCTCCTTCTGCTTCTTGCCCCTCCCCCTCCCTCGCCACCAAGTCACTGTGAATTACTGCAAAGTTTATTGAGATTATTTTGAAGGTAGATTTCCCCTCACCTGCTTCTTGCCCCTCCCCCTCCCTCGCCACCAAGTTGCTATGAATTACTGAAATGTTTATTGAGATTATTTTGTAGGTAGATTCCCCCTCCCCCTGCTCCTTCCTTCTCCAACCAACCACCACTACCACCAAATGTTGCTTTGAATTGCCGCAGTGTTTGCTGACGTTTTGAATTCAAAACCATTTGTTTTCAGAACTGCAAACAGATTACGGTCAAGGTTGAAGGCAGTTGGCCCGATTTCACCTAATGAAAACCTACTTACATGTACATTAGACCCCAAGTATTTACACAGAGACAAAGTTTCTTCAGTGAAGCATAAATGAGGTTCTCGAGAAATAATAACTAATGGTTGAGAAACCCTTTGAAGACAAAGTCCATTTGGACGAATAAGTACGAAGAAATCTGTTGTACTGATTTGTTTTCTTGTTTGATGTTGTTCTAAAAAAACAATCTTCGGCCCGTAGAAGAAGAATTCAATTTAGACTAAAACGACACTTGTGAATTGAACCGTACTTGCGGCAAGGGTTTGACAATCTTCGACTTGACCTGTTTGGTGTTGAACTGTTTTTGTAAATCATTATATATACTGATTCAGCTTCAAACTCTAAAACATTTTATAAAATATTATAAAGTAGGCAGTGGGAGACAGATCTATACAGATCCATGACTGCAGTGGCACTATTATTCTATGCCTCCATGCATATATTGAAGTGAGAAATTAAAAGTACACCACTTGAAACAATGATGACTGCACAATTTGACTGTATTCATAATATGTACACTGAATTTAGGAATGGGAGTAACTTGCTAGTGTGGCACCGTCACAGTAATGGCAGCATTTCGTGCTGGTAGCAATCGTGCTGGTAGCAATCGTCTACTTTGGGATGGGGAATGGGGGCAGAAAAGTGTACAGCTGCCAAATGAAACAGAAAAATTGATATATTTTCTGTAAATTGTCTGTAAAATTGTTTGTTGTTGTTGTTTTTTGGGGGTTTTTTGGGGGATAGTTTAATGGTCGACTTTTAGGGACACATGGCTGCCGTTTATTCATGAATACATTTGTGAGAAATTGTTTATTTGTTTAATTAAGTGCCCCATTCTGTCAAGGAAGGAAAGCCAAACTATAAAATGATGACATAGCTCACTCTGTTTTGTTTTTTCAATAAGCGAGTTAGATTTGATTGGTGTCTGGTACAGTGCCTTTTTCAATCACACATGAATACTCAATCCAGTGTTGCTCTATGTCACATGATTCGAGGGCAAGCTTTTGCAAAGCAACCTCCAGATCAGCAGTGACTGGTATCCTTGTGCCACACATTTTATCACAAATTGTGTATGGTTGTTTGTCGTATTTTATGTAACTAAGAAAAAGCTTGCCCACAGCAACACTGGATTGAGTCTTAGGAATTCAAGCTGAGCATTCACTAGTGACCGAGCTAGGCGTTGTGCAAATCTTACTCTCAAATGGCTTATTGGTTGAACCCTGCCTGTTCATTGTTGCATGGTCCATCCTGGAGTTAAAGAACACTAAATCATATTAGATATGATTTTTTTTTATGCAGTTATGGCAGCGGCAATCTTTGCTTTCCGTCGGGTTAACCTGATGCAGACATCTTCCTATGCCTCTGCTGACACCGTCATGTCTGATCTGACAACTCTACAGGTCATGCCACTCTTACAGATTGTTATGTTCCCCAGCTAACCTCAACATCTTCCGGTAAGAATTCAGTCTGAAACAAAGGTCTTAAAGAGACACATTGCCTTCAAATCTTTTTAAAATTTCTGCTGTTTGGAATTGCTCCTTTTGTTTTTAAGTGTTGCTCATGCATTAAAAAAAACTACAGTGTGTTGTAGTTAGTGTGTAGTGATTAAAAAAACAAATAAATTTGCCTCTCGGAAATACAAGCAGCGAAACCACACTCTACATATAGGAACATACGGTCCACCAATGGGAGACTTTGGAATGATATGTGGCAGCAGACATACCAGGTAAATTTCCATTGATTGCATAGATCTGAACATGCGCAAATGGAGAACAATGGATTTATAAGTGTGAACACGTCTGCTGCCACTAAGTGTCCTCAAAAGTTTCCCATTCATGGAGTCAAAGGTTTATTTTTACAAAATGGCAGACCATGTTCTGTCACTAAATTAAATAAAAACCACACAATTCCATGGGGTGAATCATTATATTCAACTTTTAAAGTATCGTTCCAACCATATTCATTTCATGACAAACGCTTTTTATAGCTCAAAAACGCCCGATCCGAAGGCAATGTGTCTCTTAAAAAAAAAAAGATACATTTGTTTTTGCTTCATCCAGACATTCCAACTGTGAAAAATCCCAATACACATGGTTGAAGGAAAGGTACATTGGTTTAGGGAAGCATCTGAACATTTCAGCTGCAAAAAAACCCAACAACAAACAAACAAACAAACAAGAAAGGGAAAGATTGAGCATTGGTTTATCGGAAGTGAATACTCCTTTCTATTCCTTGTCAAAATGGTTGTTCTTTCTGCTTCAAAGCTCTGTGAGGTGTTTTACATGTGGCACCATCCTCATAATGTTTCATGTACTCCTCCCAAACCAAATAAGAACAATCCTGGTTTTAGTGTCTGAAAAAAATATGAAGATAGGAAGGGGTATACAATAAACAAATGCTGTACTGTCCCTCAATGAGAGAGGTTTCTGTAAAACTAGAAGATTGGAATAAATGTACTCTTCCAAAAACCAATGATTCACCATCCCTTAAACTAGAGGATTAAAATGAATCTACAAGAGGATTGGAACAAATGTACTTATCCAAAAACTAATGATGTACTGCCCCTTCATGATATGTTTCTTGATAACTAGAGGATTGGAATGAATGTACTCTTCCAATAACTAATGATGTACCATCCTTTTATGATATGTTTCTTGATAACTAGAGGATTGGAATGAATGTACTCCTCCAATAACCAATGATGTACCATCCTTTTATGATATGTTTCTTGATAACTAGAGGATTGGAATGAATGTACTCGTCCAATAACCAATGATGTACTGCCCCTTTATGATATGTTTCTTGATAACTAGAGGATTGGAATGAATGTACTCTTCCAATAACTAATGATGTACCATCCTTTTATGATATGTTTCTTGATAACTAGAGGATTGGAATGAATGTACTCGTCCAATAACCAATGATGTACCATCCTTTTATGATATGTTTCTTGATAACTAGAGGATTGGCACCGGGGTCAATAAGCTTAATAGAAAAACATTTGGTTTGGTACACTGTTGCTTCAACGGAATGCATAGAGAGCCAAAATGTCAGTTTGTTACACCATTGGCTCATAAGAGGTAAACTATAGGATTGGTAAAGCTGATAGTGCAGTGTTCTTACTTTGTGTGATTAAATATATACATGGAAAAAAAACAACTTTGGAACTTTGGGTTCAATCCGTTGTCTGAGTCAGAAGGAAAATAGTGAAAAACCTTGCACACTTTTCGGCATGTAAACACATTGTCCTTAATTTAAGTTGTTACAACCGAAATCAAAATGGAGGACATTGACAGTATTGCATACGGAAACATTTCTATGAGAGATTGGTACTGGTATGAACTTCATAAGCAGTAAGCTTTCAGACTGATACTAATAAATGAAAATAATCGCTGAATACCAAATCCTGTATTGTACCTGTCAACTGTCAACCTTCTTGACTTTACCTTCTTGAGTGAGCCCAACGTATTGTATAACACCGAACACACAACTGTAAGTCCTTGTGTACTCACACAAAGATGTAGCAACTCCCGGGAGCACTCCCAAACTATTTATCACACTACAAAATTCCCCACCGGGCGGACCGAAAAAAATCGAGCAAATGTACTCATAGATGACCTGTTTTCAGAGGAAGTAAGATTACCTTTTCTTCATCCATGGTTGCTATGAGCGTGATTTAGTTGAAGCCTCCGATTTGGCCTACATACCTGACAGGGATATCAATTTAAAACACAAAAGGGGAGCTTAAATTAATCTTATCTAAAGAGAGGATGCTTGCTCGGAGCAGTTTTATGTGAATGCTGCCAGCCAGGTATACACCTGGTTCGTGAAAGGATTCTTCTCCTTTTTTCTCAGATAAAGGAATGACTTTTAAAAGCCAGAGGACAACTTCATAAAAATTTTGTGAAGTTTGGTTCATTGTTTTCTCTATAATTGTTTTTTCTGCTGTAGATAAGGCTCTTGTTCCTAGGGGGTAAGAGTTATGAGGTTTCAGATTGAGGAGGTTGGGGGGAGGGTGAATAAATATAAATATTCATGAATGTCATTGTAAGGAGCCCTGGCAGTGCCATTCTACTTACCAGATGATAAGATAAATTAGCTACCGGTCATTCTCGGTGGTCTAGTTGGTAAGACATCTGCTCTAGAATGGCAAAGGTCATGGGTTCGAATCCCACCCGAGTAACATGCATGTGGATTTTTTTCACAGAACTCAAGAAAGTACTGAGGATACGGTGCTTAGAACATAAATAATATTCTTTATCCCCGATGCAAGTTTAACATCTATTAGAAACCATTGCAAAACCAGTGGTACCCACTGCGAAAATGATTGGTGCGGCCTCTAGCCACCAGGCTATCTCGGTGGTGTAGTTGGTAAGACATCTGCTCTATACTGGTAAATGTCGTGGGTTCAAATCCCACCTGAGTAACCAGCCTGTGTTTTTTTTTCACAGAACTCGGGAAAGTACTAGGTTTACAGTGCTCAAAACACATTGGTGTATGGGTGAAAAACACATATAAGATAAATGAAACCACCAAATTGTCTTGAAACTAAGATGTCAACTTTCTTAGCTTCAGTAAGTCATCTTGGTGACAAGTCAACTTTTTAGGTTTAACTAGTTGTCTTGGCGAGATACATTATCAAAATTAAAAACATGGGACAAGGATGCTTATTTGACCTCAATTATTCTAGACTACATGCAGTACCGATTGTGAATCACTCACGAATTTGAGCAACCATTACATAGGTTTAATGATAACATGAACGTCAGTTGGGCAAAATTCTTAATTGTTCACAAGTAACCGGAAACTGAGGTCAAGTCTCATTCTCGGGTTTTCTTTGTTTTCTTTGTTAAATTAATTTTACTTTCATATATTTTATCGCCAAATTGTGCAGGGCGTTTACAGCAGACACAGACGACAATTAAGCTCAGCATGTCCTATTTCTATGGTTGTATTACATTTATGGTTTTTTTTCTCTGCTGTACACACAGGAAACCAGATGTGGAGGTCCCCAATATCTGATCCCGAGTCCACTCATCTTCCGCCATTTTGAACCTCTGCCTCCTTGCGGGTCAAATCGAGGTCACCTAAACCTTCATGCTGAGTTGGATATGACTCGTTCTGAAACTCAAGACAACAGAGTACATCCTTTGGCTTCCTGTCTTCTACCTGAATGTTCTGGATGTAATTCTTGATCAGAAGGAGAGAATGAGACAAGAAAGTTTGGCAAGATGCTTATACTAACAATATCTTGTGCAGAACTATAAAAGAGGAACACACCTTGTGTAAAATATCTGTACATATTTATTGTTTGAAAGATGCCAACTTATTAGTAATAGTAATAATGAAACAGCACTTGTATGTGAAGCACGCTTTGTCAGAAAACCTTCAAGAATCAGTTTTATTTCTGTTTTACTCATACACCGATGTGTGTTAAGCATTGTATACTCAGTACTTTTCCAAGTTCTGTGGGAAAAGAAAGACCCTCTTGCCTTTAGCTACGGGGCTATCTCAGTGGCCTAGTGGTATGACATCTGCTCTAGCATGGCAAAGATTGTGGGTTTAAATCCCACCTGAGTAATATGCCTGTGTTTTTTTTCCACAGGACTCGGGGGAAAGTACCGAGTATGTAGTACTTACAACACACATCCGAGTATGGGTAAAAAATACAGATGATTTTCTTTATCCACAAATGCAAATTAAACATCTATGAAATTTCACAAATCAAAAAAAAATTCTTGCAGGTGTTCACAGGCTAAAAATGAAGACATGAGTTCTGAGGTTTCATGTGTGTCTCGGACATGTTCAGTTGAATACTTCGGGGGGGGGGGGGGGGGTGGCAATGTTAGAAAAGGCTCACCGCTCCATAAGTGGCCGAGCATTGTAGCAACAACATTTCAAAGTTTTAATAAGCTTGCATAGTGTAAGTGGTATCACACAAAATTGGTGATAGTAGCGCAACTACATAAACAATTTAAAATAGATGTAATAATTGCATTGGAGATAACGAATATTATTTTGGTTTCACCTTACATCGATAATTACTAACCGACTGTATCCCTGATGCAAATGTTACATTATTAAATCGTTGCGGTACCCACTGCTAATAATACAGGATTTGAACTGGTCTCTTGAACTGGATTTGAATCGGGCATGCCTGGTGGTCAAGTGGTTAAAAACACCACTCTAGAATGGCGGGGAAATGTTTTTAGAATGCGTTAAGCAAAAGAAAGTCTTTCACAGGTCGTTTGTTCGTGCTTGTTCAAAAGTGACTGGTTTATAAAATTGTATCAGAAAATGTGGGACTGACTTTGATGTAGATATACAAACACCACCACCACTTTTGATTCGAGTCAATAAACACAATCCAGATTAAACCAGTGACAGGGCATGTTTGACATATTTTTACCCAATAACATGCGGAAATTTAACGTCGATCCATTTCACCGAAATACGACGAAGAAAAAGTTTAGTGAACAAAGTCAGACAAGAAACTTCCCCGGGATTTGGTAGTGTTTGCATTCAGACCTCCAACCATTCTTTGCATACTGATGTTCACAACATTCATCTAAATCTCATCAAACAGGATGCAACTCCGATTCGGGTTTAAATAAAACAACATCTGATGTGTATGATGTCGGACAAGATAACTTCTCGGGATTGGGTAGCATCCAATCTTTGCATTCAGACCTCCCAACCATTCTTTGCGTAGTGATGTTCACATTCATCTAAATCTCAACAAACAGGATGCAACTCCGTTTCAAGTGTAAATCAAGCAACATCCGATGTGTATGATATTGGACAAGACAACTTCTCGGGATTGGGTAGCATCCAATCTTTGCATTCAGACCTCCCAACCATTCTTTGCGTAGTGATGTTCACATTTGTCCAAATCTCAACAAACAGATAGTTTGCTCACAGGATGCAATTCCTTTTCATGTGTAAATAAAACTAAATCCGTTTTGTGTTTGAAATAGATTAAGAAGCTGCAGATAGTTTGAACATGACACTCATCATTTAATAGGTTTCAGAGTCGGCTGTTTCTCTATGACTTTAGAAATAGTATGATGGGTTCAATGTAGATCTCCAAGTTTTGCCTGAGCTTTTGGAAGTGTTTTTTCAATGCGACTGTATATTGACCCAATTCACCTAACATCATCACCACAATAATCCTGGTTGTGCGTTTCTGGGAGTCATTTTCTGGGAGTCTTGACACTTGTGTCCTCAAGTAAGACACTTAACCATTATTGCTTCGTCCTCAGATGGGACATTAAGCCATAGATCCACTGCATTGTGTAATGCATAAAAGAACGTACGTAAAAGAATACAGTGACACTTATCGCTAAGAGAAGGGGTTTGCCCAGGTGTTTCCGGCAGTGGCTGCCGAATGCACCGCAGCATCTTGTAAACCCTTATAAGGTGCTACATAAATGGGTCTCCGAATTCAAAAACTTCAAAACCTGTCTTAAAAAATTATAATAATAAGTCTAATTGTTGGCTGTATAAGACTCTGGTATTGTTATTATTATCCCTGTTCATCAGGCATATGCCTGAAACTTTTCTAACTCCCAGGGGATCATACAACCTCAAGCTGCTTAAATTAGCACTGCGGGGTTAATCCAATACACTACTATCACAGCCCTCTCAGGTTTCCACTTGGGCTATGGTTGAGTGCCTTGCTCAAAGATTCAGGTGTCATGACCGGGATTCGAACCCTCACCCCGATGACGCGGCCATCAGAACTCGGCCATCTGATGCACTAGATTTCTCGGCCACATTGTGCCGATAAGCTGTGCCCCAAAATTTGGCTCAACCCTTCAATAGTTGTGCCCTCAGTTGTACAAGGCAGCTATACTTCGTCCATCATTATATTGTTTTAAAAACAACATGTGTGACACTATTTTGTGATTTTCTGTAGTACTGTTGGATTGAGGAAAGTGGAGGCCTTATGCAAATCAAATGAAAATGACAAAACATTTTGTGTAATTGTAATAAAAAAAAATGTTTTTGTTGACAGTATAACATGTTTAAGGTTGATCTTCTTCAGTAGTGTATTCTTGATGAATTTTGAGTCAACCTTTAGAGAATGTGAGTCTTGTTGAAGATTGGAAATGTTGAGGCGTCTGCATTCAACTTGCCGTGATTGAGGGGGTCATTTTTTGTAAACAAGTCATTGGTAACATCACATGTTCATTACTTGCCAACCTGCCCACTTAGAAAATGTCCTTAAAAATACCTGATATTGTTGGCCAGCAAATTTCATATCAACAGCACCCTGCCCTTTCAGCACCCAGTAGCATCCATCAGCACCAACCCCCACCCCATTACATCACCAACCCCCACCCCATTACATCACCATCCCTCCACTCAGTAAACATCAGCACCATCCTTCAGCACTAACCCCCACCCAATTACATCACCATCCCTCCACTCAAAAAATATCAACAGCACCCAGCACCTGCCCACTTAGAAAATGTCCTTAAAAATACCTGATATTGTTGGCTAGCAAATTTCATATCAACAGCACCCTGCCCCTTCAGCACTCAGTAGCATCCATCAGCACCAACCCCCACTCAATTCAATCACCATCCCTCCACTCAGCAAATATCAGCAGAACTCATCAGCACCAAACCCACCCATTCCATCACCATCCCTCCACTCGGCAAATAGCAGCAGCATCCATCAACACCATACCCCATCCCATTCCATCACCCCATTCCTCCACTCAGCAAATATCGGCAGCACCCAGCAGCACTAACCCCCACCCCATTCCATCACCGCCCTCCACTAAGTAAATATCAGCAGCACCCATCAGCACCAACCCCCACCCCATTCCATCACCGTCCCTCCACTCAGCAAATAGCAGCAGCATCCAACAGCACTAACCCCCACCCCATTACATCACCATCCCTCCACTCAGTAAACATCAGCACCATCCTTCAGCACTAACCCCCACCCAATTACATCACCATCCCTCCACTCAACAAATATCAACAGCACCCAGCACCTACCCACTTAGAAAATGTCCTTAAAAATACCTGATATTGTTGGCTAGCAAATTTCATATCAACAGCACCCTACCCCTTCAGCACTCAGTAGCATCCATCAGCACCAACCCCCACTCAATTCCATCACCATCCCTCCACTCAGCAAATAGCAGCAGCACCCAGCAACACCAAACCCACCCATTCCATCACCATCCCTCCACTCAACAAATGTCAGCAGCATCCATCAGCACCAACCCCATCCCATTCAATCACCATTCCTCCACTCAACAAATATCAGCAGCACCCATCAGTACCAACCCCCACCCCATTCCATCACCATCCCTCCACTCAGCAAATAGCAGCAGCATCCATCAACACCAACCCCCACCCCATTCCATCACCGTCCCTCCACTCAGTAAATATTGGCAGCAGCCATCAGCACTAACCCCAACCCATTCCATCACCATCCCTCCACTCAATAAATACCAGTAGCATCCATCAGCACCAACCCCCACCCCATTACATCACCATCTCTCCACTCAGTAAACATCAGCACCATCCTTCAGCACTAACCCCCACCCAATTACATCACCATCCCTCCACTCAACAAATATCAACAGCACCCAGCACCTGCCCACTTAGAAAATGTCCTTAAAAATACCTGATATTGTTGGCTAGCAAATTTCATATCAACAGCACCCTGCCCCTTCAGCACTCAGTAGCATCCATCAGCACCAACCCCCACTCAATTCAATCACCATCCCTCCACTCAGTAAATATCAGCAGAACTCATCAGCACCAAACCCACCCATTCCATCACCATCCCTCCACTCGGCAAATAGCAGCAGCATCCATCAACACCATACCCCAACCCATTCCATCACCCCATTCCTCCACTCAACAAATATCAGCAGCACCCATCAGCACCAACCCCCACCCCATTCCATCACCCCATTCCATCCAGCAAATATCGGCAGCATCCAGCAGCACTAACCACCACCCCATTCCATCACCGTCCCTCCACTCAGCAAATATTGGCAGCACCCAGCAGCACTAACCCCCACCCCATTCCATCACCGCCCTCCACTAAGTAAATATCAGCAGCACCCATCAGCACCAACCCCACCCCATTCCATCACCGTCCCTCCACTCAGCAAATGTCAGCAGCATCCATCAGCACCAACCCCATCCCATTCAATCACCGTTCCTCCACTCAACAAATATCAGCAGCACCCATCAGTACCAACCCCCACCCCATTCCATAACCATCCCTCCACTCAGCAAATAGCAGCAGCATCCATCAACACCAACCCCCACCCCATTCCATCACCGTCCCTCCACTCAGTAAACAAGTCATTGGTAACATCACATGTTCATTACTTGCCAACCTGCCCACTTAGAAAATGTCCTTAAAAATACCTGATATTGTTGGCTAGCAAATTTCATATCAACAGCACCCTGCCCCTTCAGCACTCAGTAGCATCCATCAGCACCAACCCCCACCCCATTCCATCACCATCCCTCCACCATCCCTCCACTCAGTAAATATCAGCAGCACCCATCATCACTAAACCCCACCCTATTCCATCACCATCCCTCCATTCAGTAAATATCAGCGGCAGCAACCCCCACCCCATTCCATCACCGGCCCTCCAGCAACTATATCAGCATAACCCCCTCCTCCCAATTCCTGTCCACCGGGAGATTCCAGCCTCATCCCAAACCTCTCACCTTGCAAAATTTAATTACATTAAAATTAGTTGATTGTCACATGAGTTGCCTCTGAGGAAACACTTGCATTGTTCTAAACTATGTTCTGGTTCCATAAATCACTTGTATAAGATTTTCAGAAGTCACAACATCGGATTGTTGACCATGTTCTTTGGACTTTCCCTGAGCCTCTGTCCAGTCATTTTTATAAAATACAGTAACAATTACCAGTTTCATATCAGTAAAAGGGGTGACATTTTCCCTTCCAGTTCCCTTTGAGAACATTAATTTGAATGTTAAATCAAAATGGCTACACTATGGGGGGGGGGGGTATAAAATAATAGTAGTAGTAATCCTAGTTTGAGCATGATTATGTATATCGTTTTTATGATGTAACTACCATTGTAGATATTTGTTTGTTAATTTCAAAATCCTCATTATGTTCTTCTTTTGTTTAATCAGATTGGGCTGTCGCAGTTTGGTTGAATGAAGGCGCAATTTTTGTAAACAAGAACGATGTCATGGAAACACAGAGGTCGGAAGGCAGGTCAACCCCTTTTGTTTGAGGTATGTGTACAACGTAAAAAAATCAAATTTTTTGTTGACTGACGGAAAAAAAAACCGCATTGAGTTCCTGGTGTCGGTAGGAAGGTCTTTGATGTGCACGTTTGGCCTGTAAATTATATAATTTTATTCACTCACTATTTTGACCAAAAATATCCACCTTTAATTTTCCTCCCATTATTTCACGTGTGCTACAGCATTCACGTGAATCTTTTTTCATTCCAGCCTCGGTTTGGTTTTATAAGTTTTAATTTTGAGAAATACAAGACGGTTGAATGATTCAATAAGCGTACAAATATGTTTTTTACTTTATTATATGCAAGCTGGAAAAACTAGAAAAGACATTAGTTAATGCCCGCTTGAAATTTAATTGACTTATATAGGAATGCCGAGCTATGACTTCGTCCTTGTTTACAAAAATTGCGCCCTCATTCAGTCAGACTTCGTCAGCCAAAACTGATTGATCACAAACTTCGCGGGCTTTCATCCCACGCAGATGTGCTCAACAACAACCGATTAAGTTCTGCCCAATCTGCTTCGTTCCAAGATACAACCCAGTTGCATATGCATTCAATAACCCATTAAATCCTGGCCAATCTGCTGGATTCCCATCAATAGGGCAAGATGCAACCCCGTCCAATCGCAGGGTGCCTTTTGCTGTCTTGCTCTAAATAGAACGGGGTTAGTTATACAATTGGTGTTTTGTGTTAAACAATCTGCAAGGCTGCAACAACAATGAGGGAAACCTGTTAGATTTGTAATCCGATTATTGCTGGACTTTATTTCTGTTGAAGGCGTGTCTGTCAGGACTGGGTATTGTATCCGTCTTGGATATGAACGCCACATAAAAGCTCAATCTCCTCATTCAGGAGCCATATTCTGTGCCGTGAAGTGGTCTGCCCAGGAGCTCCCGATGCCTTGACGATGTGAACCCGGCCCGGCGTTGTAGTGACTGGGTCCCCACACCGTGAACCACCGGACTGTGGTAAGTTTTCATTTATTCACTCCGTAACGGTTGTACTGTGTGCATTCTTCGACTGTTCACTATTATTCGCGCTGGCTGGCAATTTCTCACATATTCAGTTTATTTATCTTGATAGCCAACCTTGAATGAAATTGTTCAAACGTGCAATTGTACATACGGCTGTGTAATATTCGAGCTAAAAGCATCCGTTTTCAGCAAAGACTGTTGGGCCTTCTTGCCGTTAGTAGCTTGCAACATTGTCATACTTTCGTGAATTCAATTATAGTTTTCTGTATTTGCATTGATACTTAATATTTCTTGGTTTTTTATTCCTGCCTCAAAAAGCTACTGGAATGCGGCGTTGATGTTTCTGGAACCCTGGCGATGTCAACCCAAGTCGGCTACCTCATCCCAACAAACAAGAACATGTAAGTTCCTTCTTTTTTTTCCACAGAACAGTGAAATTTCAAATTGGTTTTATTTTAATTGGATTGTAATTGGTCTGTTTACTACTTGACTACTTGTCATTCCTTCACAAAATTTCCATACTTTTGTATTAATCCTTGCAAGCATTTTTTTAAAATTTAATTGGATTGCAAGTGTTATGTTGCTACTTGACTACTTGCCATTCCCTCGTAACATTTCCATTCTAATTGGTTTCATCTAAAAGCATATTAAATTCTTGCAAGAAACTTTTTTATTTAATTGGATTGCAAGTGGTCTGTTGCTACTTGACTACTTGCCATTCCCTCGCAACATTTCCATTCTAATTGTGTTTCATTACAAAGCATGGTAAATTCTTGCAAGCTTTATTTTTATTTAATTGGATTGCAATTAGTCTGTTGCTACTTGACTACATGTACTTGCCATTCCCTCGCAACATTTCCATTCTAATTGTGTTTCATTACAAGCATGGTAAATTCTTGCAAGCTTTTTTTTTTTATTGGATTGCAATTAGCCTGTTGCTACTTGACTACATGTACTTGCCATTCCCTCGCAACTTTTCCATTCTAATTGTGTTTCATTACAAAGCATGGTAAATTCTTGCAAGCTTTTTTTTATTTAATTGGATTGCAATTAGTCTGTTGCCACTTGACTACATGTACTTGCCATTCCCTCGCAACATTACAAAGCATGGTAAATTCTTGCAAGCTTTTTGTTATTTAATTGGATTGCAATTAGTCTGTTGCCACTTGACTACATGTACTTGCCATTCCCTCGCAACATTTCCATTCTAATTGTGTTTCGTTACAAAGCATGGTAAATTCTTGCAAGCTTTTTTTTATTTATTGGATTGCAATTAGCCTGTTGCTACTTGACTACATGTACTTGCCATTCCCTCGCAACATTTCCATTCTAATTGTGTTTCATTGCAAAGCATGGTAAATTCTTGCAAGCTTTTTGTTATTTAATTGGATTGCAATTAGCATGTTGCTACTTGACTACATGTACTTGCCATTCCCTCGCAACATTTCCATTCTCATTGTGTTTCATTACAAAGCATGGTAAATTCTTGCAAGCTTTTTGTTATTTAATTGGATTGCAATTAGCATGTTGCTACTTGACTACATGTACTTGCCATTCCCTCGCAACATTTCCATTCTAATTGTGTTTCATTACAAAGCGTGGTAAATTCTTGCAAGCTTTTTTTTTATTGGATTGCAATTAGCAAGTTGCTACTTGACTACATGTACTTGCCATTCCCTCGCAACATTTCCATTCTAATTGTGTTTCATTACAAAGCATGGTAAATTCTTGCAAGCTTTTTTTTTTTTTGGATTGCAATTAGCCTGTTGCTACTTGACTACTTGCCAATCTATTGTAACATTTTAATTCTAATATGTTTCATTACAAAGCATAGTAAGTTTTTTTTCCCCTTTTTTAATGTCGCATTCAGCAATTCATTTATAGACTGTTTATTTTCATTTGGATTGTTTTTAATGAAATGATTGAAACATCTTTGTGAGAAAACTTGTTTGTTATTTAGCCTTGTCATTTTATATCCACACCTTCAATACTTTTGTAAAGTCTTGAATACTTTTGTTCACCTACAATTTTATACTTATGCTAAATTTTCCCCTTTTTTCAGTTACTCCATTTCATCAACACCATTGACCAAGTCGTCTGTGAGCTTAACGCAAGAAATGAAGTCATCCAAGTACCAGGAAGAGATGTTTCATTACAGAGCATGGTAAATTCTTGCAAGCTTTTTGATATTTAATTGGATTGCAATTAGCCTGTTGCTACTTGACTACATGTACTTGACATTCCCTCGCAACATTTCCATTCTAATTGTGTTTCTTTACAAAGCATGGTAAATTCTTGCAAGCTTTTTTTTTATTTAATTGGATTGCAATTAGTCTGTTGCTACTTGACTACATGTACTTGCCATTCCCTCGCAACATTTCCATTCTAATTGTGTTTCATTACAAAGCATGGTAAATTCTTGCAAGCTTTTTTTTTATTTAATTGGATTGCAATTAGTCTGTTGCTACTTGACTACATGTACTTGCCATTCCCTCGCAACATTTCCATTCTAATTGTGTTTCATTACAGAGCATGGTAAATTCTTGCAAGCTTTTTGTTATTTAATTGGATTGCAATTAGTCTGTTGCTACTTGACTACATGTACTTGCCATTCCCTCGCAACATTTCCATTCTAATTGTGTTTCATTACAAGCATGGTAAATTCTTGCAATTTTTTTTTTTTTTGGATTGCAATTAACCTGTTGCTACTTGACTACATGTACTTGCCATTCCCTCGCAACATTTCCATTCTAATTGTGTTTCATTACAAGCAGGGTAAATTCTTGCAAGCTTTTTGTTATTTAATTGGATTGCAATTAGCCTTTTGCTACTTGACTACATGTACTTGCCATTCCCTCACAACATTTCCATTCTAATTGTGTTTCATTACAAGCATGGTAAATTCTTGCAAGCTTTTTTTTTTTTTTATTGGATTGCAATTAGCCTGTTGCTACTTGACTACATGTACTTGCCATTCCCTCGCAACATTTCCATTCTAATTGTGTTTCATTACAAAGCAAGCTTTTTTTATTTAATTGGATTGCAATTGGTCTGTTGCTACTTGACTACATGTACTTGCCATTCCCTCGCAACATTTCCATTCTAATTGTGTTTCATTACAAGCATGGTAAATTCTTGCAAGCTTTTTGTTATTTAATTGGATTGCAATTAGTCTGTTGCTACCTGACTACATGTACTTGCCATTCCCTCGCAACATTTCCATTCTAATTGTGTTTCATTACAAAGCATGGTAAATTCTTGCAAGCTTTTTTTTATTTTTTTGGATTGCAATTAGTCTGTTGCTACTTGACTACATGTACTTGCCATTCCCTCGCAACATTTCCATTCTAATTGTGTTGCATTACAAGCAGGGTAAATTCTTGCAAGCTTTTTGTTATTTAATTGGATTGCAATTAGTCTGTTGCTACTTGACTACATGTACTTGCCATTCCCTCGCAACATTTCCATTCTAATTGTGTTTCATTACAAAGCAAGCTTTTTTATTTAATTGGATTGCAATTGGTCTGTTGCTACTTGACTACATGTACTTGCCATTCCCTTGCAACATTTCCATTCTAATTGTGTTTCATTACAAAGCAAGCTTTTTTATTTAATTGGATTGCAATTGGTCTGTTGCTACTTGACTACATGTACTTGCCATTCCCTCGCAACATTTCCATTCTAATTGTGTTTCATTACAAGCATGGTAAATTCTTGCAAGCTTTTTGTTATTTAATTGGATTGCAATTAGTCTGTTGCTACCTGACTACATGTACTTGCCATTCCCTCGCAACATTTCCATTCTAATTGTGTTTCATTACAAAGCATGGTAAATTCTTGCAAGCTTTTTTTTATTTAATTGGATTGCAATTAGTCTGTTGCTACTTGACTACATGTACTTGCCATTCCCTCGCAACATTTCCATTCTAATTGTGTTGCATTACAAGCAGGGTAAATTCTTGCAAGCTTTTTGTTATTTAATTGGATTGCAATTAGTCTGTTGCTACTTGACTACATGTACTTGCCATTCCCTCGCAACATTTCCATTCTAATTGTGTTTCATTACAAAGCAAGCTTTTTTATTTAATTGGATTGCAATTGGTCTGTTGCTACTTGACTACATGTACTTGCCATTCCCTTGCAACATTTCCATTCTAATTGTGTTTCATTACAAAGCAAGCTTTTTTATTTAATTGGATTGCAATTGGTCTGTTGCTACTTGACTACATGTACTTGCCATTCCCTCGCAACATTTCCATTCTAATTGTGTTTCATTACAAGCAGGGTAAATTCTTGCAAGCTTTTTGTTATTTAATTGGATTGCAATTAGCCTGTTGCTACTTGACTACATGTACTTGCCATTCCCTCGCAATATTTCCATTCTAATTGTGTTTCATTACAAAGCAAGCTTTTTTTATTTAATTGGATTGCAATTGGTCTGTTGCTACTTGACTACATGTACTTGCCATTCCCTCGCAACTTTTCCATTCTAATTGTGTTTCATTACAAGCATGGTAAATTCTTGCAAGCTTTTTTTTTATTTAATTGGATTGCAATTAGTCTGTTGCTTCTTGACTACATGTTCTTGCCATTCCCTCTCAACATTTCCATTCTAATTGTGTTTCATTACAAAGCATGGTAAATTCTTGCAAGCTTTTTTTTTATTTAATTGGATTGCAATTGGTCTGTTGCTACTTGACTACATGTACTTGCCATTCCCTCGCAACATTTCCATTCTAATTGTGTTTCATTACAAAGCATGGTAAATTCTTGCAAGCTTTTTGTTATTTTATTGGATTGCAATTAGCCTGTTGCTACTTGACTACATGTACTTGTCATTCCCTCGCAACATTTCCATTCTAATTGTGTTTCATTACAAAGCATGGTAAATTCTTGCAAGCTTTTTGGTATTTAATTGGATTGCAATTGGTCTGTTGCTACTTGACTACATGTACTTGCCATTCCCTCGCAACATTTCCATTCTAATTGTGTTTCATTACAAAGCATGGTAAATTCTTGCAAGCTTTTTGTTATTTAATTGGATTGCAATTGGTCTGTTGCTACTTGACTACTTGCCAGTCTATCGTAACATTTTAATTCTAATTATGTTTCATTACAAAGCATAGTAAGTTTTTTTCCCCCTTTTTTAATGTCGCATTCAGCAATTCATTTATAGACTGTTTATTTTCTTTGGATTGTTTTTAATGAAATGCTTTAAACATTTTTGTGACAAAACTTGTTTATTATTTAGCCTTGTCATTTTATATCCACACCTTCAATACTTTTGTAAAGTCTTGAATACTTTTGTTCACCTACAATTTTATACTTATGCTAAATTTTCCCATTTTTCAGTTACTCCATTTCATCAACACCATTGACCAAGTCGTCTGTGAGCTTTAACGCAAGAAATGAAGTCATCCAAGTACCAGGAAGAGATGTCCTCTTCACTGATTGCTCGATATTTACTTAATATTTACCCAAAATTTGCTTGAAATGTATTTTAATTTGCTAGAGGATTAGCTTGCAAAACGTCACCAACAAAATTTGCTTGAAATTTATCTGCATTTGCTTGACATTTTATTTTTAAAACTTTACCCAAAATTTTGCATAATTTATGTTCGATCCTAGACATTTAGACGTTTTGTTTGCCAAACTTTACCAAAACAATTTGCTTTAAATTTACCTGCGTTTTCCTGACATTAAATTCTGAAACTTCACACAAAAACTTGCTTGAAATTTATCTGCCGTTGCTCAACATTTAGTTTTTGTAGTATTTACCAAAAATTTGCTTGAAATTTATCTGCATTTGCTTGACATTTTATTTTTAAAACTTTGCCCAAAATTTTGCATAATTTATGTTCGATCCTAGACATTTAGACGTTTTGTTTGCCAAACTTTACCAAAACAATTTGCTTTAAATTTACCTGCGTTTTCCTGACATTAAATTTTGAAACTTCACACAAAAACTTGCTTGAAATTTATCTGCCGTTGCTCAACATTTAGTTTTTGTAGTATTTACCAAAAATTTGCTTGAAATTTATCTGCATTTGCTTGACATTTTATTTTTAAAACTTTGCCCAAAATTTTGCATAATTTATGTTCGATCCTAGACATTTAGACGTTTTGTTTGCCAAACTTTACCAAAACAATTTGCTTTAAATTTACCTGCGTTTTCCTGACATTAAATTTTGAAAACTTCACACAAAAACTTGCTTGAAATTTATCTGCCGTTGCTCGACATTTAGTTTTTGTAGTATTTACAAAAAATTTGCTTGAAATTTATTTTAATTTGCTAGAGGTTTAGCTTGCAAAACGTCACCAACAAAATTTGCTTGAAATTTATCTGCATTTGCTTGACATTTTATTTTTAAAACTTTACCCAAAATTTTGCATAATTTATGTGCAATCCTAGACATTTAGTTTAAATTTAGTTTAATTTATCTGCGTTAAAACTTTTCTAAAAATTGTATTTTGATTTTATGCCACATTTCTCCATTTCTGCGTTAAAACTTTTCTAAAAATTGTATTTTGATTTTATGCCACATTTCTCCATTGTTCAATAAAACTTCTTCCTTATTGTTTATTCACCGCTTCTTTTATTGGACTCAGATTATTAAATTATTTTAATAATATAATACAATCTATTATATTATTAAACTATTTAATTATCTGAAGAAGTCCCACCACATTGGTAAGTAACTTGTTCAACAAGTTACTTACCAATGTGGTGGGACTTCTTCAGATAATTAAATATTTTAATAATATAATATATATATATATATACATACATAAAATAAAATAAAATAAAATAAAATAAAATAAAAATGAAAATTAAAGAAAAATAAAAACTACAACGATACTCCTAAGGACAACCTCTAAAAAAAATTTTCCGGCTCACGCCGGACCCTGCGTGGCTCCGCCCCGCCTCCCCAGGGGGGCTTCGCCCCCCTATCCCCCCTTCTTACTCTCCCCCCACACACAACTAGCGGGGGCTACGCCCCCTTAGTCCCCACCTATTACCACCCACACCAACTACTACACCCCCTACTATCCAGCATTCCCCAACCCAACTAACTACCAGGGGCTACGCCCCCTTGGACACCACCTACAACTTTTCTTGTTTAAAAAATTTTTACACAACTTCCTAACCTCATAATAGCAGTTACTTTTTACCTTATTTTTAGACAGCTTCCCAACTAGCGGGGGCTACGCCCCCTTAGTTACCAGCTATTACCATTACTCCCATCGTCCAACAAGCAGGGGTTACACCCCCTTAATCCCAACCTATTACCTCCCACACCAAACATTCCAACTACTACACCCCCTACTATCTAGCATTCCCCAACCCCACTAACTAGCAGGGGCTACGCCCCCTTGGACGCCACCTAGAACTTTTCTTGTTTGAAAGTTTTTTACACAACTTCCAAACCACCTCATAGCTCTTACTGCTCACCTTATTTTTAGACAGCTTCCCATCCTCATGATACCAGTTACTACTCATCTTATTTTTAGGCAGCTTCCCATCCCCATGATAGAAGTTACTGCTCACCTTATTTTTAGACAGCCTCCCATCCTCATGATAGCAGTTACTGCTCACCTTATTTTTACACAGCTTCCCATCCTCATGATAGCAGTTACTACTCACCTTATTTTTAGGCAGCTTCCCATCCCCATGATAGAAGTTACTGCTCACCTTATTTTTACACAGCTTCCCATCCTCATGATAGCAGTTACTACTCATCTTATTTTTAGGCAGCTTCCCATCCCCATGATAGAAGTTACTGCTCACCTTATTTTTACACAGCTTCCCATCCTCATGATAGCAGTTACTACTCACCTTATTTTTACACAGCTTCACATCCTCATGATAGCAGTTACTGCTCACCTTATTTTTAGACAGCTTCCCATCCTCATGATAGCAGTTACTGCTCACATTATTTTTAGACAGCTTCACATCCTCATGATAGCAGTTACTGCTCACCTTATTTTTACGCAGCTTCACATCCTCATGATAGCAGTTACTGCTCACCTTATTTTTAGACAAGTTACCATTCTAATGATACCGGTTAATGCTCACCTTATTTTTAGACAGCTTCCCATCCTCATGATGCCTTTTACTGTTCACCTTATTTTTCAGCAACTTCCCATATTACTATTTCCCATATTGTAAAATAACTTCCAATCTTAACCTTACCACTTACAAATGTTTCCCACATTTTTAAACAAATTCCACTACTCCTTACATAAGTGACTATTAACCACATTTCATTATGTACACTTCCACTTCATCACACTATATTTATTTCAATATCATATTCTTTCATTTATTTCTTTCTTCACTTTATATAAAAACACATAACATTACAAATTGTTTCTATTTTTAACAAAATAAGACACAATTTTGCTTTAAAGTCTCACATAAAATACATACACATATTACTAAACTTACAATTAAATACTTTTCATTCTGACCTAATCTTGACAACCTATTACTAGATTAATAACATCTTCAAACTTTCAAATGCAGTAATAAATTTCATTGACCTTTTCATTAAAATTTTTAATAACAACGCATTCCATCAAATTACATTTAAATTTCAACTATATATAATAAACAAATAGCATTTTCAAAGCGCCATTTATCTAGTAAACTACTCCAAGATGCTGGTGATACTTCCATGTTTAAAAATGGAATACTGTTCAACACAAAACATCCCTAAACATGGATTTCCGAAAGCACAAAAAAGCTTAAAACCAAGACGAAATTAAACAAGTCTTTCAATTGATTTTGAAACTGTCCAATCACTGTATGCAGCGAATGTGATGGCAATTCATTCCAAAGATGAGTTGCACCTAATGCAAAAGCCCTGTCACCAAATGAATATTTAGTTCTTTCAATTGCGAGAAGATTGCTTCCAGAAGAGCGAAGACTTCGTTTCGGGATGTATTCTTCAATTAGGTTCAGAAAATGAGGGGTTTAGACCATGAATATCCTTCCATTTAAGCAGTATAATTTTGTAGATAATTCAATCACGGACTGGCAGCCAATGTAGTTCCTGAATAACTGGTAACATATGGTCATATTTTCAGACCCTCTTCACAAAGCGAGCAGCAACATTCTGTACCCTTTCTGTATACTGTATACTGCATTCTGTATTCTTCCTGCAGATGCTATGCAATAAACAGTTCTCTCAACTTCAACTATTTAGAATCTTACCCACTATGACGTTAAATCGAAGTCTTCCACACATTCATCTTCTGTTTGGTATTATTCTTACTGCAAATAATTAAAAAATATTAACATTTTTAATTGCACTTACATATCATTTTTCACAGTACTAACATTGCATTGAATACTTTAATTATTACTACAATTTGAATGACCATACAAGAAAACTACCATTGTGTTGTCCATCTACATCCACATCTACAGCTTTCTTTGCTACTTGTCTATACTATACACCGTCTCGTCTGTCAGATCAACTACTAATACTACTAAACTTCAGTTCAAACTCTTCTCTAATTTCAATTTAGACAAAGCTTACTTTAGTTACTGCTCTGTAAACTACACTTGTTCAGTTAAACTACAACCATTTATTGAGGTTTGCTTATTTATAATCTACATTCTCTAGGTAAACTGTACTACACATTCATCTTGTCTATAAAATAAGATATTAACACTAGCAAATTACACTTGTTTTTTCTAACTATCGACGCTTCTCTACAATCTCTATCCACATCTCGTCTATAACTTAAACTACTAACACTCGTAAACTAAAATTACATTATCATGTAAGACCACAAAAGGTATCGCATGAAAATCTTTCATTTAGATTTACTTATATTAATTGCAATGCAAGTTCAACTCACACACAACAGTTCTACTTATTTATTCCACTGCTAGCCTACACTCTACACGTATAACACATCCACAATTTCAACAACTAACTCCTGTAAATTACAACCAATCCTCAAGCCTAGGTATATAACTACTAACCTTACCTAAAATCTATTCATCAATATTAATATGTCTAATTAACAAAGTCAAACCAACCATCAGCTCTTTGTGAATCCTGGTTACTGCTGATCAAGACTCTACATTTACATTTCGTCTGTAAAATCAAACTACAGTTTTATTGTCGAACTACGACTATTTATCGAGGCTTGTTTACTGCTCATCAACACTGTTCAGTAAAAACCTCGTCTGAAAGATCAAATTACAGTTTTGTTGTCAAACTAACTATCTATCTACGCTTGGTTACTGCCGATCAACACTCTAAATTAACATCTCGTCTGTAAGATCAACTAGTAAACTACAGTTGTGTTGTCAAACTACAACTATTTATCGAGGCTTCGTTACTGCTGATCTAGACTCTACACTAACATCTCGTCTGTAAGATCAAACTACAGTTATGTTGTCAAACTACAACTATTTATCGAGTCTTGTTTACTGCTGATCAACACTCTACACTTACATCTCGTCTGTAAGATCAAACTACACTTTTTTTGTCAAACTACAACTATTTATCGAGGCTTGGTTACTGCTGATCAACACATTTATCAAGCCTTTTTTACTGACAGTCTACACTCTAGACTTACATCTCGTTTGTAAGATCAACTTCTAACCCTAGTAAACTATAGTTGTGTTGTCAAACTACAACCATTTATCAAAGCTTGGTTACTGATGGTCTACACTCTAGACGTACATCTTGTCTGTAAGATCAACTACTAAACCTAGTAAACTACAGTTGTATTGTCAAACTACAACCATTAATGGAGGCTCGGTTACTCTGACGGTCTACACAATACAAACAAAATGTGCGAGAAAAATTTGCGGGATAAAGAACTCAGCACTTACAAAAACATCTCCTGCCTCGAGTTCAGTCACACGTACAGAAAAAGGAATATCTTGTTCACTCCCTCGCATGATGCAGCCATTTAACCTTCTGCTTTCCCTCATTTTCCTGCGTTTCTGCCAAATGAAAAATCACAAGTCAAAATAAAGATTCTTAAACAATTCATGTTCTAGTTCGACCTCAAGACACTGTTCCAAAAAAGGGACAATTCATCATGTTTTAAAAGTACAAGAAAACAATCCAACGAGTACTATTAAACGCATTTCTGGATGTTAAGTACTTCAGGCCTAAGTTAACCTTAAAACTTTCAGCCATCTGGTCTTTTAAACACTTTACTTCATTAGCTTCAACTAAACCCGCACAGCTACAGTTGACTTGTTCTAATATAGTTACACAAGGCATTCTACATGCACATCTCGTCTAAGAAATAAACTACTAATCTTTAACTACAATTGTTAAGTGTTATTTTTGACAGATCAATGCTTGTACACTCTACACCTACATCTCCTCTGTAAGATCAACTACTAAACCAAGTAAACTACAAATGTGTTGTCAAACTACAACCATTTATCAAGGCTTGGTTACTGATGGTCTAAACTCTAGACTTACATCTTGTCTGTAAGATCAACTACTAACCGTAGTAAACTACAAATGTGTTGTCAAACTACAACCATTTATCAAGGCTTGGTTACTGATGGTCTACACTCTAGACTTACATCTCGTCTGTAGGATCAACTACTAACCCCAGTAAACTATAGTTGTATTGCCATACTACAACCATTTATTAAGGCTTTGTTATTATGTTGCTTTTCACAATACACGTACATCTTGTCTGTAAGATCAACTACTAACCCTAGTAAACTACAGTTTTGTTGTCAAACTACAACCACTTATCAAGGCTTGGTTACTGATGGTCTACACTCTAGACTTACATCTTGTCTGTAAGATCAACTAAAAAACGTAGTAAACTACAGTTTTGTTGTAAAACTACAATCATTTATCAAGGCTTGGTTACTGATGGTCTACACTCTAGACTTACATCTTGTCTGTAAGATCAACTAAAAAACCTAGTAAACTACAGTTTTGTTGTCAAACTACAATCATTTATCAAGGCTTGGTTACTGATGGTCTTCACTCTGGACTTACATCTTGTCTGTAAGATCAACAACCCTAGTAAACTACCGTTGTGTTGTCAAACTACAACCATTTATCAAGGCTTGGTTACTATGTTGGTTTTCACAATACACGTACATCTTGTCTGTGAGATCAACTACTAACCCTAGTAAACTACAAATGTGTTGTCAAACTACAACCATTTATCAAGGCTTGGTTACTGATGGTCTACACTCTAGACGTACATCTTGTCTGTAAGATCAACTACTAAACCTAGTAAACTACAGTTGTATTGTCAAACTACAACCATTAATGGAGGCTCGGTTACTCTGACGGTCTACACAATACAAAGAAAATGTGCGGGATAAAGAACTCAGCACTTACAAAAACATCTCCTGCCTCGAGTTCAGTCACACGTACAGAAAAAGGAATATCTTGTTCACTCCCTCGCATGATGCAGCCATTTAACCTTCTGCTTTCCCTCATTTTCCTGCGTTTCTGCCAAATGAAAAATCACTAGTCAAAATAAAGATTCTTAAACAATTCATGTTCTAGTTCGACCTCAAGACACTGTTCCAAAAAAGGGACAATTCATCATGTTTTAAAAGTACAAGAAAACAATCCAACGAGTACTATTAAACGCATTTCTGGATGTTAAGTACTTCAGGCCTAAGTTAACCTTAAAACTTTCAGCCATCTGGTCTTTTAAACACTTTACTTCATTAGCTTCAACTAAACCTGCACAGCTACAGTTGACTTGTTCTAATGTAGTTACACAAGGCCTGGTTACTGTGTTGGTTATCATTCTACATGCACATCTCGTCTACGAAATAAACTACTAATCTTTAACTACAATTGTTAAGTGTTATTTTTGACAGATCAATGCTTGTACACTCTACACCTACATCTCGTCTGTAAGATCAACTACTAAACCAAGTAAACTACACTTGTGTTGTCAAACTACAACCGTTTATCGAGGCTTGGTTACTGCTAATCTACACAATAGACTTGAATATCATCTGTAAGATTAACTACTAACCCTAGTGAACTACAGTTGTGTTGTCAAACTATAGCCATTTATCAAGCCTTTTTTACTGACAGTCTACACTCTAGACTTGCATATCATCTGTAAGATCAACTACTAACCCTAGTAAACTACAATTGTGTTGTCAAACTACAGCCATTTATCAAGCCTTTTTAACTGATAGTCCACACTCTAGACTTACATCTCGTCTGTAGGATCAACTACTAACCCCAGTAAACTATAGTTGTATTGCCATACTACAACCATTTATTAAGGCTTTGTTACTATGTTGCTTTTCACAATACACGTACATCTTGTCTGTAAGATCAACTACTATCCCTAGTAAACTACAGTTTTGTTGTCAAACTACAACCATTTATCAAGGCTTGGTTACTGATGGTCTACACTCTAGACTTACATCTTGTCTGTAAGATCAACTAAAAAACCTAGTAAACTACAGTTTTGTTGTCAAACTACAATCATTTATCAAGGCTTGGTTACTGATGGTATTCACTCTGGACTTACATCTTGTCTGTAAGATCAACAACCCTAGTAAACTACCGTTGTGTTGTCAAACTACAACCATTTATCAAGGCTTGGTTACTATGTTGGTTTTCACAATACACGTACATCTTGTCTGTGAGATCAACTACTAACCCTAGTAAACTACAGTTTTGTTGTCAAACTACAACCATTTATCAAGGCTTGGTTACTGATGGTCTACACTCTAGACTTGCATCTTGTCTGTAAGATCAACTACTAACCCTAGTAAACTACAGTTTTGTTGTCAAACTACAACCATTTATCAAGGCTTGGTTACTATGTTGGTTTTCACAATACACGTACATCTTGTCGGTGAGATCAACTACTTACCCTAGTAAACTACAAATGTGTTGTCAAACTACAATCATTTATCAAGGCTTGGTTACTGATGGTCTACACTCTACACTTACATCTCGTCTGTAAGATCAACAACCTTAGTAAACTACCGTTGTGTTGTCAAACTACAACCATTTATCAAGGCTTGGTTACTATGTTGGTTTTCACACTACACGTACATCTTGTCTGTGAGATCAACTACTAACCCCAGTAAACTACAAATGTGTTGTCAAACTACAACCATTTATCAAGGCTTGGTTACTGATGGTCTACACTCTAGACTTACATCTTGTCTGTAAGATCAACTACTAATCCTAGTAAACTACTGTTTTTATGTCAAACTACAACCATTTATCAAGGCTTGGTTACTATGTTGGTTTTCACACTACACGTACATCTTGTCTGTGAGATCAACTACTAACCCTAGTAAACTACAAATGTGTTGTCAAACTACAATCATTTATCAAGACTTGGTTACTGATGGTCTACACTTTACACTTACATCTCGTCTGTAAGATCAACAACCCTAGTAAACTACAGTTGTGTTGTCAAACTACAACCATTTATCAAGGCTTGGTTACTATGTTGGTTTTCACACTACACGTACATCTTGTCTGTGAGATCAACTACTAACCCTAGTAAACTACAAATGTGTTGTCAAACTACAATCATTTATCAAGACTTGGTTACTGATGGTCTACACTTTACACTTACATCTCGTCTGTAAGATCAACAACCCTAGTAAACTACAGTTGTGTTGTCAAACTACAACCATTTATCAAGGCTTGGTTACTATGTTGGTTTTCACAATACACGTACATCTTGTCTTTAAGATCAACTACTAACCCTAGTAAACTACAGTTTTGTTGTCAAACTACAACCGTTTATCGAGGCTTGGTTACTGCTGATCTACACAATAGACTTGCATATCATCTGTAAGATCAACTACTAACCCTAGTAAACTTCAGTTGGTTTATATAACTCTTGTCTCTGATTTCAAATTAGACAAAGCTTAGTTACTGTGCTGGTCTACACTCTACACATACTTCTTGTATGTAAGATGAACTACTAACACTAGTAAATTACAGTTGTTTTTTTTAACTATCGAGGCTTATGTACAATCTATATGCACATCTCCTCTATAATTTGCACTACTAACCCCAATAAACTAGAAATACATTATCGTGGAAGACCACAAAAATAAGTGTCGCATGAAAATTAAACATCTGTAATTTAGATTGACTTGTATTAATTGCAATGCGAGTTCAAATCAAACACAACAGCTCTTGTTTATTCTACTGCTAGCCTGCACTGTACATGTACAACTCTTCTACAAGTTCAACTACTAACTCCTGTAAACTACAACCAATCTTCAAGGCTAAGTTACTCTGCTGTACTTCCGTATATAACTACAAACCTTTTCTAAAATCTGTTCATTGATATTAAGAAGTGTCTAATTAACAAATCAAAATCAACCATCAGCTCTTTGTGACTCCACTGATCCACAGTCATTGTGAAATGCGCTATATAATAACTAGTTATTCTGATTATTAACATACATTTCCTGTGTAACCTCAACTACTATCCTCCCTAAACTTCATTAAGACTATTTCAACCTACGAATCCACCATCAGAACAGACTCTCTAATTAAACAACTACATGCTGGGCTTGGTAACTCTGCTTGTTCAATAATCACAGCTTAAAATAGCAACAACAACAGAAGTGTCGCATGATGATTCAACAACATTACACCGCAACTTTCAATCAACCACAACAATTCTACTAGGAGCCTTAAATCTACTCGTCTATAAGTTCAACAACTAACTCCTGTAAACTGAAACTATTGTGTCTAAACTACAACCAATCATCAATGCTTCCAAACTCTGATGGACTGCAGTCTACACATACTTCTCGTCTTTAGGTTCAGCTACTACCCGCTGTGTTGTCAAACTACATCCATTTATCATTAATCCTTGGTTACTGTTAGTGTACACTCTAGACCTACATCTTGTCTTTTAAATTTACTGCTAAGACTAGTAAACTACATTTGTGTTGACAAACTATACCCATTTATCAAGGCTTGGTTACTGCTGATCTACACTTTACACTACATCTTGTCTGTAAAATCAACTACTAAACTACCCTAGAAAACTTCAGATGGTTTATCTAACTACAACTATTTAACCAGGCTTGCTTACCACTAATCTACACTCTAGACTTATCTGTCATCTGTAAGATCAACTACGGTACTAATCCTAGTAAACTACAGTTGTGTTGTCAAACTACAACCGTTTATCGAGGCTTGGTTACTGCTGATCTACACTCTAGACTTGCATATCGTCTGTAAGATCAACTACTAACCCTAGTAAACTATAGTTGTATTGTCATACTGCAACCATTTATTCAGGCTTGGTTACTATGTTGGTTTTCACAATACACGCACATCTTGTCTGTAAGATCAAACTACAGTTTTGTTGTCAAACTACAACTATTTATAGAGGTTTGGTTACTGCTGGTTTACATTCTAGACTTACATCTTGTCTGTAAGATCAACTACTAAACCTAGTAAACTACGGTTGTATTGTCAAACTACAACCATTCATGGAGGCTCGGTTACTCTGTTGGTCTACACAATACAAAGAAAATATGCAGGATATAGAACTCAGTACTTACAAAAACATCTCCTGCCTCTAGTTCAGTCACATGTACACAATAAGGAATATCTGGTTCACTCCTCGTTTGATGCAGCCATTTATCCCTCTGCTTTCCTTCATTTTCCTGGGTCTCTGCCAAATGAAAAAACACCAAGTCAAAATAATAAAGATTCTTATGCAATTCATGTTCTAGTTCGACCTCAAGACAATGTTCCAAAAAAAGAGACAGTTCATCATGTTTTAAAAGTACAATAAAACAATCTTACGAATATTAAACGCATTTTTTGGATGTAAAGTACTTCAGGCCTAAATTAATCTCAAAACTTGCAGCCATCTGGTCTTTTAAACACTTTATACTTCATTAGCTTCAACAGCTAATACTACAGCAATCTATATGCAAATGTCATCTGTAATTTCAACTCTAGTTGTGTTGTCTAACTACAACATTTGTACATCACTAAATGAACTAGCCCTCCCCTCTCTATTTAACAGTATTCAGAAGTGTCTAAACAACAAATTCTAACTAACTATCAGGGCTTTGTTACTGCTATCCTCACTAAACTTCATTACCACTATTTACAACTACAAATCCCCCTCTTTGTCAAAAAGGTTAAGACTGTCTGATTTACTAATTAAATGCACTCCTCTTTGCTTGGTAACTCTGTGCGATAATCAAAGCTTAGAAAATAACAACACTTGTGGCATGATGATTCCACGACAACTGACATTTTGAAGTACTTATGTTAATTGCAATGCAAGTTCTAATCAAGCACAACGGTTATGTTTGTTTATTCTACTTGTAGTCTGCAATCTATGTGTACAACTACTCTTATAAGTTCAACTACTACATGTAAACTACAAATAATGGTTGTGTCTAACTACACAACCAATCCTCAAGGCTAGGTTACTCTGCTGAACTGCAGTCTACATTTTCATTTCGTCTGTAACTTCAACTAGTAAACTACAGTTGTGTTGTCTAACTAAAACCATTTATTGATACTTGCTTATTTAATCAGCTTGTCCGCAACTGATACCCACATCTCACTTGTAATTTCAACTAGTAACCTCAGTCAACTACAGTTGTGTTGTCTAACTGTTGTTAGTCAAGGCTTGGTTATTGTTCTGGTCTACATTATACACATACATCTCGTCTGTAAGATCAACTACTAACCCCAGTAAATCTGGCAAACTTCCAACTAATTCTACTTCAATATTTCATTTAAAGTCACAAACACTTGCCAAAGAATGCTTTCAAGTTAATAACTAATTTCTGTTTGTTCTTGCAAATTAAACCCTATTCTAAAACCTACATCTTCTTTATAATCAATGCTTTAACAAGCAACGATAAATCTATAAAAGCATGATTTAAATGACCCTCGACATTTGGCAATGCCAGCTTTCAGCATGCTCATTTCTGAGTTGAAATCAACAATCAACATTTATTTTGACAGTGAAATTTCAACAACATTTTTGTATTAGTTCTTCACTGGATTTCAATAAAAAAATCCACAGAATGCTTTCAAGAAACTCAAATCTAAATGAAATTATGTTGGATAAAGAACTCAGTACCTACAAAAATATCTGCCTCGAGTTCAGCCACACGTACAGAATAAGGAATATCTGGTTCACTCCCTCGCTTGATGCAGCCATTTATCCCTCCGTTTTCCTTCATTTTCCTGGGTTTCTGCCAAATGAAAAAACACCAAGTCAAAATAATAAAGATTCTTGAACAATTCTCGTCTGACCTGTAGTTTGACATCAAGAAAATTTTCCAAAAAAAGAGACAGTTCATCATGTTTTAAAAGTACAATGAAACAATCCAACGAGTATTAAACGCATTTCTAAGTGTAAAGTACTTCAGGCCTAAATTAACCTCAAAACTTGCAGCCATCTGGACTTTTGAACACTTAACTTCAGTAGTAATAGAAATGTTATTAAGAATTCACCATCCAAGTAAAAAACATGAAATGAAAGTAGTATGAGATCTAAACAAGAAACGTCTACAAGATTGTCCACAAATTTTCTATAAAACAAGTAAATTTGTGCAGCTGTGTAAACATGCTGTTGTTACAATTTTTGTAGAATAATTAGAACAGTTTTATTTCAACACCTACATGATGACTTGAGGTGTTAACTAATCTGTCACTTTATAAATGGTAAAGCATTTCATTTCTTATTGACTAGGATCATTTAAAGTCACAAGTTTCAAGAGATATTATTAGCTGGGAAAACTTCATTAAAAATGGTGCTGGGAGAAAAACAGCATGTAGATTAAATTTTTCACAACTAAAAAAGCAAAGTATTTCTCAGTAACATTCTGTCACCAAAGCTCCGTACAAGAACATCTCCCTTGCAGACTTTGGAACAACAAAAAAGAGAGCACATTCAAAGCCTTAAAAACAAAACCACCAGTAAATGTTACAGTTTTTCTCTATGAAGTATTAATATCCCTGGTTAATCTTCTGCAGCTATATTTCTTCTTTAAATGTTCATAGATGACAGGAATGTGACTCTTCCAAAATACAAAGATGTACCATCCGAAAAAAAGAAGCAACAAATCTTCCAGATATTTGTGACTGATTTACAAGTTGAGGCCTTTGGTGCCTACTTACCTCTGTCCACATTCCTGGTTTAAGATGCTGTCGTCTCAGGATAATGCTGTCTGGAATACCAGATATTGGAGTCCTCTGCTTGGACTGACTGATCCAGGCACTCTGAACAATCGGCGTTATCAGAAAGGTGGCTGTCAAAACAAGCAAACAGTAATCAATTATGATTAATATTTAAGATAGATGAAATACATTTAGTAAAGACTCAATGTCATTACCTTTGGTCCACTCTTGAGCTTACATTAGCCCAGTAATAGCGTAAGGCACTTTGAGGAGCCTAGTTGGCTTTAAAAGGGGATTAATGAATAAATATTATTATTAAAAGATTTGAATGCCACTTTTGGAAGCTTGCAATTCGTCAGAACAAGTATAGCTGTCAAGTATGAAAAACCTGTGCCATCACAAAAACTTTCTCCTGTGTTTGGAGTCATGCAGAGTCTATATCAACCAGAAAAAACTGTGCCGTCACTAAGACTTTCTCCTATGTTCGGAGTGATGCAGTGTCTGTATCACTGACAAAAACCTGTGCCGTCACTATAACAGACTTTCTGCTGTGTTTGGAGTGATGCAGAGTCTTAAACAACAAGAAAAAACTGTGCCATCACAAAGTTTTTCTCCTGTACTTAGAGTGATGCAGAGTCTTAAACAACTATCTAAAAATCTTAGTGATTTTCTATTCTTTTAGGAAGATACTCACCTCCAATACTAACAAATGCATTTCAATGCGCATGCGCAAGCAACTCCGCTGAAGAAAAACAAAAGAGTACAGCCTCACCCCTGCGTACTGCACGCCCTAGGCCCCAGAACATGTATAATCCTCCTACTTTTTCCCTTTTTTTTAAATTTTTTTTTTTTGGGAGGGAAGGTATCGGAGGTGAGTATCTTCCTAAAAGAATAGAAAATCACTAAGATTTTTAGATATTCTTTAACAGAAGATACGTCACCTCCGATACTAACAAATGCAGAGTAGCACCGTGCAAGTAAAAGGGAGGGAAGGACGTGCAGTACTTAACCATGGACACAATGTCTTAACTAAGCCTGATTAGCGGTACAAAGGTAAACAGGAAGGTTAAGACATTCCCTAAGCTCTGCTCAACTTTCTACAAAGAAGATGAGGTAGGAGCTTCTTGGTGTATCCGGGAATGTGGTTGATGACATCTCGCAGATAGCATGACGAGAAGGTAGATGGATTCTTCCAGCAGGCAGCCTGCATAATCTCAGTCAAAGTCACCCCCTGAAAAAGAGCTAAAGAGGTTACCATGCTCCTTGTTTGGTGTGCTTGAATTGAACGAGTCTTAGGCGTCTTCCTTTGAGCCAGTGATGCATCTGGTATTTCTACTGACTCGTTCAATTGCATCAGTGATGACTGAGAGTGAACCTGAGATGCTTCGCGCATCGTTAGCGGTTCGTCTGAAGCTAGTCGAGTGGGTCTAAGCAGGGCCTGAGATGCTTTGCGCATCGTTAGCGGCTCGCTGATGTGAACCTGAGATGCTTTGCGCATCGTTAGCGGTTCGCCTGGTAAGGTTAAAACTGGTCTAAGCAGGGCCCGAGATGCTTCGCGCATCGTTAGCGGCTCGCTGATGTGAACCTGAGATGCTTTGCGCATCGTTAGCGGTTCGCCTGGTAAGATTGAAACTGGTTGACCTCTGCATGGTTGGGCTGCAGGACCAGGCATAGACCCCGAAGACCGGAGAGGGGGGCTCAGGAGTAGCTGCTGTAATAGCCTCCACTATCCAGTGAGAGATGGTCGAGGCAGATGCTGCGTGATATGGCTGAATAGTCGTGATGAAGAGCTGTTTTGTGTCACCCCGCAGACTCTTTGTACGAGCGATGTAGAACTTGAGAATCCGGACTGGACACCATAGTTTATCTTCCTTAATACTGGAGAAAGATGTAAGGCTTGGGATAAAAATATCCGGAGGTGAAAAATTTGGAGATTGGTTCTTTGTCAAAAAGCCAATATGAGGAATTAGACGAACACCCCCCGGTTCCCAGCGCAAGTGACCTAGTTCGATAGAGAGTGCGAAGAGTTCGCTCCTACGGCGGGCTGTGGAGGCTGCTAACAGAAAAAAACTGTTTTTACTGTCAGGTTGTGAAAGGTTGAAGACCCAGCTGGTTCAAAGGGAGCCCTTGCCAAGGTGTGGAGGACGTCGCCAAGGTCCCAAGACGGGGCAAGCTTCTTGACTGGAGGTCTTTCTAAGAACATCCCTTTAAGAAGGTGTGTGATGGGTGTGTTGTTAGACACATTGGAACTGTCACCAAACCCAAAGTGGACTGCCCCAATAGCTGATCTATATCCACGGATAGTGGCGATCTGGAGCCCTGTGTTGAAGAGATAGACGAAGAAATCCCCAATCTCTGTTAAAGATGTAGAGTAGGGATTGAGACCTTTCTCGTTGCACCATCAGAAGTAGTGTTGTAGAGGATTGTCATAAGTTCTTCTGGTTGTAGGTCGTCTGCTCTTGGCTGCCAAGGAAGCAGCGTCCTCCGAAAAGCCAGCTGTTCGGAAGGAAGACTTGAGAGCATCCAAGCACAGAGATGAAGACTGTCTGGATCTGGGTGTAGAATCTTTGAGATGGGTTGTGTGAGTAGGTCTGGTCGCTTTGGTAAGATGATCGGAGGTCGGATTAGTAGGTGTAAAATCTGAAGAAACCACACCTGTCTTGGCCACAAAGGGGCAATCAGAATGACCTTGCAACTGTCTTTGTTAATTTTTGTGAACACCCGAGGAAGCAGGGAAATTGGGGGAAAAACATACCCCAGAAGACCCTTCCAGCTGAAGCTCAGTGCGTCTACTGCCCAAGCTTGGGGATGAGCATGTCGTGTACAAAACGTTGGCAGTTGAAAATTGAGATGAGATGCAAAGAGGTCTATGTGGGGTTTGTCCAGCATGTTGAAGACTTGTTGGACAGTTGGGCGATGGAGCGACCATTCCGTGGGGACTGCTCGACCTCGGGACAGAGCGTCTGCGAAGATGTTCTCCTTCCCAGCCAGATGGCTTGCTAACAGTGAGATTTTTTCGAGGTATGCACCAGCTGAGAAGCTTCCAAGTCTGCATGCATAGGGAAGGAGAATGAGTACCCCCTTGACGATTCAGGTAAGAAACCACTGTGGAGTTGTCTGTTTTTACTAAAACTGTGTGACCGTTGACCCTGCTCGTCAAGGATAGGAGGGCCTTTTGGACTGCCAAAAGTTCCAGAAGGTTGATGTGAAGTGATTTTTCTTCGGGGGACCAAGTTCCTGCTATAGAAAGATCTTCTACATGAGCACCCCAGCCCAACTGTGAAGCATCTGTGGTTAGAGTCACTGACGGAGAGGGCCGAGGGAAGGTTGTGCCGCAAGTGAGATTCTGGCGAAGAAGCCACCATTAGAGATGATCGCGGATCACAGTATTCACTGGGACTGGCTTGGTAATAATGTCCCTTCGAGGACGATATGCAGTCTTCCAAAGCCTTGCAGCGTTCTAACGTGGGCGAGGCTTTGCCATTCAGCATATCGAGAGAAGCTCCGAGGAAGACCGGGCTTAGAGAAGGGACCAGGGAGGACTTCTCCAGGTTGATGATGAAGCCCAACTCTTGAGTTAGTTGGATAGTCTTCGATAAATCTTGGAGCGTGGCCATGTAAGAGGGGCCCACGATTAGCCAATCGTCCAGATAAACAAAAAATGTGTATCTGTTGACGGCGTAAGGCTGCAGCTACTGTCTTGGCGATTCTGGTGAAAACCCGAGGAGCAGTTGAGAGGCCGAAGGGGAGACACTTGAACTGGTAAGTGATATCCCGGTAAGTGAACTGTAGAAACCTCTGGTAATCTGCATGAATGGGCACATGGAGGTAGGCATCCTTGGTGGCCCACCAACCACGAGGGAGAGTCTTTAAGACTGTGGACAAACTTTCCATGTGGAAGTGTCTGGGACGGATGAAGGTATTGAGGGGCTTTAGGTTGATAATCGGGCGCCATTCGCCGGACTTCTTCGGAGCTAGAAAAAACAGTTGAAATAAATCCCGTCCTTGTATGATGATTAAGAGGGATTATGGCTTTCTTTTCTATCAGGGAAGAAATTTCCTGTTCCAGAACGTTTCGACGTAGAAAGTCTGACGGGACTGGAGTGGGTCGGCTTGGGTAGCTGGAAGGATGGGGATATGGGCCAGTGAATTCTAGGCGATAACCCGAGGACACAGTCTGAAGGACCCATGTGTCTGATGTGATCCGATTCCATCTGTGAGAAAAACATTTTTAGTCGACCCCCTACCGGTCCCTGAGCCAGTAGAAAGTGAAGGAGACCTGGACAGTCATTGTTTCTTCTGTCCCTTAGACCAATGTGGTTTGAAAGAGTGGGCAGAACTGGCGGAAGCTGAGTTAGTTGCAGCTGGCTGATAGCGAAAGCTGGATTTGGCTGAAGATCGAGAGAAGGTGGCCTTGGATCGTCGAGACTGAGCTGGGTTGGAGCGACGAAAAGATCCAGGGTTGCTCCTGCTGTCCCTTCTCGAAAAATGAAAAGGTGTAGAGGAAGCTTTACTAGAAGACTGACAACGAAGATCAATCTTCTCATCTGCCTTCAGGCGTTTAGCCTCCCAAAGCATAGTCTCATCGAACTTGTTGTCAAACAGATCATTACCCGAAAGAGAAAGGTCCTCCATGCGTTCTCTGGAACCCTGAGATGGCCAGTAAAGTTGGTCGAGCACCAAAGACCGACGCAGAGAAGTAGTGATAGCTGAGCCGGTAGCAAAAGCTTGAGCACACGAACCTAAACTAAACCTAAACAGTCATCCATAAATTTGTACATAACTGGAAGAAGATCCGGGTCAATCAATGAGGGATCCTCAGAAGCCCGAGCTAGGGTGTCGGAAAGTAGGACCGAGAAATTTGTAACCTGGGCCCCATAGCGTAGATGGCGGTCTAACTTCTCAGGGAAGCTGTGGAGATCCCGAGTGCGTCTATCCGGAAAGCAAGACTTACTAGCAGGTTTTCCTGAATGGAGCCTATCTTTAACAACAGATGAGATTGACGGAACTGTAAAGAATTTTTCAAAGTCGTCAGGGGATGTGGCCCACCTTCGTGACTGCTTTTTCTTCTGGACAGTGGTAAACGCTCCTTTCGAAAATATCAGAACAAAAACTGTCAACAGGAACCGTAACTTCTGCAGGTGGAGCAGATTGAGCGGGTTCTCTACGGAAGGATTTACGAGAAGACTTCTTTGGAGAAGGGGAAGGAAATTGTAAGATCTTACCCACTTCGGGGACAACTAGTTTGCGATGAAACATAGAAATAAACTCTTGCTCACTGCAATCCAGATCAGAGCTCAAGGAGCTAGATGGAGAAGCGTGGAGGTGTGAATAACGCCCGTTAGGAGAACCAGAACGGCTGTAAATCGACGATCGGGAACGAGAGCGGAAAATATCTCCAGAAGACCGCTGAAAAAATTCTGTAGAGGAATGCTCTGCGGGGTCCCTGTCGTAATGTGTGGAACGAGAACCCTGCCGAGAAGAGGAAATGTGAAGTCGAGGATCGTCAGAACGGGAAACAATACCCGAGCAACCCTGAGCGTAGCGATCTCGTGGCTGAGAATAATGGCCACCGAAACTAGCTGGATCCTGTGGGAAACAAGAGTAATAATTTTCAGAAGGAGCCATCAAATTAATTTGTGGATGCATAGGTGGATAATGTGGTCCCGTCTGGCAGGGATCCTGTGGAAAATATGACCAAGAGGGAACATTGAAGCCAGCCTCACGATGTGGAAAATCACGGACGTCATCCGGTGCACGTTGGTGAAAAATGGATGGATGTTCCAAAGGGGCCCAGATCGGTCGATCGTAGCTAGAAATCACCACATTTCCCGAAGTACTGTTGACGACATCTGACAGGCAAACCACAGAAGGAGAACTTTCTTTATGAGCTACATTGGTAGTGGCGAACGAAGAAGAGACGACCGGCGCTAGACGGATAGGGCCGGGCGCAGGGCGTGACACGCTGTCCTGCCACGTCTAAAAGGCTTTCCACTCGACAGTAGACCAACCGGAACAAATCCCGCAGGGTTCTTCCCGTGAACAAAGTCGACAACTGTGGCACGTAGAGTGGACATCAAAATCTAATGGCGAAATGGGTCCGCTGCAAGACCGACATTTCGTCTTCCTGAAGGATTTCTTCTTTCCTTTAGTCGAATCAGACATGATAAACGGAGTGTCGGAAATAAACGCTGAACTGCTTGCAGTTGTGTATCGCTAACGGAGAATTCAAAATTCACGTCCATACACTAACACCGCGCTGAAAAAGTAGGAGGATTATACATGTTCTGGGGCCTAGGGCGTGCAGTACGCAGGGGTGAGGCTGTACTCTTTTGTTTTTCTTCAGTGGAGTTGCTTGCGCATGCGCATTGAAATGCATTTGTTAGTATCGGAGGTGACGTATCTTCTGTTAAAGAAAAGAAAAAACTGTGCCATCACAAAGACTTTCTCCTGTGTTTGGAGTGATGCACAGTCTTTATCCACAAGATAAAACGTGCTGTCACAAAGACTTTCTCCTGTGTTTGGAGTGATGCAGAGTCTATATCACTAAGAAAAAACTTTGCAGTCAAAAAGACCTTCTCCTCTGTTCAGAGTGATGCAGAAACTATATCACCAAGAAAAAACTGTGCCGTCACAAAGACTTTCTCGTGTGTTTGGAGTGATGCAGAGTCTATATGTACAAGTAAAAAACTGTGCCATCACAAAGACCTTATTCTGTAATTGCAGTGATGCAGAGTCTATATCACCCCAAAAAAAACTGTGCCGTCACAAAGACTTTCTGGTGTGTTTGGATTGATGCAGATTCTATATGTACAAGAAAGAACTGTGCCGTCACGATGACTTTCTCGTGTATTTGGAGTAATGCAGAGTCCATATCCACAAGAAGAAACTGTGCCAAGACAAAGATTTTCTCCTGTGTTTGGAGTGATGCAAAGAATATCTACAAGAAAAACTTGTGCCGTCACTAAGACTTTTTCCTGTGTTTGGAGTGATGCAGAGTCTATATCACCAAGAAAAAAACTGTGCCATCACATAGCCTTTCTCATGTGTTTGGAGTGATGCACAGTCTTTGTTTAAAGAAAAAAATCTGCCGTCACAAAGACATTCTCGTGTGTTTGGAATGATGTAGAGAATATCTAAAAGAAAAACTTGTGCCACCACTAAGACTTTCTCCTGTGTTTGGAGTGATGCAGAGTCTACATCACAAAGAAAAAACTGTGCCGTCACACTAAGACTTTCTCGTGGTTTTGGAGTGATGCAGAGTTATCCAGAAGAAAAAATGTGCCGTCACAAAGATTTTTGTGACTTGTTTACAAGTTGAGGCCTTTGGTGCCTACATACCTTTTTTTATATTCCTGGTTTGAGTTGCTGTCATCTTAGGATTATGCTGTTTGGAATACCAGATACTGGAGTCCTCTGTTTGGACTGACTGATGCCAGCACTTTCAACAATCGGCGTTAACAGAAAGGTGGCTGTCAAAACAAGCAAACAGTAATCAATTAAGATTATTATTTAAGATAGATGAAAGACATTTAGTAAAGACTCAATGTCATTACCTTTGGTCCACTCTTGAGCTAACATTAACCCAGTTATAGCGTAAGTCACTTTGAGGAGCCAAGTGGGCTTTAAAAGGGTACTAATGAATAAATATTATTATTAAAAGATTTGAATGTCACTTTTGGAAGCTTGCATGTCGTCACCACAAGTATAGCCCTCAAGTATGCTGAATCAAATACAAGAAAAACCTGTGCCATCAAAAAAACTTTCTCCTGTGTTTGGAGTGATGCAGAGTCTATATCAACCAGAAAAACCTGTGCCGTCCCTAAGACTTTCTCCTCTGTTCAAAGTGCTGCAGAGTCTATATGTACAAGAAAAAACTGTGCCGTCACTAAGAATTTCTGCTGTATTTGAAGTAATGCAGAGTCTATATCCCCAAGAAAAAACTATGCCAACAGAGAGACTTTCTCCTGTGTTTAGAGTGATGCAGATAATATCTACGAGCAAATTTGTTCCATCACTAAGACTTTCTCCTGTGTTAGAGATGCAGAGTCTATATCACCAAGAAAAAACTCTGCCGTCACATAGACATTCTCCTGTGTTTGGAATGATGCAGAGAATATCTACAAGAAATAACTGTGTGGTCACTAAGACTTTCTCCTGTGTTTGGAGTGATGCAGAGTCTGTATGTACAAAAAAAACTGTGCCGTCACTAAGACTTTCTCCTCTGTTCAGATTGATCCAGAGTCTATATCAACAAGAAAAGCCTGTGCCATCACTAAGACTTTCTCCTGTGTTTGGAGTGATGCAGAGTCTTCAACAACAAGAAAAACATTTGCTAGTAAACTATGGTTGTATTGTCAAACTACAACCATTAATGGAGGCTCGGTTACTCTGTTGGTCTACACAATACAAAGAAAATATGCAGGATATAGAACTCAGTACTTACAAAAACATCTCCTGCCTCTAGTTCAGTCACATGTACACAATAAGGAATATCTGGTTCACTCCTCGCTTGATGCAGCCATTTATCCCTCTGCTTTCCTTCATTTTCCTGGGTTTCTGCCAAATGAAAAAACACCAAGTCAAAATAATAAAGATTCTTATGCAATTCATGTTCTAGTTCGACCTCAAGACAATGTTCCAAAAAAAGAGACAGTTCATCATGTTTTAAAAGTACAATGAAACAATCTAACGAGTATTAAACGCATTTTTTGGATGTAAAGTACTTCAGGCCTAAATTAACCTCAAAACTTGCAGCCATCTGGTCTTTTAAACACTTTATACTTCATTAGCTTCAACAGCTAATACTACAGTAATCTATTTGTAAATGTCATCTGTAATTTCAACTATAGTTGTGTTGTCTAACTACAACATTTGTACATCACTAAAACAACTAGCCCTCCCCTCTCTATTTAACAGTATTCAGAAGTGTCTAAACAACAAATTCCAACTAACTATCGGGGCTTTGTTACTGCTATCCTCACTTAACTTCATTACCACTATTTACAACTACAAATCCCCCTCTTTGTCAAAAAGGTTAAGACTGTCTGATTTACTAATTAAATGCACTCCTCTTTGCTTGGTAACTCTGTGCAATAATCAAAGCTTAGAAAATAACAACACTTGTGGCATGATGATTCCACGACAACTGACATTTAGAAGTACTTATGTTCATTGCAATGCAAGTTCTAATCAAGCACAACGGTTATGTTTGTTTATTCTACTTGTAGTCTGCAATCTATGTGTACAACTACTCTATAAGTTCAACTACTACATGTAAACTACAAAATGGTTGTGTCTAACTACACAACCAATCCTCAAGGCTAGGTTACTCTGCTGAACTGCAGTCTACATTTTCATTTCGTCTGTAACTTCAACTAGTAAACTACAGTTGTGTTGTCTAACTAAAACCATTTATTGATACTTGCTTATTTAATCAGCTTGTCCGCAACTGATACCCACATCTCACTTGTAATTTCAACTAGTAACCTCAGTCAACTACAGTTGTGTTGTCTAACTGTTGTTAGTCAAGGCTTGGTTATTGTTCTGGTCTACATTATACACGTACATCTCGTCTGTAAGATCAACTACTAACCCCAGTAAATCTTGCAAACTTCCAACTAATTCTACTTCAATATTTCATTTCAAGTCACAAACACTTGCCAAAGAATGCTTTCAAATTAATAACTAATTTCTGTTTGTTCTTGCAAATTAAACCCTATTCTAAAACCTACATCTTCTTTATAATCAATGCTTTAACAAGCAACGATAAATCTATAAAAGCATGATTTAAATGACCCTCGACATTTGGCAATGCCAGCTTTCAGCATGCTCATTTCTGAGTTGAAATCAACAATCAACATTTATTTTGACAGTGAAATTTCAACAACATTTTTGTATTAGTTCTTCACTGGATTTCAATAAAAAAATCCACAGAATGCTTTCAAGAAACTCAAATCTAAATGAAATTATGTTGGATAAAGAACTCAGTACCTACAAAAATATCTGCCTCAAGTTCAGCCACACGTACAGAATAAGGAATATCTGGTTCACTCCCTCGCTTGATGCAGCCATTTATCCCTCCGTTTTCCTTCATTTTCCTGGGTTTCTGCCAAATGAAAAAACACCAAGTCAAAATAAAAAAGATTCTTGAACAATTCATGTTCTAGTTTGACCTCAAGAAAATGTTCCATAAAAAGAGACAATTCATCATGTTTTAAAAGTACAATGAAACAATCCGACGAGTATTAAACGCATTTCTAAGTGTAAAGTACTTCAGGCCTAAATTAACCTCAAAACTTGCAGCCATCTGGACTTTTGAACACTTAACTTCAGTAGTAACCGAAATGTTATTAAGAATTCACCATCCAAGTGAAAAACATGAAATGAAAGTAGTATGAGATCTAAACAAGAAACATCTACAAGATTGTCCACAAATTGTCTATAAAACAAGTTAATTTGTGCAGCTGTGTAAACATGCTGTTGTTACAATTTTTGTAGAATAATTAGAACAGTTTTATTTCAACACCTACATGATGAATTGAGGTGTTAACTAATCTGTATTTTTATAAATGTTACAGCATTTCATTTCTTATTGACTAGGATCATTTAAAGTCACAAGTTGCAAGAGATATTATTAGCTGGGAAAACTTCATTAAAAATGGTGCTGGGAGAAAAACAGCATGTAGATTAAATTTTTCACAACCAAAAAAGCAAAGTATTTCTCAGTAACATTTTGTCACCAAAGCTCCGTACAAGAACATCTCCCTTGCAGACTATGGAACAACAAAAAAGAGAGCACATTCAAAGCCTTAAAAACAAAACCACCAGTAAATGTTACAGTTTTTCTTTATGAAGTATTACTATCCCTGGTTAATCTTCTGGAGCTATATTTCTTATTTAAATGTTCATAGATTACAGGAATGTGACTCTTCCAAAATACAAAGATGTACCATCCGAAAAAAGAAGCAACAAATCTTCCAGATATTTGTGACTGATTTACAAGTTGAGGCCTTTGGTGCCTACTTACCTCTGTCCACATTCCTGGTTTAAGATGCTGTCGTCTCAGGATAATGCTGTCTGGAATACCAGATATTGGAGTCCTCTGCTTGGACTGACTGATCCAGGCACTCTGAACAATCGGCGTTATCAGAAAGGTGGCTGTCAAAACAAGGAAACAGTAATCAATTATGATTAATATTTAAGATAGATGAAATACATTTTGTAAAGACTCAATGTCATTACCTTTGGTCCACTCTTGAGCTTACATTAGCCCAGTAATAGAGTAAGGCACTTTGAGGAGCCTAGTTGGCTTTAAAAGGGGATTAATGAATAAATATTATTATTAAAAGATTTGAATGCCACTTTTGGAAGCTTGCATTTCGTCAGGACAAGTATAGCTGTCAAGTATGAAAAACCTGTGCCATCACAAAAACTTTCTCCTGTTTTTGGAGTCATGCAGAGTCTATATCAACCAGAAAAAACTGTGCCATCACTAAGACTTTCTCCTATGTTCGGAGTGATGCAGTGTCTGTATCGATGACAAAAACCTGTGCCGTCACTATAAAAGACTTTCTGCTGTGTTTGGAGTGATGCAGAGTCTTAAACAACAAGAAAAAACTGTGCCATCACAAAGACTTCTCCTGTACTTAGAGTGATGCAGAGTCTTAAACAACAAGAAAAACCTGTGCCATCACAAAGACTTTCTCCTGTGTTTGGAGTGATGCACAGTCTTTATCCACAAGATAAAATGTGCTGTCACAAAGACTTTCTCCTGTGTTTGGAGTGATGCAGAGTCTATATCACCAAGAAAAAACTGTGCCGTCAAAGAGACTTTCTCCTCTGTTCAGAGTGATGCAGAAACTATATCACCAAGAAAAAACTGTGCCGTCACAAAGACTTTCTGGTGTGTTTGGATTGATGCAGAGTCTATATGTACAAGAAAGAACGGTGCCATCACGATGACTTTCTGGTGTATTTGGAGTGATGCAGAGTCCATATCCACAAGAAAAAACTGTGCCAAGACAAAGATTTTCTCCTGTGTTTGGAGTGATGCAAAGAATATCTACAAGAAAAACTTGTGCCGTCACTAAGACTTTTTCCTGTGTTTGGAGTGATGCAGAGTCTATATCACCAAGAAAAAACTGTGCCATCACATAGCCTTTCTCATGTGTTTGGAGTGATGCACAGTCTTTATTTAAAGAAAAAAATCTGCCGTCACAAAGACATTCTCGTGTGTTTGGAATGATGCAGAGAATATCTAAAAGAAAAACTTGTGCCACCACTAAGACTTTCTCCTGTGTTTGGAGTGATGCAGAGTCTACATCACAAAGAAAAAACTGTGCCGTCACACTAAGACTTTCTCGTGGTTTTGGAGTGATGCAGAGTTATCCAGAAGAAAAAATGTGCCGTCACAAAGATTTTTGTGACTTGTTTACAAGTTGAGGCCTTTGGTGCCTACATACCTTTTTTTATATTCCTGGTTTGAGTTGCTGTCATCTTAGGATTATGCTGTTTGGAATACCAGATACTGGAGTCCTCTGTTTGGACTGACTGATGCCAGCACTTTCAACAATCGGCGTTAACAGAAAGGTGGCTGTCAAAACAAGCAAACAGTAATCAATTAAGATTATTATTTAAGATAGATGAAAGACATTTAGTAAAGACTCAATGTCATTACCTTTGGTCCACTCTTGAGCTAACATTAACCCAGTTATAGCGTAAGTCACTTTGAGGAGCCAAGTGGGCTTTAAAAGGGTACTAATGAATAAATATTATTATTAAAAGATTTGAATGTCACTTTTGGAAGCTTGCATGTCGTCACCACAAGTATAGCCCTCAAGTATGCTGAATCAAATACAAGAAAAACCTGTGCCATCAAAAAAACTTTCTCCTGTGTTTGGAGTGATGCAGAGTCTATATCAACCAGAAAAACCTGTGCCGTCCCTAAGACTTTCTCCTCTGTTCAAAGTGCTGCAGAGTCTATATGTACAAGAAAAAACTGTGCCGTCACTAAGAATTTCTGCTGTATTTGAAGTAATGCAGAGTCTATATCCCCAAGAAAAAACTATGCCAACAGAGAGACTTTCTCCTGTGTTTAGAGTGATGCAGAGAATATCTACGAGCAAATTTGTTCCATCACTAAGACTTTCTCCTGTGTTTAGAGATGCAGAGTCTATACCACCAAGAAAAAACTATGCCGTCACATAGACATTATCCTGTGTTTGGAATGATGCAGAGAAATAACTGTGCGGTCACTAAGACTTTCTCCTGTGTTTGGAGTGATGCAGAGTCTGTATGTACAACAAAAACTGTGCCGTCACTAAGACTTTCCCTTCTGGTTCAGATTGATCCAGAGTCTATATCAACAAAAAAAGCCTGTGCCATCACTAAGACTTTCTTCTGTGTTTGGAGTGATGCAGAGTCTTCAACAACAAGAAAAACTTTTGCCACCACAAAGACTTTTACCTGTACTTAGAGTGATGCAGAGTCTATATCCACAAGAAAAACTGAAGCAACACAAAGACTTTCTCCTGTGTTTGGAGTGATGCAGAGTCTATATCAAGAAGAAAAACCTGTGTCGTCACTAAGACTTTCTCCTCTGTTCAGAATGATGCAGAGTCTATATCACTGAGAAAAAACTGTGCCGTCACATAGACTTTCTCCCGTGTTTGGAGTGATGCAGAGTCTATATCAACAAGAAAAAACAGTGCCGTCAACAAGACTTTCTCCTCTGTTCAGATTGATGCAGAGTCTATATCAACAATAAAAACCTGTGCCATCACATAGACTTTCTCCTGTGTTTGGAGTGATGCAGAGTCTATATCAACAAGAAAAAAATGTAGCAAAATAAAGACTTTCTCCTGTGTTTGGAGTGATGCAGTGTCTATATCACTAGTTCCAGTTTCCCGCCTTCTTGCATCATCTAGCTAATCAGCATCTACACTACTTAAGCAGCACGCAGCATCAGAGTCCGGCATTCTCCTGAAGACGATCAGAGCATATTGATCAAAACGTCGAGTTGTTTAACCATCGGTTCTTTCCATAACCATCCCAACTTATTAGAGATTTTCACATGGTGTAACCGCAAAACTCACTAGAACAAGAAAAACCTTTGCCATCACAAAGACTTTCTCCTGTACTTAGAGTGATGCAGAGTCTATATCCACAAGAAAAACTGTAGCAACCGAAAGACTTTCTCTTGTGTTTGGAGTGATGCAGAGTCTTTATCAACCAGAAAAAATTGTGCCATCACTAAGACTTTCTCCTTTGTTCAGAGTGATGCAGAGTCTATATCACTGAGAAAAAAACTGTGCCGTCACATAGACTCTCTCCTGTGTTTGGAGTGATGCACAGTCTAAATACACAAGAAAAACTGAAGCAAAACAAAGACTTTCTCCTGTGTTTGGAGTAATGCAGAGTCTATATCAACCAGAAAAAACTGTGCCATCACTAAGACTTTCTCCTATGTTCAAATTGATGCAGAGTCTTTGTCAACAAGAAAAAACTGTGCTGTCACAAAGACTTTCTCCTGTGTTTGGAGTGATGCAGAGTCTATATGTACAAGAAAAAAACTGTGTTTGGAGTGATGCGGAGAATATCTACAAGAAAAACTTGTGCTGTCTGTAAGACTTTCTATTGTGTTTGGAGGGATGCAGAGTCTATATCACCAAGAAAAAACTGTGCCGTCACGAAAACTTTCTCCTGTGTTTCGAGTGATGCAGAGTCTATATCCACAAGAAAAAACTGTGCCAACACAAAGACTTTCTCCTGTGTTTGGAGTGATGCGGAGAATATCTACAAGAAAAACTTGTGCCGTCACAAAGACTTTCTTGTGTGTTTGAAGTGATGCATAGGGTATATCAACAAGGGAAACTGTGCCGTCACAAATACTTTCTCCTGTGTTCGGAATGATCAATCTGTCAATCTCAGCTGAGAATCGATATAAAAAAAAATTAATAAATGGGCCATCTTAAAGACTTTCTCCTGCGTTTGTAGTAATGCAGAGTCTCTATCAACAAGAAAAAGTGATGCAGAGTCTGTATCCTAAAGAAAAAAATGTGCCGTCTTAAAGACTTTCTCCTGTGTTAGCTAACGGCCAAGCTTTTGCGATTCAGTGCATGAATTTGAATGACAATGTTTTTTCTCTTAGCTTTGTTAAGTCAAGAAGAATATCAAGCCTGTAAAAAGAGGCTATAAAAAGTATAAAAAAGTTACGCCTGGCGATTGCTCGTGAGAAACCCACCTGTAGTTCTGGATGCCCCAGTTGACTGGTGAGTCTAAAAGTTAATAGTCAGACCACCCCACATCTGGAACACTGGTATTGTTCGACAAAGAGTTCCAAAACAATGACATGAGGATACAAAAGGTCGCTACTTCTGGTTCCAAAGCTGGCACACATTTGTGTCTAATGATGATAGGACATCATGTTTTGGGGAGAAAATTAAGACACAGCACAACATCATGGAAACAAATTGAGAGTTGAAGCACAGTCATTGCACGAGCCCAGCGCGCCAACTCTTTCAAATTACCTTGAAATTGTAATTTAGTTATGATAACTAATTCATTTGAATAAAAATAGGATTAAGGACCCAGGAAGCTATACTTATTGATTGTACTCTATGGTGTATTCTGGGCACCGAATCTGGGTTACAATGTTGTGTATTATAGTTACTTCTTTTGTTTATTTACAATAACCAAAACAAAAATTGTGTTAACTAATAATTTAACAAAACTGTTCAATGATATGCACAATAATAGGAATCTCAATCAATCTCACATTACTATTTTACTTCATTACAGTTGAGCTGAGCACAAGTCTGTTTTAGGTGGCATGAAATCTGTTAAAATTGCCATTGCTATATATATAATGTCTGATAAATAGCAATCGATTTGGATTAAAAACTTGCTAAACACAACAGGGCAAGGTTACGCACACAAACAAAATGTAAAGCTGTTCTTGTACTAAGGTGGAAAATTATTCCCATAACTTTTTGCATTTTCATGACGGAGATCTTTGAAATCGTTAATTTTAAATCTCAAAACCACTGTAATTTGATATATGATGATGCCATCGTGTTGTCATGCTTTGTCCTAAAGTTCAAGTTATGGTCCAACTACATGTACATGCAAAGTTTCAAGTTGATACCACTATGCAATTGGCAGTGGACAAAGTTACTAAGAAGAAAAAGAAGTAAAATCACGCAAAAAGGCAACCGACAATCTTTTGTGCTTGATTGGTTATGGATTCTTAAATCTTAAAAAATCTAATGCTTAAAACCCTTCATGACGTCACAAATTCTCAAACATCTACAATTATAGTCTACCTACATGTACATGTAAAGTTTCAAGGTCATATGAGTTCAGGAACTATGTGGGTTTTTTTGCGGACAAACACCTAAAAAATTAAAACAAAAACAATAGTTGTTTGGGCTATTGCCCGAACACCTAAAAATAAAAATCTTAACCAAAACTATACTTGTTCCGATTGCAATTGGAACAGCTAATTTGATGATGCAAGGATCACAGTATGTTTTGAATCCCAAATATTATTGACAACTGTTACATGCTATACTGATGAGATCCACTGTTAAGGTAAAACTTGAGATGAAAAGTTACTGTTTAGAATTTTTTTTAAATGTACTAGTTTTGCAGGAATTATTACCCATGATTCTGTGTTTGTGAGAAAATTGGATGCAGAATAACGTTTGCATATCTTTGCAGATTAAGTCATTTTTGTTTAACTTAGAATCCCCAATCTTAAGTGTTAAAAAAAACAATTGAAGGCAACATGTGAACATTCTACATAATTTTTTAAAGTACATGTAGTTTACCTAATTGACACCATTGATTAATTTGAGAATAAAAACAGTTATTATCAGGCCCCCCAGCATTGGCTGAGCATGTGGTGACCCCAGTGCAATAATGGTAGTGTCCGTCATGTCCGTAATGGTAGTGTCCAGAATGTTAGTGTCCGTAATATATATATTTATTTATTTATTTTTGATCTGATATGGCCCACTGGGGTTTTGTTTGTTTTAATTTAGGTATAATGTTTAACGTGTAATGTTTTCTTCTTTTTACATGACCTTTTAACTTTTTGAACGTTTGTTGTATTTTTAACTATATGCGAGCAGTGTCATTTCTCCCTTTGGAGATCAATAAAGTTTACTTATGTCTTATGTCTTAATGTGTTAATGTAATGCTTACAAGGGTATGTACTTGAATGGCCAACAACAGCTGGTCTGTTTCCACATATAAGCGAACTTAATCACTACATGTATACTAGACAAGAACTCCATGGACAGAAGATAAGGTACATGTACATAGTTGCAGTTTTAGATGTGGAAGGACAACCACAGGGAAATTATTCCGGAGAAAAGCCACACAATTAGGTAGGGACTGAAACCTAATCTACACAGTAGGGGCAAGATTCAAACTGGGTTCCTAGAGGTGGAAGGCGGGAAAGACACCACTACGCCAACCCGACCACCCTTATGTGTACTGTGTGTCATTCACAACGTATTATACTTGGGGGGTTGCATAGTTTATCTTTCATTCAAAACCACGGGGAATGATATCAAATGGTCAGACAGTAAGAAAAGTTTTAATACGGTTTGTACACCGGGCTAGTGCCTAAATCGAGCTCTGGTCATGCATGATTTTTGAGGATAATAGAAGAGATTTCAACTTACCCCAGGCTGTTATGTTGTATAGTGTTGGTCAAATACATGTAGTTATCTTGTTTCACAGACAGCTCAGAAGAGATGAGGTACAATGCCAGGTGATGTCATGATCCTTCACTGTGATCCAAAAATGAAAATGTCAGGTTATGCCACTGATGGTTACATTGTGAACAAAATTCATAAAAAAATAAGGCATTAACCTATTGTATTGTATTGTATTTTAAATCAATATTACCAAACTATTAAAAAACTGTAAAAAAAAAAATAAAAAGTTCCTGAACTACTGACCCTATTTTGAAATGGCATGTAACCCGGAAACAGAACATTTTTTTGGCCTTAGCATTATCAACCCACACAAACTTGTCTTTAATGCACTTTTTGTGGTAATAGAAATATTATGTTTCAAATTGCACAACCAAATAATGCTCCCTAAAAACTGTTGTTTGCCGATCAAAGTGCATGGTTTGCTAAAATTAAAATCACCATCAAGTTGACACAAAACTGTTTAAGTAAACAACAAAATGCAGCCAGATTATAGAGGGAGGGTAAAGAGAGTAACAATAATTTGATTTCAATATAAACCCCCATAATTCCCCAAAGTATGATCCTCTTATTTGTTGCCAAAGTGGGACAGGTAGGACAACATGAGAATTTGTACTCACTACTGTTATAAATGACAGGGTACCTGACTAAGATGGAAGTGGCAGCTATATGTCAACATGCTTAAATTATAATATTAAAAGCCTTTAAAAGTCTCAAATAGCCTGAAACTACACTGTATAGTCTCACAAAAGGTGCGGAAGTTTGTATTTTGTAAATAATGGGATAAAAAGGTTGCCCCTCTATATTCTGAAGGTTTAATAGTCCCAAGGTTCGATAGTCCAAACATACAAGGGTTCATTTGTGCGAAAATGAAATAAGGTTGTTATAACAAGCATTTGATGGGATTGTCCGAAGGTTCATTTGTCTGAAGGTTCGATAGTCCGAATTAAGAATCAGGCTAACTTGTCCGAAGGTGCAATATTTTCGAAAAGAATGACAAAGTTCAATAATCTGAATGTTCAGTATTTCAAAAGCAGACAATGTTCGGATCACCCAATGTTCAATAGTCCTAATAGGCAATAAGGTTCGATAGTCTGAATCAACAATGAGGTTCTATAGTTCGATCAACAATGAGGTTCGATAGTCTGTTGTTGATTGAGACTATCCAGCCTTGTTGTTGATTCGGACTATCGAACCTTGTTGTTGATTCGGACTATCGAACCCTGTTGTCGGTTCGGACTATCAAATCTTTCTCATATTCCGACTATCAAAACTTCAGACTATTGAACCTTATTTCAGTGTCGTACTAATGAACCTCTTCTGACTATCGAACCTTCGGACCATCGAAATTTCAGACTATTGAACCTTATTTCAGTGTCTCACTAATGAAACCCTTCTGACTATCGAACCTTCGAAACTTCAGACTATTGAACCTTATTTCAATGTCGTACTAATGAACTCCTTCTGACTATTGAACCTTTGGACTATCGAACCTTCAGACTATTGAACCTTTGGACTAACAAACTTTCGGACTAACAAAGCTTTGGACTATCGAATGGGCCCCGTTAAAAATATGGCTTTCACATGCCCCACCAGTGTGGCTGACGGATTTTAAAATACCTGCAAAGGCTCAGCAGGTATGTCAAAATCCGTCAGCCAAACTGGCGTACAATTTTTTTTATAAAATCTGCCCTAAGTATAAATATTTCAAGCCAGAAAATTTTTATTATAATAATATAAATGCAATTTGCAGCAAAGTTTCAAGCAATTTCAACCAAAATTAGATGAAATTAGCAAAGCAATTTCAACAAAATATAAATGCAATTTGCAGCAAAGTATAAAGCAATTAAAACCAAATAAAGCAATTTAAACCAACTGCAATTTGTCGCAAAGTTCAACCAAAGTTTCAACTAAATATTGATGAAATTTGCAGCAAAGTTTAACCAACAATGCAAATTGTAGCAAAGTTCAGCAGTTTCAACAAAACTAAAAATGTAATTTGTAGCAAGGTTTTAAGCAATTTTAGCCAAACATAGATAACTTGTGGCAAAGTGCCAAGCAATTTCAACCAATAACAATGCAATTTTTAGCAAGGTTTGAAGCAAATTCAACCAAATATTAGCAAAGTTAAAGCAGTTTCAATACAAATGCATCTTGTAGCAAAGTTCAAAGCAATTTCAGCCAAAAATAGGTGCAATGTGCAGCAAAGTTTTAAGCACTTTCAGCCAAAAATAGATGGAATTTGCAGCAAAGATTTACACAATTTCGGCTAAACATAGATGCGATTTGCTTAAATCTTTGAAATATCAGTTTCAACCGATTGCAAAGTTAAAAGCAATTTCAACCAAATATGAATGCAATTTGTATCAAATTTTAAAGCAATTTCAACTAAAATTAAATGCAATTTGTAACAAAGTCCAAAGCAGTTTTAACCAATACAACTGCAACTTGTAGCAAAATTCAAAGCAGTTTCAACAAAAAAAAGATGTGATTTGTAGCAAAGTTCGAAGCAGTTTCAACTAATATCAATGCAATTTGCTGTCAAGTTTAAAGCAATTTTCCACCAATATAAATGCAATGTGTAGCAAATTTCAAAGTAATTCGACAAATACAATTACAATTTGTGGCAATGTTTAAAGCATTCTCAACAAAACAAATTGCAAATATGCAAAGTTTAAATCAATTTCAAATAAAATTACAAAACATAAATGCAATTTGTAGCAAAGTTTAAAGCATTTTCAACAAAACAAATTGCAATAAGGCAAAGTTTAAAGCTTGTACAACCAAAACAAATGCAATTTGCAGCAAAGTTTAAAGGATGTACGACCAAAATAAATGCAAATTGCAGCAAGGTTTAAAGCATGTACGATCAAAATAAATGCAATTTGCAGCAAAGTCTTAAGCATGTACAACCAAAACAAATGTCCAAGTTCTTGATCTTTGTTTCCTATAAAGTGAGATCTGTAAACTCAAACACTTTTTTGTATCCAATCTTATGGCACTTCATAGTTGTTTGGCAATTCGGATCTTTCCACTCCAATTTGAAGGGATTGCACAATAGAAACCTCATTCTATTTTACCATCGTTAGAAAGAACCGATCTTTCTCTTTCCAATGATGGTAAGCTTGGGTATGGAGGGCGAACATGGACAAAACTAAATAAATTTAATTTGCAGCAAGGTTTAAAGCATGTACAACAAAAATAAATACAATTTGCAGCAAAGTTTAAAGGATGTACAACCAAAATAAATGCAATTTGCAGCAAGGTTTAAAACATGTACAACCAAAATAAATGCAACTCGTAGCAAAGCTCAAAGCAGTTTCAACCAAATACAGATGCAGTTTGTAGCAAAGTTTCAAGCAATTTCAACCAAATATAGATGCCATTTGCAATAAAGTATTAAAGCAGTTTCAGCAGTTTAAACAAATGTTGATGCAATTTCTCGAAAGGTGATGCATGGAATGTGTACCAACAAATGGGTTCAAAATTGTATTCAGGAACAAAATAAGTTTGAAATCTAATGCATATATTTTAGATGGGAGAGCAAGCTTAAAATTTGATTCAATTCACGTTTTCAGATGTAATGGATATAGAAATAAAACTTACATTGTTCTTGTGACTTGGGTTGGTGCAGGCTGCATGCATCAGGGACACTGGGTGGACATCGTCAGGCCGTGGAGAACCGTTGGGCCAAGTTTGGGATCGCCATCAGTAGTGGGCTGGAATTAAACCAGAATATTACATAATGAATATCAATGCAATTAATAATAACTATATAATATTATAGATACACTGACTCGCAAGCTCAAGAAGTAACTTTGCAAAATGATTTTATAGCAAAGAAACATCTACAAATTTCTTGAAAAAGAGGGCAATTCAAAGTTAAGGAAAGTTCCAAATGGAAAAAAAAACATTTGGAAATGGCAAAATAAGGTAAAACAAAATCACTTTGTAATGGCATGAGGCAAAGGATATGCATAAACAAACTTTGCATGGAATGTGTATCCTTTTTTGAGTGAAAAACCCACTACATTTAGTTGAGGTAAAAAAGTTTACTAAAAGCAACATTTGGATGTGAATTACTTCAGAAAAAAACATTGTTTGGCAATGGAAATTTTTTTTGAAAACGCACAACAAATATGAAAGAAAAATACAGGTGAGTGAGGATGAGGAGAAGAGACACTTACATGTTGGTGTAGTTTGGGTTGGATGGTACAGATTGAGACCACCAGAGCCCCCCAAAATGACATCATAAGGCTCAAGCCATCATGAGCCTCAGCAGAGAACAGCACTATCCACCACCAGCATCAGAACAGAAATGGGTTGACATCGTAAGGCTTAAGCCAATATGAGCATCAGAACAGAAATGAAGGCTCCCCGTGAAAGACCCAGGTTTTTATTCCCTCCGCACGGTGGAGCGCTCTCTGCTACACAATAGGCACCTTTTCACTAAGTGCGTTTCCCACAACAACTTTCTGTAATGCAAAAATAAATCAGTTGACGTCATTGGAGTCCAGGCTATTTTGGGAGTAACTGGGCCAACTTCAAAAGGACTAAATGGGTGTTGCTCTTGTTCAACTATTGTCACCCGATCACAAGCTGTGTTCAAACCACATGTTCTTTCACTGCGCTCAACGCAATTTAAATGAATTAGCTGCAAAAGAAGTGTTGTTAGGTCATGTACCGAATTCTACCTCGTCATCACCTCCGACTTCGGACTTACTTGAGATTACACTTTCCACCGGAGTATAGAGTCACGGTTGAGAGATCTTGAAAAGAATCTTCTCAATATAAGGGTGCACCAGACCCCGCACACCTAAATACATTTTCTGTGCCGGAGTAAGCTATGATGGGAATCAACGTTATTGATGGGGAATTTCTTGAGCTAAATGCTGAACCGTCTGAACCTCAGCAAGATGTAAGACAAGCCAAAGATGGTAATCCATCGGCCGGTGGTTCATCAGGAAAGCCGAAAGGCAAGGGTCGCAAAGGCAGACTGACGAAAACCCACATTAGCTGTCAGAAACGGCCGTGTCCCGGCAAGAATTTGCCGATATGACATCTAAACTAGCCTGCATGGCTGATGCCATTGACAACATGCAATCATTTGTCTTGAGCAGACCTTCAAAACGAGCTAGATTGTCAACATCGGAATCAGATTCCGATGTAGAGACTACATCCAAAGCTGTTGAGGAACTCCTGTGGGAGGGACAGCTAGAACAAGAGCCCGAAAATAGCCCGGATGACAAACTGCTTGATAATTTTGACCAGTTGTACACCGAAGATGAGCCAACAGCGGCTGCAGTGAGTGATAAATTAGCCAAGGTGGTGGACAAAATGGTCCGCCACAAACTGCCTGAGGATAAGGCGAGTGATAAACTGAAATCACTACAGAGGCCAACGAATGTGAAGAACCTCGAGTGCACACGGGTAAACCCTGAAGTGTGGAACTCACTCAAACCTAAGACCCGATCACAGGATGTTAAGTTCCAAAAGGTAAAACAAGCCCTCCTTAAAGGTATTGTACCGATCGTTGGCTTGATTAATTCGCTGATGACTCAACCGACAGGTCAAGCAAGACAAGATAATCCGGCCATTGATTTCAAAACCGAAATCACGAAACTGCTGGATTCTGTTGCTGTCATGGGCCATGCGAATCATGAGCTCAACATGAGAAGATGTGAGCTTATCAAACCTGATCTCAACAGATAATTTGCCGGCTTATTTTCTCCGCATGTTCCTGTAACCGGGTTCTTGTTTGGTGATAATTTACCACAACAATGTAAAGACATTCAACAAACAAATAAAATGCGTCTTGGCTAAGATCTGATAGATTTGAGCATAAGAGACAAGGGCATAGGGGTGATTTCACTACCCCATACTCAAGCAAGGCTAGGCGCGATAGCAATTATTTAAACAACCAGCGCACCGGGTGCAACAGGTACCGGGGGCCTCGGCAGAATGCCGGACAACGGACACCAGTGGAAACTACAAAGTAGATTTGCACGAAAACATGACATTTGTAAGTTCACGCACTTTTCCTTGCATTCAGTCGAGCAAAATTGCAGGTAGATTTGCACAGCTTGTCAACAAATGGAGGGATATAATGTCAGACAAATAGTTATAAGATGCTATTCAGCACTATCACATTGAATTTGTAGAACGGCCTTTGCAATTATTCAGGCCTAAACAAATTTCATTTTCTCCTGCAGAGGTTAAAATTATCTCTCAGGAAATCGATCAACTTTTTCATAAAGGTGCCATCCTCCATGCAAACCATACTGTTGATGAATTTGTTTCAAACCATGACCATTGGCATAAATGATCTCCATATATGTCACTCTACAAATTTATCTGGACATTTGAAAATTAAAAATGGTAAGTTTTCAAGAGGGCTGCAAACGTACCTGGCAAAAACACTTGACTCAATTCAGTTTGTTTAACGTAGGTAATACAAATTGATGAGTTTACAGGTCGACATTTTACATTTTAAGTCCACCAAAAATCTGTGGATGCTTGGTGGCCACTTTTAACGATGGCCACCAAATTTACATGCAGAAATCTTTACCTGAATTGTTTAAAACGTGATGATTTTTTGATTTTGCAAAGTGACTCTCACATTGTTCACATAAATCCACTGCACATTAAAACATTAAATGCTGTTCACAATGGGTAATAGATAAAATTGATATGCACCAACAGCCTCCACTAAAAATGTCTCACTGTAGAAAATTGTCCCTCATTTATACTCAGTTGCCAACTATGAGACACAAAACTCTCACAGTAATGGAGTTCATTTCTCAAATCTGAGTACCAAGTACCACAAGAACTTGGGGGGTCAAGTTCTAACCGGGTCAAAGTACTATGTGTCATTTTTTTTCTAGTTATGTTTGTACCCTAAGTGCTCCATCTTACAGTGACAAATAAAGAAGAATCAAAGTGGTTAACGAATCCAAAGTTAAGGCTTACCCGATGTAATGAATGTTGACTTGACTCAGAGAGGCAGCTCAATACTCTATGATGTAACATCAGTGAATGGCAACAGTCAAACAGCTTCGTGAACAGGTTGTCTGTAAATGTGAAACATTAAATGTTGTTTACAATGGGTAATATATATAATATGTCAATCTAACTAATTCCTTTATGATATAACTTTCAAAACTGACTCAAAGTTAAACATCCATCTAGCCAGCAAGGGCTACAGCATACATCATGTCTGCAACTGACATTGTTCGGTAATAAGTTCACGCAATTTTCCTTGCATTCAGTCGAGCAAAATTGCAGGTAGATTTGCACAGCTTGTCAACAAATGGAGGGATACAATGTCAGACAAATAGTTATAAGATGCTATTCAGCACTATCACATTGAATTTGTAGAACGGCCTTTGCAATTATTCAGGCCTAAACAAATTTCATTTTCTCCTGCAGAGGTTAAAATTATCTCTCAGGAAATCGATCAACTTTTTCAAAAAGGTGCCATCCTCCATGCAAACCATACTGTTGATGAATTTGTTTCAAACCATGACCATTGGCATAAATGATCTCCATATATGTCACTCTACAAATTTATCTGGACATTTGAAAATTAAAAATGGTAAGTTTTCAAGAGGGCTGCAAACGTACCTGGCAAAAACACTTGACTCAATTCAGTTTGTTTAACGTAGGTAATACAAATTGATGAGTTTACAGGTCGACATTTTACATTTTAAGTCCACCAAAAATCTGTGGATGCTTGGTGGCCACTTTTAACGATGGCCACCAAATTTACATGCAGAAATCTTTACCTGAATTGTTTAAAACGTGATGATTTTTTGATTTTGCAAAGTGACTCTCACATTGTTCACATAAATCCACTGCACATTAAAACATTAAATGCTGTTCACAATGGGTAATAGATAAAGGTCATTCTAACTGGCTGTTTTTAGTCACAATTCCTTCATGATGTAACTTTCAAAACTGACTCAAAGTCAAACATCCATCTAGCCAGAAAGGGCTACTGCAAACATCATGTCTGCAACTGACAATGTTCAATATTTCTCACAATGAATTTTTTTATTGAAGTTTTTGAAGAAAATATTTAATAAAATAGTTTTTTTTCATAAACATATATTGCCTTTTTGTTATGTGATAACTTAACCAAAAATACAGTGTCTTCAAAGTTCAGATGGCTAATTAAATTTGTGTTTTAAAATAAGGAAAATGTTGTATTTGAATATTTTTACCCTTTCATGTTTTATCAAGCTCTAAATATTATATTTCAAGAATGTTAGTGGATGTGGCATAGGGGTGTGTACAAAATTAACATAATGAGAGACCTAAAATCTACCAACAAAAAGAGCACAATATAGAACAAAAATGGCTAGAGATGTGAGACTTACCTTCTGTTTCTGTTCCACTCAGTTACAATTGTTAGATATTCCCTTCATGAAGTGAAGTGACTACAAAGAAACAACTTCATGAGCAAGGGACCTGAAACATACAAAACATTACAAACAAAATATTATATTCCAAATATTATATTTCAAAAATGTTGGTTGATACTGTGAAGGTATTTGTGTAGAATTTTACCATAATGAGACACCTACAATCTACTGACAAAAAGAACACAAAATGAAACAAAAGATGGGTAGAGATGTGAGGCTTACCCCTTCTGGAAGTGTTTAGATATTCCCTTCATGAAGTGATGTTGGTAAGTGACTACAGCGAAACAACTTCATGATCAAGGAACCTGAAACATACAAAACATTCCAATCAAATTATTATTTAGTAATATATTTACTCCCAGTTATAACTGTGCTGGTGGATGAAAGACACTTAACTTATTCTTTTTCCTCTTTAGGTGTTGATTTTATAGCAAAGTACAACCTAGCATCAGTACAAAAATGGCTGAGGTAAAATGCCTTTTCTAATCAACACGTTTATACATAAATTCAAGAAAGCAGCAGTTGATTTGGTTTTTGAGAATTGAGTATGGTTAGGGTATAAAGAATTTATTGTGTAGACTGGTAGCAGAACCATTCAGCTATAAACAAAATTGCTCCATAAAATTCACTGGCCTGAAATCTCAAACCTAGCAGAGTCTTTCTTGAAAGCTTTCCCGCTTTAGCCTTTGAGAAAGGCTCTGCTAGGGTCAAAACATCAGGCCATTAACAGTTTTTTGCATTCATACCATAGTTCCTTTTGGTTGGTAAGCAATTAGATTAAATCTATTTTCTCACAAATAAATGTGCTCAAAGTGTATTTTACATAAAGTCAAAGTGAAACAAAAATGATAGATTATGCTCTCACAAAGTGGTGGATCTCAAATTGCTAAAAATGAGCTTGAATTTGAAGCTGATTTAATGTCGATTGTTAAATCTTAACAAAGTCTTGTCTGAACTTAAAGCTCTCTCTCTCATTAAAGTCATGGTAAATCAAGGCGAGTCAATATTCTTTGAAGCTAATTGTAGTTCTTAGGAATGAACATCTTTGTCATACACTGGTATAATTATGCTTGGAAAATGTGCAACCTACAGTCCTTCAACAGTAATATCCTGAAAAAAGAGTAATGTCAACAGATTGTTACCAGCTTGTAGTGAGAACTAAATCCTGTTTCACTCTGGAATACTGTTCAACATTTCTTTCGGAAATGTGAATGCGAAAAAGAAAAAAATAATCCAGACAGGAGGCCTGTGAAACAAGCAATAAATTTAACAATTAAAGAAAGTTTTTTTTTTAAATAAAAAGTATCACTGCATCAAATCAATACAATGAAAACAAGCCGAGTGTAGTCTGGTGGTTAAGACATCTGCTCTAGAATGCCAGTGTCATGGGTGCAACAATCATAGCAGCCAGTGTGTGTGTGTTTTTTGGTTTTTTTTTTTTACTTTTCCGCACTAGCGCAAAGAGGCATTGTTTTTGTTCAAGTACCCTGTGGATGAGTCTGAGTCCAAAGTGAGCAGTAACAGTACAAAAAGGTCTCAGAACGGTGCCAAGTACTACACTAAAGTAGAATTGATTAACAAAAATTGATATGCACCAACAGCCTCCACTAAAAATGTCTCACTGTAGAAAATTGTCCCTCATTTATACTCAGTTGCCAACTATGAGACACAAAACTCTCACAGTAATGGAGTTCATTTCTCAAATCTGAGTACCAAGTACCACAAGAACTTGGGGGGTCAAGTTCTAACCGGGTCAAAGTACTATGTGTCATTTTTTTTCTAGTTATGTTTGTACCCTAAGTGCTCCATCTTACAGTGACAAATAAAGAAGAATCAAAGTGGTTAACGAATCCAAAGTTAAGGCTTACCCGATGTAATGAATGTTGACTTGACTCAGAGAGGCAGCTCAATACTCTATGATGTAACATCAGTGAATGGCAACAGTCAAACAGCTTCGTGAACAGGTTGTCTGTAAATGTGAAACATTAAATGTTGTTTACAATGGGTAATATATATATGTCAATCTAACTATGATATAACTTTCAAAACTGACTCAAAGTTAAACATCCATCTAGCCAGCAAGGGCTACAGCATACATCATGTCTGCAACTGACATTGTTCGGTATTTTTCACAGTGATTTTTTTTGTTGGAATGTCATTTTCATTGAAAATATTTAATAAAACAGGTTCTGATTACAAACATATTGCCTTTACGTTTTGTGATAACTTTACAAAAAATTCAACGTCTTTAAAGTTCAGATTGCTTATTAAATTTGTGTTTTAAGATTAGGAAAAAGTTGTACTTGAATATTTTTCCTTTTCATGTTCTATCAAGTTCTAAATATTATATTTCAAGAATGTTGGTTGATGTGGCAAAGGAGTGTGTACAATATTAACAAAATGAGGGACCTAAAATCTACCAACAAAAAGAACAAAAGAGGCTTACCCTCTCTGGAAGTGTTTCTGTTCCATTTAGTTACAGGTGTAAGATAGTTCCTTCATGAAGTGATGTTGGTCAGTGACTACAAAAAAACAACTTCAAGGAACCTGAAACATACAGATCATTCCAATCAATTTATTATCTAATAAAATACTTACTCTTAGTTATAAAACTGTGCTGTTGGATGAAAGAAACTTAACACAGTTTTACTTCTTTAGGTGTTGATTTTAAAGCAAAGTAAAACTTAGCATGGAGCATCAATACTACAAAGACTGAGGTCAATTGATTTGGTTTTTGAGAATTAATACGGTCAGATGGTTTGGGTATAAAGAATTTCCCGCGATGACTTGTAGCAAAACCATTCAGCTACAAACAAATTTGCTAAAAAGAACTCAATGGCCTAAACTTTTGACCTAAGCAGAGTCTGTCTTGAAGGCTTTCCCCCTTTAGCCTTTGCAAAAGACTCTGCTAGGGTCAAAACGTCAGGCCATTAACAGTTTTTGCAATTTCACCACAGGTCCTTTTGGTTGGTAAGTAATTAACAAAAGCTAACTCTATTTTCTCACAAATAAATGTGCTCAAAGTGTATTTTACGTATAGTCAAAGTACAACAAGAATGATAGATTATGCTCTTACAAACTTAAGTGGTGGGTCACAAATGGCTAAAAATGAGCTGGAATTTGAAGCTGATTTAATGTGGATCGTTAAATCTAAACAAAGTTTTCTCAACTTAAAGCTCTCTCATTAAAGTCAAGGTAAATCAAGGCTTGTCAATATTCTTTGAAGCTAATTGTAGTTCTTAGGAATGAGCATCTTTTCCATACCTTATTATATTTATGCTTGTAAAATGTTTAACCTACAGACATTTTCATTGTTAAATCAATCTTCTAAAATAAAAGAATAATGTCAACTGATTCTTACCAGCTACATTTTGTGAACTATATTCAGTTTCACTCTGGAACACAGCTCAACATGTCTTTCGGAAATTTGAATCACTCACCCACTCACTTGTCTGCATAAACAGCAAAGGTCTGTTGCGCCGCCCTCCTGTCTCCATGCTCTATAGCCTTATCCCACATACCGTCAGTCACGCTGGGCCATCGCAGTTGTTCTTGCCAAGATGACCTGTGATGACCGTGGGGTCTCTTTCAGCCAGGACCCGGCGGTTGACCTTTCTTGGAATTAACGGTAATGCCCAGAGCGCTTTTAGAAGGGATATTGTCAGCCAGACAAGCGACGTGACTGAAGAAGGCAGTTCGGTGACGTTGGATTTGGTGGTTGTTACTGATGTAGTTGAACCACTTGATGCCGAGGATCTAACGTTGACACCTTTGGTGGAATGATTGAGGTTGACGTCATCTGAGGTTGGATTTGAGGAGGGTCCAGGTTTCTGAGCCATAAAGCAGGACAGGTATGAAGCATGTCCAGTATAGTCCAGTAGGCTGTTCGTAGCAGATGAAGGGAGACCAAGACGTCTGAGGATGTCGGGTTCAGTGCGCCAAGTGTTGGAGATCTTACTCTTAGATATACAAAATCCTCCACACTGTCGACAGACTGGCTGTTTAGCATAATGTGAATGGGAATGCTGGTGTTGCTTGGATTTAGAACTAGGCTTTTGGTTTCATGCCGGGAGATGTTGAGGCCAAAAATGGCAGCCTCGTTCTGAAAAGACTGGAGTGCAGTGTTCAGATCGTTGGTCTTGTTACTGACGAGAGCGACACCATCTTTATAGTCCAGGTATGAAACCTTGAACTGACCAACAGTGATCCCTACATCCATAGTCGCCCTATCAAGGATCCAGTCCATTGCACGGCAGAAAAGGGAAGGTGCCAGGATGCAGCCCTGCCTTACACCAGATCTTGTGAGGAAGCTTTCGGAGGTGTTCCTTCCTTGACGGTGGTGTTGTTATAGAGATTCTTTATGAGGGTAAGGAGATGGTCTGGAGGGCTTTCCAAAGTGCTTTCCCATCAACTGAGTCAAAAGCTGCCCTCAGATCAGCGTTGGCCACTGAAAAGGGTTTGTGAAACTTGTGATGCAGCTCGGACAGCAGACAGAGGGCGGGAATGGCATCCATAGCAAAGCGACCAGCTCTGAATCAAGATTGCTCGGGTCATCTGTGCTCAACTAGCAGGGGGTTCAACCGGGCCAGGAGGACGTGGGCAAAAACCTTCCCTGGAACAGATAGAAGCTTGATGTGTCGGTAGCTACTGCATTCAGTGCAGAGGCCCTTCCCTTTGTAGAGTGTAACTATGATGCTCTCTTTCCACTCTGCCGGGGCTTTTCTTGATTGCCATACCTGTAGGAAATGTGAATGAGAAAATGAAAAAGTGATCCAGACAAGAGGCCTGTGAAACAAACAATAAATTTAACATTCAGAGAAAGTATAAGTTAAAACTGACCAATGCATCAAATCAATACAAATTAAACAGGCTGAGTGTGGTCTAGCGATTAAGACATCGGCTATAGAATGCTGGTGTCAACCAAGCAAAGTAGCCTGTGTGTTTTGGGGGCTTTTCCGTGCTAGCGCAAAAAAGGCAATGTTTTTGTTCGGATTTTTTTGTCTTCTCACAAGGCCATTGGTCACTCCCTAAAAGCTTAGATCCTCTTCAAACTTGGTCCAAGCAAAGACCAAATACCAATGATGTGCCACAGCACAAATGCGTTATTGTGACATCAAGTCAAGTCATGTGTCAAGTGACTTCACATTTAAGGTGGAATTTATAAATCAGTATGAAGTCAAGCACAAAATGACCAAAGGTTGCATTTTGTTGGAATTAATAGAGTTCATACAGGCCTTCAATTTTGATTGTGTGTGCAAAATCACATGACTTGTACTGTTGGTCGAAACCGGAAGTGTCTTGTACATTTTTTTTGTAATTGCTTTTTACGATGTTATAGTCTGGCAAGCCTCTAGTTTAATTTTTTTTTATCTGTGACGTTACAAAAATACATGAGTGCCAGTGCTCTAGAACTCGAGACTGGTCTCGGACTCAAGACCGGTCTCGAGACCATTTTTTGTGAACTCCGACTGAGGCTTGACCTTGTGACTCAGATCCAGACCAGGCAAACACGATAAAAATACACAACCTGTGGTCAGTAATGAAAAAAAAGGTTTCCATTGATGTGTTGACTTTGCCCTTTGCATATCAACCATGAACCCTGTTTGTTTCAACTGTGCATGTCAGGGTTAAAGTCTTGTTCAAATCTGTGCCGGTGGTTTTTGTCTACCTGAAATAACGCCCCTTCAATATTAACCTTCCGAATAGCGTTTCGCGTGACCGATGATCTAGAAAAAAACAAGTATTTGAACTTGAACGGCAAGCTCTGTATAGTTGGCTCATTGTGTCAGTTTTTCGTTGGTTCATGTCAATTGATTTTCTACTTTCGTGATTGATATTGTAGTTAAGCCATTGGTACAGAGCATCACTCACAATGATACGTTAAGTCATTCAGATTCCGAACAAGTTGATCAGTTTGTCTTGTAAGTCTGTGCTCTTTTTTTTGGTCTCATGATGTTTTAAGTGTTCTTAATCAATTCATTACACAATGGAAATCAATCCTGTGTCTTTAAAATATCTGTTTTGACTTTTGAAAGTGGTAACAATTGTGCAGATGTCATCACTAGTTGGACAGAAATGGCTGGAACTTGGCCGAAATTGCAGAAATGTTCCATATGACTGTCGTGAGGATCGATGGTATGATTGTTTAGGACTTGCACAATTGGGGACTCAGACTCAGTGGGGAGGACTCGGATTGGATTCGGTCTCGGACAACAAGGTTTCTGACTCGGACTTGGACATTAGGGACTCGAGTACACTTAACCCTGTTAGGTGTGAAACAATGCTTTTGTACAATGAAGTTGGTTATATTTGGGAGAATAACATACAATGTACATGTATATGCCAGTGACAGCTTTGGAGTTGGAAATAGTGAAAACTTAGGGTGTGCAGCAGCTGCACATATGTGTGACGCAATGACTTACCAACAAAGACTAACTTTACATAGGCGTAAAGTACTGTGTATACAGTGCTTTTCACAAGGGTCAACAACTTTTAAGACATTCACTGCTACTGGATTCGAACTGGCCTCTTGTCCATGGACATGCTCAGGGGTCTACATTCTGTTCTAGACATTAGGCATTAGATCTGTAATGAACATTCCTCTGTACGGCTGGTACTCCACATTCCAGTTTGAGCAATCCAGTCTTTGAATGTTGATGTAGCTTTAATCATAATCAATACATAGATGCAGTCCATCCAGCACATGGTATCCACTTCATCCAAATCATCCCCGGTTATCTTGATGCGCATGCCATCAAACTCGGGTACCGTGCAGGAGAGGGTACAGCAGCACTTCAGATGTCAGAGCAGCCCTATATAGAGAGGCCTCTGCTTTCCCCAATGCAGGGAAGGGGTAAGAAAAGGTAACCTGAAAATTGGTTGCTCCATATAAACCCGGTCAGCAAACCGCGGCTGACGGGTTATCCCTCCCCCACTCACTCATTCACTCTCTCACTCACCCTACCGCATAGACATCTGGGTCCTTTGCTCCGACTTACTATACCCGCGGTTGGTAGCCTGGCTCCACAGCCCGTCCACCCTGTTGGGTGGTCCCAGATGTTCAACCCAGGATGTTTGTGGGCAGCCTCTGGGTCTTGACCATCCAGGTAATAGGGGGATTTTGCCTCGGCTGTTTATGGCCATGTTGAGTGCCTTTTTTGCCGGGGTGTTTTCAGCAAGGCGGGCGATGTGGCCACAGAGAGCAACTCTACAGTGACAAACTAGCTGTCCAATTGTGGGAAGTTTGTTGTTTTGCAAGACCTCTGCATTAGTAATTTGATCATACCATCGGATGTTAAGGATGGTCCTTTGGGATCATTGGTGGAAGGCTTCAAGTCTTCTCAGATTAGTCTGGAGAAGTGTCCATGTATCGGACCTGTAGAGGAGGACTGGGATAATACAGGTCCTGTATGATGCACATTTTCTGGAGAGTTTGAGCGTCCTCAACTTACACACTCTGTTCAAGCTGCTCATAGCTGATGAAGTGAGGCCTAGTCTTTGTAAAACATCAGGCTTAGTCCGGAATGAGAGATCTTGCTGCCCAGATAGATGAAGTCATCAACAGTTTCACCAATTTGACCATGCAGGAATACGTTTGTCCAAATACAAAAAAAAGAAGTTGTCTCATAATTGCTACCTGGAATGTGTGCATACTCAGCAGTGAACGCACATTCGACAGAAGGACAGCAGTGATTGGACTCGAACTACAACGATACTCCATTGACATGGCGGCTCTTTGCGAAACACAATTTGCAGACAGTGGACAGCTGACAGAGGACACCTCTGGATACCAGCAACTGACAAATGATTACATGGTGTGGCCCTGGTGTTGAGATTGTTGCTTGCTGATGACAATTTGGAAACTTTGCCCCATGCTGTAAATGAGTGCCTCATCACACGCAGGAAGCCAGTGAACAGTAAACCCTACCTCACTGTCATTGGCGCATATGCCCCCACAATGACGAATGAAAAGCCCGTCGAAGAACAATTTTACAATGATATAAGCCTTTGATTAACCATACTACCGAAAGAGGACAAACTGATCAGTCTCAGAGACTTTAACACACGTGTTGGCATTGATCATGCATCTTGGCCAAAGACTATCGGGCACCATGGGATCGGTAATCGTAATAACTCAAATGGTCAGCTGTTTCTATCAACCTGTCGAGAACATAGCCTCACCATAACCAACTACAAGCTATGACTTTTGTTCATAGACCTGTCATAGAGCTGTCACTAGTTTAACAACAGCATTTTATTTGGATACTTGTTTTCCCATCTTTAGGACATGTTGTTTCAAGACTGCATTTTTATTATGATGTTGCCAATCTAGTACAGCTTCAATTGTAAGCGTTTGGTCAGGGTTTGCATCAGCTCAGGGTCAGGGTTTGCATCAGCTCAGGGTCAGGGTTTGCATCAGATCAGGGTCAGGGTTTGCATCAGCTCAGGGTCAGGGTTTGCATCAGCTCAGGGTCAGGGTTTGCATCTGCTCAGGGTCAGGGTTTGCATCAGCTGAGGGTCAGGGTTTGCATCAGCTCAGGGTCAGGGTTTGCATCAGATCAGGGTCAGGGTTTGCATCAGCTCAGGGTCAGGGTTTGCATCAGATCAGGGTCAGGGTTTGCATCAGCTCAGGGTCAGGGTTCGCATCAGATCAGGGTCAGGGTTCGCATCAGCTCAGGGTCAGGGTTTGCATCAGATCAGGGTCAGGGTTTGCATCAGATCAGGGTCAGGGTTTGCATCAGCTCAGGGTCAGGGTTTGCATCAGCTCAGGGTCAGGGTTTGCATCAGCTCAGTGTCAGGGTTTGCATCAGTTCAGGGTCAGGGTTTGCATCAGCTCAGTTCTCATTAGTTTAGATGATAATTGTATTTGTAGTCATTCAAGGTTGTTTGATATTTTTTTTTCTTTTGTGAATTTCTGACATTAGTGTGGCTTGATTTTAGCCATAAGTGTAGCTTGGATTTGGTTTTTATAATACTTTTTGTATTAAGACTGCATCGTCATTAAACTACAAGTGGAGGACAGATCTTTGACTCTTGAGTTTTTTTTATCATATTTTTGACTTGGGAATTGAATTTACATTCTATTGCTGGAAGTTTTATTATTTTTGATTGCATTTCTCACTGGGATTTTACTCACTTGATGCCACATGCTTCTACAAGGTGCTTTTTTGCTAAAGGCTCCACATTATGTTCAAAACTATGTGTCTTTGTTTTGTTATGGCTGGACTGGTGTTTTTTTTTTTTTTTTTCATTTGAATATTATGGGAGACCAGCACTGATTGTGCAGACAAAACTGTCCATATATATTAATAGTTATCGCATAATGGCAAGTGGAACATGTGAAAATATAATGCTTCTGCATCCCATATCCAATGATATGGAATGCAGACGTGCTATATTTTCTCGTATTCCACGAATGTGCATGTAATAACGAATTATCTTCAAGCCATCTTCAAACCACCGTTGGATCTTCCAGTGCTTTTTAATGTAGAGTGCTATATTGACTACTGGGTAAGTCTATGCAGATTACACCTTTACACGGTTAACCGACCGATCGTCCGGTTACACGTTTACATTTTGACGGTGTGGATAGCCCTAAAAAACTGCACTAGAAAGTGCCCCAAAACGCACACCACATTGTGATCACGATGTACGCAATACAGAATGTAATATCCGTGCGACATGTAAGCATTCGCATCGTTTCCAATAGTTTACAGGCTGATATTCTTGTTATCTTCTTACTTTGCGCGTTACATTAAATACAAAAAACATTGACACTAGAGGGCGCTTTCAACACTCATTGTTGAAGTATACCAGTTCATTATGACAAAACGCTTTCAACTAAGACTAGACAGATCTGTGCATGCTCTGGACATCGGAGGTGCACAAACTGCTAGCATTTACACAGCATTGCTATCGCTGGTGCCATGCGAAAGCTGTCGAAAGCATGGTCAGTGGAGCAAAATCCCCGGTCTGCACTCCAGTTGGGATTAACAACATTGAGTGGGCAGTGGGGACGGGGGAGAGTTTCATGATTTTCTGTCACAGTGGCCCAAGCATTGTGGTCGGGATTGTCTGAAAGTTCACTTAGTCTATTTACACGGAGTTGGGTGGACACAGATAAATTACAGTCATTTGATGGAGAAGAGAAAATACATTAAAGTAAACCAAAGCAGTGGATGGTTGATACAAAAAGCAACATAGGCAGTTGTCAGCGTGGTGTTTCATGGTTTCGTTTCAAACAAAAATTTATGCATGTTTTACTCGCTGACATGAATGAAACAGCACTATGTGCAGGGGGAGGGGTCTCGTCTCAAACATAGCTCGGTCCAGATAGGGTTAATCCTATGTTTTCTTCTCACTCTGTAGTGTTACAAAGACAATTCTTGGCTGTCTTGTACTTGCACCCCAAGACAAACCAAAGACACAGAATAACTTTACTGTAGTGCGCACCGGCAACGGTTTACTGTTACGATTTACCCTAACACTTCAGCACCTAACTTCCCGAAAGAGAGTTTGTATTCAACATGAAAAGTCCAGTACTTTTTACAAACGACACACAAGCCTCTTCACTTTGTTTTCAAGCCCCTCATTCTGGTAATTGGCAGAAAAATCCAAAAACCAAACAGTTCACCATCGCCACCCGAAAAAAAAGAAAAAAAAGAAAAAAAAGAGTGACTCTCAATTATTCTACTGTTCTACAGCAAATCGTTGTGGTTTCCCTGATTTTTATTTCCGCCTAACCCTGGAAGCATTAAATGATGAATGAGCCATCACATTCTAAATCTTTTTGCCTTTTTTTATTTATTTTTGTTAATTTTGTGTTTGGAAGTTTCAGAAAATCTTGGTCATATCTCGTTGGGCCTCCTCGACCCCCGATCAGTGCTGGCTCTTATTGCGCGGTCTGTACTCCAGTTGGGATTAACAACATTGAGTGGGGGAGCGGGGGACTGGGGAGAGTTTTATGATTTTTTGTCACAGTGGCCCAAGCATTTTTGGCGGGATTGTAGATTCAATTGCAATGTCTAGCTCCTTTGTGTTAGGGTGGCAAAATCAATAGTGTGCAGTCATAGGGGGTGATGTGATTTTTATAAGCCTATGCCTTTATTGGAGACTCTCAATCACACTTTATAAGCTCTCCTTATTGTATGCTCCAATCAATACAAGGTTAATTTATTTCAAGCAAAGATGTTAAGCACACTAAATAAAACATTTTTTGTAAATTGGTAAATTTGGTGCAATCTCACATTTTCATATGTATTAATACCATCTGCAATTATTATTATTATTATTATTATTATTATACATTTCTGGTAATGAAACCAAGGATGCCTCATAAGTGAACTTAATCACTCTCAAGCCTGAGGAATCCTGTAGATAAGGATGCTTGCCATGCGAACCAGAAACACCGGGGTAATTCCCCTACTCTTCCACGATAAGTGTTCTGGGTTCTTTTACGTGCACTACCTATCCTAGTACACGGGACCTACGGCTTAATGTCCCATCCGAAGGACAAAGCAATTATGGTAAAGTATCTTGTTCAAGGACACAAGTGCCGCGACCAGGGTTGTCTGTTGTTGACATGCAGGGAGGCTAAATTCTAATTTCTTTCAGACACACCAAGATTAGCAAAACAGGTCCTCTGCTAATGGTTCATTTATTTCATTCTGTGGATAAATGGCTCTGTTAAGTCACAGCATTATCTATGGTGGCCCTGAAGGGACATCGCACATCGCAAACGTGTGCGCATACGTATGCGATGTCGTGAAACAAATCGCGAATATGTGCGCACACGTATGCGATGTCCTGAAACAAATCGCGGATATGTGCGCACACGTATGCAATGTCGTAGAATAAATTGCGAATATGTGCGCACACTTATGCAATGTCGTAGAATAAATCGCGAATATGTGCGCACACGTATGCAATGTCGTGAACCAAATCGCGAATGTGTGCGCACACGGTATGCAATGTCGTGAACCAAATCGCGAATATGTGCGCACTCGTCTGCGAATATATTCGCGATGTCGTGAATTTTATTGCATACCATTGTCGCATACCTTTGAATAAAATGTCTATTGATCTGGGGGTTGAAGCACCAAGTCAGGAATCAAGACGTACAGGCATATATAAATAGGGTCAGACTAATTTATCTTCGCGCGTGACTGTCATAATTTGGTATACAAATGGGACCAGGGCCACTTGCATACTCCCTAGTTCACTAACACAATGTCCGCAACTATGACATCACCCCAAAGGTATGCGCCAATGGTATGCAATAACATTCACGACATCGCGAATATATTCGCAGACGATTGCGCACATATTTGTGAATTGGTTCACGACATTGCATATCGTGTGCGCACATATTCGCGATTTGGTTCACGACATTGCATACGTGTGCGCACACATTCGCGATTTGGTTTACGACATTGCATACGTGTGCGCATATATTCGCAATTTGGTTCACGACATTGCATACGTGTGCGCATATATTCGCGATTTGGTTCACGACATTGCATACGTGTGCGCACACATTCGCGATTTGTTTCGCGACATTGCATACGTGTGCGCACATATTCGCGATTTGGTTCACGACATTGCATACGTGTGCGCACACGTATGCGATGTGCGATGTCCCTTCAGGGCCACCATAATTATCTGCATTCACAGTTTTTTCTGTGACCTTTGGGGGAGTCTTTTTACTCAATATCAATTAAATGTTGTTTTGTAAAATGTTTATGATTTCTGGTTGTAGATGGGTTCATATTGTAGCTGATTTATATCATATTGGGGATGCGGTATCTACCTTGGCATAAGGAAGTCCTCTGGCAAATCTGATCCGTGCGCCTTTGATGTTGGGATTCCACAACTTTGTAATCCAACTTACATCAGGGGCAAGTTTTGGTGACCTTTACGTTTACGTTTACGTTTACGTTTACGTTTATTTCAATGTTGTCAATAATGTACAATGATCATAACCACATCATTACATCATTTAGCATGATTACAAAAACACAATTTCATGTTATGTACAGAATTATGACAAATAATGTTACTAAAGGTTTAATATATAGTAAGACAACATTTAGGTTTGGGTGAAGCAGTGCTTTTGTACCCTAACCTGTTTACAGACAAATAAAGACAGGACAAAGGACTATCATGACAGACAGACAAGGATACAGGACAAGTGACATGTACTACGGCAAAAAAGTCTTTAACGACATACTCCATCAGTTGAAAAATTAGCGTAAGTATGCATTGAAAATGTGTTCTTTAAGGTTTTGAATAAATATTGGGAGAGAACGTGACATTTTTATGGAGTCTTTCAGATCGTTCCAGAAAGTAACACCACGTTGAACGAGGCCATTTTTATACAGTGATGTTCTAATAAAATTAACGAAGAGATTTTTCTTTGAGGTATTTCGGGTTTTATAAGAATGAATGTTTGACGCTAACAGAAAGCATGAGTTAAAACACAGTGGCAATGCATTGTTCATGTACTTGTACATAAATTTGCCTAAGCTTAGGTTATATAAGTCATCCAGTTTTAACACTTTAAGTTTTACAAATAGCGGGGTGGTATGATCACGATACCCAACGTTACATATTATACGAATAGCTCGCTTCTGTAAAATATAGATTCTATTACACTGATTTAAAGATCCTCCCCAGGTAAGTATTGAGTAATTTAAATATGGAAGTACAAGAGAGTTGTAGAGTGTTAATAACACTGCACTTGGTATGAAGAATTTTAAACGATTCATTATCCCGATGTTTTTAGATATTTTGCTCGCAACATTAATGATATGACCTTTCCAAGTAAGGTTTTCATCAATTTGTATACCTAAGAATTTAGTACTTTTTACTTGCTTAAGGTTGGTACCATTCAACATTAAAGGGACACGATGAGCATACTTATGGTGTCTTGAACAAAAAATAATATAATTTGATTTAAGGATATTAACACAGAGTTTGTTGGCTAGAAGCCAATCACCTATCCTTACAAGTTCAATGTTAAGTTTTTGAACTGCTTCATCAACATTATTATGGCTATAAACAAGACTGGTATCGTCAGCAAACAAGCAAACTGATAAAATATCTGATATATTACAAATGTCGTTTATATAGATTATAAACAATAAAGGGCCTAAGACAGATCCTTGAGGAACTCCACAGGTAACATATTGATTCGATGAACAAACAGAATTAAAGCTGACAAATTGTTTTCTATTTGATAAATAACTTCTGATCCAGTCCAAGGCTCTGCCACGAACACCATAATGGTCAAGTTTGTTAAGTAAAATATCATGATTAATCGTATCGAAAGCCCTGGAGAGGTCCAGAAAAACACCAATCGAGAAGTTCTTATCATCAATGGCTTTTTGCAATTTGTTAACTACGTAGGATATAGCTAGTTCTGTAGAGCGATTCTCTCTGAATCCAAATTGAGATTCAGAAATTAGGTTATGTTTGCTAATAAACGTCATTAGTCTTTTGTATACTAACTTCTCAAAGACCTTTGAGAATGTTGTAAGAATTGTTATTGGTCTGAAGTTTCCAAGATCATGTTTATCGCCCCCTTTATGAATCGGTATAATTTTTCCTGTTTTTAGTCCATCCGGGAAAACACCCGAGGATAAAGAATTGTTAAATATCTCCGCTAATGGTTTAGCTAATCCGTATCTAGCATGTTTAATAACAGTGCTATTCAGGCCATCAGACCCAGGTGCCTTACCACTAGGTGTTCTATTAAGGATATCAGCTACTTCCTCTTGTTTCTGACGTCAAATTCACAGACCAGAACAATTTTTGAGAGCTACCCAAAAACGAGTCAGTAACCAGGAACAGTTTGTGACATGGGTACATTTCTTAGAAATTAATGTTCTCAAACTGTACAGCCTTCTTTTTATTTTTAAGTAATGATGATGATGTCGAACGCTATATAGATCTCTTTGCCATTAAGTCCGTAAGCCAGTTGATGGCCAGGTCCTCAGCTCGGTGGAGCACTGTGACGCCACAGTAAGTAAGGGAAGACTGCAAAATTAAACAAGCGGATTTTACACCGGTACCGCTGTTTTTTTCAGCGGTACCACCATATGGGTCTCTCCTAGGTAGGTATGAATAGATTCTGGTAAACTTGAATAATCAATATCCACTAGAGGTCATTCAGGCTCATTAAGATGTTGCGGCTCTATTAAAGGAAGTGTTCCTTCAATGGCTTCAGGTTCTCAGACAATGAAAATACCAAGCCGGGCAAAGTAGGCATTGTGCAACTTAAATGGGGATTTAATGATTAGGACCAGGGGGCTCCCAGTGTGAAACTGATCGCCTTCCTTGGAAAGTATGAATGCATTTGATAAAAGTAAAAACTGAGCAAGCACATTACACTTCTCATGTACCTGACAGTTTACTAAAATTTAGGTGTTGAGGCAGCACATGCTGACAATTGACAATACATTTGTTAAATGTTTTAGTCATTGAAATGCTTCGGCAACATACTGGGTTTGTCTTTTTGCTGTTTTTTCATAAGTTATGATGTACATTTCTTAACGATATCATATTGTTTAGTGGAACTTAATGTTTACAGTGAAGACCCTTTTCGCATGGTTCAGCGCTGAAAAAAAAAAATGCAGGAGGTTTGATTAAGAATCTGGTAATATGTCTTGTGTTTTTCTTATTATTTTTTTCTACCACTTCATGAGATTCGAGCTCATGAAGCAAAAGGATCGAAGCGATTTTATAAACTACATGTATACAGCAAAAGGCCATACTTCCAAAAATGGTTAAGTGAACAAATGGACATGGCAGGTCTTGACAAAGCACATTTGTCAACACCAGGGGGATGTTGCGAGGGATTAAGGGGATTACGGGTGTCTTGAGTACTTCCTTTGTACAGTTTATGGGACAACTTGCCAGATAGAGACTCATGAATATTTCTTTGATGAAACAGCTTGTGTGCACTGACCTGTAAGTTAATGAGCAGATTATCACAGTTTAATTTTGCAGCCTTCCCTAATGGAACTTAGTTTTTGTGATTTTTTCAACCTTGTTGGATTGGTATGCTTTAATATTTTTTCATATTGAAAAGAATTCTGTCAACACTTTTTGTATGTTTGTGGAATCAGCCATCTTGAAACCAAGCCTAAACAGCTGCGTCGGAACAATTGCATCACTGCGATTGAACAGAACGCGCTTAAACGCTAAACCAATGACCCAAGCCCAGGTTGTATTTCAAGTTTTCAAACTCATGTTTTTTGGGGGTAACCTACAGGATATCTAAACTGCTCTCATCTGGATTCCCACATGTAGCTCGTACAAGTTTTCCTATTGGCTAAATTTCCATATTACATGTATGTAGAAATTCGACCAATAGAAAACAACTCACGTGCTAGCTGATTTCATACATGTAGCTTGTAACAAATTTTTCTATTGGCTGAATTCCTTCATTATTTGGGAATTCAGCCGATATAAATATCGTTGAGAGTGGGTCCGCGTAAATACTTCATATTTTTGTCCTTGGCCAAAACAATTGTTTTTTAAATGAAAGGACTACGTGAGCAAGTTACAAAAAAATATATATAAAAATTTTCCCAAAGGCCTGTTGCCAAGGTATGTCAAAATATGTCACAAAACCAATTATATCATTACAAAGTATCATCCTTGCCCTTACTTCCAATTTTTTTTAAATCTTTTAAATGTCACCCTTATGCTATTTTTAGAACATGTGCCTTAAAGCATGTTTTTAGAATTTGCGAAATTGTTATTTTTACGCTATTTTTGTGTGTCAAAAAGTCAACTTGCCAGGGGTCTCAGAATATTTTCCTTTTGGATTTGATTAGAGCCAAGATTGGTCTTTCTATAACTGGTGAGAAAAGTTCGCGGGATTAAATTTTTTTTTAGGCAGTACTGCATCAAAAGTTGTAATTTTCCCCCTCCAAACGGAAAAGCGAAAATTGAGAGTTTCCTTCAGTTTGAAGTAATAATACACAAAAAGGAATACTTTTATGAATCTGGGGCCTTTTCCATATTTTAAGAGTGAGTTGCAGGCCTATGATTTACTTCTAATGGATAATGGATAAGCAGCTTTTTTGTTAGGAAAATTTCGATTTTTAAACCTTCCCCAACTTTTTTATATCTTCTGATTTTGTAAGTGGCATGAAAAAATAGAAAACAGTACTTGTCAACTTTATTAAGCATAACTTATGCAGACTCCAGCCAAATCATTATTTTCACATAACCCAACAGCTCCTTTAAGCCTTTCATCCTTCAAAACACAACTTTATTGCTTGCAATTGGTATGTAAAATTGTTTTGTTATGGTGCCCTCTTTTGTTAAAAGTGAAATGTGGGGTTTTACTTCAGTTTGAAGTAATATTATACCCAAAAGGAACACTTATCAAGAGTCTGGTGTCTTTTTTAAATCATAAGAGTGAGTTGTAAACCTGTGAATAGACCGATTGCCTGACCCACGTCATGTGACCTGACAAACCTGACGTCCTTCATAGGAAAGTGCGGTATGGTACATGATGATTATTGCCTATGTTTATTCCATCGAGGTATTTCATTCTTGAACTAGAGTTTGTACTAGAGACCTTCGAGTGGCTAAATAAAACCAGTAAGGACAGTCTTGGAAATTGTACATATAACATATAAATGTCCACGATGTTGTAGTACTAGTTGCACCAAAGAACGTTTGTGCCAGATGACAGCGAACACACACTTTTCAACCAAAGAACTTCAGTTTTGAAGCTGAATCATCGAAAAAATGGCTTTCTAAAACTGTGTGATTCCTTTGAAATGTCTCAAGGCTAGGTATAAATGCTCACATTCCCAACGTTCTTTACTCTTTTTTACAGTGATTTAGGCCTACATTACAAACAAATTAACAGGCGGGTGGCTACATACGTAGTCGTCCGACGCCGGTAGTAACTCCAAATAAACCTCTTTTGTAGTAGAATACTGGTAGTTTATGAAACAGTAATGTGATTAAAATCAATGTCACAACATACAACTTTAATAAGATGGATTACTAACTGCGTTATCTGTCGGTCACAGCATGTATTTTTACGTAGTTTGCCATCAGTTCAGATGACATAATACCCACTACAGGTCACGTGATGACATGTAAACATTGGTCGTGCAATCAGTCTATTATTCTTACTTGATGCGCAGCATTGACTAACCCCCTACCCCCCCCCACTCCCACCCCAACCCGGCATGTCTCAGGCTCCATTTTCTATTGTTATACCATGGTATTAGATTGTCAATTTTAATTGGTCGAGAACCAATCACGTGACATAATACAACATTTCATGTCTTCCCAAAAAAGTGATGTTGTCGGGGTCCATTACCTAGATTGTCCTCAGAAAATTTCATCGTCCCCATTGATATGTATATTGAAGTTGGCAATACACCCGAGAAAGAGGTAGGTCATGTCGCCTGCGTCCATTACCTAAATCGTTCTCAGAACATTATTTCATCGTCCCCATAGATCTGCACAACCACATTAGCGGTACTACCTGAGAAAGAGGTTACTATGCAACCACTGGTACTATGCACGCTACTGTACTTTCGATATGATGCTCGCGATAGAGACCAGTTGATACATTTTGGTTGATACAAAAATTGTAATTCACGCACTTTTGTTTTTTGTTTAATTGAATATTGTCGTCTGCAAACTATGTCGGTAAGGGCCTTTTTAACAATCTTGTAATATAATACAATGGTATAACAAAACAATTGTTGTCTGTTGTGATATGTGGTCCATGCTGTTTTGAACACCCTCTGGGGGCCGATGGCACCCTCGGCTTCGCCTCGGGTGCCATCTGCCCCCTCGGGTGTCCAAAACAGCATGGACTACATCACAGCAGACAACAATTGTATAATGGAAACAATACTTCTTATGAACTAAAGCATCATTTCTACAGACTCCAATTGAAGCATTATTTCTACAGAACCTAAAAGCCCCCTCTATGGATGGCACCCCTAAAAAATACAACTTAATAGCTTACTTGCTTTGGTATTCAAAGTGTTGCTTTAAAGCAGTCTATTTTGATGTATCTCTCTCTCTCTCAAAAAGGGGAAATTACACAATATTGTTTGAAACAGCAATAAATTGGCCCAAGACTATCCTGGTTGTAATTGTGAGCTAAAATGAATACATGTAATTGGACATATACACATTTGTGGCATTTGTGGAAAGCAATTTCTTTGGATCATTCAGCTTGAAAACTGTGAAATTCTTGTGTTGAAAAGTGTGTGATTGCGGTTGTTTGGGGTAAACGTTCCATCGTGCGCTGGTACACTTTGTGCACATTTATTCGTAACTTGTACAATTTGCAAGACTTGCTGGAACTGTCCTTACTGGCTTTATTCAGCCACTTGAAGGTCTCTGGTACAAATCTTGGAATATTTTTCACAGATTTCGAGAAAGAAAAGCATGGATCGAATAAACAAATGCAACAATCATCATGTACCGTAATGCACTTTTCTATGGAGAACATCGTGTTTGTTTACATTTAATACCCACTACAGGTCGCGTGGCGTGGGTCGCACAATCAGTCTATTTGTCTGCTGGTAGTATAGCAGCTTGGGTGTGGTCCAGTAGTTCACTGGAACTTTTGAGGTGAGTGAGGTTCAGTGACATAACCAAATTACACTCTGAGATTGAGGCCTGATGGTCAGTACTCTGTTTTTAAATTGTGCATTATTGACACCAATGATCTGTTGACATGGATGCTGTTTGTTTGTTACATAATGCCAGGATCTTAATGCAGGAAAGGACAGACCACAAAATAGTCTGTGCATGTACAAACAACATAACCAGCAAGCTCAAAATGTATTAATGATGTGCACAGGAGGTAGTGAGTTCCATACAAATCGGGCATATAAAGCAGGCTGAGGTCATGTTTAGTCACTAAGTCAGCTTGCAGTGCCACTGTAGAAATATGTCTTAATTTTCTTACTTGGTTTTGCAGTCATTCATTGAAAAAATGTAACTTTTAGATAATAAAAAACATATAAATATTGAAATTTTGTTAGTTATGCCTCAATTAAACATAAATTAGATGTCAGTGATGTCTGATGGCACCAGACATCACTGAGCGATTTCACTTACCTCTGCAGCCAAGGAGTTCAATACGTAGGGCTGGGTACCCATTCCAGGCTGTTGGTTTAATGCGGATGTATCGTGCTTGAATAGGCTGCTTGAATATGTTGGTAACTGGGGTGTCTCTCTCAGTGTTGCCAAGGAATGTCTGTCAATGAAAATACAGGAGAACATGATAAAAAACAACCATTTGAAAAGTAAATAAATGACGACAAAGTAGTGTACATACAGCTCTATTGAAATTAGTCTGTTTACTAGGAATACATCTTGGCAAGGACTGTGCTGAATGTAATCTTACTTGTGGTGAAGATGTAGATGACCCAATCACTTGTTGCCAGGTGGATTCAAGTCCTTCAGAGAGGGAGTGACAAAAAACTGTTCCAAAATCTATCAGACCTCTACAATGTACTTTAAACTCACCTGAAGTACACAGGAGATGTTGCCGTTCAATATAGTGGTACAATTATTTTTTTGCTAAAATTTTGAACTGATGACCACAACGATGCCTGTGTAATGCATTTCCAATTTGCACAAGAAGCGCACTTTAAGGATTACGCACAATACACTAGTGTATTTGCCCCATACACTAGGCCATTATTGTGCGCAATCCTCAATTGCGCTTCTTTGGCAAATTGGAATTGTGTCCGATCATACCATAATAAAGACCGGCAAGATCTCCTGCGAACTTCAAATGAGTTAAAAGTATATTATTATACAGGTCGTTGATGGATTTTGGAGCAGTTTTTTGTCACTCCCTGTCTGACGGACTTGAATCATGTAAGGCATTTTTACACATGTACCAAGTTTTGAATAGAGTTCACTCGGACCCTCCATGCGCCAGATAATATTCAATTGTTAAAAAAGCATTGTAGAGGGTTCAGTAACTCAGACTACTGGTACTGGTGGTGCAAGCTGGGACTTCATGAACATCACTCCTGATTTGACTGGAACTAGGGTGCACTGATGAGGGACGAGAATGAGTAACCTACATGTGTGCCACACCCCGGGGCTGTCATGCAATGTAAGGCAAAAATTAGGTGGTTGGACGTTGGTCTTGACTTGTTTTTAAACTTGTAGCACACACACTCAGTGGCAGGCGGTAATGGCATTTTGGGGGGGTGTAATGCTATTAATGTAAATTAATTTTTCCCACGGGTGAAAAGAAAGCCCAAGTATATTGGTCAATGTTTTTGTGACCAAACTTGTTTTATACAGAACGTAGACCAATATTATGCTTCATAAAAAATATTGGAAGACTTTGGTGTGTGACATAGTGACCTATATTTATTTGCTATTTTATAGGTAAAAAATTTGATAACTCTGATCAACCTTCGATCAAACGTGAGCTTGAGGTTAATAAAAGACTATATATGGCATGCAGAAATGTTTACAAAAAACATGTTTTATGTTCATCCACGCTAGGGTACAAAATGAAACTCCCAAGCATGTAGATGGTCTGTCAGCATTTATTATTAGGCGCTGGTTTTATTAGTTTAATTTTCTATATTTTTTTGGACACAGTAAAACCGCTTCAAAAACTGACAGCTGTTCATTGGTAACAGATGTCATGAGCTTCCTATAGTTTTTATCGTTTGGCAAACACAGGCCTAGACTTACACCAAAGCTGCTACATCATGCTGTTTTTCTTTTAATTTCAGCGCAATTCAAAACAATTTTATTACCATTATTCGTTTGGTATTTGCCTACTGATCATCAGCAAATAAATTCTAGTTGGTCACCCAAATTCTGCAATAGTAGTAGTAACTCACAGTAGCATCTGGTTTCATTAGACACCATAGTGGATGCAAGTGCCTTGTACCAAAATCACCATAGCAGCTGCAAATAGATATATATACTGAAAAAGAAAATGTAATCAATTAGCAAAGACAGCTATGTCTGGGCATATGGTGAGGAATATCTAGAAATATTACAATGGTTTATTGAACAGTGCAACATTTGTACTCAACTCCACCTCATCTGTCAAAATAACAGAAACTGTGTCACTATAAACAGCACTAGATAAAAAGATTTGACCGAAACTGACACATAATAAAATGACGAATACTATAATGGATATCTGAGCATTAATGATATAAAGTACCAATTGAAATTGCAATTTAAATCATTAAAAATGTGACCCAAAATTCGCAAAAGATAAAATGACACATGATTTAAATACAAATTCAGTTCATTTTATAACAATGATAATGCGACTACAAACTGCACACAACATACAATGTAACAATGCAACTTCAACATGCACAAGATACATGATAGTGTTGGTATAAAAGGTGCAATACATATTAACAGTGTAACTTGTGTAGCATCAGTTGTCTCTCCTTTACAAACTGATTAAATTAACCTTTGACTTGAGGGACCACACATACCACTGAAAGAACTCAATCAAGTACCTTCCTGTTAGGAATGTATGTTGCTCATTCAAATGAGTTCTCCAAGTTGAACTGATTTACCCTCACATATTGGACAACATTCTCCTGGTGGTTGATATGGATCATAACATTCTGTTTTGCAGCTAGCTGGTTCACATACAACATCCCCATAGATGCACATACATTGATCACAGTTGGAGGGAAGACTGTACCATTCCTGTATCTAATGACATTGTTAACACAACCTGAGATTTACAACACAAATTAACAAGTGAATTTTTCATCTAAGAGCAAGTTTTACAACAAATGGTGGAATTACTTTCAAAGTAAAGAAATGTTTAATGTGCTTCTGTTTCACAGCCCATGTTTTGTGATTTACGTTGTTTGAATCTTAATGTTTTCAATAGAGAAAAGACACATCCCAGTGCTTCATTAAGAATCTTTGCTCTCATGACTTTGTTTAGTAATGGCTTCTTTGTGCCAGCAGAACTCTCAAAACAAAAATGATTCCAGCAATAACAAGAAACTAATCGTGTTAGATTACATGGACAAAAAAATGGGAGTACTCCGGCATTAACTGATTAAGAGGTAATTCAGGAATAAATAAGGTACATGAAGTAGGCAACTTTGCAGGGGGAAACTTTGGTAATGGGCAAGATGACTGGTGTGATTCTTTCCTAACCCACAATCTGTACAGGAACCAGGCTATACCAAAGTCATACTAACCTACACAATCAGTACAGGAACTAGGCTATACCCAAGGAAGCCTACATAATATGTACAGGAACTAGGCTATACCCAAGGAAACCTACATAATATGTACAGGAACTAGGCTATACCCAAGGAAGCCTACATAATATGTACAGGAACTAGGCTATAGCCAAGGAAACCTACATAATATGTACAGGAACCAGGCTATACCCATTCTCATTTTCATGTTGGAAGCTGTGGGACACTTTGAGGCAGCAGACCAGCCAGATAAATGCGTTGTTATCAGAAATGTGCACATGCTCAAAGCTACACTAACAATGGAATATATAACTGCCTTGTCTGCTGTAACTTAGGCCAAGTTTGCACAAAGACCATTTGTTGACTGAGGGTCGAAAATACCTGGTACCCAACATATGTTTTAAGCATGGAAACCAGTTATTATCAAACGCTAGTCAACAAAAGGACCTTGTGTGAACTTGGCCCTAGTGTCCCAAAGTCTCCTATTGTGCACAGCATCAGTGTTTCAGCTTGCTATATTACACAAATATTATCATCAATTAAGTACACCCTGAAAAGGGGCTATAGTGTTGAAATATTCACATGAGATTGTTTTGTTATTGCCAATGGCTGGAGTATCTCTACTTTAATCAGCATTCTGTATTGGGCTCTAAATTGCTTACCTGATATCTTACATTGGTTGCCAACCAATCAGTCAGTACACATGCAAACTCTATGCACACACTGGACATTATTCTCACATGGAAAAACACACCCATCAACTGTGAAAAAATGGAACCATTATAAATATGAATGTACACTTTTTTGTGGGGGCACAGGGGGGGGGGGGACACTGGAATTTTGGGGGCTGGCAGATGTCCTCTCTCAGTTGCCATGTGACCCTGACGACTGCCCATGCAACGACAACAAAACTGTACTCACCAACCTCCTGTGTGATGTTTGCCAGAAGTGCGTTGCTAAAATTTAGCAGCAGTTTAACTCCAATGCGATTGATGACAATCCTCTGTCAGCCAGATGAATGGATCTTACTGCAGTTAACTTCAATGCATTGATGTCCAGTCCCACAAGAATCATACTTAGACATCTAGGCCTATGCACATAAAACAACAGAACATGTGGGTCTCGGCAGGAAATAGATGTTTTGGTCAACATTTTAAAATTTAGGTGTGCCCCCCCCTCGCTTAAACAAATCCTATATCTGGGCCTGCCTTCCCAGGTCAAATAAAGGATGCACAATTATTTCTCAGAGAACGTGAATCATGTTGATCTTGTCTCCCTTTACCTTGTACATTTTGTCCATTTGGCCATTAGGCTCTATCTATATGGTACCATTTAAACAGCCATGTAAACTTAGTGTGAGGCAGGGAATCAGCCTTTTCATCTGGATTCTTAAGAATGGGTTTAGGTGCAAGCAATCAAACTGCAAATACAAATTCAAAATCAGCATGTACTGGTGCATACAGACCAAGGAAACTATACAATCACATCATAAAATAAATGCACTCCAACTTCCGGCAGTGGTGTGTCTTCCTTGCATTTTTAAATAAACACATTGATAATAAAATGTTGTGTGCTCTTCTGGCCCATTGTTGAAAAAAGCCATGTATTGTTATTTAGATCTTCTGAAAACTTTGCAGTTGACAATGAACTTGCCCTTGGGACAAGTCATTCAAGCGAGGCCCTTTCACCATGTTCACTATGCTGGGTGATGGTACCATACTACTGCTCATATGTATTACACACTGGCAAGTGAACTTCACTGTAACCCATGGTTGGGGGCTTAACTGTTTAATATTTCCAACTGCTACCAGAAGATGCATGATTGCATGTTTCGGGTGATATCCCCAAATGAATCACATCACTATTGCAAGTAATGTATTAGGTATGAAGCATTATCATCGCATTATCATACCAGGCACAGTGTATGCAATTATACCATACATGATAACAAACATGTAGCAGTGGAAATCCTTTATTATGGACTGTTGAATACAAGTAACAGTCACAGAGTGCATGCAGGACATGGTCTAATGTAAAACCACAGCACTGGTGCATACATGCATCTGAGTCAATCAAACACTGGTTTGGGTTCTCCTTGTAAACTTAACCTTAAGCCATCTACTGGCTTACTGTGCAGAGTTATAGTCTTTTATAAAACAAGGGATCTATAATGAATTCCTCACGAGTTTTTAAACTTGATAAAAACATTTACAATATTTTTGGAGAAATTGTATTGAATCAAAATACTTACATGGTTTGTAATGAGCTGGTACTGAGGAACTTGAGCCAGACTGGGCACCTAGATAGATCCAAGCCACATCATGATTGGTTCCTATAGATGAACTTAGAACTCAAGCACACTGTAGATCAATGGATCCATTCAACAGTTCTTCTGGAAGACTGTTCATTCAAGTTGTCTTTTGTTCTTCTACACTGCTGACTTGTCAGGCAGATCCAATAACAGCTTCTGTAACAACTGAACCATTTTGTGGATGAAAACTGTAATATCAGCACATTCCATTTAATTTCAGATTAACCCTGATGTGGTGATAGGTCACTTAAATTCCTCGTCCAAAATGAAGACTCCAGCATTTCAAAATTCCAGTCAAATCAATCTGAATTGAATAATCAGAATTTCAAGGTCTTAATAGATGTTAAATTTGCATCAGGGATAAAAGATGATTTTATTTGTGTTTATCCAATACACTGATGTGTGCTAAGCACTGTATACTCAGTATATTCCGAGTATTTTGAAAAAAAGAACACAGGCATTTTACTCGAGTGGGAATCGAACCTACAATCTTCGCAATTCTAGAACAGATGTCTTACCTAGAGGCAATACATTAAGCGAAGTAAATAAATACAAGCACTAAAAATGGAGAGATAATAACAGTCTTCTTTCAAATCATATGATGAATATTTTCATTTAAAACACCCTTGCATTTAACCCTACTCTACATTATTAGTCATCACATCATCACTCAAAGAAGTTTTCATGGGAAAAGCAGCATTCCGTAAACTTCTTTAAAGTCTTCAATTTTCAAGAAACAAAATATTATGAGCCTAAATCCAGACTCAAAAAAAAAATAGCACATGATTGATAAAATGTTTACAAATGTTCAAAACAGTTTTTAAAAATATGGTTAACGAGCTGCTTAAAATTTGAATTTTTGAAATCATTTAGATTAAAAAACATATACAAATAAAAAAATCAGCAATTTTACAAAAGAATGACTTCAAATGGTATTTATAGGGTGTTACTTTGTCTTCATTTTGTGATGAAAGATGATCTAAGGAAGACAAAACATCTGTGGTAGAAACCCTGATTTTGATTAAAAAAGGCAATGCTGTATACTAAAGAAATATCAGTAAAATGACATGAAACAGCCACTTAAAGTATCTGTTCATTCAAGCTCTCATTCCTTCTTCTTTTGGCATGAAACAGCCGTGGTAAAATATATGTTGCATTTGCTCTGTACTATTGTATTGATAACAAAATAATTTTTACTCTGTATGTAGATTTATACATAAAACAGTTACTTAAGAGAATCAACAGTTAAGATGGCATGAACAAAAGGATGGAACTAATCTTACTTGACTCAATTCTGAATGAAGGCATATTTAAGATTGACTTAGATCAACCCAATGAATCAAACAATTGGCTCAGATTTGTAATTTGTGACTCTGACTTAAAAAGCTTGAATCTTCTAGAAATCCATTTATAACCATCATTTCTGTTAAAGCATCCACTTTGACATGTGAGATTAAACTAAACCAATCAGTCCAGCTTCCCTGTTTCTGCAAAAGTATTGTTGTTCCGCCAAGATTGCAGTTAATACAAAGTAAATCTTTTTGATCTTTTTGAAAGATTTATGTTTCAGTATTAGTTATTATTGCAATGACCAGCAGAAAGTTTCGCAGATTGGTGACAGTGAGTGTCATACCAATCTAGCTATACAATAGTCCATTGAGAGTACTTTATGAAAGAACTTACAACTATATTGCAAAGACCAGCAGAAAGTGTCTGCAGATTAGTGACAGTGAGTGTCATACCAATCTAGCTATACAACAGTCCATTGAGAGTACTCTATGAAAGAACTTACAACTATATTGCAAAGACCAGCAGAAAGTGCCTGCAGATTGGTGACAGTGAGTGTCATACCAATCTAGCTATACAACAGTCCATTGAGAGTACTTTATGAAAGAACTTACAACTATATTGCAAAGACCAGCAGAAAGTGTCTGCAGATTGGTGACAGTGAGTGTCTTACCAATCTAGCTAGACAATAGTCCATTGAGAGTACTATATAAAAGAACTTACAACTATATTGCAAAGACCAGCAGAAAGTGTCTGCAGATTGGTGACAGTGAGTGTCATACCAATCTAGCTATACAACAGTCCATTGAGAGTACTTTATAAAAGAACTTACAACTATATTGCAAAGACCAGCAGAAAGTGTCCGCAGATTGGTGACAGTGAGTGTCATACCAATCTAGCTATACAACAGTCCATTGAGAGTACTTTATGAAAGAACTTACAACTATATTGCAAAGACCAGCAGAAAGTGTCTGCAGATTGGTGACAGTGAGTGTCATACCAATCTAGCTATACAACAGTCCATTGAGAGTACTTTAGGAAAGAACTTACAACTACATGTATATTGCAAAGACCAGCAGAAAGTGTCTGCAGATTGGTGACGGTGAGTGTCTTACCAATCTAAATATACAACAGTCCATTGAGAGTACTTTATGAAAGAACTTACAACTATATTGCAAAGACCAGCAGAAAGTGTCTGCAGATTGGTGACAGTGAGTGTCATACCAATCTAGCTATACAACAGTCCAATGAAAGTGCTTTATGAAAACATCCACAATATGTCTGTGTCTGATTGGCTGACACCCTAAGGCACAAACAGGAAAGGCAAGGGTATACTACCTATACATGTACATGTACACACATATACACGCTGGAGGTAGTTTGAATTATTCAGTGCAAGGAGAGGAGCTGCTATACAGCACAAGTAATTTTCTCACCTCAGTTTCAGATCGCAGTCTGCTTCTGTTGATAGAGTAGTTACTTTGTCCCTAAGGAGATTCAGCATAGCTTCAGAACTCTGACTGTCTCTGCTGATTCAGTTGTTTTTCATCAGTGAAGAGGACATCATGAGTCCCTTTTTATTCTTGGCTCTTCTTGGTGGTAAGTCCAATGTTTGTTTTGTCTCTTCATAATTTCTCAAGTTGATTCTTGCTTGTATCATCATCTGAAGTTCAGTTGAATTCACCCTACATGCTTTGACATTCAGCACACTGAAACAATGACAAAAACATTTTTTTTTATTAAGTTAACTTTGACAAATGTTTGAGGAATTTAACCCATTAAAATCGTTCACTATTTGTGCTTTGTTTCCAAAATTACAAAATATTATACAATTTCTTTAAGATATAATTTCCTGATAACTAAAGAGGATTAAAATGAAAATACTCTTCTGATAACCAATGTCTATCAAACTTTTAAAACTTGCTACCTAGGAGTTTTGTCACTGTTGGGGTTTAGGACTGTGTGAAACCCTCAAATATGATGAACTATTTTTGTTTACATTCACCACATTTATGCACTTACAATTTGTAGAATTTTGAAAAGAGCTTCATTTTCCTGAATGATTCTTTGTAAAAGATGAGAATTTTAAAATTTCCTAAAATGTTAACTCTTTACAAAAGAGTGTGCCTATTTTCAACTTCAAAATGTCTAGATATTTGATCAGAGCTATCCAAAAACACTCAGCATTTTCAGGGAGATGTTATACTGAGAAGACTATCTAATGGAATTTGTATCAAACCTAAGACATGTTTAATGCCAGAGTTCCTGTTGTGTTATAAGTTTTGTGTTGATATTGTTCAGTAGGAAGCTATGGAGCTTTTAAAGGGACATAGGTGAGAACAAAAATTTGAGAAAAGTCTGCGTTCGGACGAAAATAATCTTCGTTCCAACGAGGAGTAATCTGCGTTCGAACGGAAATAATCTTTGTTGGAACGAAAATAATCTTCGTTCGAACGAAAATAATCTGCGTTCGAACGAAAATAATCTTCGTTCGAACGAAGAGTAATCTGCGTCCGAACGAAAATAATCCTTGTTCGAACGAAAATAATCTGCGTTCGATCGAAAATAATCTTCGTTCGAACGAAGAGTAATCTGCATGCGAACGGAAATAATCTTCGTTCGAACAAAAAAAATCTGCGTTCGAACGAAAAAAAAATCTTTGTTCGAACGAAAATAATCTGCGTTCGAACGAAAATAATCTTCGTTCGAACGAAAACATTAACAAACCCGCGAGCGCCCACCACATGCCTGCAGCATATAGAGGGCGCCACTGTTGACAACGCTTCTTCAGGGTACAACGCAGGCACGTCTCAAGTCGACCACGTCTCCAGTCAGATCCACTAGCATACACCAGGTAAGACTAGTCAACAAAATCTGTCATCCAAGAGATGGTTTTTAGTTTGTGCCCATAGGACTTTAGGTCTTTGGGAATAACTGAAACCAGTGTCTCAATTGAGCTTCTAATCTACGTACCTTTCTAAAAAAATAAAGGTTCGGGTTGTCAATGTCCATAGCTAGACAGCTGCTTGACACAGCTCTTCTGAGTAATTTGTTATTTCATTATTTGGGTGGAAAACATATGTTGAAAATGAAATCATTGCATAAACTGTGTAGGAAAACAGATTTGTTGTGCATGGATTTATATATTATTGTTATTTAGTTGCAATTGTTTTATTTTATAGTATCGTATGGTTTACTATTGATAAGGCTAACACCAAGTTGTTTGATATAGTGCCCTCTAGGGACAGACAAGTTTAGGGTAAGAGGTCGAATTCTTAATGATCAGGTACAAATAAAATTAACTTCATGTACATGTTGTAAATCTATTTCTACCTCCATACAACTTACTAACTACAAATGTATCTTGTTTAACATCAAATTACACTAGTTTCCAAGTTCCAACCAGTTTCAGATCCAACTCACATGGTGAGCTATTTGTATTTAATTTATGTGAAGTTAAGGATAATCCTTTTGCATAAAATTTGCAGTTACAACACAAGTGGTATCTAATAGTATTTCGCTAAAGCTTCAATAAAGAAGGATTGTTTACTTATTACAAGTCCTAATTACAACATGCGATAGAAAGACCCATGCATACGCTTAGTTCAGACATACAAATGAGTCACTTTCGTTTCGCTTTCAGTAAGGTGAAGAATTTAAAATTTAAGTGTCCATTTACTCTTTGTACATGTACTTGCAGTAAACCACACACACTAAACTAGACAAGTACTGTTCTCACAGTTGCCACACAATATTAATATAAAAGTCCGAGTGCCTTAACTCTTAGTTAGTTTGAGTAGACAAGTAGTGAAGTATAGTGAAGCTCATTAGTAAACTATGGTTCTAGATAGCCATGCACATGACCATTAAATTAAAGAAAAGGTACATTCAGAAAACTAAACCTAGTGTAAAAGGTCATGTATTTATGAAAATGCTACAAAATGCAAAGTTGGATTTTAAAAATAAAAGCTGACTTTTCTTTTCCCACTTCAGAGCATTTTTCTGGTTTGGTATCCTCCTGAATGCTGTGGCCTCCAATGGATGCAGCTGAGAGAAACGTCATAATCAAGGTTTACTTTGAAATAGGATTAATATATTCAGATATCCTACGTGCATTGGCACTGTATCATCACACAGTAATAAGTGAAAGACACTTAAAGCGTATTTTGAAGGGTATGGGACTGTCACGGCGAAAGGATTACAGCAACATCACTGATGTCATTAGCTTCGTTGAGCACCAGTTAAATGAATTGGGCAAGCAACATGGCTATCGCTGGATGGCGCAGAATTGTAAAGTCAATGGACTGAAATGTACACAGGAAGAAGTTCGCATCATTCTTCGCATGCTTGATCCGGAGGGAACACAGCAGAGAAAAGGGCGGCGCCTCCTAAGACGATCATACATTTCCAAAGGTCCTAACTTTTTATGGCATTTTGATTCTTATGACAAACTAAAACGTTTTGGATTTTGCATAAATGGATGTGTTGATGTGTCTGGATGAATTGTTACATCACAAGTAGCAATCCAAGAGTAATCGGCAGCTACTTCATGGAAGCCATCTCAACACTGAGTGGATGCCCTTTGGTATCTCGTCTGGATGAATTGTTACATCACAAGTAGCGAACCAAGAGTAATCGGCAGTTACTTCATGGAAGCCATCTCAACACTGGGTGGATGCCCTTTGGTATATTGTCTGGATGAATTGTTACATCACAAGTAGCAATCCAAGAGTAATCGGCAGCTACTTCATGGAAGCCATCTCAACACTGAGTGGATGCCCTTTGGTATCTCGTCTGGATGAATTGTTACATCACAAGTAGCGAACCAAGAGTAATCGGCAGTTACTTCATGGAAGCCATCTCAACACTGGGTGGATGCCCTTTGGTATATTGTCTGGATGAATTGTTACATTACAAGTAGCGATCCAAGAGTAATCGGCAGTTACTTCATGGAAGCCATCTCAACACTGGGTGGATGCCCTTTGGTATATTGTCTGGATGAATTGTTACATCACAAGTAGCGATCCAAGAGTAATCGGCAGTTACTTCATGGAAGCCATCTCAACACTGGGTGGATGCCCTTTGGTGGTACGAGGTGACCGTGGAACTGAGAATGTATGTGTTCGTCTGTTCCAAAGGTATCTTCGGCGCAATGACAATGACAGCAGGGCAGGTGAAAGAAGCTATCTGGAAGGTCCCAGTACAGCTAATCAATGAATAGAGTATAATATGTGGAATTTCCTGCGCAGGGAGTTCATGGATTTCTGGATTTGTCTCTTCCGAGACATTGAAGCTGCGGGGGATTTCGGGGGATTTCAAATCAATATTACCAACAACAAAAAAACTGCAAAAAAAAAAAATCTGACTTACCGACCCTATTTTGAAATGGCATGTAATCGGAAACAGAACTTCTTCTTTCTTTGGCCTTACCTCACTGTATTGCACCTCGTGCGTGTGCACTCAAGCATGACGATTTCTTGTCTACAGACACTACGACGACTGTTTCGTGTAAATTTTTGCAGGGTCTGAGATGTGTTGTATGCACGGGGCCCCCCTGTATGTGAAGTTCATATTGACAAACCTCATACATCTATAATAATAAGAGCGAAAACCTCAAATGTTTGTCGCACATAGCATCTGGAACGGCTGGGTCCCGCGGCTCGGGAGGGGTATGTATCGCGAAAAATCCAGAGGTTGACGTCGTCGCTCTTTCGGCTCCGCAGAAGATGTCGTTTTCGCGTCACGTGTAAATCACCGCTTTTCCTGCATTATTCAGTGCTTTTTGTCATGCAGCGGCTGTTGTTCAGAACCATTCAGTTTTTTGCATGAACTCCCTCTGTTTTCCCTTAGGTGCTGTGTTATTCTTGACCCGTGTGCTTAATTACCGCAACGACCACACTTTCGCGGTGTTTCTCAAATTGTACAAACAGCAGCCGTTTAGTTTGTTTGTGAACCCCCACAGAGTCCTTTATCCAGACGGAGTCTACTGTGCACATGATCCCTATTGTTCTACATCCACGATGATCAACATTGGCCTGTATACCACAGCCTATCACAGTTGCCGAGTTTACACTGGACCCAACAACGTTTTTATTAACACTGGACAATATCTGGCGTATAGTATAGGGTCCGACCGAGTGAACGCTCACGTGTTTGTTGGTAGCTGTGTAATGCCTTACAAAATTCAAATTTCAAAAACATGGAGTAACAAAAAACTGCTCCAAAATCCATGAAAGACCTCAACAAAATACTTTTAAATCACCTGAACTACGACGGAGATGTTGCCAGTTATGATGGTACGATTGTGTCAGATTAGACTAGCAACTTTATACCCCAACTATCTAAACCCTTCATCCCCCCTTTCATTTCACCCAACACCGACTGCTCCAAGCTCAATCTTCAGATCGGGTAACTTTGCTTGTCTAATATAATAAGAGCGAAAACCTCACGCCCATCTCAAAAGTTTGTCGCACAAAGTGTCTGGAACGGCTGTGTCCCGCGAATCGGGAGAGGTACCTGCGTGTCGGGAAAAATCCAGAGGGTGTCGTCATCCCAAATTCGGCTCCACCTTTATTCAGGGCTTTTTGTTATGCAGCGGCCGGTTGGGGACCATTCAGTTTTTCGCACGCACTCCCTCTGTTTTCCCTCAGGTGCTGTGTTATTCTTGATCCGTGTGCTTAATTACCGCAATGGCAACACTTTCGCGGTGTTTACCAAATACTATATACAACAGCCGTTTATGGCTCGCACACGTTATGGCACACACATGCACCCATTGTCTGAGTGCATGTTATGTGTGTACACAATTTTACGCAACTTCTGTTTCTTCAGGGCAGACAAGTTAGCGCTAGTGTTGTTTGCCCATTTCAGGCCATTCATGGTAGAGCACACACACAGCGTCCAGTCCACATTTGTGCAACTTTGTGGATTCCAGGATTTCATGTTTGTTTGGGAACCCCCACAGAGTTGTTTATCCAGACGGAGTCGTTTGCGTAGAGTCTACTGTGCACATGATCCCTATTCTTTATATACGCCTACATTCCACAGCCCATCACAGTCGCTGAGTACTGGACCCAATAACGCTTTATTAACACTGGACATTATATGGCGTATGTATGGTCCAACTGAGTGAACGCTTATTGGTTTTTGGTACCTGTGAATGCCTTACAAAATTCAAATTTCAAAAACAGGGAGTAACAATTACTACTCCAAAATCCATGAAAAACCTCAACAATGTACTTTAAAATCCCCTGAACTACGATGGAAATGTTGCCGATTATAATGGTTGTGTCAGATGAGACTATAGCCACTTTATACCCCAACTATCTATACCGTTCATCCCCCAATCTTCATTTCAACCAACACCAGCTGTTCCAAGCCCGATCTTCAGATCGGGCAACTTGGCTTGTAGGTATTATATGGCAAGGAGACAAAACCGTGACCTCATCAGGTGTTGAAATACATTAAATCAAAGTTAACTATTTCAAAAAACTCCTGCAGTACACAATGGATTTTTGCAATCTATACATCATCGGAAAGGCCTTTACTAACTGAATAAACGTTTTACTGACATGACCCCAAATTGACCTTGTCTTCCGGTTCAAACTGGAAGTTGAAAACTTTAAAAATTCATATTTTAAGAAGTGCTTATCATATAATCAACATTCTTACATCAGATTGTACAGAATTGAGCCTTCTCTAAGACAAATCCATTGTACATGTGCATTCAAGCGTGTCCATCATTGTATATGTACAGTTTAGGTGTTGCACACACGTGCGTGTGTGGACGTGGCTGTATGACATTGATACAGCCATTGACTGATACATTTACTATGTGACACCTAGTCTCCGCTCAAGTTTATTTCAAAAAACATATATCTGAAAATATATAAGCCGTTTTCTCAATCTATTCGCCATATGTAAGGGCTTAAAGTACTTCACAAAGTTGTACTAATATGAGACCTTATTTGGCCTAATTTCCTTTCCAAACCGGAAGTTCAAACTAAATATTACAATATAAAGCTCAATTTAATGTTTTTATGTTAATATTTCGATATTTAAGGTGATTTAACTTCAACTACATCAAATAACATCTTTATCTACCATAATTCCAAACACCTTGTTTTTGTGATGACACAAAAACATACGTCAAGTTTTTTATATTTTGGTGAGCCATTGCCTATTGTCTCATCTACTTCACTCGAGCCTTGTTTCTCATTGTTCTTTTATTCAGCCCAGTACTGTTGTTCTTCCAATAATTTGCCCAAGATTTGCAAGTTTTCTTCATCTCGTTTTCTAGCTCTTTGAGCGAGTCATTTTCAGGAGTGTGTCGCAATCTAGCTTGCATTATTGAATCCCTTATGTATTTTTGTCGTTTGTAGGCCAACAGTGGTGGGGCTGGGAAGAGACTTTTGAGATTATTTGAGGTTATTTTCTTCTATTTATAATTACAAACCTCAACTTGGGGTTTCGACCAGAAGTTGACCTCAGGCAAGGACGCCCACACAAGCAAAAATGTCAAGCTGTTCTTGTACTATACGATGGAAAAAACTATTCCCATAACTTTTTGCATTTTCATGACGGAGGGCTTTCAATTCAGTAATTTAAATTTTAAAACCACTGTAATTTGATATCCGATGAAGTAATCATGATGTCACAACTTCTCCTGAAACTAAAAGTTATAATTTAACTACATGTAAACTTTCAAGTTGACACCAGCTTTGCAGCTTTGTGTTTGATTGCGGACAAAGTTCATTGAGAAGAAGAGGAGAAAAAACTTGTTTGAAAAAAATAAGAAAAAAACTAGAGCTTGTGTGTTTGTCATGTAACAAACACAAGGTGTTCAAGGTGTTCAGAATATTTGTGCTAATGATGACATCAATGACAACATGATGATACATTTCAGCATTAAATTAAAATGTTAGTCACCAAATTCCAACTCATCTAAGTAATACCACGTGACAAAATGACATCATTAATCAACTACAGCATACATATGTTGTCTGCGTGAAGGTCGTTATTTATACCAACTTTGAAATGATTACCATAAACTTCACCACAGACAGAAAGTAAAAGTTTATTTTGAACTGCATTTAACCAGCCGCTAGAGGGCAACTCCTGAATTTTATGACGTCACCAGTCCTAGTTTTTAAAAGCAGACCCTGGAAGGAATTTAACACCCTTGGAAACAACTTCAAATAAGTTGCCACATTTAAATTAATAATAATAAAAATGATAATAATTTGGGAGGCTAATCATCCTTACTCGCAGCTGAGAAGCTGAATTGCGAAGGACGCGGCTACACGTGTTCGAGCTGCAGGCATTCAAGGGCGCTCTTGGCAGCCAGCCACATCAACCCATATATGACCACGGAGCAATGCCTGCGATCGAAAGTGTTTGGTTTTTCGGGAGGGAGGAAAACCCGATGGTATGGAGAAAAATCCTCGTGGCACAGGAGAGAACCAACGCACAACTCTACTCACATATGGCCTTAGCCGGGAATCGAACCAGGGACACATTGGTGAGAGGCGAGCGCTTTACGCACGAGCCACCCATGTCACCCAAGCTGCAAGGCACTTCCAGTTTTGACCAAAAGTAGAGGTCACGTGAGGTCACGAACGCGACAAAATATGAAGACCTAAGTTACCAAAATATAATGCCGCAAAAAGCAACCTAAAGCCTTTTCTGATTGATTTGGTATTGTTTTTCAAAGATTTTAAACTTCATAAAATGATGTACAGATCGCTTTCTATATACGGCTGTTTGGTGTCATCAGTAGCTTTAGTGATCAAATGGCCGTTGTTTGTACAAGCCCTGTGTTACATGTAATAGAGGCACAGGGGGAGTTGGCGCAATGCCAACTCACACTGTGGTAACGTTTGTGCTTGACTACATAGAAATGATCACGTATTACTAACAGTCTGAATTTCAAGAAGACTTATCTGCGTCATTCTAAATAAAAAGGATATTTTTCCAAGTATTAACAATCAATAAATAAATGTTATCATGTGTAACGATCATTCTAAGACCTATCAAATTACAAGAAATTCTGACTTGTAGTTTTTGAGATATTCATAAAAACTTCAACATCCGGTATCAACCAGAATTTGACCTCGGCCACACAAAAATGTCATAGATTTTTTTTATTACATGATGGTGAAAAAATATATTGCCATAGCTGTTTGCATTTTCAAGACTGAGGCTTTTGAAATAATCTACCAGCTATAATTCGTCAATGTTTTCACGAAGGGACCGGCATACACCCGTCGCTTCGTGAAAACACAAAAAGCGTAATTTCGGGATGCCCGTCATTTTCACAATTTCTCGAATAAATCATAAATAAATTGATGAATTGATCATAAAAAATCACATTTGATGAAAGTTTAACTCATACTAAATCACAGGAGGAAAGTAAAGACTTAAAAGAATAAGCATTGTGTTTTTGTTTTGCAGTTTTGAAATGTAATGATGCTCTTGTGTGATTATCTCCAAACACAATTTTTTTTCCAATTTGACATGCCCGTCCCTTCGTGAAAACATTGACGAACTGTTTTTCAAATAACTCGCAAAAAGCAGTTTTCACACCTTAATTTATTTCCGATTGCATCATGTGACTAGTTATATATTTTGCCCCAATGTCACCTACACAAACAAAAATGTCAAGCTGTTATCATACTATACGATGTTGAAAAATTATTTCCAAAACTTTTTGCATTTTTTTTTAACATCGTGATTTGATTTGATATATGTTGACGTCATCATGACGTCCCGATTTCTCATAATCTACATGTTATAGTCTAACTCAAGCTTCGCAACTATGTAATTGACTGCAAACAAGTTTCATTTAAAAAATAGAAGAAAAAACAAAAACAAAAAAAACAACAATAACACCTAGCTTAGAGCTGATTCATGGTAAACACATACCACATTTAAGGGCTTGAACTTTTAGTTCAAAAGGGACTCATCATGCTGGGTTCCACCTTACCTGTGGTCCGCTGGCCAAATGCCAGATGAAATGGCTGAAAAACCTTGCCAAGTGGTGCAGCCGACCAGGCAAAAGTATCTGCAATGGTACTACAGAATTCCGGTGTTTTATTTATTTATTTATATTTTCTGAGGCCACCCTTTTAAAACAAAATTGCAAGTAAATTAGGACCAATAACCAATTTTCAACAAGCGAAATGTTCGAGTTCCCCCATGGATTGAGGAAGGGCACACACACTGTACACTGCAAAATCAGCCAATGGGAAAATTTGTTTAATACTGAGTATGTAGGAACTCAATAGCCAATACAAAAAACTGTTTTGCACTATGTAAATTAGACTAGTCCGTGTCTGGTTTTGACCTCCATAGATAGATCGTCTATGCACTGTGTGGTATGGCTATGCAGACTTACTGTGTAGGTAAATTGAACTGGGTTGTTTATTATCAAGCAATAAACCATGACTTAGAGTGACATGAATTGGGGTTTTACAACTAAAGTGGTGCCTCCGTTTTCAAAGTAAAAAATATTTTGTGGTCTGGATACAACTGCAATTTGTATTAAATCCTTTTTTGTCTGTTTTTTGTTGCAAAAATGTTGGAAAACTGCATGAACTTGGTCTTCTTCTATGCATGTTCCAATTTCACTAAGAGGGCATCGACGGCAGTTAGATAAAAAGGACCCGGCAATATATTGCCGTGAATTGTCAGTGATTCTGAGGGCATCGCAGCAATGGCACAGGGCACAGCAATTGCTGTCGCTGCCATTGGTAAATTCGGGCCTGACAGTTTCTGGATAAAACAAATAATTTGTTAATGTTTAATTTCTCTAGTAATCATTCAATTGACTGAGAGTAAGATGAAAGTTCATCACTTTGGACCACCACCTGATGGTTATACTACAGCTCAGCACTGGGTGACCCAAGTCATGGAAAAGGTACCAAAGCAGAATCGATGTCCATCTACTCAACAAGGTGAGCAAAAAGCTACTCTTAACCAGTTGCTGCTGGATGTTGTATACACAATAAATTGTCAGAGGCAATAAACGGGCGACTTTTAAACACGCCATTGTATAAAATCAGAATATTGGGAAAAAAGGTCGCCCAGACATTCCACTACTAAGGGTGCACAGAGCACATACACGGCATGTTACGCTGTAGTTTTTTTGCCTATGTGAAGGTTATTTGGTAATTCTCAATTCCAGACCTTTGTCCTTTTGTTCCAAGAAGAGGAATTAAAGACATCAAGAGGCTTCCTCCATTGTTTCTTCATTGTATTTCTGCTCAATGGGGAAGTCTGTGGGAACCAGGGAGCCAGTCCTGTTTGGTATTCAGTACCAATCCTTGGTTGTAGCTTACAACTGAGGCTTTGGTCAAGTGACTGATAGTGGGTATTGAATGTAAACAAACACGACGTCCTCCATAGGTAAGTGCGGTATGGCACAGGATGATTGTTGCATTTTGTTTATTCGATCGAGGCTTGTCTTTCTCAAAATCTGTGAAAAATATTCCAGAGTTTGTACCAGGGAGAGAGGCCTTCGAGTGGCTGAATACAAGGAATGTTTATGTTCACAATATGGTAGTAATGGTTGCATGACGGAACGTTTGGGCCAGACGACGGCCATCACACAGTTTTCAACACAAGAATTTCACAGTTTTGAAGCTGAAATCATCCAAAGAAAAGGCTTTTCAAAACTGTGTGATTCTTGTATCTATTTGAAACTCTGCAAAAACACAGCAATGCTAGGTATAAATGCTCACTTTTCCAACTTTCTTTACCCTTTTTAAAAATGATTTAGAGCTACAATACAAACAAAATTTTAGGCGGGTGGCTACATTGTTGTCCGACTCTGATGCATAACTCGAAAGTAACCATCTTTTGTAATAGAATTACTGGTTGTTTATGAAACAGTGATTTGATTGAAATCATTTTCACAAAATACAACTTCAATCAAATGGCTTTGTGACTTTGGTATTGTTACCAAAAGTAGACTGTTCATGTGACTTTGTTGGTCACAGCATGTATTTGCACACAGTTTGCCATTAGCTATGATAAGACTTTGTACCAACTACAGGTCACATGATGACATGTAAACATTGGCTGCATAATTGGTCAATTTATGTGCATATATTTCATATTTTCTCAACAGAGAAATAATAATCAAGATGCAATGAAGATAATCTTTGTTCCCATGGCTTTGTCAAGTTTAGGTTTTTTGTGCCAAAGAAAAATGATTCCGGCCATTCAAAGAAAATAATACAGTCAGGCAGGACGAGAAAATTTCAGGCGGCAACTGGTTAAAGACAATAAGTAGACATTCATCCTGGAAATACAGGACTCTCTTGTGTACCTCATTATTTGTACTTGTCCAATATAATACATTTTGAACCTCATAAACTCATACAGTTTCAAATAAGAATCCTAAAAGAAAACTAAAAAAACAATCAAACAAAAACAGCTTTGATCATTTTTAGGAACAAATGTTTCATCATGTTTAACCACCAGGTAAATTAACTGACTGTCAGGCTTTGTTGGATGTTGGTTACACAAAGGATGGTATCTACACTATCTATCCCTTCCAGAACGATGAAGGAATAAACGTGTCATGTGATATGACGATGCACACAGGCTGGATTGTAAGTACATCAAGTTATAGGTCACTCTATTATTCATTAAGAATCAGTAATAATTAGTTACTTCTGAAAAGAAACTCACGTTAACCAGTTCAAACCGGATGACATGATTACCCGGGGCGTAGCCAAGATTTTTTCACTAGGGGGCACAGGGGGCATTGCTTGTCAATGGGGAGGGGCCTAGGTTCCATGTTGTTTAATGAATTACATGTATCTACATTTTTTTTCATGGGGGGCACCTGAGGGGGGGGGGGCACTGAAAGTTTGTGGGGAGGGGGGGCACGTGCCCCCAGGCTTCGCCACTAGTGAATACACAGAAATGTTTCCCTGCCTGAAAATAGAAGACTGGTAAAGGCGCCATTATGTAATTTCGAACGACCAGAGAAAAAGGTCGCCCAGTCATTCCACTGTGGAGTGTGCACAGACCACACACAAGCCGTCTAACGCTTGATTCACCCACATAAGGACAAAAAGGTCTTGAATTTAGTCAAATGTTGTGGCCATTGAAAGGCCGTTTTTGTGTAATCCTTAAATAAAACCTTGTTCCTTTGTTCCAAGAGGAAGATTACGAGGCATCGAGAGGCTTCCACCATTGTTCATTCATTGTATTTCGGCTCAATGGAGTGAGCCGGCTCAATGGAGTGAGCCGGCAATCAAGCCATTAGTCCGTGTTTAGTACCACTCCTATGTCGTAGGTAACGGCCGATGTTTTGCAATTTGACACTCTCTCGGTCAAGAGAACAAAATGAACAATGCAATAAAGATAATCTGTGTTCTCTTGGCATTGTCAAGTCAGGGTTTCTTTGTGCCAGCGGTACCCTCAAAGAAAAAAGATTGCAGCAATTCCACCAAAAGAATCCTGCCAGGGAGACTGCAGAAAAGAAAAAAAACGGCGGCAACTGGTTAATGAGATATACATTGTTTCACATAGTGTATTATTTATTGAGTTGAATCTAAGCGTGTATGATGCCAACATCGCTGTACAGTAAATCAACAAATCACACTAATCCACATTCCTATCAAAACTTATATGATGTAGCTGTTCTGATGCTTAACATTTCATGACTCAGGATTGTTTGTATGCATTGTAAATTTGACTTTTAAAACATTTACTACTTAAAAAAAATATATATAAAAAACAGCTACAAAAGGAACTTGAAATGCACAAAAGGTTTTTTATGAAAAAGAAATGAACATTGAAACAGTAAAGCTTTTCAACACTTACCATAATTGAAAAAACAACAAGTGATGATATTAATGTTGCTGTTATTCAACAAAATGTCAACCAAGACTTCAACAATGAAAAAAGTAAACTGTATCTGAGAATTCTTACTAAAGTCTACAACAACTGTTTTTATCTTGTCAGAGTTTTGCGTTGAAATAACAATTTTAAACACAAGTTGAAGATACATCTGATTTTAATGTAAAAAGTGATCTGTACAACATAATGTTAAATTGTCTGAAAAATTGTACGACCTAACATTTTTATTTTCAGGTGGTCCAGCGGCGATATGATGGATCAGTCAATTTCAACCGCAGTTGGGCAGATTACAAGAATGGCTTTGGGTTATTGGATGGTGAGTTCTGGCTTGGAAATGAGATCCTACATAAACTGACTGAAAAAGGAAATTGGACAATCCGTATGGACCTCACCAATGAACATGGCAGTACTGGTCATCTGATGAAACTACCCTTTCACATCAAACAAGATAATTACACCCTGTCTTATGAGTACTCCAGTGTTCAACCCACTGGTATGTATAAATTAATTTACTTTGATTAATTTTCTTAGACTGGGAAAGTCTACAATATCTTCTAGTAAATATCACGCAATAATTGTAAAAACATTTGATTATGAAACACAAGTAATGTTTTGAAGGGCCTGCCAGTCCTAAACAAGGTGTCGTCGAGATCCTTTTTGTTTTGTTTTTTTTCCTGTCCACTTGGGAGGATTCTTTTGGCGGATTTGCTGGAATCATTCTTCTTTGGGGGTATCACTGGCACAAAGAATCCATGACCGGGCAATGCCACGAGAACAAAGATTCTCTTCATTCTCTTCATTACATCCGTTTTGTTTTCATGGCTGAGAAAATGTCATCGTGAATTGCAAAACACTGGCCGTTACCTACAGCAAAGGAGTGGTACTAAATATGGAACCATAGCTCAATTACCGGCTCACTCTGACTTACCCCCATTTAGCCAAAATACAATGAATGGACAATGGTGGAAGCCTCTTGATGCCTCGTAATCCTCTCCTTGGAACAAAAGGACAATGGTCTGGAATCGAGATTACACAAAAACCACCCCACTAGCCAGAAAATGCCACTAAACTCAAACCATTAATGTATTAGTGTGGGTAAAATGAAGCATTAGAATGTGTGTGTGTTGTCTGTGCATGCTCAGCAGTGGAATGTCTGGGCAACGTTTGCTACGGTATTCCCATTTTACACATTGGCATCTTGACACGGCTTCCGTTTCCAGGCAGGGGAAACATATGCGTGTATACACATCATCCTGCGCCTACTGGTTAATACATGTTTTGGTACTTTTTGAGACATATTTTAAAATTGTGAACCAAATTAACATAAAATGAAAAAACTAATCCATCCATTGACTCCTGGTTGAAGTAAAATTTAAATAAAAAAAATTCTTAGTTTGTTACCAATTTTATCATTTATTTGTGTTGTATTTTGTTTCAGTTGGTAGATATTGTGGGCATCATCTTGGAATGGGAGATAGGAGTATTCCTGATGATAGAATCACAGCATCTTGTCACTGGGATTCACGGTATCTGCCAAGTAATGGATGACTGAACCTTAACCGTTACTGGTGTCCAGCTGAAGGACAATATGAAGATTCATGGCTTCAAGTAGATATGGGTACAGAGCCTGTGCAGATTGAGGGTGTTATCACACAGGGCAATTCATACAGTGACTACTGGGTGACACATTACCAGGTACAATATAGCATTGATGGTAATGCATGGCTGTATATGAACGGGACATCTCCCCTTTTAACTCCACAGGTAAGATTATCCAGCAAAGACATCCCAACATTTATTCCTTGTCAACACAGACACTTACCTAACAATACAACAATAATAGTAGTTATAATGTGCCATCTAGGTAACTGATTCAAACTTATTCCAAGACACACACTGTAAAACAGTTGGGTATTATGTTGGGGAAAGATTCATTACCCAGATGTTGGTCATTTCTAGTATAAAAGTTGGTCATTTTTTAAAAGGAATACCCAGCACATCATGCTTAACTTTGTGAATGACGTTACACATCAAGTTGTGAAAAATTTAACCAGATGTCTCAAACTTAATGACTCCAACTGAGTTGGGCATTTATTGTCCCTTTAATGGGGCAATAAATTGTAAATTTTGATTTTTTTTTTACCAACAACATACAAATTTAAGTGACCAACTAGAATTGATTTTCCGATGATCAGTAAGCCCATGCCAAACTATTAATGGTAATAAGATGATTTTGAAATGCGCTGACGATAAAAGAAAAAAAAAACACTATGTAGCAGCTTTGGTGTAAGTCTAGTCCTGTGTCACAAAAATATACCAAATAAAAATAATACAGCCAGGGCCTAATAATAAATGCTGACATACCGGCTACATGCTTGCAAGTTTTCATTTTTGTGGTTGAACTTAAAAATATATTTTATAAACATTAATTTCTGCATGCAATATATAGTCTTTTATTAAGCTCAAGCTCATGTTTGATCGAAGGTTGGTCAGAGTTATCAAATTGTATACCTACAAAATAGCAAATATAGGTCACTATGTCACACACGGAAGTCTTCCAATATTTTTTATGAAGCACAATATTGGTCTACATTTTATATAAAAACAATGACCAATATTTGAGCTTTCTTTTCACACCTGGGAAAAATGAATCCACATAACTAGCTTTACACCAAAACATAATGCCATGCGCGCCTGCAGCTGTATGTGCTACAAGTTTAAAAACAAGTACAGACTAATGACCCGCTGCCTAATTTTTGCAGTACATTGCATGACGACAGCCCCTGGGTGTGGCACGCATGTAGATTACTTACACTCTTCCCTCATCAGAGCACCATCATACACACTAGCTGCAATCAAATCAGGGGTGATTTTCATGAAGTCCCAGCTTGCACCATCAGTACCAGTAGTCCGAGTTACTGAACCCTCTACAACGCTTTTTTTAACATTTAAACATTATCTGGTGCATGGAGGGTCCAAATGAATTCTATTCAACACTTGGGACATGTGTACAAATGCCTAAGTACATGATTCAAGTCCATCAGACAGAGAGTGACAAAAAACTGCTCCAAAATCCATCAAAGACCTCTATATTAATGTACTTTTAAACACACCTGAAGTACGCAGGAGATCTTGCCGGTTATTATAATGGTACATTTCTGAAAAAAAGATAAATTTGGGGCTACAAACCTGAACTGATGACCGCAACGATGCCAGGGGATGCATTTCCAATTTGCCCAAGAAGCACAATTGAGGATTGCGCACAATATGGCCCAGTCTATCTGACAAAATTGTGCGTAATCCTCAAATTGCGCTTCTTGCGCAAATGCATTCCACTCGTAAACATCATTGTGGTCATCAGTTCAGAATTTTGGCCAAAAATTTCTCAGACCACCATATTGAATGGCAACATCTCCTGTGTACTTCAGGTGAGTTTACAGTACATTGTAGAGGTCTTTGATAGATTTTGGAGCAGCTTTTTGTCACTCCCCCTCTGACAGACTTTAATCTATCTGACAACATGTGATTGGGACATCTACATCTTCACCACAGGTGGGATTACATTCAACACAGTCCTTGCCAAGATGTATTCCTAGTAAACAAACTAATTTTATTAAAGCTGTAGAGTAATTCTTCATCATTTATTTACTTTTCAAATGGTTGTTTCTTAACATGGAGACAACAGAGGGCGCTTCGCCATGACATGACGTGTTAAGCCTGTGCTCCGGGAAAATCCTTAAACTTCTTTTAAAATATCTCCTCCGTCTTCATTAATAACCTCAATCGTGAGTACAACTGTTTTTTGCTGATACTATAACACAATTTCATCCCAAAACATTCACCATGCCGCCCAGAAAAGAGAAAAAATCATCTGTTCCTACAGTCTCAACAGAACCTAATCTCGAGCCACTTGAGTCAGGTGACCAACCCAGCTCACCCACTGCATCAACGGGCAATGCTATAGCAAGCCTGCGTCAAGAGATCAGATCGATGGCGGTTGATTTGAATTCGAAACTCGACACCGTCATCTCAAACCAACAGAGGCTCATCAAAAGAATAGAAATACTAGAAACCAAGCAAACGGAGATGGAGGAGGCCCTGCAGTTCACATCAAACTCAATCGAGGAGATCCAGGACAAAAATAACATCATGTCTGCTGGAGTCTCCTATCTGTCAACACAGCTCGACACGGCGCTGAACAAGATCAAACACCTTGAGGAGGCAACTTTAAACCTGGAACGTCACTCTCGGAGCTTTAACCTCAGGTTTGGCGGGATCCCAGAGAAACCAACGGAACCCACCACATTTCCTATTGACACAGTCAGGAAGATCCTTGCTGAGCGGTACAACTTGCCGAACGTTGAGATTGAGGCTGCCAATCGAACCGGCAGAGCCCCTAAATCAGCATCGGACAAGCCACGCCATATTATCGCCAGATTCTTGTACCGCTGCGATCGTCATGATATCCTGAGCGGTGCCAGAAAGGTCCTCACCAACACCGGGATATTCGTTCTACCCGACCTACCTGCTGCTGATGTGGCCAAGAAAAGATCACTCAGAGACGTCATGAAGCGAGCATATGACTCTGGACAACACCCCGTCTTCCGCAATGGTGAGCTGTATATCCAGGGTAGAAAATACACAGCCCCTCAAGCCAGCTAAGCCCACTAGAACTGTGTCATTTTGCACATAAACTGCCTTACTTAGATGATTTTCCTGGTTCACATACTATGTCAATTCTGAACCCTAAACTAATTTTCCCATTATCCCATGCTCTTTAAACAGTCTTAAACTTAAACTTAATTTTGTTTTCGTTTTTTAATTGTTTTATGTTCTTGTACCTGGTTTACCTAAGGGCTTGTTTTTGTTTAACATCACCCTGGCTACATACAACAACATTCCTGGCTCTGGTCATTATACACCTGAGTAAGTTACTTGTAAAGTGGGCTGGTCAATTTGCATTCATTACAGAGTATTCAAGGATACACTTCATCTAACCAATCATGGCTGGTACCAATAATGATTTTGTGACGAATACTGATGATGATGGTACTGATGCTGACACTCCGTTTTATTTATCAAATAATTCTCAGTATTATTCAATAGAGCAATTTCCCCAGCCAGTAAATAACAATAATATTATTTCTTTGTTACATGTAAACATCAGAAGTTTGCAGAAAAATGTTGATAAACTTGAAGTCTTTTTACAATCAATTAATCAACAATTTTCGATTATTGCCCTGTCTGAAACTTGGCTTAAAACTGATCCCCATAGTTATTTTTTCCTGCCTGGTTATAAACTGCTTGTGAACAATAGAATGGGTAATAAGGCCGGAGGTGGAGTTGCTCTTTATGTTTCAAGGGATTTGGACATCATTTCCAGGGAAGACCTAAATTTCTCGGACAACACCCTTGAATCATTATTTATCGAAATCACTGTTCTTAAAACTAAAAACATCATTGCAGGTGTTGTATACAAAGCTCCCTCTGTTGTTCACAATGAGTTCAGTGGTAGCCAATGGTAGCAAACCTTGTGTTATTTCTGGTGACTTTAATATCAATTTACTCAATTATGCCAACCCCAATTCTCAAACATTTATCGATTTACTTACTACTCATTCGTTCCTTCCTTTAATAGATAAACCAACACGTATTACTGATACTTCTGCTACACTTATTGATCATTTTTGGTCTAATATCTTGCCCTCTCCCGAGTCCGGTATTTTACTCTCCGATATTTCAGATCAATTGCCAATTTTTACGTTTATTCAATCTCCAAACTCAAAAACTCAATTTTATACCCCAAAACAATGTTTCTTTCACTCGTGATTATTCTAATGTTAACCTAAAACATTTTATTGATGACTTGCATTCATTTAATTGGACTGATGTATTTTGTTGTAACAACCCTGAGTCAGCATATAATACTTTTATGGATAATTTCAATTATTTCTATGATAAAAACATTCCTTTAGATCGACAAAACCAGAACCACAAAACCAGTCGCAGTTCGAAAACTCTGTGGATTACACATTCCCTCCTCAAATCAATTAATAAGAAAAATAAACTGTATCGTCAATATTTGTCTAAGCCTACTATCTCACATAAAACAAAGTACACTAAGTACAAAAATATCCTTACCAATATTTTACGCTCATCCAAAAAAACGTATTATGCTCGCAAGTTTGAACAGGAAAAAAATAATATTCGTAATACATGGAAAGTAATTAATTCTGTATTGAATGACAAAAAATCTTCTCAAAGCATTGGCAGTATTATTATTGATGACAAAATAATCAATAACTCTGAACACATTGCAAATTACTTTAATGATTACTTTATCAACATTGGTCCTAATCTTGCCAGCAACATACAACCCATCCAATCACCTCTTAAATTTACTGATTATCTGTCCAATCCTAATATAAATTCCTGCTTTTTGACCCATTAAACGAGTCTGAGATTCTGAATATTGTTAAAGATCTGCAAAATAAGAAAAGCTCGGGCCATGATAGATTTAATATCTCCATTATTAAAAAAACAATTTCATCCTTATGTAAACCTCTTGCACATATTATTAATATTTCCTTTTTGACTGGTATTTTTCCATCCCAATTGAAAATTGCCATGGTCATCCCTGTTTTCAAAAAGGGTGATCCAAATTTTATTGAAAATTATAGACCTATCTCCATCTTGTCCTGTTTTTCTAAGATTTTTGAAAAATGTGTTTATGCTCGTACTATTAAGTTTCTGGATAAATATAATATTTTAACTAAATCACAATTTGGCTTTCGTAGCAAACATTCAACCACTCATGCACTCCTTGATTTTATTGATAAAGTTTCCAAAGCAATTGATGACTCCAAACATACCATAGGAATATTCCTTGACCTTTCTAAGGCATTTGATACTATCGACCAAAAGATGCTAATGCATAAATTATCATTTTATGGCATCAGAGGAATTCAGCTTGAATGGTTTAAGAGTTATCTTTCAAATAGATTTCAATATGTATCCATTAACGGTATAAATTCAACTCCCGGTATTCTTACCCATGGCATACCCCAGGGTTCTATCCTTGGACCATTGCTATTCTTATTATAAATTAACGACTTTACAAATTCCTCTAGAGTACTTTCATTTATAATGTTTGCTGATGACTCCAATTTATTCTTTTCGCATAGTAATATTAATCACCTTGTACACACAGTTAACAATGAGCTTAAATCTGCCGCAAATTGGTTTTCAATCAACGGGCTATCGCTTAACACTACCAAAACAAACTACATGTTGTTTAGCAATTCTGCTAGTGAACTTCCATGTGAAGTCAAGATTTATGATCCCATCATTAAACAAACTGACTGTTGTAAATTTTGGGGGTTATACATTGATTGTGGTCTGACATGGAAAAGCCATATTGATTATATTTGTAAAATTATCGCCCGGAATATAGGTGTAATTAATAAGATAAAATATGTTTTTCCCGGACCCGTTCTTGATTCTCTGTATTATACCCTGGTTGTATCTTATATTAATTATGGGATACTTGCATGGGGAGGTAGCTCTGGAAAAAATTTAAACAGAGTTTTACTTTTGCAGAAACGGGCCCTTCGTGTAATCAATTTCTCTGATTTTAATGCACATACGGATCCTCTGTTCATAAAACATAAAACTTTAAAACGATATTTGTTATCAACTTGGGTCCCTCATGTACCATGTCACTAGTAACAATGTACCTTCTTCCATTAAAGATATTTTTTCTCGGAATCTTGAAATTCATTCCCACTTCACTCGTCAAGCCTCAAATTTTCACATTCCATATACCCGTATTTCGTTTGCTCACAAAACGATTAAACACAAGGGACCCATACTTTGGAATTCATTTAATGATAAACTTAAATCATCAAAAAACACAACTACTTTTAAACGTATGTACAAATCTATTATGTTAGAAGCTTGTAACTGAATCTCTGTAATGTAATTGCTCATTAAAATTCAGTTAGCTGCTCTATTGTGTTTAGTCTAGCCCCTAGGTACATTGTCTGTTTTTGTTAGTTCACATCTGTAAGTTTAACTTGGTTTTTAAAGCATTGTGTGCATTGAGTCCATTTGCTTTTTTTTCTCCTTTCCCTATAGGCTCAATGCACATGCATGCTTTATATAGGGACCAATGTCTACAAGCTTTGCTTTTTAATGGATCCCTCTGCAGTATCTCACCCACGTTATTTTTTCCTTGTTAGTTTTATTTACTTATATACTACCTTCTGTAATTAATTTGTTTGAGATAAATACTGTGGAAATAAACATGTTCTCCTGTATTTTCTTTGACAGACATTCCTTGGCAACACTGAGAGAGACACCCCAGTTTACATATTAAAGCAGCCTATTCAAGCACGATACATCCGCATTAAACTAACAGCCTGGAATGGGTACCCAGCCCTACGTATTGAACTCCTTGGCTGCAGAGGTAAGTAAAATCGCTCAGTGATATCTGGTACCATCAGACATCACTATTAACGTCTAATTTATTTTTAATTGAGGCATAACTAACTGAATTTAAATATTAATATGTTCTTTAATATCTAAAAGTTAAATTTTTCTAATGAATGACTGCAAGACCAAATAAGAAAATGATATTGGTGACTAAACATGATCTCAGCCTGCTTGATATGCCTGATTTGTATGGAACTCACTACCCCCTGTGCATATCATTAACACATTTTGAGCTTGCTGGTTATGTTGTTTGTACATGCTCAGACTAAATTGTGGACTGTCTTTCCTGCATTGAGATCCTGACATTATGTAACAAACAAACTGCATCCATGTGAACCAGATCATTGGTGCCACTAATGAACAATTTAAAAACAGAGCACTGACCATCAGGCCTCAAATTCAGAGAATAATTTGGTCACTGTACCTCACTCACCTCAAAAGTTCCAGTGAACTACTGGACCACACCAAAGCTGCTATACTATCAGCAGACAAATAGACTGATTGTGCGACCCACGCCACGTGACCTGTAGTGGGTATTAAATGTAAACAAACACGATGTTCTCCATAGTAAAGTGCGGTACGGTACATGATGATTGTTGCATTTGTTTATTCGATCCATGCTTTTCTTTCTCGAAATCTGTGAAAAATATTCCAGAGTTTGTACCTAAACCTTTGAGTGGCTGAAAAAAGCCAGTAAGGACAGTTCCAGCAAGTCTTGCAAATTCTACAAGTAACAAATAATGTGCACAAAGTGTACTAGTGCACGATGGAACGTTTAGGCCAGACGATCGCAATCACACACTTTTCAACACAAAAATTTCACAGTTTTTAAGCTGAATCATCAAAAGAAATTGTTTTCCAAAACTGTGTGATTCCTTTGCCTATTTGAAATTTTGCAAGGCTAGAGCCCTTTTCACACGAGAGCAATTTAGCAAGGGTCCCTTGCTTAATTTTAGCATGGTTGCGTAATTTTACAAATTTGCACCTCGTGTGAAAGGACAACAACTTTACGATTGTCCAAGATCCCTAGCGAAATCTTCTCAAACGATGCTAAATTTTGTCGCAGGTCCCGACCTACGACAAAATCCTCCGTTAGTGGAAGTTATGAATAAGGAGGTGCGCGAAATCATGTGGAAAAGGAACCTTTGTTTATTGAACGACATCCTGTGCGAAATCTCCAATACTACGCATGCGTGGCAACTTGTGTGTGGGACCTTTTGCATCACGATGTGATTATAACCACTGTCAGGACTGTTGACTGGAGTATTCATGCTGCTGGCGCTACTTTTTGCTGCAATTTCTTAACTCTGTTCGTCATAGAAATAGAGTGAAAACAGTTGAAATTCAATTACTGACTTTTTTAACTGTCATCGCCCCTTCAATCTTGCATAATAAATTCCTGCTTCAAGTGACATGATTAGACGAGAAAAAAACGATCTTTTCGTTGCCTTCTTAATGCAAACAAACATTAAAAGTCACTTTCTGGTTGACGCAAGACGGGAAAATTGGCAAAAAACAGAAAACGTGTAGTAAACTTGCGTAAAGGTATGCAGTACCAGGCAGGAAAATCCCCTCTTAAATCAATGGTGTGCATATTAATTAGGTTCCGAAGGAAGCCAGCCAATAAGAAAAGTCGTTAACCGCTCTGTACTACTTAACATTTTTTATATTGGCTGAATTCCCAACTAATGAAGGAATTCAGCCAATAAAAAAATGTGTTACGAGCTACATGTACATGTATGAAACCAGCTAGTACGTGAGTTGTTTTCTATTGGTTGAATTTCTACATATACATGTAATATAGAAATTCAACCAGTTGGAGAATTCATTAGGAGCTACATGTGGGAATCCAGCCAGCACGTGCATTGTTTAACCAACACTGCAATCGGTAAGTCAGACTATTAGAATCCAAAAACTATTATTCTAGGCAAAAAATCTCGCATCTTTTTCTTTTATTTTGTGAGCCTGGTTTTGCCCCACAAAACATGCAAAACAAACGGGCTGATTCTACTGGTAGTATTATCTATTTCGCTGATAATTATTTCAGTGGTTCGCTGGTTACCAGTGATGTGTGCACTAACATAACGCACAATGGTTGTTAGTTTTTTTACTTTAGCTGTGTGAAAGCTCGCTAAATCAGTCATGCACGATGACAACAAATAAACAATCAGCGCTCTTAAAATGTGTAGCAAGGGACACTGGCTATTTTTTATCGTGTGAAAAGGGCTTAGGTATAACTGCTCACTTTTTCAACATTCTTTACTCTTTTTTACAGTGATTTAAGCCTACATTACAAACAAAATAACAGGCAGGTGGATACATAGTCCTCTGACACCGGTAGTGCATAACTCAAAATAAACCTATTTTGTAGTGAATACTGGTAGTTCATGAAACAGTAATGTGCTTAAAATCATTGTCACAACTTGAATGAATTCGCTCAGTAACTGTGTTATTATTACCAAAGCCGACTTATGGTGTGACTCTTTCGGTCACGGCATGTATTTGCTTGTAGTTTGCCATCAGCTCAGATGACGTAGTACCCACAAAAAGGTCACGTGACCACATGTAAACATTGTACGCGCAATCGGTCTATTGAATGACCAATGGTCAACATAGTCCATGGAAATATATAATAAGCAAAGAAAGCATTTCAAGTTTATACCAAGGACAGATGAGAGCAGTTTAGACACCCTGTAAGTTACACAAAAAAACAAAGTTGTGGAATCCCCAACATCAAAGGTGCATGAATCAGATATGTCCAGAGGACTTCCTAATGCCATGGCAGATACTGCAACCCTTATATGATATAAATCAGCTACAATATGAACCCATCTAGAACCAGAAATCATAAACATTTTACAACACAACATTTAATTGATATTGAGTAAAAAGACTCCCCCAAAGGTCACAGAAAAAAACTGTAAATGCAGACAATGCTGTGACTTAACAGAGCCATTTATCCACAGAATGAAATAAATGAACCATTAGCAGAGGACCTGTTTTGCTAATCTTGGTGTGTCTGAAAAAAATTAGAATTTAACCTCCCTGCATGCCAACATTAGACAATTGCAGATGGTATTCAAACATATGAGAAGGTGAGATTGCAGCAAATTAACCAATTTACAAAAAATGTTTTATTTAAAGCACTTCACATCTCTGCTTGAAATAAGTTGACCTTGTATTGATTGGAGCATACATTAAGGTCTTATACAATGCGTTTGAGAGTCTCCAATAAAGGCATAGGCTTATCAAAATCACATCACCCCCTATGACTGCCCACTATTGATTTTGCCACCCTGACACAAAGGAGTCAGCCCATGTAATTGAATCTACCATTCCGGCCAAAATGCTTGGGCCACTGTGAAAAAAAATCATAAAACCATCACTGTCCACCCCACCCCCACCACCCGCCCGAATTAACAATGTTAATCCCAACTGGAGTGCAGACCGCGCAATGAGAGCCAACATTGATCGGGGGCAAGGGGAGGCCCAACAGGATATGACAAAGATTGTCTGCAATTTTCCGAGCATGAAATAAAAAAATAATAAAAATAAAGGTGAAAAGATTTAGAATGTGTTGACACATTCAACATTTATTGCTTCCAGGAGTAAATAAAAATCAACAAACCCACAACGATTTACCATAGTACACTATAAAAAATGAGAGTCACACTTTTTCTTTATAATATTTTATTGGCGATTGTAAACCGTTTGTATTTTTGGCTTTTTCTGCCAATTAACGGAATGAGGGGCTGGAAAACAAAGTGAAGAGGTTTGTGTGTCGTTCGTAAATCGTACTTGACTTTTCACTTTGACTACAAACTCTCTTTCGGGAAGTTAGGTGCTAAATTGGTAGGGTAAATCGTTACGGTAAACCATTGCCGGTGCACACTACAGTAAAGTTATTATGTGTGTTTGGTTTGTCTTGGGATTCAAGTACAAGACAGCCAAGAATTGTCTTTGTAACACTACAGAGTGAGCAAAAAACATATGATTAACCCTATCTGGACCAAGCTATGTTTGGGACGGAGACCCCTCCCCCCTGCACATAGTGCTGTTTCATTCATGTCACTGAGTAAAACATGCAAAATTTTTGTTTGAAACCAAACCATGAAACACGATGCTGACAACTGCCTATGTTGCTTTTTGTATCAACCGTCCACTGCTTTGGTTCACTTCAATGTATTTTCTCTTCTCCATCAAATGACTGTAATTTATCTGTGTCTACCCAACCCCATGTAAATAGACTAAGTGAACATTCAGACAATCCCGGTCATATCTCGTTGGGCCTCCCCCAGCCCCCGACGTCTGCCCTCCAGTTGGGATTAACAACATTGAGTGGGGAGTGGGGGCGGGGGAGAGTTTTATGATTTTCTGTCACAGTGGCCCAAGCATTTTGGCTGGGATTGTAGACGCAATCATTTATTACATGTTTTTTTTCTGATGCTGGCAAAGGAGTAACAAACAATGATGTAATAAAGCTTGCAAACCAGTGCTTTAGGTTTAGTGTATTCAGTGCAATCACAGCAGAAACAAACGGTTTATCTCATCCCTTGTTCTACCAAAGCTCAGTGTTGTAGTTCTTGTACATGAACCAGTACTCATACTCAGCTAGCAAAGTATTCAAAGTCCTTACTCAACACTCAACTTACAAAACACTGGTACTCAAAGTTAAATGTACTCAAAGACGATCCATGATTATCAACAGTTAAGGGGACCTATGTGTTAAAATAAAGATAAATCACCCAACTGGACCTTCCAAATGTTTCTCACCAATAGAATCATAATCTTGTTGTAGTTTAATCAGTGCTTGCCTACCAAAGTGATTGAAACAACAATCAGGCCAGCCACAAACATAACAACCATGGGAAAAGAAAAACCACAACTCAAAACTTAACCTCAATCATTAACATAAGATAATTTTATCTTCCAGTATGCGCTAATCCTCCAATCCGATTGCTCAACAGGAGTGTGATAATAAACCATATCATATTCCTAGTAGTCAATATTGAACTCTACATATTTTGAGTATTTTGCATCACGCTTTGTATACGGGCAGTGCAAAATAACATTCTAAGCTTTGCACCTTATGAAATAGCGTTTAAAATTGTTAAGCGTTGCACATTAAAAAGTACTGAAAGATCCAACGGCAGTATGAAGATGGCTGGAAGATAATTCGTTATAACACGTGCGGTCGTGGAATATGAGAAAACATAGCACGTCTGCATTCCATATCATTGGATATTGGATGCAGAAGCATTATATTCTCATGTGTTCCACTTGCCATTATGCGATAACTATTATACACATATGGACTGGCAATGAGGGACATAGTGCACGTCTATGCAACCCGAGGGCCTGTGAGTGACCAGGAAAGGGTCCTATTTCCCCGAGGCCGAAGGCCGAGGGAAATAGGACCCTCTCCTGGTCACTCACAGGCCCGAGGGGTGCATAGACGTGCACTATTGCCCGAATAATGCCAGTCAATATGTGTTTTATAACACACCTCAGTCCAAAATGTCGGTTAGAAGAGTAAATCACGGGTTTTTTGGCCGGAGATTCTTCTCTATCCACAGACACCGCCATTTTCGTTCTTATGAGGGCGCTGTTTACCAGTCAATAGTTTTGGGGTTTTTTAAAACTATTTCCCGCTTTGCGAACTATTTCCCCCAAATGACGCGCGTGCGGTGCGTGCGGTGCAGATTTCATGCACTAGGCCATATTAGTTCACCCCACGCGACTGTGTTTCAGCCAATCAGGATAAAGAACCAGGGAGAGGTGTGTTATAATAATATCTATAGACAGTTTTGTCTGCACAATCAGTGCTGGTCTCCCATAATAGTTATATCAAATGAAAAAAAAAAAACCCAAAACCCACCAGTCCAGCCCTAAAAAAACAAAGACACATAGTTTTGAATGTAAGGTGAAGCCTTTAGCAATAAAACACCTTGTAGAAGCACCCGGCATCAAGTGAGTAAAATCCCAGTGAGAGGAGCAATCAAAAATAATAAAACTTCCAGCAACAGAATGTAAACTGAAATCACAAGTCAAAATTATGATGAAAAAACTCAAGGAGTCAGAGATCTGGCCTCCACTTGTAGTTCAATAATTGCAGTCTTAATACAAACCAGTATTATATAAATCAAATCAAAGCTACACTTATGGCTAAAATCAAGCCACACTAATGTCAGAAATTCACAAAAGAAAAAAATATCAAACTGCCTTGAACGACTACAAATACAAATGTCATCTAAAATGAGAACTGAGCTGATGCAAACCCTGACCCTGAGCTGATGCAAACCCTGACCAAACGCTTACAACTGAAGCTTTACTAGATTGGCAACATCCTAATAAAAATGCAGTCTTGAAACAACAGGTCCTAAAGATGGGGAAAAAAGTATCAAAATAAAATGTTGTTGTTAAACTAATGACATGCTAAACAATGCAGATACAATGTATACTACAAAGCAAATATTAATTTGTCTTTACAGTATACATCATTTAGTGGAAAGGCATTACTGGTTTAATGTTTTTTTTAATAACCTTTAATTGCTATACATGTTATCTTTCCCTTGTGCCTGAAGAATACTTCCTGCCTACTCACAGGAACACCATTGGTAATACTGAACTATTTTAGCTTACTAAGTGCAACCAGAAAGTATAAAACTTAACATGCATATTTACTAATCGCGTTGCAAAACATCCACATGAGGACATCAGGTTATTAAGGTTTCTTTTTTAATTGCAACATGAAGTAAGACCAACAAATATGAGCTGTAGACACTGATCTTGTTTAAATTCACTCCAGTTGGGACACAAATTCCTTGGTAAACTGAAACATTTGAAAATAATTTACAATATGACAATTTCTTTCTTCATATTGCCTTACAATATAATAGCCTAATGTCCACATATGTGGACCTTTTATAACGGAATATTCAAATGCAAATTAATTTCAAATAGTGCCCTCATTTATCCACAATTTGTCAGTAATGGTCACAATTGAAGCCAACAGGCATTTAGAGTAATAGCCACAATTACAAATATTACAAAAAAAGGATACAGGCTGCAAGGACAAAAAAAAGTGTCCACATGTTTACACGTAATGCACCAAAGGGTTTTAATAAAGTAATTGTTAACATTTTGAAATTGAAATTTGTTTTAAATTTAGTAAATACCTACATGTCAAATGAACATATAAAACAAAAATTATGAAATAAATTTCATGTTTATTTTTGCTTTGATGATGTAAAGCCCGGTCAAAAATTTCCATAATTTCCTTCAGTCACAACGGGGAAACAGCTCAAAGTAATTCTTTGTCATAAACATTTTCTTTTTATGAATTCAATTAAACTAGTACGAGATGAACAGGAGCAACTTAAAATTTCACAAGAAGTTTAATGTTTTCACTTCAAATACTGAGGTTGTCCTGATGAAAACATTGCTTATCAATTGTTTTGTCTTCTCAGTTAATGGACATTGTGGTCAGAGTCTGGGAATGGGAGATGGTAGCATCCCTAATGAGAGAATCACAACATCCTCTACTGATGAAGATCACTGCAGCAGGAACCCTCAAGGACGGCTAGATGTGGGTGGTAGCTGGTGTCCCACAGAGAGTGACAAAGATACTGCATGGATACAGGTGGACTTGCAAGGACTAACACTAATACAAGGTGTTATAATACAAGGCAACTACCAAGAAGATTACTGGGTGACAGAGTATCTGGTGTCCTATAGCAGTAATGGACAGGACCGGGGATTCATAGGAGGGACATCCAAGGTCAATGCAATGGTATGACATCATACATAAAAGGCAATCAGCTATCATGCAGATCATTGAATTGAAATATCACCATGATAAAAAGTAATACTTTTCTGGAGTTAATTGTTCCTCATTGAATCACTGAAATGACAACATCACCCTTCCTTCTAAATCAACAAGCGTGAAGTCAATATTGTATTTTCCCCCATTATTGCTTTAAACATACGAAGTCAAGATTCCAAATTTATAACTCAAAAATGCAGCAATAAGCCACTACAGATTTTATGAAGTCAACCTTAAGAAGTAATACTTTTCTACAGTTAATTGTTTCTTCTTTGAATCACTCAAATGAAAAAATCACCACCCACCCTAAATCGACACTTAAAAGAATTCAATATTGCATTTTGTTACCCATTATTGATTTTCATAATTAGGACATCAAGAAGGCATGTTTTAAACTAAAGAAACTGCAACAATAAAATTTTATAACATGATTCATCCAGAACATTTATAGCAGCATATCTGACTGTAGAGATTCATTTGACTTTTGTGTAACTCCAACCATTCAAGCTCCAGGATGATTAGTTGTCAATGAGCAGTACATTTATTTTCCTTCACAGAGATTCCCTGGAAATAGCGATCAATACACCAGAGTAACCCACATGTTCAATGTGACATTCACAGCGCGCTACATCCGAATCATACCAACTAGGTATCACGGCAATCGTCCATCAATGTGTATTGAACTCCTTGGATGTAATGGTAAGGTCATTAAAAAATATCCAGGTTTTTACTTACAACCAAAATATCTAATTTAAATTATTCTTTGCTTAACTGTTTTATTTTAAATTTGTGTTCATCTAGCATTTTAGGCAGCTATTAACTTGAACATCTTATGCCAACTGCATGGTGTGGTCATTATAAACAATCCCTGTTTTTACTTCACATCCAAATCATTAAACACAAATAAACAAATGTATTTAACATAAGAGACCAGGGAGTTCTTAATATTTTCTTCATCTCAAGTGGCTACTGAAATAGCTGCAGCACCTTGTAAACCCTTATATAAAGGTGCTACATAAAATAGTTCACACAATTCAAAAACTTAAGTGTCTTCAGTAAACAAAATGGAGTTTCAAGGCCATGTCATCTAATGCACCAAACTCATGTTTTAGTGTTGTTAGAGTGTGGGTTTGGATCGTGGTACTTGTGTTCTTAAGCAAGACAAACAACCATTATAGCTTCATCCTTCAGATGAGATACAAAGCTGTATGTCTCATGTGTTGTATAAAACAGCTAAAAAGAACACAGTACACTTATCTTTAAAAGAAGAGGTTTGCCCTGGTGTTTCTGGGATGGTTTGCTGCAGAATGCACCACATCACCTTGTAAACCCTTACAAGGTGTGGTTTAATTGGGTCTCACGATTCATTACTATGCTTACCTGTCATTAAAATAACAATTCCTAGATAAGGCACTTTGTACATGAGTAGTAATCATTGTAATATTATTAGACTTGTTCTTTGATGACTGCAACTCAATCAAAGTTAAAATCAGAACAAGCTGCCAATGGCCACAATCATCATGCAAGCAGAATTCTTATTGCATAAAGCAATCTTATGGATATTATTTATTCCCAATATTTAACTGTTATGTTTGTTTTTTTCATTTCAGATAATATTTTAGATATGATCGACGGGCGTCCATTCTCAACATATGACAAACCCAATACTGATTGCCCTACTCTGAGTGTTGAAGGAGGTTGGTGGTTTAATGGTTGCAGTACTGCTGTATACAATAACCTTAATGGTGAATATATCCAGCCTAGGAATAATTCTGGTCACAACAAACCTGTCATTAGAGGTAGTGCTTGGAATGGTACAGGAATTGTAAAAAGTGAAATCAAAATCCGCAAATCTCCTTGACATGGCTAAAATAATACTAACAAAATAAAAAATCAACATAACTCATATCAAAACAAAATTAACTCTGTGTTGAAAATAAAAATGAGCACCAGATAATCCATGCATTGCAGTTTAAAGACAGTGAGTAATCTTTATAAGTAGTTTATGTTGGTTGAGGTTGATTCATGGAATTACATCATATCAGTAGTTCCATTAAGAATAGTCATGATATTATGTCCTACATGTAACAAAGACTACAGCCACTGGTGAATCAAAAAGCAGGCTGCAGTGAACCTTGACTTCTACTACAATTGCTGAATGTTTGAGTTAAGGTTTTTGAAATTTATTTTGTAACATGAACAAATAAAATTCTGAAAAGAAAAAAAATGTGACCTAAAACAGCTGTTGGTTTGGATGGAGCCTGGTGGACCTATCACTCACTATCAAACCCACTGTAGACAAATTGATACCTTAGTTTCTAACTCAACCTCTTTCTTAAAACCAAAAAGTTATGCAAAGTAAAACAGTATTTTGTTTTGCCTCCAACTTTTCTAAATGTAGATTATTGGAAAAGTTAATATTGTATAAACATACTTATGGTTAAATGTTTTAACAATTTGTTAGATTCCGAGGAACACTTGGTTCAGAATTGAACCTACTGGACTTAACCACAAGACAAAAAATTTATAGTCATTTACCCAAATAGTGATGAACTCAAACAATCCTGAGGGAAGATACAAATGAAGACATGGTTTGGAATTGAACCTACTGGACTTAACCACGAGACAAAACAATTATAGTCATTTACCAAAATAGCGATGTACTCAAACAATCCTGAGGGAAGATTCCAATGAAGACTGCATTTGGAATTGAACCTACTGGACTTAACCACTAGACACAAAATTTATACTGTTTGTGTTTTTACCCACACAACGATGTGTGTTAAGCACTGCAAACTAAGTACTTTCCCCACGTCCTGTGAAAACAAATCCAAAGGCATAATCCTCTGGTGGGATTCGAACCCACCACCCTGACATTCTAGAGCAGATGTCTTACCAACTAGAGTACCGAGATTGCCCGGCAGCTAAAGGCAGTTCAAATCCTAATAGCAACGGGTACTGCAACAATTATAACAGATGTTAATTTTGCATCGGGGAAAAAGAGTATTATTTGTGTTTTTACTTATAAACCGATGTGTGTTAAGCACTGTATACCTGTATACTCAGTACTTTCTCAGAGTCGTGGGTTTGAATCCAAAATATTCACCTTGAAAATGTTTGTAAACACCGACTGTTAAAAAGGGTCAACAAATAAAGAAATTGAGTAATAACTGATACTTGTATATGCTATACAAGAGAATACAATCACTGTTGGGTCTGATTCCTATCACAGGCAGTATGATCAAATTTCAAATTCATATGAAATATTACATTCAAATCCAATCGAGAATCAATAATCTTTCTGAAATTTTTATTCCACCTAATGTGCCTCATCTATAACATATTTAATGAGTATTTTATACCAGTCAATATCTGTGTAACTAATGTACATGTATACTATAATATTGGTGTATTGTCTTTTTTTGTCATTGGTAAATGCTGTCAAAGCTTAAATCATTTTTAAAATTAAGAAACAAATTGCATTTAAATTAAATTAAATGTAAACTGCAAACAATCAAGGGAAACTGACTTGGTAATTGTAAAGTAATTTTTTGGGAGAACAAAGAAAAATTGACTGGAGCGGGATTTGAACCTGCGACCATTGCCTATACGTACCGACACTTTACCAACTGAGCTATCCAGCCATAGATTTTCATAAAAAATGTATGGTTGAGAAATTATGTTTTAAGAATGGCTTTTGATTTAAGAATCTGTAGTTTAAGTTTAACTGATTTGTAAAGCTCTTAAATCTAGAATTTTGTTTTTACTTTAATGGTGTATTATGGACAAGTGTTAACATTTAAGTGGATAAGGCAGCAAAGCAATAGGTTCATATCCAGCTTGCTGGAACAAAGTAATATCTGGAAGGACCAAGATAATAATGGGCTTTCATCACTTCCATTCCTGGGTTGCAGTTGTACCTAACAAACAACATTTCCTTTTTTAACTTTTAGAGCTGATATTAATCCTTTCATTTAAAATTCAGAAACAAATTCTGTTTTATGTTTGACCTAGATACTAGTCAAGTAAAGTCATACATAGATTTGGTGATCTACATCACTGTTAAAAATCACAGCAAAATAATTGAATTGAGAGTGTCATGTTGTGTACTCTCCCTGGCCCCCAGCTTACTGGTTACAATGTCCTTTAGGTAGAATCCAATATAAACATTGGCATAGAAATGAACCAATGGCATTACAATGTAACAGACAGCCTAGCCTGGTCAAGGAATGGTCTAAAGCTAAACATGTTTGTAAACACCTACAGTTAAAAGTGATAGATATTTGTGTTACATTTTGCTACAGTTCAGAATACATTCACTGCTAGGTCGATTCCTCTCACCTTTCAATCTAGAGTCAATAATCTATCTCAAATTACAATTTTTACTTAACTCTTTGACTCCAGAATTTCTGCACGTGGATGAACAGAATTGTTTTTGTTTGTCATTTGATACTGTACAAAATCAAGGCCATAAATGGCTTTGCTGTCCATTGAGTTGTTCACATGCAGTTATAAATAGACTTAACGGAGTGAAAGAGTTCATGTGCCTCAATTGTAATATATTTAGTTAAGGGGACACACAGTTTTACCTATTACACTAAAAAGTGATATAGAAAGAAAGACAAGAAGTTTTAAGATGGTTGTTGTACAAAAAACATCAAAGTGGCCCATAATTCACAAAAAGTAGACACAAAAAACAAAAAAGGGAAAGGTCTGTGTATACGCTTTACCAGCCGTTTCGAGTGTGAAATTTTCGCTGCAATGTCACGCGATGTTGCAAGTAGACTGGTGCTTTTATTGTCAATAGTGTCACTATGTCAAGACTCCAGGATCCAGTCTGCTTATCTCCAGCACATGTGTGTAAACATAAACACGGTCACGGTTCCATCTTCACACACACAAAACTGTATTTCCTTCGAAGGGTCCGAAACCATGGAAAATGTTCCTTCGAGATCCCAAGATTGTCGTAAAAAAGATAAAGACAAACAATCCAAAGATTTTAAAACCACAAGGAAAAACTCTAAAAAACACGATACACCCGCTTGTAGCAAAAAAAAACCAAGAGCACCACACCACCAACAGACAACGTCACACCGTTGCGCAAACCACTAGTATTGACGATGGATTATTATGTTTATTGACTACCTCCATGATTCAAATAAACCTAGGCCTATCCAAAATTCTATGCCACAAACTTGTCCATCAAAATTCTGGCACAGAATGCATCATTGACGGTGTCATCACGATCACCGGTGAGTATATCCCTCATCGTCATTGTTGTCGAAAAGAAGTGGCCCTTCTTCTGGGTTAAGATTTTACGCACGATTTTTCATAATTATGTATAACTTGTATCCATAATATGAATATATGCTCTCTTTTGTCAAATACTCATGAATAATTATTTTAAAATCACAGTTGAATTTGATGCAGTAATTAACTTTTATACGACTAGAAGTAAAACTAACTCCAAAGATCACGTGATTTATCCGAACCAAGAAATCAGTTGGGAAAAACCATGTGACCGTACATTTTTGAAAAATGCTCGAAAACGGCCACAAGTGGTGGTTTCTTTTCAGGATATTTCATCTCTACTCCTCAAGACCATGTCAAGACCTTTATATTATAGTTTGTAGCCCAAAATAGCCCGGTGTGTCCCTTTAACATTTTACACCATTCAATACTTGTTGAGTTAAGCTATACTATATTATTGGTGTAACATCTTCACATTCATTGGTAGCCTAACTGTTGTCAAAGCTGAAATCGTTGTTAAAAATTAAAAATTTCTTGTTTATAAATTGAAATCCATGTAAACTGCAAACAATCAGTAACAAAAATTGACAACTTAGGATTTGAACATTTTCAGAAAGAGAAATTTGAAGACAAAAAATTGCAACGGCATAATTTTTCATTGAAAACTAAGTGCTATAATTGCGAAATCTTAAGAATGGTTTTAGATTGATCATTTTGTAATTTAATTGTAACTAATTTGTAAAGCTCTTAAATCTATAGAAATAGAATATTCTAATGTAATAGTAAATTGCATGCTATGGCTGAGTGGACAGTCTACTGGTGCTTTACTTTTGGAGATATGGCTGTCAAAACACAGAGAGTCAAGCTAATTAGTCAAAAGTTCATTAACCCATATCTCAGAAAATTATTGTCCGAATTACATAAAATTTGGGTTCTGGGGGTTTCTCAAGGCGTCCAACCAGCACACTAAATTTTATTTCAATCCGTGACTGTCAGGTCCAAAAGCAAGTTGAATTGACACAGAATGACCCACTGATGGATATCAGTACCATAAAACTGTCAATTACTTTGACTTTGGTGACATGTGCAAAATTATCAAAAACAAATATCATTGGCACTTTAAAAAAAAAAAAAATTATGTGCCTTGATTGTGATTTACAGAAATACTGAAACTTTTTGGCTGTTATTTATTGAAGTTTTGTGGTAATAATGTATGTTTATTAAAATTAAGTATGGTCTTCTTTGAATCAGACAAATATAGGGCTTTTATCATATTGATTGTCAGGGTTCCATCAATATATTATAATGATCCTGATATTCACCTTCAATTCACAAAAATAATGTCATTATTAAAATATTGTCTTGTAAAATCTTCATAGGGTACTCCTGTGTACATTGCAGAGGTATTCACATGGTTCTTTATAAACAACTCAGTTTGAAAAAAATACATACAGCGGATGACCAATGTGTCAGTTTAGGTATGTAAAAAAACAACAGTCATTTAAAAATAATCATTACTTTTAATGACAAGCTCAACCATTCATATGGACAAGAAAAGTTTACTTTAACTGATATTTCTTTCATTGATATTTCGTTCTGTTAAAATAATCAATTTTCAAGTTCACCTCAAAGTACCTATATGATTATTCCCAAAAAGGTTGTAACTGTAAACCAAAATAATCCATGAACCTATAATTATGGTTTGTTTACCACTCAAATCTCAATTACAAATCTCAACTTAAATAGATAAACCTACAGTTAGGTTTCACAGTTGTGGGAAAACTAAAGGTTTGTTGTAGATTAATGCAAGAAGGAAACAGACTTGATTCAAAAACTTCAAGTTCTGAAAAATGTACAATTTCATTGTACAAAAATATGAAATTCAATGGCTCAATCACTGCAAAATCAAAAGTTTTCAGTTAAACATTATTAACACAATGTCTTGACAGCTCTACATACTACTTGCAGGGGTGGATCCAGAGGGGGGCATGAGGGGCGCACGCCCCCCCCCCCCCACTACTTTTCCTTCCGAAAAAAAAATCACGATATCCTTCCGCCCACTTGCAATGAGAAATAAACTTTCGACATCATACTACAATGTTCCCTTTAATGTCAAACAAAAAGAGGTGGGTAAAAAACGCTGTTAGGGCTTCGCGCTACGCACTTGCAATTGCCACAACTTGCCTTCAATCATCATTTGCTGCTTGATCAGTAAATATCATGCCCCCCCACTTTGTTGGAAAATCCTGGATCCGCCCCTGACTTGTCACCATATTGATGAAATGCTATCAATTAGATAATAAATATTTGTTGTTATGTATTGTTGTAGAAAGAGGAAAGAAATAAAAGATGTTATAATTACTTGCAGGCTATGAGCAATACTTCATTCTTGACAAAAATGTTCCTGGTAATGTAAGATACTCAGCAGTAATCATTTGTATTAAACCTGATAGGTAAATTTTTGACAATATGCCCACTCTAATTCCCATGGGGCCAAACTGAATGGATTTCATTACACCAGAGATGCCAAACAATTCCGAAAAAGAGTAGCACCGCCGAGCCATTAATTGGTTGGGGGTAGCTTGTGTATCGGTAACTGTAAGGGCACAGGCTTCCTATGCCATTATTTCACTGTTACTTTCTGTGATGCTATTTTATTTAGCCCATTTTCAGGCACTGCTGTGATGAAAAAACTTACAAATTAATTGTGCATGATGCACAACAGTGCAACTAGACTCTTTTGAAAATTTTGTAGTTTGATGATTTAATGGATATGTTCACTTGGAGCCAGACAGCTGGGCAAAACAGCCAGGATTCAAATTTACACCGGACTGCATTAGTAAAAAAAAATTTACAACTTGACAAATCTGGTGATGTTTTTCAAATACCTAATTATATTTCTCCTTCTTCTCCTCGCCCACTGCCCCGCAAAGTGATGTAAATTTAAAATAAAAACTGTTAACTAGTGACTTAACCCTATCAGGACCGGGGGGGGGGGGGGGGCACAATGCACCACTTTTTTTCATGAAACTTTTTAACACTTAGACTGATCACCGCCAAATTTCTGACTTTTCCCAAAGTATATCTAGGATCATGTTGTCAAAAAATAATTGATACCGGGGGTTAGCTGTTGCCTCGGCCACTTTTTGAACATAATTTCCACTGATTTTTGGTTTCTTTGCCAGACAAGAGATAACTAGTAATGAGTCACGTGACAGTCTGTAATGGTTTTGGAAATTCAAAATGGCGGCCATTTTGGCTCCCATCTTGGACTTTGTGTTTTCAACATGTAACTAGGGGGTCAAATTATATAAAGTTTTTCAACAATAGGACATTTTTAACATGCTAATTTCTTCCTTTTCAGACCCCAAAAATATATAGATTTGTCAAACAAGCATTCTTTTTTTCCTGAGCCCTTGGCAGCATCCATTTTGATTTTTAAGTAAAAGTAAGCAAAAAAATGTTTTTTCCCCCCAACATGGGATAAATTAATGGATTATAATGCCCTAAAAGGTGACTACAGTAACTAATGTACGTTCGACTTATATTGATCTTGGTAAAATGTACAAGTTTGCCAAGTTTCAAAACATTCAGATCAAAAATACAGGAGTTATGAGGAAAACACAATTTTTGACAAAAAATGGGCAAAAAACAGTCGAAAACTACGATTCTGAGTCTGTACTGGTTCTATTGAGTATTAAACTATTTATGGCTGTGTGAAATTGTAAATTTGGGCCGATGGCACCCTCAATTTCATGGGCGCTACCTTCGGCCTGCTTTGAATAAAACAAAGAGTTTTTCACAACATTAGTCGCTAAAACTACACCATCAATTTTGCCATGCTTATCCCAAAACAACCTCTGTATGGACGTCGGGAAATTATACATTTTTAATAGAAATTTTATGCGAGGTCACCTTTCCATGTTTCAATCCAAGTACATAGACAGAGTGGGCAAACATGTGCAATTGTTTGTGTACATTGGGAGATACCACTTACACCACCCCTATCACTGACAGTCACATGGCCATCTTACATAGCATGTAATTAGTGGAGTTGGGAGATTCCATTATTGGCAGGTGAGACAAACACTAAAATGCAGTTGTGTGGCAACCTCGTCCCAACGAATACAAATCACTATTTCCAATGAATTATAAATGGAGATCAATGATAATGGGGAAAATGGGTAAGATCATGCAGCAGGATCTTCAGGCAGTTTAAAGTCCTGTGCGCAAAAATTTAATACGCTTGTACTTGTGGACTTGGCGCTCCTCTATCACTTTTGCTATATTTTACCACAGCGGCAGTCATCATTTAAAGGGTTTTGTGTTAATTTAGATTAAAATTTTCATAATTTTTATCACCAACTCATATTTAAACATTTTTTAATAAAATGTTTACTAAAGTTGTACTATTTTTACTAGGGCGGCTTGTAAACATAGTTTATGGAAGTATTATCGTAGAGTCGTATTCAAGGCTCAAAATCGCATCTCTGTTACACACTTTTTTTCCAAATATTTTGGTGGATAGAATAAAGGGTGTGAACATTGGGAAAAATTACAAAAAAAATTGCTAGAGATTTGCACAAAACTTACAATAAATATAAACGGTCATGGTGGGAAAAATCACTTGAATTTATTTTGCATGAAATGCTAGTTTTTTTTTTAAAAATTAAGAGTGAAACAATTAGTTTTGATCTCATGAGACCAAAACTTGATGTTCTCAAACATTGAAAACATTCAATATATTCTTGTGACTCCATGACTGATTGGGCTTAAATTACCACATGGTGTCATTTCTTGTATTCTGTGGGGTCACACAAAGGTGTATACTGATCTTACCAATATTGTACATGTGATTTAGTGGGATAAGAACTTAAGACAATTATATCCCTAGCCTTTTGACACTAAGAACATATCAAGAGCTCATGTGGTGTGTCTGCATTATTGCATAATAAATTAATTAAATCACCAGACAACTCAGTTACCTTTGCTTTCTACCTTACATGTCATTTCATGTTTATTGTAGATAATTTAATTTAGATTTGGCAATCAGCCTGTCTACATGGGTCCTATTGATGGTTAGGATTCTCCAATAAATGTACACCAATATTCCAATATTCAACTAACTGACTCACTCTGAGTCAGTTTGAGTTCTTTCTTGATGAAGGGGTCAATAAGTTAGTTTCTCAAAAATACCAGATTCACAAAATTTGATAAAATTTTAACTCTTTAGCAATTACGCACAATCAAACATATACTAATTCACTCCTTGAATGCGCCTAGGAAATTCAAAAGATTTTTAACTGTAACACAGAAAGCTTAGATAGCTTTCGTTGCTATAATTTTCATGTGTTGCACTTTTCTTATGTGTAGAGGTAATTACTTTTGAATGATTTGCAGTTGTTTTGTTTAGTTTCCAGAAGTGAAACTAAGAGGTTGGAAACATGACACAAAACAACTAAAATTAGTAAACATTGTTTATGTACAAAGGAAATGTTTGTGACATGGAAAGTTGTCCTCAGAGGTTTGGTCAACTATCTGTTATCTCAACAGAATTAAAATATATAAGAAATAATAATCAAAACATACCTTTGATATTATATACAGTAATGCCTCTATTGTTTACAGATATCTTCTTTACTTAAAATTGTCTATAAAATCCTTTTAAATCATGCTATCCCGTCAGTAAAAACACCTGTAAGTTTACCATGAAAACAAGCTTGGTCTTCATTACTGTATACATTGCACATGAAATACACTGTACCTAAAAAAACAACTAGACCTACTCATTTTAGGGTTTTGCATGCATTGATGTTAAAACTTCCGACCTTTGTAGTTTTCTAATTTTATTTCTAAACCATCTTAATTTTGGGATTGCATTCTATTTAAGGCTGTTTGGTGCACTTCAATCGCATTGGTAAAACTCCAGTTGCAACTTGTCAAACTTGGAGGGCAGTTTTGGGCAGAAAGAACACACAGGCCAATTTTGGGCAGTTTGAGAGCTAAAGGGTTAATGATTCAAGATACATGTACTTACATGTCTTGATCTTGTGATTGACTGACAAAGAGAGCCTGGAGGTAGACTGAGTTGAGATCAAAACCACACCCTCATTGGTTCCTAACAGATAAATGAAGTTTTCACTAGAAGACTGTGGATCAATGGATCCATCTGATGATCAAATCCCTCTAAGAGTTCATCCACATGAAAGTTCATTCAAGTTGTCTCTTGCTCATAACAAACTGTTGACCAACATCCTTCTGTACAAAAATGTAAACAGTTTGAGAACAAATGATTATTATTTGCATGTTTTAGTCAGAGTAAATCTTAGTATCATGAAGATTGTCCAGTTATAATCCTCTTCCTTACTGAGGATTTCTTCATTTAATAAGCTGTAATTCTGCTACATCTTTATCTAAACTCTTTAACTCCAGAATTTCTGCACGTACATGTATGGACAGAATTTTTTTTGTCATTTGATACTGTACAAAATCTATGCCATAAATGGCTTTGCCGACAATTTGAGTTGTGCACAAGTAGCCATAAATGGACTTAACGGAGTGAAAGAGTTAAGGGGGAAAACATTACATGCTGCACTGATTAATAATTAAAAATGCTTTTGGGACTAGCTTTGAGCTCAGTGTTTTGTGGCTTCAGGCTTCAATCTAAGTAATGAGGCAGGGAGGGGGCATTAGGGGTGAGCAGAGGGGATGTTCTAACCACTAGACCAACGAACATGCACAGCAACATCAGGCCACTATGAATCCTGTAATAGACTGATTGCATGACCCACGTCACATGACCTATTGTGGGTATTAAATGTAAAAAAACACGACGTCCTCCATAGGAAAGTGCAGTATGGTACATGATAATTGCTGCATATGTTTATTCGATTGAGGCTTTTTCTTTCTCAAAATCTGCAAAAAATATTCCAGGGTTTGTACTAGAGACCTTCAAGTGGTTGAATAAAGCCAGTAAGGACAATTCCAGCAAGTCTTGGAAATTGTGCAAGTAACAAATAAATGTGCATGATGTGTACTAGTGCACAATGGAACGTTTAGGCCAGACGACCGCGATCACACACTTTTCAACACAAGAATTTCAAAGTGATTCTTTTGCCTATTTGGAATTTCGCAAGGCCAGGTATAAATGCTCACTTTTCCTATGTTCTTTACCCTTTTTGGACAGTGATTTAGGCCTACATTACAAACAAAATAACAGGTGATGGCTACATACATGTAGTCATCCGATACTGGTAGTGCATAATAAACCTCTTTTGTAGTAGAATACACTGGTAGTTTATGAAACAGTAATCAGATTAATATCAATGTCACAACATACAACATGAATAAAATGGCTTAGTAATTGTGTTATTATTACCAAAAGCCAACTTTTGGTGTGACTCTGTCGGTCACAGCATGTATTTGTGCGTAGTTTGCCATCAGCCCAGATGACGTATTACCCACAATACGTCACGTCATGACATGTAAACATTGGTCGCGCAATCAGTCTATTAGCAGAATCAATCAATAATATAGGGGGACAAAATTGCACAGGGGACAAAAAAATTAATCTGTATTTTTACCCTACAACAATGTTAGATAAGCACTATGAACTCAGTGCTTTCCAGAGTTCTGCAGAAGGAAAAAAACTCAAGAGAAGCTGTCTCACAACAAGACTACTGAGCGTGCCCACTGAAAACATGCCAGTTAGAGGGTCAAAGAAAAAATTTAAATGACTGTTGAATGAACCCTCACCCCCACCTACTCAATGACCACTGAGCATGCCCAGTGACAACAACCCATTAGAGGGTACATAAACAATTGAATGAATGTTGGATGAACCCCCACCCCCACCCCCACTCAAGAGCAGATATCATTACTACTAGACCAAAAAGCATACGCAGTGAAAACAAGCCAGTTAGAATCCTTCATGTATAATTTATGGTCCATCAATATACCGATAAAACTCAAATACTTGATACTATTTTGATATCGATATCACTTGTGTAATTATATTGAAATATCGACCAGTTATTACAATTCATGTTATATTAATTTCAAAGACCAATTATTTTATGATTATGATGTACACAATGCACCCTAGCAAGCCAACACACACACAGTCCCATCTTTTTCAGTATATGGGCTGTTAGACTTTGTTATCTCACTACTTTCCACGCTACAAAACAGGCAAGAACCATCAAATTCTCGCAAGAGCTTTCACATCAACTCAATACAATGAGAGTATAGGCCCTCTGTTGGTGAAGCGGTAACATACAAAAATACCCGTAAAAGACTTGAAATACAAAAAGACCACTCATCTGCGCATGATTTATAAAATAGAAATTCCCCAAGTTTTTCTGAAACTTTGTCACTGGTGTGCGTGCTACAGCATTGGTCATTGCTGGTTTGTGCCTTCAACAACTGCATGGTCGATGCAGTTCATCATATACTTTGTCTTTAGCTTGCTACTAACAATTACACAAGTAGATTTTACTTTAGATTACCCTGGATGGATGATAGGATGATTGTACAGTATAAATGTAAAATTTGTTTTCTTTCTTGGTTCATTTTTGTGGAATGAATGCATTGATGAAGACGCAATGCTTTAAAGCAGCGGTCATGTAAATGACTTCTTTTTTTTCAATTCGTTATGCTGTTACGGATTTCAATGTATCCAGTATACTCGAGTTTCAGGTATTTAAATTGTTGAAGAAATCTGACATCAACAGATTTTGCCATAATTAGCAAAGGTTACATACACAATCAGATGTTGAATGAACCCCCATCCCACCCAAGACCAGTTGCCATTTCTACATGTACTACATGTAGACCACTGAGCATGCCCGATGTCAATAGGCCAGTTAGAATCCTACAATAGAGGGTACAGACACAATTTAATAGATGTTGAATGAACACCCCCTACTGCCACTCAAGAGCAGATGTCATTTCGGTTCTCACATACAGTCAGGCATGCAACTCACCAGCCAAAAGAAAGAGGAAAATTATGAAAACCTAATGTTTTCAGCAGGAACTGCTATCAAGCAAAGCCAATATGATGTTTAACCATGGTTTAATCGGCCTGCTTTAGAGGCCGAACAACTAGTATTTTTATTGAGATGCAATTGTTATTGTTTTTGTGCGAATCATTCTGAAATTTGCGTAAGCTTGCTGTGCAATGGGAAGAACTCTTCAATTCTTCCAACTAATTCTGACAACAATGATTTCACTTTCTGTTTCACTGTTTACAACCTACTGCAAAAGCCATGAGGGCATACAGTAAATTCTTAATTATTTGCTAAACACATTTTTTTTTACAGGATAGTGGAAGCCAATTTGTAAATCGTCACAATCATTGTTCTTGTGAAGTCCTTCCATTTTTTAAATTTTTAATAAGCAAGATCTCAACATTTCTGTACATAGCTCTTTATTTTAGTGTAATTTTATCATATTTAACACAATAGCAGCCATCTTGGATGTTGGCCCCATGTTGCACTTCTCCCTTGTGAATCAATATTTTTAGTAGAACACAATTTTTTCTTGAAGAGGTTGTCATTCCCTACATGTTGATATATAAATCCTCCCTTCACCTCCGAGGCTGCAGCATTCTCCTATTTCTACAAGACTTGTTGGCCTATGACCCATGGCTTACAATGTATTATGAGTGGATAAATCTAACAATTACGACTACACAATACAAAATGTATTCTGATAATTAAATAATGGTCCAGAGATCAATACATTCCAATTCACGATGTTCACAAAAAATAAGAGTGATAAGCAAAGCTTTTAATAGCCTTGATTAAGGCGTGCCAGCCAGACGGAACCGTTTTGTTGCATTTGCCATATTTTATTTTTTCATTGCCATTTATGCCCATGTCCAATAGAGTATGCTGTGCCCAAGACTGCAGCACATGATTTTCAGCTCTTATGTACAACTGTACAGTATCCTACACGGTGTGTGTAAGACTATTCGTTGTTGCACCTTGATGGTTCTGTAAAACTATAAAGTGGAGCTCATTATGCTAATGTCACTAAAAAAAGTATTTTCATTGGTTCTTGTTTGAACTAACGACTCCTCGTTATGACGTCAATCACAGCCTGTTGCTTACAATGTGTGCACCTGTCCAGAAAGATACAACTGTAACGACAGGGCTGCCTGAAAAATATCAGATATACTGTATCCAGTAGGCAAAATTGTCATGCCATTCAATGATTCCCTTCTTCCAATTTGAAAATGTAGGCCTACTTGGATTGAAATGTTGAAGGACTGTCTCTGCTCTGAACGATCATTGATTTGTAGTTTGTCAGCAGCCGAGATTTGACGACCATTACTTATTTCTTAATCCAACCGTGATCCAACCATAGTGCAATTAGAAACACTCTGTTCCCTGCTCTATGATCCAACATTTCCCTTGAAAACGCCATTTTGTCCAAAACAACCAGCCTATTGAGTGCATAGTGTGTTCATGCTCTATGGTGTGTTGCATCACCACATGTGTACATAGTGTAGACAAGGCCAATTGCTATCAATTGCCGAAATGGCGCCCATGCGTATTTCACTTTGCAACAGTAGATAAAGGCCCAGTTCCCCATCTCTATAATCTTTGGTACAGAGTGAAGTGCATGCGTTAGCAATAAACCTTTTTGACGTTCGCAAAGCATCAAGGGTATGGATGACAAACATTGACCTTGTTATCGCATGACTCTATGGCGCAGAGGTAAGTTCATGATTTGTTTCGTCCTTTTCTCAAAAACCTGATGGAGTTCAGCAATGAAACTTACATAGAATTTTCGTCTGGTCTCAAACTCACTAGAGAGTGAGTATGAGAACAAACTTACTCCGCGATAGTGAAGTTATCTGAGAAGTCCCCCCAATCCACTAAGCAAAAAAAGTAGTAGTAGTCCCTGCCGATTTCCTACCCCCCAGGTAGTACTTAAAAAGCAGGACAGTTCTCTTCAGAACTACGTTGCTTCCCGAATTCCGAAAATCTACTCCGCGGTAGTAGAATAATAGCAAGACAAGTTCTTACAGAACAATCTACTGTATATAGCAAAGTAGATATAATCACATGGTGTTATTGCAAACCAATTATACATTGATACCTCACCATGCAATGCCTCAAATCCTATAACATACAATTACAATGAGGAACGCCTACATACTTGTTGCACCAAGACCTGCCGATACCTTACTACATGTGTTTTGATTTTTATTCGCAGATCCATTACAGACATGCCATACCGATTTTGTGTTGGGGGCTGTGACAATGACTCTAGGTATCTAGAGAGGATAATAAAGCGCGGTCATGTGGAGACTCTAAAATTTCACCATTCCCACAAGGAGAAACAGAGAGAGAAATTTGGCAGCAGAACATCAGCAAAGGGAGAAAATTCTTCAAACCAACAAACTTCATGAGAGTGTGTTCAAATCACTTTAAAGGTGCACACCGGCTTCGTTGGGCTATTTGGGCTACAAAATAGGCTAACATATGAGTTCAAAGGTCTTTCAGGAGTGGAAAAGAACGGTTCCTAAAAGAAATCATCAAAATTTGCCTTTTTCAAGCATTTTTCAAAAAACAATTTATCCCAACCAAAAAAGTGGTTCGGATAAGGGAAGCCGTCTTTAACTAACCCCAAATATTCGCCGAAACCCGCCGGATCCCAGCGGGTAGTCTCCTGTTTTTTAATGAGCTCATTATCTTCGGGTCAATGCACATTGCTGCAATTCGTCACACGAATATGCATGAGTTCTACTCTGGAAGGCTTGTCCAGTGCCACCACAAAGGAACCAATTATCAACTGGGTAATCCGGGAAACTTCCCTCTTGTGGCTTGCAACAAGTGTTGTAATCTTCTTCACTGGCATGTCCCTGGTGGTGTACATCGTACGGGTGACTGAATCTCAAAGAAATCTCACTACACGTGCTGCCGTGAATTGTCGCATTGCGCACCACTTACGTGGACAATAGACCAGTCATAGCGATTTACGTGGAGTGTCAGTTTTATAGATTTACACCTTTAGGAGCCCCCTCCGGACATTATATTTGAAGAATGACCGAATAATTTTATGTAATCTTCCGTATATATTAAAGACATAGTTTTGTCCACAAGTCACACACACACGCACACAATCACAAACTAATAAATAGAGATTTGTATTGCGCAATTTTCATAGAAAAATCCACCGCACCTTCAAAATAACAAACACCAAACCATTTTTAATAAACACCTAAACCATTTTTTGTTCCGGCCCCACCTCGCTCACTTTCATTGTCGTTAGACATTAAGGCCCAATGGAGAAAGCAGAAACCGAAGTCTCTTTTATTGTGCTCTCTTTCATCCCTACACCTTTCAGAACGTTTATAGTTCAAAATATATTTTAGACATGATTCAAATGTATGGTCTGATATCATGCCCAATTTTTTGTGACGTTTGGAGTAAGCAGTTTATTCTATTACTTTTGTATCGTTGTATTGCTTTGAATTTTAAAAAATCATATCAAACCACTCTACCACGAGTGCGGGAAAATAGCGTGGTACACCCATGAACACTGACGGCACCCGGGATTTACGTACCGCCGACACTACCCAAACACATGTGCACTGACCTATGAACCTCGGAGTTGTGCGGAGGGAAAAAAGATGGAAAATTCGTTTTCAATTTTGCTTGTCATTTTTCTTTGGTTGACCCTATGGTATTGAAATTTTCAGACATGATTCAAATGTATGGTGTGATATCATGCCCAAATTTTTGTGACGTTTGAAGTAAGCAATCAGATTTTTATTTTTTTATGTATTCCTTTTTTTATTACCAACAATTAGTTGCAAATCATCATAGTAATTGTAGACTTGTTTCCACAAAACAGTATTCTAACTGTGGCTCAAAATTAAATAAAACAATTATTCTTCAGAATAACTGTATCAGCCAATATTAATTATTAATACCAAAATGTTGTCATTAAATCTCAAAATTGTGTTTGGAAGGAAAAAAAGTCATGTCAAACCACTCCACCACGAGTGCGGGAAAATAGCGTGGTACAATAATTAATAATTTTCCATTTATATTGCGCAAATTCCATATTAATATGATCAAATGCGCATTACAATGTGTATAATCTATGCTCCAAACATGCTCAGAGGTGGCGCATTAAGCAGCCAAACCAGAAACACCGGGGCAAGCCCCTTCTCTTTTACGATAAGTGTTCTGGGCGTTTTATGTGCATTACACAACGCACAGGACCTACAGTTTTACGTCCTATCCGAAAGACGTGAGCTCGATGTTACACAGCCCTATCATGTCCCAGACAAGCCACCAACCATGACAGTACATGGAGTGGTCTCCCATCCATTTACTAACCACAGTCAATGGTGCTTAACTTGGCAATACTACCAGTGGCTCTCCCGTTGAGCTAACTGTCTGGGACATGAACACTGCCGACGCCCGGGATTTATGTACCGCCGACACTACCCCAACACATGTGCACTGACCTATGAACCTCGGAGTTGTGCAGAGGGAAACAAGATGGAAAACTTTTCTTTGGTTGATCGTATGGTATTGAAATTTTCAGACATGATTCAAATGTATGGTCTGATATCATGTCAAATTTTTGTGACGTTTGAAGTAAGCAATCAGAGTTTTAATTTTTTATAGAGTTGATAGAGGGTCTGTGCTGAGAGGTTTGGGAACAGGAGTGAGACGGGAACATAAAATGGGACATTAGGAGACTAAAATAATGGGACTGATAAATAAACAGGGCGGGCAAATAACACGGGACAGGAAATAAACTGGGAGGTTAAAGATTACGGGAAAGAAAATTATACAGGACTGAGAAATAACCCGGAGCAGGGAATAATATGGAACATGAAAAATTGGGACTGAAAAATAACACAGGGCGGGAAAAAAATACGGAACAGGGAAATATGACTTTGAAATAACCCGGGTCATGGAAAAAAACAGGACATGAAAATGTTGGAAACAACCAGAGACGGAAAGTAATTACAGGACAGGAAATAAAGGGGACTGGGAAATAACTCGGGGCGGGGATCAATAACACTTTAACCCCAAATATTTTATTTCCATCAAAAAGCGAAGCAAAAACAGGAAAGTCCTGTGCTGAATTGACACACAGTTTGAGAATCAAAACCTGGGGAGTATAAAAAGAAATACATGTAGAACAGGATTAATAAAAAAGATTTACATTGGTAAATATCCCCGATCAAGTACACGTACATGACAGCAAGTGAGTCACAAAAAAGCTGGTGTAATGCCTTAACAATAGACGGACCAAACTGGCCTGCCAGCCTTCTATTGTTTGGCGTGTTGGCTATTCAAACGTTAATCCCTCCGTCAAGCTCCAGGATTTAATGAGCCCTCGGCCAGTGCATGACCTCTTGCGTGCTGGCACATTCATGGTTTATGCAAAGCTATTGAAAATATTCACAGAGCGGAAACCTGCCGGGATCCGGCGGATTTCGGGGGATATTTGGGGTTAGTTAAATACGGCTTCCCTAAATCATGTGATCTTTGGAGTTAGTTTTACTTCCACCCGTATAAAAGTAAATTACTGAACCAAATTTAAATCTTTTCTTTTTACAATTATTCATGACTATTTGACAAAAAAAGACTTATGTAAGTATTCAGATTATTGATACAATTTGTAAATAATGAATAAAAAGCGAACGGAATATTCGCATTCAGAGAGTCCGTGCAACCGAAGTGTGTCTTACGGCGCACCAGCATGGGAGCTAGTGGAACGTAAACCTTGGGGCATATCCCGTACAGCCGGTGCCGCGACTCGTGGGGCCAGAGAGACAAACCCCGGGGCATGAACTCCCCAGCTTGCCGGTCGGTCTAGCCTTAAGCATGGGAGCTTGTCGGAGGGGTAGGGAGCCAGACTAACAATTACCTTTCTTTTACAAGGGTTTTAGTCTGTACCCCTCGCTATTATCCCCTAACTACATGAACTATTGTAACGTGTTGCCTGCGCTATGCACACGAGCGACGACGATGGGGAATGTTTATCCCATACAGCTGATCTATCTACTTCTATGATAGCTGCATAATGTCCACTCCCCCCAATCGCCACAACAAAAAAATGGTGGCGGTGGCCGTGGCCGGCCAGTGAAGTCATTGCCCGAAAAACGGGAGAATGCCTTCCCTAAAGCTGCCAGGATTGGCAATCCGTTTGCAGCGAAAGCGGGAGGCTCGCTTAGCACATGACTGTTATTGGCCAAGCCAATTTGAAAAGATGGTCCAAGATTAGGGACACTACCATTAGTTTTTAGCCTGCAGCAGACTGGTCACGATGAGAACATGAAGGATGTGGTCTTTGCCATAATTTTGATGGACAGGTTTGTGTCATAGAACTGTCTTGTGAATATGTGTGCGTATATTTTAATTCATGAAGACTCACATTTTGACAATATTTATGGTCCATCATGACTGTGATGTCCACATTATGCCAAGCTTATTCTATCCATTTCTACATTTGAACATGACCCGACCACACAAATCAGTCCTGGACCCAACTGGCATTCATCCAAGTAATTTTTTACAACATAGGGCCTACTTGCGATATAATGAAGAAACGTTCTCCATTGCAAGTAAATTCTTCCAGTTCGTCGTACACAGAATACATTTCTTTTTATGTCTGTTTTTTATTAACACGTGAATTTGTGCTGGATGGATATGAAGTCTGGATCCTCATGCCTCATCATTGTAATAATTCATACATAAACAGAGCTTCAGTCTACTTACAACATTGCGCAACATCATCACGTAAACTTGACAGTTGCAACGGCTGGAAAAGCGTATAAGCTGACCTTTGACCGTGTTTTGTTTTTTTAACATTTTTTGTTAATTACGTGATATTTTGATGATTTTTTTTAAGAACAACCATTTAAAAATTATTCTCTTTCATTCCACATCGCTAAATTAGGTAAACAGTAAGCCGGTGTGTCCCTTTAAGTATGGAAGACCAACAAATGCAGAACCTCATCCAACATTATATTTGGTACCAAGTGACAAGAAAGGGAAAAGTCCACGTAAATGTAAACATAGGAGACGCCAGAGTCAACCACCCCAGCAAAAGGAAGAGGAGCCCCAACAGTTGACACAAGTGCCCAATGCACCTGAACCTCCACGTGCCCAACATAAGACTTCTATTAAGTGCAGCCTTCGAAAAAAAGATACAAGACAGTAATGTCAGGTTGTTTACAGGGCTAGCCTAAGAAGTTCAAGTGTTTTTGAGGTGCCCGGAGAGAGCGAGCCACAGAGCCAATATATATAGCTCTATGGAGCAAACACAAACGGCCGCACTTCTTTAAGTTTTTTTATTGATTTTGTATCTGTATAAAGTAATTTGTGTGTAATAAAACACTTTATTTTTTTATTTTCTGTGAAATTAAAGGCATGTTGTTTTCTTCTCCTTTGTTCCTGGTATTTTATCAAAGTATATTTATTGTAAGGTAATACTTGATTGAAGGTAACTTGTTTTTATTTTTATTTCATTTATTTTTAAATCCTTAGTCTATAATTTATATGCTGGCGGCATATGACTTTGGCGGCGTCGGCGTAACCTTTGTGTCATTAAATGGCATCAATATCCCATTCATCACCATAGTGTAACTTTCCATTCATTTCATTCCAAAGGTACGAAGTGTCCATTGTGCCCAGGGTACGAAGTGAGTTTGGACACTTTGTAACTTGTGAAAGGTACAAAGTGTCCAAGGTACGAAGTGACCCGAAACCGGTAACATGCACTGAATGCATACACCATGCATGTACACCGCTAACTGCGCGCACGCCGAGTCTGCCATCTAGTCAGCAAAGGAATCCCCACTGATTTCACCAAAACTACCCACTCAATTTGACGACCAAAAGTGTATTTTGTTGCCTGCTTCCAGACGAAAATTTTGTGTAAGTTTCATTGCTGAACTCCATTAGGTTTTCGAGAAAAGGACAAACAAATCAAGAACTTACCGCTGCGCCATAGATTCATGCGATAACACAGTCAGTGTTTGACATCCATACCCATGATGCTTTGCGAACGTCGAAAAGGTTTATTGTATTCACAAACCCTTTTCTGTCCTCCAAATAGATAATTTTTTTTGCCAACTAACAATGCAGTCGTTACGATCTGCGTTTCACTACTAGGTGGCATCAAGTACTGTTTCCTAAAAAGGATCGCGTGTTGACTGATGCCCTGACTTGCATCACAGTTAGGTGCAACTGTGGAGTGCATGCCGTAGTGATATTGGTGAACTGCAAAAACATTACGTGTTTCAGTACTCGGTGTTTATGCTATCTTTAGCTCCCCTCCGGACCGAGCAACCACTCTACGATTCCTCCTCCGTCAGCCCAGCACACATGAGTTACTGCTTAGTTACTATAACAAAATTAAAAGAATATTTACCAATTTTCCTTGTGCTTAATAATAAGTAACTTCAACTGCAACCTTGGCCGCAATCCGGACACTTGTAAAACTGGAGTAAGGTGGCTAGAGCGCCCTCTGTGGTGGGAATTGGGACAGCCTTAATCTTCTCAGAGAAGTTAAAGCCTCTGGTCAAATTTGGTAAAGGGGAAAAACATAAATATTCGAAGATTTACATGACCCTTACATGGTATAAAGATACTGATGGTAGAAATTTTTCCTTGAAATAGTTCTTCATAAAGTTTCATCATTTTTAATTACTAAATGAAATAAGTTCCAATATTGAGACGAAAATCTGCCAATAGGAATGTGTACAAAAGTGCTGAATGCATTTTTACAATAATATTCTCGCAAATGAAACAATGAAATGAGCTGACAAATTCACAGGTTGGTTTTATTTTAATCAAATTAAAAAAACAAATCATTCGTATAGGTGCCGAGATTGAACTAAATTAACTTTGAGGGGATTATACCAGTTAAGCATAAGTTCGCAATATCTGTTGTTCAAGAACTTCATACATAATAATCATCAATTAATGCTTATACAAAAGGTACCTCTTTAATGGACAACTGCACAGTTTGTGTTAAAGACGACCAAGCCATCAATCTCAATTTCCACAGAATTTCCACAGGATGATACTGATTTTCCCCCCTATAATTGCCCTATAAGGGCTACTGGCTACGTCATTTTTACCTCAACATTATCAGTATTTCCCCCAAAAAAGCTCAGATCCTAGGTCAAACCCCTGTTGGTAACGACCCTACTGTAAACTACAACACGAGTACGTAATTTATTTAAAAAATTGCTTCACTCATAAACGCTCAAAAAAACTTTGTGATTCCAACTTCATTCTACTGTGACGAGTGCGATGCGTACCCTGCTTTATTTTTGTTTAAGTTACGTAATCATCTGTTTATTATTTAAATCGCATGGCTAGCGCCCTCTGGCAGCTTCCCTTCTTGTCTTATTAAGTTCTGGGTTGAAGACCCTCATGACGTGTCACTATTTGCTGTCTTCACCCAACAGGTAAAGATATACTTTGTTTATTTAATAATGCTTAATATTTCATAGTTATTTCTTAGATCAATTAGTCTTTAGTAAAGGCAATAATATCCTTAAGTTGCATTTGGTCTAGATTATGGTCTACTAGCTTTGATGGATATTTTGGTAAGACGATACAGCGTTAGTAATCCACTGACTAGCGACATTTATATTTTAGATATTTTCCTTGTAATCGTTACCTTTAAGTAATGATTGTGCCAGTGAGGAAATTGTTAGTTTGTTTAATCACTGCTTTTCAGATTGGAAATGACTTATGTTTGTTAGATTTCATCATTCGTTTCCCTAAAATCAAGATGTCTGCCGCGTCTTGAGTTTTGGCGCCAACCGCAGCTATTGTTCATTACATTATTTTAGTGTTAACTATTTTTAATACATTAGTTGCTATTTTGTAAGATTATTTTGATCTGGGTTGAAGACCCTCATGACGTGTCACTGTTTGCTGTCTCCACCCAACAGATACAATAAACCAGCTAAAGAAACAGAGAAAATTATCAGCATTTCCCCCAAAAATGCTCATATCCTGGGTTAAACCCCTGTTGGTAACTACCCTACTGTAAACTACCACACGATTACGTAATTTTTTTTTTTAAATTACTTCACTCATATACGCTCAAAAAAATTGTGATTTCCAACTTCATTCTACTGTGACGAGTGCGATGCGTACCCACCTTATTTTTGTATAAGTTACGTAATCATCTGTTTATTATATAAATCGCATGGCTAACGCCCTCTGGCAGCTTCCCTTCTTGTCTTATTCTGTTCTAGGTTGAAGACCCTCATGACGTGTCACTGTTTGCTGTCTTCACCCAACAGGTAAAAATATACTTTGTTTATTTATTAATGCTTAATATTTCATAGTTATTTCTTAGATCAATTAGTATTTAGTAAAGGCAATAATATCCTTAAGTTGCATTTGGTCTAGATTATGGTCTACTAGCTTTGATGGATATTTTGTTAAGACGATACAGCGTTAGTAATCCACTGACTAGCGACATTTATATTTTAGATATTTTCCTTGTAATCGTTACCTTTAAGTAATGATTGTGCCAGTGAGGAAATTGTTAGTTTGTTTAATCACTACTTTTAAGATTGGAAATGACTTATGTTTGTAAGATTTCATCATTCGTTTTCCTAAAATCAAGATGTCTGCCGCGTCTTGAGTTTTGGCGCCAACCGCGGCTATTGTTCATTACATTATTCTGGTGTTAACTATTTTTAATATATTAGTTGTTATTTTGTAAGATTATTCTGTTCTAGGTTGAAGACCCTCATGACGTGTCACTGTTTGCTGTCTTCACCCAACAGATTTAATAAACCAGCTAAAGAAACAGAGAACTTGCCATTTAGCCCGTATTCTTTCTAATGGTCACACTACCAAGAAACAACGTACCAAAGTTGAATGGCCAGTGTTGTGTGGTTGGCCAGCTGTTGAGCGGCTCCTATTACTTGTGAAAAGACATATTCTTAGTGGCAGAGGAATGGTGATTTTCTGCATACTCTGACCGCAAAACCCAGCAATAAAAAGGCCCTGATGGAGCCTCAGAGTACAACTAGTTTTTTTAATTTACCAGTGATTGAAACATATAGAATAAATAAATGGGAAACCAAGTGCTTGTGAATCTAATAATATTGTCTCCCTAAAATCAAAGGTATATATGATCTATTAAATAAAGTCGACAGCTACAAAAACAATATTTCAGCTGGATCATTTTGGCCTTCCAGATGAACCCAAGTTAGAAAAAGAAAATGCTAATGAAAAGGGGTATTTTAGATATTTTCCTTGTAATTGTTACCTTTAAGTAATGATTGTGCCAGTGAGGAAATTGTTAGTTTGTTTAATCACTACTTTTAAGATTTGAAATGACTTATGTTTGTAAGATTTCATCATTTGTTTTCCTAAAATTAAGATGTCTGCCGCGTCTTGAGTTTTGGCGCCAACCGCGGCTATTGTTCATTACATTATTCTGGTGTTTACTATTTTTAATATATTAGTTGTTATTTTGTAAGATTATTCTGTTCTAGGTTGAGGACCCTCATGACGTGTCACTGTTTGCTGTCTTCACCCAACAGATTCAATAAACCAGCTAAAGAAACAGAGAACTTGCCATTTAGCCCGTATATATGATCTATTAAATAAAGTCGACAGCTACAAAAACAATATTTCAGCTGGATCATTTTGGCCTTCCAGATGAACCCAAGTTAGAAAAAGAAAATGCTAATGAAAAGGGGTGTAGTGCCGATAAACAGATTTGGTAATGAAAACGTATAAACTATCAATCCGAGAAAGCTCCAAAAGCAACCCAAAATTGTTACTGTGAAGAAACAGGTCATTTGCTTGTCTCGAGGGTGATTTCTATGAATGAGAATGGCATAATCTTGTTTTTTTTGTGTGTGAAACAGATCAATAAACAATTATGGTCTTTTGTGTTTTATTTCCTGCCTCAGAGTACAACTAGTTTATTATATTTACCATTGATTATAACATATAGAATAAATAAATGGGAAACCAAGTTTTGTGAATGTAACTGTATGTTGCGCTCAAAGGTAACCATGATAAACTTGCATAATACATGACATGAATTTGGCTAATGGATTGGGGGAGGGCAAGCCCATCAAAAGGGGCGCCGCACAGTAGCATTCATATTGAAATATAGTCAACAGAGGGGGATGTTGTATACAAATGGCAATGTATCTGGACTGTGTTGACAGCAACTTTTCGGGGGGGGGGGGTTAAATCGTGAACTTGGTGAATAACTCAACAGTCGTGGGGAGCCCTCTATTGGCAGAAATTCACAAATTATGGGCGTACTATCCTGGGCCCAACAACTTGGGAAAATATTGATCTAGCGCCCTCTGTTCGCAACTTGCCCTAAGTAACTGACGATAAATTTTGACGTCTTTTCTAGTTTGGAATGTACAGAGGGCGCTACAACCGAGTTAATGATAGTCTTGTTTCCAGACGTTTAGTTTGTAACATGAGATCAGTATATAGAGGGCGGCATAACCAGGAGTTAATATTGCTGAATAACTCGACAGTCGTGGGGAGCCCTCTGTAGGCAGAAATGCACAGAAACTATGGGCGCACTACTAGCCTGGGCGCAACTTGTGACTTATTGATCTAGCGCCCTCTGTTGGCAACTTGTCCTAAGTAACCAATGATAAGCAGTGCCCTCTATTGGCCTCATTGACAATTTTTTTAAGGAAATGCACTTCTTGAAACAAGACTAATATTAACTCCTGGTTATGCCGCCCTCTATATACTGAACTCCTAATGTTACAAACTAAACGTCTGGAAACAAGACTATCATTAACGCGGTTGTAGCGCCCGTAGCGCGTCGGTTACTTAGGGCAAGTTGCCAACAGAGGGCGCTAGATCAATATTTTCCCAAGTTGTTAGGCCCAGGATAGTGCGCCCATAATTTGTGCATTTCCGCCAACAGAGGGCTCCCCATGACTGTTGTTATTCACCAAGTTCACGATTTAACCCCCCCCCCCGAAAAGTTGCTGTCAACACAGTCCAGATACATTGCAATTTGTATACAACACCCCCCTCTGTTGACTATATTATTTCAATATGAATGCTACTGAGTGGCGCCCCTTTTGATGGGCTTGCCCTCCCCCCAATCCATTAGCCAAATTCATGTCATGTATTATGCAAGTTTATCATGATTACCTTTGAGCGCAACATACAGTTACATTCACAAGCACTTGGTTTCCCATTTATTTATTCTATATGTTTCAATCAATGATAAATATAATAAACTAGATGTACTCTGAGGCAGGAAATAAAACACATGAGACCATAATTGTTTATTGAGCTGTTTCACACACAAAAAACAAGATTATGCCATTCTCATTCATAGAAATCACCCTCGAGACAAGCAAATGACCTGTTTCTTCACAGTAACATGTATTTGGGGTTGCTTTTGGAGGTTTCACGGATTGATAGTTTATACATTTTCATTATCAAATCTGTTTATCGGCACTACACCCTTTTTTCATTAGCATTTTCCTTTTCTAACTTGGGTTCATCTGGAAGGCCAAAATGATCCAGCTGAAATATTGTTTTTGTAGCTGTTGACTTTTTTTAATAGATCAAATATACCTTCGCATTTTAGGGAGACAATAATTATAAGAACAAAGCAACACAAAAGTTTGTAGATGCCCCTCGTTTATGTACAAACGGGTCATTTTGAAATGAGTATAGCATAATCTTAAAAATTAAAAATACCTCATACTGAGTATTCAGGCATGCAAAGCAGTTTGTCAAAATAAAAGGATAAGGTTCGAGGTACAGCAAGACTTTGTGCTGTGTTTTAGTTTTCAGTGACATTAGGGCCTACAGCTGAGAATCCCCCCCCCCAAAAAAAAAGTCAGCTCATGACCAGAAAATTTGCATGCCTGTATATTAAAATTATTACACTATTTGAAATTATTGCCTATTGAGGCATGCATACAGCAACCGCATTTTTCAAAAAAGAACTTGCCAGGCCACAGCAAGACTGGTATTGTTTTTTGTTTTTTTTCAGTGGCAGTATAGCCAGAGATGGGAAACCAAAAATGGGCAAGTTAGCTGGTAACCCTCAAAACTTGTATGCCTGTATATTATTTATGCATAGTTACAAACTATTGTTCATGGGTCATTCCACCAAGTTGGGACACAGTTTGTGACATTTGTATGACGTCTGCATGATTTTAGTCCTGCCCCATTTCTGCTTTATTTAATCACTGACTATCACTACAAACGTTTAGTCTGGTACATTTTGTACCTCGTAGTTAGTGCATACAGTGAATTTGCACAATTATGTATTTGAGTGTTGAAAAATTTGAAAAATAAAATTCTGGACGTAACACGGACACAGTGTCCATGTTACATCCAAATGACACATTTTTCATAATAATTTCCATTAAAATAATTTTATACTTCAACAAACATTTTCACATACAAAGGAGAATGTTACATGAAATAAGTGAGTCAAATAAATGATTTCTTTCCCTAATATGGACAAATGTTGCACAAAAATCACACTGTGTCCCAACTTAGTGGAATGACCCATTTTCAGGCATGCACACAACTGCATTTCGTCGTAAATTAAAGAGGAAAGTGCCAGGCACACAGGAAAGCTTTGCACGGTTTTTCGATTTTTAGTGGCGGTTTTGCTAGCTCATCAGCCGAGACACAAACAAATGAGGACTCAGCTGCTGACCTGAAAACTTGCATGCTTTACAAAATTACCAGTTATTGTATACTTAGCAATGCACGCATCCGCATTTTAATTTGTTAATGCACAGGAAAAGTGCCAGGCACAACAATACTTTTTACTGTGTTTTTCAAATATCAGTGGCAATAAGTACAAACAGCTCAGAAATCCAAAACAATTAGGAAATCAGTGTATATTAATACATTGTAAATTGAATTAACTTAAATAAATTATAATATATAAGTGCTCCATTGCAAGCAGTTTAATTCATTTGGTTCTAAATTTCTCCAATGCCATCCTGATTCGGTTTGTCTAAAGCAGGGCCACCACGTGCAGGTCCCAGGATACCAGCCCCACGACGCTTTCCGTATCATTGGGGCCATCGTACTCCTTTCGAAGCGTCCGGTCCGCCACCCCGAGAACCAGGGCAGTCCCCTCAACATACTAACGCGGTCCCTGGCCCCACGGCCTAGACCAGGGACTACTCCCGTTCGGCCAACCATGATTGTGTAAACACCAACCATCTCAAGAGACGTTTAATGCAACTTTAAGATCAACCACCAGCTGTTACCCTGGCCGGAAGTGGAACCCCACAAGCCACGTGCAAGTGTCCAGGTCCCTTTTCGCAGATGATCGGAATTCCCGTGATTACGCCGCACATTCCGAATTAATCGAATCTCCGCACCACCAATAGACGCTTTCCGTATCATTGGGGCCATCGTACTCCTTTCGAAGCGTCCGGTCCGCCACCCCGAGAACCAGGGCAGTCCCCTCAACGTACTAACGCCGTCCCTGGCCCCACGGCCTAGACCAGGGACTACTCCCGTTCGGCCAACCATGATTGTGTAAACACCAACCATCTCAAGAGACGTTTGATGCAACTTTAAGATCAACCACCAGCTGTTACCCTGGCCGGAAGTGGAACCCCACAAGCCACGTGCAAGTGTCCAGGTCCCTTTTCGCAGATGTTCGGAATTCCCGTGATTACGCCGCACATTCCGAATTAATCGAATCTCCGCACCACCAATAGACGCTTTCCGTATCATTGGGGCCATCGTACTCCTTTCGAAGCGTCCGGTCCGCCACCCCGAGAACCAGGGCAGTCCCCTCAACGTACTAACGCCGTCCCTGGCCCCACGGCCTAGACCAGGGACTACTCCCGTTCGGCCAACCATGATTGTGTAAACACCAACCATCTCAAGAGACGTTTGATGCAACTTTAAGATCAACCACCAGCTGTTACCCTGGCCGGAAGTGGAACCCCACAAGCCACGTGCAAGTGTCCAGGTCCCTTTTCGCAGATGTTCGGAATTCCCGTGATTACGCCGCACATTCCGAATTAATCGAATCTCCGCACCACCAATAGACGCTTTCCGTATCATAGGGGCCATCGTACTCCTTTCGAAGCGTCCGGTCCGCCACCCCGAGAACCAGGGCAGTCCCCTCAACGTACTAACGCCGTCCCTGGCCCCACGGCCTAGACCAGGGACTACTCCCGTTCGGCCAACCATGATTGTGTAAACACCAACCATCTCAAGAGACGTTTGATGCAACTTTAAGATCAACCACCAGCTGTTACCCTGGCCGGAAGTGGAACCCCACAAGCCACGTGCAAGTGTCCAGGTCCCTTTTCGCAGATGTTCGGAATTCCCGTGATTACGCCGCACATTCCGAATTAATCGAATCTCCGCACCACCAATAGACGCTTTCCGTATCATAGGGGCCATCGTACTCCTTTCGAAGCCTCCGGTCCGCCACCCCGAGAACCAGGGCAGTCCCCTCAACGTACTAACGCCGTCCCTGGCCCCACGGCCTAGACCAGGTACTACTCCCGTTCAGCCAACCATGATTGTGTAAACACCAACCATCTCAAGAGACGTTTGATGCAACTTTAAGATCAACCACCAGCTGTTACCCTGGCCGGAAGTGGAACCCCACAAGCCACGTGCAAGTGTCCAGGTCCCTTTTCGCAGATGTTCGGAATTCCCGTGATTACGCCGCACATTCCGAAATTAATCGAATTCGTCCGCACCACCTATCGAATTCGTCCGCACAACCAATCAAATCTCCGCACTACCAACAATCTAACTTTGCAGTCAAAGCATATTGCCAAAATCTCCAATTTCATGCAAAATTTGCATTTGTACACTTGCTTGCAATGGTGCAGTTATTTACAACAGTGTAATGTTAAATGTATAGTGCTGCAAAAACAGCCCACTATACGACGATTACAACAACAAAAACACAAGAATTTACAAACTTTGCCTCAGCCTTGAACATCTACGTGTTGGTAAGAAGACATTCAGCCGATGATTTGCACTTGTAGCTCAAACATCTACATTTTGGATGGGTAGATCTCATCGGAGAAAAGCAAGCCTTTCTACCAGGGAAAGAAATGGAAGTTAAAAAAAGGGGGGTCAAAAAAAACCATGTTTACACATAATAATTCCTTTGAATTCAACAGATAAATACTAAAATAATAGAAGCAGAGAATATATCATATTTTTAAGATTAAGAGGTGTAAAACCAGTTTTATTCTCCTCGAAAGAGATTAAGTTATGAGGTCCTTTTGGGAAACAATTATTCAAAAGGGCAGGTATATTTTGTAAAGTTACGATGAGTGCTTTTTAAAGCATTAAATAACTTTGTGATTGATAACTCTCTTTTGAATGTGCAATATTTTCTTTTTTTCTTGCAGAATCACACGATCAAGTTATTTTTACACAGTACAACAAATACCAAAACAAAGTGTGTCTTTTTCTTTAAGATTTGGGCATAAAGATCAATAGTTATATCAAGGGCAAACCTAACATTTTAAACAGGAATGACTTGAATTTCTTTTCTTTTCATAAGACTCAACTTGTACATCACAAAGAGTTTAAAACCAAGTTATTTTAAACTTCAAATTTTGTGCATCAATCTATTGTGTGACGTTTAATTCTTGCTTCCGGTTAAGACAATTTTAAGTTTTATTTCAGACAACCTTATTAACCAGTTGAAATCGAAAGACGGGAATACACACAAATGTTTGCCCTGCCTGGAAATGAAGTTCGGCTTGGGACGCCTTTATGTAATTTCAGACCAATGGAGCAAAGGTTGCCCGGTCATTCAATTTCGGAGCATGCGTATACCATACCCACGCCGTGTAACGCTTCGTTTCACTCACAAAATGACAAAAAAATATTGTGACTTTACTTGTATTTGGTGGCCATTCAGATGCAAATTTTGTGCAATCCCTGATTATAGACCTTTTACTTTTTATTCCAAACAGGGGATTACATGGCATCAAGAGGCTTCCACTACTGCTCATTCATTGCATTTTGGCTCAATGGAGGTAAGTCAGAGTGAGTCGGCAGTTGAGCCATGGTTCGGTGTTTAAGTGGCACTCCTATGCTGTAGGTATAGCTAATGTTTTGCAATTCATGCAGCATGAATTTAACGTTTTCTCGGTCGAGCAACAAAACAGACCATCCAACGAAGATATTTTTTTTTTCTTTGCATTGTCAAGTCAGTGTTTCTGTGTGCCAGTGGTACCCTCAAAGAAAAATACTCTGGCAGTTCAGCCAAAAGAATCCCCCCAGGGGGATGGGAAAAGATTAATTAAAAGTCCTGGCAGCAACTGGTTAATAACTCTTTAGGATTTTACCTTTTACTGGAGCGTGCAGCTGCTTTATCTTGGACATCTACTTGTTGGCGGGTGGATATCTTTGGAGACGGTAAGGCTTCCTCTATGCAAATTAAAACATTCAGTTTGTGATAAATTCATTTACCTCGAATGAAATGTGATTTTCTTTAAAGTTATCAATACAAGTTTTAAAAACAATTTCACTAATTCAATACAGATAAAACTGATTACCCAAGTTGCTTACAATTTTAAACAGGAGTACTTCTTAACCAGTTGAAAACGGTGGATGTGAACTAACACAAATGTTCCCCCTGCATGGAAACAGAAGCCATATAAAGATGCCATTATGTAATTTCGGACAACCGGACCACCGCTCATTCAACTGCGGAGCATGCACAGATCACACACACACACTGCCTAATACTTCGTTTCACCCACACAAGGACAAAAAAAAGTCTTGAATTTATTTGCATTTTGTGGTAAATGAGAGGCCATTTTTGTGTAAGCCCCGATTATAGACCTTTGTCTTTCTGTTCCAAGAAGGGGGTTACAAGGCATCGAAAGGCTTCCACCATTGTTCATTCATTGTATTTCGGCTTAATGGAGGCTAGTCACGAGAGGGGCCGGCAATCAAGCCATGGTTCCATGTTTAGTGCCACTCCTATGCCGTATGTAACAGCCGATGTTTTGCAATTCACACTGCATGAATTTGACATTTTCTTGGTCGAGAAACAAAACAGACGATCCAATATAGAGAATATTTGTTCTCTTGGAATTATCAAGTCATAGTTTCTTTTTGCCAGCAATACCCTCAAAGAAAAAAGGTTCTGGCAATTCTGCCTAAAGAAGCCCGCCAGGGGATTAAGACAAAAAAGCAAAGAATCACGGCGGCAACTGGTTAAAAGATGATTTAGTACAATTTTTTTTAAATACTAACCTTATGTGTGCGAACCGGATGTGGTATTTTACTGACCAGTTTTAACCTGGAGGATGCATCCACATTGGCTTGCTAAGTTTGACTAGGTAGTTTACCTCTGGGCAAAAAGTGGCCGGTTACACTACCCATTAGACTGAAAAGGTCAAAGTGGTCAAGTTACCCATTCGCAGGGTTAGTTTACCCCCAAAAAGTCAAATGCCAATAGAGCTTAAGAGTAAATAATTGACAATGGGATTTAAAACCCCCTTTTGTTCAAAGAGTTGTGTGTCAAACTTATGAAGGTGAGAACAAATTCTTGGAAATTGTTCGGACAATCGTTTGTGTGACAAGCTATTGTGCTCAAAGAAAAAAAAGAAGATTAAATATGAATATCTGTTGTTTTGTTGCTACCCTATCTCTGGTAGGAACGTGTTTGGTAATAAGTTTACCTGTTTGTAGTAAAGTCAAGTTTTAAGCCAGCCTGCATGATGATAGTTGGGTCTCCGACATCTACTTTCTGACTAGTAAATTTCTTTTGAGACGGGCATACCTGTACATGTAAACAAAAACATAATTGTCAAATACATACAAGATGATATACTATTTAAACTGAAAGAATTGTACTCAAAGTGGTGTTCCAAAAACATGTTTTTAAATGTGATATGTAACAATACTATTGTTAAAGATATACATTTGTTTAAAAAAACTGTTGGACTGTATTTTGTAGTTTTGTTCCTATGAGCGGTTCGGGGGGGGGGGGGGGGGGGGGGCGTGGGGGCGCATTGCTTTTCAGTTCGGGGGGGGGGGGGGGGCCCAGGGTCCATGTATCTGTTTTTTCATTGGGAGGGGTGGACACCCCTCTTAACTCAATCCAACCTACAGTGCCAGCTGTGCCAACATGATGGTCAAGCTAACACAAAAACTGGGGTTTTCATTGAAAACACTACTTCAACCAGTTGATGCTGGATGTCGTGTATACGGGAGCCAGCAAACAGATGCCGTTTAATTATGCCATTGTGTAAAATCCTGGTACTAAAACAAAGGTAGCTTAGACATTCCACTACTGAGCATGCACAGAGTATGCAAAAAGAGGAAACATGGTCTTAATATTTCAACGATTTTCGACCATTCATACATATGTGTAATCTGATTCCAGACCATTGTCCTTTTGTTCCAAGAAGAGGATTACGAGACATTGAGAGGCTTCCACCATTGTTTATTTACTGTATTTCTGCTCAATGGAGGTAAATCAGAGTGAACCAGGGATCCAGTACCAATCCTATACCCAAGGTTTGGCAATTCAAGCTACATTGATTCAACAATTTTTCGATAGACAAAAAAAACAATCCACAAGCTATAGAGAGAATCTTTGTTCCCTTGGCTTTGCAAGGTGAAGGTTTCTTTGTGCCAGTGGTACTCACAAAGAAAAATTATTCTAGCAGTTTCAAGAAAATAATACTGTCAGGCTGGACGGGAAAAAATTTAAGATTTATGGGGGCAACTGGTTAAAGTACATATTTAACAATGTTCAACTAGCATTGGATGGATATGATATTCGGAGTCAAACACTTTATCAATATTATAAAGTAATTTTTTGATGTACCAGTGAAATCACCAGCAGAGGAGGACTCCCCCTTCACCCTAAATCCCTTCCCCCTTGCCTCCCCATATAGGATTAAAAATGCACTAATGGTTGGTGTAATACATCAAAAGCCATCCCCTACCCCGAATTTTCCTTGACTCACTTGAACCCCCCTCCCCCTTATCCACTGAAAATGACTCATAACACCGTAGGAAAAGACAAATGTTTTTGTTTTCTACAGTAAATCTATCATACATTGGCCACGCATCTGGGATAGGCTTCGCCTGCATGGCTGCTGAGTGTTTATATGGCATGGAAGTACGATCTTTGTACAGTGCTGTAAAGACAACCCACTATACCAAAGACAATAGGGGAAAAGAAAGAGAATGGTAATTTGCTTACTTATTCTATCCACCTTGGACATCTGCACAAGTAACAGGCCTTTCTGTTGGCAGACAAACAATATAGAAATTCAGATCTTTATGAAAATTTACTGAACATTTTCAGCTTTTTACGGGCTGTAATTTAACCAGTAGCCGCTGTATGACATGTAAACATGTGAATGTTTCCCCTGCCTAGAAACGGAAACCGTGTAAAGACACCCTTGTGTAATTTTGGAATACTGGAGCAAAGGTCGCCCCCAGACATTCCACTGCTGAGCATACACAGACTATACACACACTGTTTAACGCTTCGTTTCACCATAAAAAAAATCCCTGATTCCAGACCTTTGTCCGTAAGTTCCAAGAAAAGGATTGCGAGACTTTGAGAGGCTTCCACCCATTGTTCATTCATTGTATTTCGTATTTCGGCTCCATGGAGGTTAAGTCAGAGTGTGCCGGGAATCAAGCAATGGTTCTGGGTTTAGTACTACTCATATGCCGTAGGTAGTGGCCGAGGTTTTGCATAACAGCTGACATTTTCTCAGTCGAGAAAACAAACCGAACGATCCAATAAAGAGAATCTTTTTCTCTTGGCATTGTCAAGTCGGGGTTTCTTTGTGCCAGCTGTACTCAATTCCGCCAAAAGAATCCAGCAGGGGGGGGGGGTTGGAAAAAAAAAAAAAAAAATCCCGGCGGCTACTGGTTAAGAGAAAGCATTCATCAAAAATCTAAATGTTATGAGGGAATTGAGGCTAACTTTAATTTTTCGTTTTCAGCAGTCATTTTTATGAATTTCATTACTATTCACATGCACACCACAAAAACTTGTAAAATTTAAAGCACATTTTTGAAAGATGACCTTGAACTCAACAAACTAATAGACGTGCGTAAGAGGCCTGTAAAATAAGAAGAGATTCACAATACCTTGCACCAATAAAAACATATTAGGCTAGTTACTATCCATTAAAAGACAAGACTTGCTGATACAGATTTAATGAATTAATGAAGTAAAAAAGCAAGCCCATGTAAAAGCTAATCTCATTTGCAACTGATCTAGAAATGTTTTTAGGGAACTTTTTAAAAGAATAGCTTATAACTTATTACAAGCAATATGAATCTCAGCATTTTTTGGGCAGATCTCTTATTAAAAACAACCGCTTGCCAATAAATTTACCTGGTTGTAGTGAAGGCAGGTTTTAAGCCAGACTGCATGATGATAGTTGGGTCTCAGACATCTACTTGTTGACTGGTAGATTTCTTTTGATTTAAACAAAAACCAAAAACAGTATTGTTAGATACATACAAGATCATAATACAATTTAACTTAAACTGAATGAATTTTACTGAAAGTAGTGTTCCAAAAACGTGTTTTAAATGTGACATGTGAAAATACTTTTGTAAAAGAATACATCTGTTTTAAGAAACTGTTGGAAAGTAATTTGGAGTTTTGTTCAGCATAATGGGTTTTTTTTTATCGGGGGGGGGGGGGGGGCCTTTGATTTTGTGGGGGGGGGGGGGCCAGGGACCATGTTTTTAAATGAATTACATGTATCTGTTTTTTTTCTTTGGGGGGTAACTGCTTGTCAACAAATTTACCTGGTTAAAGTGAAGGCAGGTATTAAGCCAGATGGCATGATGATATTTTGGTTTCAGACATCTACCTGTTCCCTTTAGACTGGCATGCCTGTAGACGGGAACAAAAACAAGCCCAATAGCATTAGTGTTAGATACAACTAAGATGGTACTTTTCAAACTACTGAATTTTACTCAAAGTAATGCTCCAAAGCCATGTTTTAAACCTGATGTCTTTTAACCAGTTAATGCTGAATGATGTGTATACAAACCAACCGTACAAGAAAACGGATGAAGTGAATGTCTCCCGGACATTACATTCCACATCGTGCACAGCGCATGCACACCTCATTCCACAAACACAAAAAGGACAGATGGTGCTGAATATTTTGCTGATTTTCACCCATAATTGGGATTATTGAGTAATAGGCTCCGAGAAAAGGATTATGAGATATCGAGAGAATTCAATCAGTGTTCATTTCTTGTATTCCAGCTCAATGGAGGCAAGCCCGAAGTGAGCTGAGTATCCAGCCTTCAGCCATAATTATGTAGCTCATGGCCAAAGTTTGTAACTAACTGTGCCTGTATATTGTATTATGGTAATTTTTCATAAAAAATTAATACAATCCCATTGCTTCAAAGACATTCTTTGCTCTCTTGGCATTGTTTAGTCAAGGTTTCTTTGTGCCAGCTATACTCTAAAAAAAAAAAAAAAAAGATTCTGGCAATTCTGAGAAAATAATTAGTCCGTTTCAGCTGAACCCCCAAACTCTTTAGTTTCACTCTGGCAATCGCGGGACTAAATTTGTTCAACAGTCTTAGCTACATGTTCTCCACATTTCCTCTTGCATTTCCGCATTTCAACTTGAAAGAGCGCACTATTTTGTTCATTTTAGTCGGTTAAAAAACCGCTCCGAGTCAATCTGATCATGTGGTGTGAATTGTCCAATCCGACATCAGCATTTAGCAGGCCACGGTCATGAAACACAACAACAAACGTAAACTGTGTGTCCAAGTGACAACACCATCGACTGATCATATGGTATGAATGTAAATTTTAAAATTACTTAAAGTATTCTGCACATACATTTTTAAGTATGAAAAAGCCAAGGTTTTTATGAATTTTCGATGAAATGCAAGCGCAAAAGATGGCGGAATTCTTTAGCAGAGATCAGTGCAGTACACAACGATTTTGTTGGTCTTTCTTTTGTCTTGGCATATCATGTGTAGGCCTACTGTTTAGTGTACTGTGTATGGTATAAGTCACTGTATTTAGTGAATAGCATGGAGGTAATACTGTACTCAATTACTATATAATACCCCACCCCTCTTAAGCTAGATAAGAAACTCAAAATATTTAGGCGGAATAAAAAAGAAAAATGAACGAATGAATGAATGTTGTGTGTGTCGCCTTAATTCAGAAAAATGACTACACTATATATACTATGAGCATTTAGTACAGGAAAGGACACCCTCGCACTTAGGTCAAAACAGCTACATCGCTCGTTTGATGCTGCATAACATATTTCATTGTTTTTTGAAAATAGTAATCAACTAACTCAAAACTCCCAAGTCAAAACTTCAAAGAGCGTAAGCAATATTCAACAAATTGTATGGTACAGCAAGCTTGCACTCCCCTCTTTTCTAATATTATTAAGGTTTAGGTATCATTCTCTTGTTCATTCATTTTATTCAATTTTCAATAGAGAATATATTGCATAAACATTTTCCAACAGTAAATTTGCGGTCCTATTAACCTCATTAAGGCCGCTTCTGTACACTATGGGACTCATGACGTCAGATGCATAAGGTCTAAGATAAACTAACTTCTAAAACAGAAATTAAAAACAACCAGCTTTCGTAAAAAAAAAAACAGCGGCAAAACCAGGTAAAATTTTAGGGGGCCAAAAGGGGTAACAAAAATTTCTACGAGGGCACTTCTGACAAATTAAACATGTTCACTTAACCTAAACAAGCCTCTTTTCAGCGCTCTTGTTATGCTGTTAACTAATTTTTATGAGATAATCTGACGTGGAGGTTGTAAATAGAAAAATAGTTTACAAAAAACATTGAAGTTACTACTAAAAAGTACTAGTATTCATAAAAGCTTTTAAAAAGTCCACATTTCTCCTGACATGGTAGAGCAAAAAGGACTTTGAAATTTTGGTCCAAAACTTGAATTTTCTTTAGGGGGGTACTGTAATTTTCGTGCTTTTATACCCTAAAAGTTTCAGCCAAAAAAAGGTGGATATTTCCCGAACTAACGCTTATCCGGACTTGCAATTTAGAGCACTGGTACTGGGGGATATTCCCTCTGGACATGGTATAGTAAACACGACTTTGAAATTTTGGCCCAAAACTCCAATTTTTTTTTAAGGGGTACTGTAATTTTCGTGCTTTTATACCCTAAAAGTTTCAGCCAAAAAAAGGTGGATATTTCCCGAACTACCGCTCATCCGGACTTGCAAATTAGAGCACTGGTACTGGGGGATATTCCCTCTTGACATGGTAGAGCAAAAACGACTTTAACATTTTGGTCAAAAAAATCAAATTTTCTTGAGGGGGTACTGTAAAATTTGTGCTTTTTGACCCTAAAACTTTCAGCCGAAAAAAGGTGGTTATTTCCCAAACTAACGCTCATCCGGACTTACAATTTAGAGCACTGGTATTGGGGGATATTCCTTCTTGACATGATAGAGCAAAAACGACGTTAACATTTTGGTCCAAAAATCTAATTTTCTTCAGGGGGTACTATAAATTTTGTGCTTTTTGACCCTAAAAATTTCAGCCAAAAAAAGGTGGATATTTCCCGAACTAACGCTTATCCGGACTTGCAAATTAGAGCACTGGTACTGGGGGATATTCCCTCTTGACATGGTAGAGCAAACACGACTTTGAAATTTTGGTCCAAACTCCAATTTTTTTTAGGGGGGTACTGTAAAATTTGTGCTTTTTAACCCTAAAAGTTTCAGCAAAAAAATGGTGGATATTTCCTGAACTAACGCTTATCCGGACTTGCAAATTAGAGCACTGGTACTGGGGGATATTCCCTCTTGACATGGTAAAGCAAAAACGACTTTGAAATTTTAGTCCAAACCTCCATTTTTTTTCAGGGGGGTAGTGTAAAATTTGTGCCTTTTGACCCTAAAATTTTCAGCCGAAAAACGATGGATATTTCCAGAACTAACAATTATCCGGACTTGCAAATTAGAGCACTGGTACTGGGGGATATTCCCTCTTGACATGGTAGAGCAAAAACGACTTCGACGTTTTGGTCCAAAACTCCAATTTTCTTTAGTGGGGTACTGTAAAATTTGTGTTTTTTGACCCTAAAGGTGATTTTATCCCGAACAAACGCTTATCCGGATTTGCAAATTAGAGCACTGGTACTGGGGGATATTCCCCTCCTGACATGTTAGAGCAAAAACGACTTTGAAATTTTAGTCTAATACTCAATTTTTTTTTAGGGGGGTAGTGTAAAATTTGTGCTTTTTGACCCTAAAAGTTTCAGCCGAAAAATGGTGGATATTTTTCAAAGTAACGCTCATCAGTACTTGCAAATTAGAGCACTAGTACTGGGGATATTCCCTCTTGACATGGTAAAGCAAAAGCAACTTTGACATTTTGGTCTAAAACTCAATTTTTTTTTAGGAAGATACTGTCAAATTTGTGCTATTTGACCCTAAAACTTTCAGCCAAAAAAAGGTGGATATTTCCCGAACTAACGCTTATCCGGACTTGCAAATAAGAGCACTGGTACTGGGGGATATTCCCTCTTGACATGGTAAAGCAAAAACGACTTTGAAATTTTAGTCCAAAACTCCATTTTTTTTAGGGGGGTAGTGTAAAATTTGTGCCTTTTGACCCTAAAACTTTCAGCCGAAAAACGATGGATATTTCCAGAACTAACAATTATCCGGACTTGCAAATTAGAGCACTGGTACTGGGGGATATTCCCTCTTGACATGGTAGAGCAAAAACGACTTTGACGTTTTGGTCCAAAACTCCAATTTTCTTTAGTGGGGTACTGTAAAATTTGTGTTTTTTGACCCTAAAGGTGATTTTATCCCGAACAAACGCATATCCGGATTTGCAAATTAGAGCACTGGTACTGGGGGATATTCCCCTCCTGACATGGTAGAGCAAAAACGACTTTGAAATTTTAGTCCAATACTCAATTTTTTTTAGGGGGGTAGTGTAAAATTTGTGCTTTTTGACCCTAAAAGTTTCAGCCGAAAAATGGTGGATATTTCTCAAAGTAACGCTCATCAGTACTTGCAAATTAGAGCACTAGTACTGGGGATATTCCCTCTTGACATGGTAAAGCAAAAGCAACTTTGACATTTTGGTCCACAAGTCAAATTTTTTTTAGGAAGATACTGTAAAATTTGTGCTATTTGACCCTAAAACTTTCAGCCAAAAAAAGGTGGATATTTCCCGAACTAACGCTTATCCGGACTTGCAAATTAGAGCACTGGTACTGGGGGATATTCCCTCTTGACATGGTAAAGCAAAAACTACTTTGACATTTTGGTCCAAAAGTCAAATTTTCTTTAGGGGGGTACTGTCAAATTTGTGCTTTTTGACCCTAAAAGTTTCAGCCGAAAAAAGGTGGATATTTCCCAAACTAACGCTTATCCGGACTTGCAAACTAGAGCACTGGTACTGGGGGATATTCCCTCTTGACGTGGTAGAGCAAAAATGACCTGGACATTTTGGTCCAAAACTCAAAATTTTTTTAGGGGGGTACTGTAAAATTTGTGCTTTTTGACCCTAAAACTTTTAGCCCCAAAACTGGTGGATGTTTCCCAAACTAACTTTCATCCGGACATGCAAATTAGAGCACTGGTACTGGGGGATATTCCCTCTTGACACGGTAGAGCAAAATCGACTTTGACATTTTGGTCCAAAACTCAATTTTTTTTTAGGGGGGTAGTGTAACAATTTGTACTTTTTCACCCTAAAAGTTTCAGCCGAAAAATGGTGGATATTTCCCGAACTAACGCTCATCTGGACTTGCAAATTAGAGCACTGGTACTGGGGGATATTCCCTCCGGACATGGTAGAGCAAAAACGACTTTGACATTTTGGTCCAAAACTACAATTTTTTTTAGGGGGGTATTAAAAAATATGTGCTTTTTGACCGTAAAACTTTCAACCCAAAAACTTGTGGATGTTTCCCGAACTTACGTCATCCGGACTTGCAAATCAGAGCACTGGTACTGGGGGATATTCCCTCTTGATATGGTAGAGCAAAAACGACTTGGAAATTTTGGTCCAAAACTACAATTCTTTTGGGGGGGATACTGTAAAATTTGTGCTTTTTGACCCTAAAAGTTTCAGCCGAAAATTGGTCGATATTTCCCAAACTAACTTTCATCAGGACTTGCTAATTAGAGCACTGGTGATGGGGGATATTCCCTCTTGACATGGTAAAGCAAAAATGACTTTGAAATTTTGGTCCAAAAGTCAAATTTTCTTTAGTGGGGTACTGTAAAATTTTTGCTTTTTGACCCTAAAACTTTCAACCGAAAAAAGGTGGCTATTTCCCGAACTAACGCTTTTCCGGACTTGCAAATTAGAGCACTGGTAATGGGGTATTCCCTCTTGACATGGTAGAGCAAAATCGACTTTGACATTTTGGTCCAAAACTCAAATTTTCTTTAGGGGGGTACTGTCAAATTTGTGCTTATTGACCCTAAAAGTTTCAGCCAAAAAAATGGTGGATATTTCCCGAACTAAGGCTTATCCGGACTTGCAAATTAGAGCACTTGTACTGGGGGATATTCCCTCTTGACATGGTAGAGCAAAAACGACTTTGACATTTTGGTCCAAAACTACAATTTTTTTTAGGGGGGTATTAAAAAATATGTGCTTTTTGACTGTAAAACTTTCAACCCCAAAACTTGTGGATGTTTCCCGAACTTATGTCATCCGGACTTGCAAATCAGAGCACTGGTACTGGGGGATATTCCCTCTTGATATGGTAGAGCAAAAACGACTTGGAAATTTTGGTCCAAAACTACAATTCTTTTGGGGGGGATACTGTAAAATTTGTGCTTTTTGACCCTGAAAGTTTCAGCCGAAAAATGGTCGATATTTCCTGAACTAACTTTCATCAGGACTTGCTAATTAGAGCACTGGTGATGGGGGATATTCCCTCTTGACATGGTAAAGCAAAAATGACTTTGAAATTTTGGTCCAGTAGTCAAATTTTCTTTAGTGGGGTACTGTAAAATTTGTGCTTTTTGACCCTAAAACTTTCAACCGAAAAAAGGTGGCTATTTCCCGAACTAACGCTTTTCCGGACTTGCAAATTAGAGCACTGGTAATGGGGGATATTCCCTCTTGACATGGTAGAGCAAAATCGACTTTGACATTTTGGTCCAAAACTCAAATTTTCTTTAGGGGGGTACTGTCAAATTTGTGCTTATTGACCCTAAAAGTTTCAGCCAAAAAAAATGTGGATATTTCCCGAACTAAGGCTTATCCGGACCTGCAAATTAGAGCACTGGTACTGGGGGATATTCCCTCCTGACATGGTAGAGCAAAAACGACTTGACATTTTGGTCCAAAACTCCAATTGCTTTTAAGGGTGTATTGTAAAATTTGTGCTTTTTGACCCTGAAAGTTTCAGCCAAAAAATGGTGGATATTTCCCGAACTAACACTCATCCGGACTTGCTAATTAGAGCACTGGTACTGGGGGATATTCCCTCTTGACATGGTAAAGCAAAAATTACTTTGAAATTTTGGTCCAAAAGTCAAATTTTCTTTAGTGGGGTACTGTAAAATTTGTGCTTTTTGACCCTAAAACTTTCAACCGAAAAAAGGTGGATATTTCCCGAACTAACGCTTTTCCGGACTTGCAAATTAGAGCACTGGTAATGGGGGATATTCCCTCTTGACATGGTAGAGCAAAAACGACTTTGACATTTTGGTCCAAAACTCCTACTTTTTTTCTGGGTTACTGTAAAAGTTGTGTTTTTTAAGCCTAAAAGTTTCAGCCGAAAAAATTGTGAATAGTTCCTGAACTAACATTTATCCGGACTTGTTAATTAGAGCACTGGTAATGGGGGATATTCCCTCTTGACTGGGTAGAGCGAAAACGACTTTGAAATTTTGGTTTTAGGGGGGGGTAGGGGCGGGTCACAGATTTTTGTTGTTTAGCTCCTAACTCCAGAAATAAAGATTCTATAGTAATGCTCCATATGCCCTTCAAATACATGTTCAATGGGAGTGTTGTACACAGAGCTGACAGAGAGTAAAAACAAGCATTTTAGAATGAAAATATCTTCCCAATGTTATAAGGATCAGGACAAGTGTGACACTGTTGGTAAGATCTTTTCAATGGCTGTTAGACAATGTGTAGAATAGGGTTCAAGGAGAAACAGTGGGGAACCCAGAGGCCAGGGAAAGTGGACACCTAAGAACTCCTAATTTTAACGGGGCTGTGTGTTCATGAACAATGGCCCAGACAGGATTCTGAATTGAAACAAAAAAAAGACTGGTACCATAAAAAGTCAGCAGCCTCCCCATCCATAACTTCACAAAATGGTTCTAAAAAAAGTTGTTTTTACCTGCTGTTAGTTCCAGAAGCCTTGCATCCACAAATCAAATACCTCTGTCATCTTCAACCCGGGAACGACGGGTTAGCAGTGATGCTCCGAATGCCCATCAAACACATATTCAATGGGATTATTGTACACAGAGCTGTCAGAGAGTGAAAACAAGACTTTAAGAATGGCAATATCTTCTCTAATGTTGTAAGGATCTGGACAAGTGTGACACTGTTGGAAAGTCCTACCCAAGGCTCTCTGGCAATGTGCAGTATAGGATTGAGGGATAAACAGGGAGAATATCGTGGGCCAGAAAGGGAAGACATCCACATTGGCTGCGAACAATGGCCTAGACAGAATTAAAAAAAATATAAAAAAACAACCCCTAAACGAAGTTGGCAGCCTCCTGATCCATAATTCCACAATTATTGGTTGTAAAAAAATTGTTTTTATCGCAGTTAGCTCTAGGAGTCTTGCATCAGGAAATCAAGCTTTCTCTGCCATCCAGCAGCATCTTCTGCCCTGAAATGAAGAGTAACGGATGATGCTCTGAATGCCTTTCAAATGTATGTTCAAAGGGACTTTCATTCAAAGAGCTGTCAGAGAGTGAAAACCAGAGTTAACAACAGCCATATCTACACTAATCTTGGAAAGATCTGGACAAGTTTGACGCTGTTGGAAAGTCCTTAGTGCTCAAGTGCTCTCTGGCATTGTGCAATATATAGGTTTGTGGGATAAACAGGAAGGATATCAGGGGCCAGAGAAGGAGGCCAAACCCGGGACTTCCAATAAATTCGGGGTTGTGTGTGTATGTGAACAATGGCCCAGCAAGAGTGCTGAACAGAAAAGGAAAAAACATGATCCCCCTAATTCGGCAGCCTCCAGGTTCATAACTCCAGAAACAATGGGGCCAGAAAGAAGTAACCAGTAGTCTAAATGCTCTAAATGCCCTTCAAATGCTTGTTCAATGGGATTTTTGTACACAGAGCTGTCAGAGAGTGAAAACAAGAGTTTAGAACTGCCATATCTACCGTAACATGTAACAATCTGTACAAGTGTGATACTGTTGGAATCCCTAAACAAGGGCTCTATAACAGCATTTCATGTAGGAAAACATTTAAATTACGGCATTATGCAGCAGCTGACAAGAAACTGTTGGTTTGGGTGAGGTTTGGCCAAGGCAAAAGAATAAATGAGAAACGCACTAAAGTTTGCTTACCACCATGATGTTGTGAAGTTTCAAATTCAAGATGATTATGAGTGGTTAGACCATACTAGACCCAGTAACTGGGGTGCTGTACTCCTTTTTTGAGATTTTGGCATTATCGGTCGTACCAGCGCCCCAGTCCGTAATATATGTGGGCAATCTGACGAAGCGGTTTTTTAACTAATTTGTTAAAAAATAGTCATAATTACGACAAAAACTCAACAGAATTGCTGCAAATCGCCTACGTATCGGCCATTCCAGCTTGCAAACTCACCGCCTGTGTGTGTAAGCACCGATCCCCCCCGGACCGAGTGCGCAGGATGCAGGCTATGTACACACACAGGCGGTGAGTTTGCAAGCTGGAATGGCCGATACGCATACGACAGCCATGGCTCGTCCAGATGCGTGTTTGGTTGGGTCACGCTGATTGGTTGTTGCCAAGCAAGTGCGACGTTCAAAATCACTAGTTGGCCCCGCTATGGATTATGGATATATTCGGTCAGTCTTTTGGTAAGTTTTTGTCGTTTTTTCTGCCAAATATTTTCATGATGTTGTTTTAAGGGTTCCAGATGACGTTGTCATACAATAAAGATCAACTCCATGTGTTTAGAATGTCTGTCATGATTTTGGAAAGTGGAAAAAAAAGGACGAATCTGATCACGAGTCTGGCAAAAACTGGTCAAAACTGCTAGTTACACCGATAATATCAGTCTTATCTCGTAACCCTCCGGTCTCCGACCGTCGGGAGGATGGAGGGTTACGATTATCGCAACTAGGATATAAAGTGACAGCCGGATACGGCATTTTAGCCCAACACTGATACGTGTGGACCAGTGTAGACAAGGACAATTGCTATCAATGGGAAACACAGACATTCACTTGCCGAAATGGCACCCATGCGTATTTCACTTTCCAACAGTAGATAAAGGCCCAGTTCCCCATCTTGCGCCTACGGTGCTCTATAATCTTTGGTACAGAGTAAAGTGCATGCGTTAGCAGTTAGTTTGGTGCACAAATTTTCGCTATCTTTAGCTCCCCTCCGGACCGAGCAGCCACTCTACAATTCCTAATCCGTCAGCCCAGCACACACGAGTTACTACTTAGTTACTATAAAAACATTTAAAATAATATTTACCCATTTCCCTTGTGCTTAATAATAAGTAATTTCAACTGCAACCTTGGCCGCAATCCGGGCACTTGTAAAAATTGATGTAAGTGTCTAGAGCGCCCTCTGTAGTGGGAATCGGGACAGCCTTAATCTTCTCAGACAATTTAAATAAAGCCCAGGTCAAAGATGGTAAAGAAGAAAAACATAAATGTGCACAGATTTACATATACCTTACATGGTATAAAGATAATGATGGAAGAAAAGTTTCCTTCAAAAAGTTCAGCATAAAGTGTTATCATTCTTATTTAATAAAGTAATTAATTCTCAAAATTAGTTTTCGTCTCAGTGAGACGAAAACTCTGCCAATAGGAATGCATACAAAAGTGCTGTATGTATTTATACCGTTTTCTCGCAAATGATACAACGAAATGAGCTGACAATCTCACAGATTGGTTTTATCTTGATTTCTGAGCTGAGGCCTTAATAATCAAATAGTTTTTTTAAAATAATTTTTATAAGTTCCGAGATTGCCGAGATTGAACTGAATTAAATTTGAGGGGATTATATCAGTTTAGCATAAGTTCGCAATGTCTGTTGTTCAAGAATTTCATACATAATATTTGTCTTTCACAGACAACTAATTAATGCTGGTGATACAAAAGGTACCTCTTCACTTGACAAGTTTGTATTACAGACGACCAAGTCATAAATCTGAATTTCCACAGAATATTCGTAGTCCTGATAATGCTTAAAGTGTGCTCAACTAATATTAAAATTAATACATTTCTTTGACATGGGGTGTGATATTATAAGGGCTACTGGCAACATGTCATATTTACCTCAAAAAGATCAGTATTTCTCATCAGAAGCTATTCCTGGGTCAAATTGAAGGAAATGTCATCGGTAGTATTTACTACATTATTTAAGAGCATATAATCACACCATGATAATAGACCCCAAATTTGATAAAGATGATTTGATTATTTTTCCTTCTTTCAAGAGTGTTCGCCTTGTTTTCAGGTTGAATTTTTAGCTTCAAAATTAAATTAACCAGGCATCCTCACAAATGCCATATTGTTTGAAGATACCTATATAACATCTTTCTTTGCAGAAAACAGTAACAGTAATTTTTTTTTATTTATTAATTCCCCCAAATGCAGCTAACATATTGGGTCATGTTAGATAAAAAGGCATCAGTGAGTAGGCCCCCTAGTGTCTACTGCATATATTTAAGGCATAAGATCGCACGTAAATATCTGACGCAAATCTGTTAGAAAAATGCTGGACTTTCCACCCCTTAAAGTTTTAAAGACCTCATTTTTAAGTTCGATTTTAGGAATGAAGAAGGCATCCTTACTGACGACATTTCGTATGACATGCATATTGCATAGTTTATAGTAAAAATAACACACCAATGGGAGTTTGGTCTGTAAAATTAATGTTATTCTATTTCCCCCGTATATTGAAATAAAATTTCCTTAAATGCAGCTTCTAATGATTCTCAGACAGCTCACAGATAAACAATCAATGAAACATTGTTGTGATTTTTTGGCACAGTTAAACCACTGCAATTTAATTCAACACCTATTCCCAATTCCAAAATGTGCAAAAGGCACTATAAAAGCAATAACTTTTATAAATGGTGTTGTTAATTAATAACAAAACACAGGGCAGGATAGGGTTGGTTGAGAGTCACCGCGTTAATATTTCGGTGGCAGGTTAACCCTGCAATGCACCACTTTGTTAATAAGCAGCGTACACACCGTCGCACAGTAGGCAACTGCGCTTGTATAATTGCGTGTAAAACTGTCTCTGTCTGCTCACAACTCTTCAAACATGGTATCAATAGACTCAGAAAGGTTCAATGAATCCCCAGAAACCCCCAAAAAGGCCAAAAAAATAAAAAAAATAATGTTTCCACTGCATACCATTCTACTGAGTAGTATGCCGTAGAAAACACTATGTTACGTGGTCGTGCAGTTAACGACTGTAGCGGTAAAATTAACGGGGAATGTAGGTCGAAAACTCACCCCCAGCTAATTTTGCTGGTTATAGCATTATCCGGCTATGTTCCATTGAGGAACTTGTGAAATTTCAAGTTTTTTGACTGTACCGTTAATGAGTAACCGCAATTAGTACACATTTGAGCAGTAAGCTGCTACGCCACGGGAGCGTGCAAGGTTAAATGATGGCATTTCCACCTTTTGGCAACCCCTGCAGTTGTAGTTTATCAGGAGCTTAAAAGGAACTGTATCCTCAGCACTAGAGAAGTAGATCAAAGAAAATTATTTCTTTTTATTCAATATTCAGAACGATCAACGATCACAACGATAAGTATTTGCATTTTAGTTAATGTGTTGTTTACGCCATGGACCATGCATACAAGGCCCAAATGGAAATCTCCTGAAACTGCAAGGTAACATTTTTCCCACTATCGACAATGTCCCTATATACAATGACAGAGTATTAAGGCACCACAATTGTACTCAATTACATCTTTTGATCAATTACTCTGTACTAGACCCTTTGCACTGACGTCACACTTGGCTACTGTCTGACCATGATCTGTCATCTTGTAAGTCCACACAAACCCAACTGAACATACAGATACAGTACGCATGTAAAAGCGTTTATGTTGCGTAAAAAGCTCGGAAAGGGAAAATAACTCTAAAAGTAGTGCAAGCCAGATTTTTTGTAGTGTGATGTTAGGTGTTTTAATTGGGTCAATAAATGTGTATCTTTCCTTTGACAATTTCAAACTGCATGAATTCCCTCCCTTCTATAATGCCAAAGGTCAACAACAACCCCCCTTCGAATTTACATATCGTCCTGTCCTTGCAACAAAGTAGTGACTCGATTCTGCAACAAAGTCGTATCTCGGCGTCAATTGACTTTGTGTGTACATCCGGGTAATTTTAAGCATTATATACAGCCTTTTGACATTTTATAACTAAGTGTTTATTGTAAATGCTATATTGGTTTCATACACTAGGTTGAGTAAGTAGCAAGACCAATATGTTCTAAAACTTTCCTGGGGCCGGGGATCACGTATGTGCACACACATTATGTCCGTGGGTTTGTGAGTGACAGTGATGGCGCCCTCTGTTTTTGACAATTCAACACATTGCACATTGGCGCATCATACTATAGAGATTGGAGAGCCAAAACAGGGTGTTGAGTTGTTAAGACAATGAACAATTGTGACCTGCGGGTTTTTGACTTCTAACTTTGAGTATTTTGGATGACCTAGGCCCTGCAAAGAAAGGTCCTATTTGACAAGAGGTGTAGAGACATTTTGTAGATTGATGCGCGGACTTCAAAAAAAGTGCGGGGGTGTTTAATTTGGATGGCAAAAAATAGACAGGCGCTGGGACAATGGAAGCCGCCCGCATCCACTGATTCCATGAAAAGCACTTTTCAAAAGGGGTCAAAAATTGAAAATTTCTCACAGGGAGCTCCCTGTGAGCACCCGCCATTTTGGTCAAAAAAATTTTATGCGATTTTATGATAGAAAATGATAGAGTAGATATCACTGAAGAGGGTTTGTGTGCGGGGAAGGGGTCAATTCGCAATATTTGGGCAAATAGCAATATTTAGGTCAACTCTGACGTCTTCAAGATGGCCGGAAAAGCTCGCTAGCTCCCGAAATAACGCGAGTTGGGACCTCTAGTTTGTTGGACACGTCTCCGAAGAGCCGCCCGCATCCACTGATTCCATGAAAAGCACTTTTCAAAAGGGGTCAAAAATTGACAATTTCTCACAGGGAGCTCCCTGTGAGCACCCGCCATTTTGGTCAAAAAATTTTTATGCGATTTTATGATAGAAAATGATAGAGTAGATATCACTTAAGAGGGTTTGTGTGCGGGGAAGGGGTCAATTCGCAATATTTGGGCAAATAGCAATATTTAGGTCAACTCTGACGTCATCAAGATGGCCGGAAAAGCTCGCTAGCTCCCGAAATAACGCGAGTTGGGACCTCTAGTTTGTTGGACACGTCTCCGAAGAGCCGCCCGCATCCACTGATTCCATGAAAAGCACTTTTCAAAAGGGGTCAAAAATTGAAAATTTCTCACAGGGAGCTCCCTGTGAGCACCCGCCATTTTGGTCAAAAAAATTTTATGCGATTTTATGATAGAAAATGATAGAGTAGATATCACTGAAGAGGGTTTGTGTGCGGGGAAGGGGTCAATTCGCAATATTTGGGCAAATAGCAATATTTAGGTCAACTCTGACGTCATCAAGATGGCCGGAAAAGCTCGCTAGCTCCCGAAATAACGCGAGTTGGGACCTCTAGTTTGTTGGACACGTCTCCGAAGAGCCGCCCGCATCCACTGATTCCATGAAAAGCACTTTTCAAAAGGGGTCAAAAATTGAAAATTTCTCACAGGGAGCTCCCTGTGAGCACCCGCCATTTTGGTCAAAAAAATTTTATGCGATTTTATGATAGAAAATGATAGAGTAGATATCACTGAAGAGGGTTTGTGTGCGGGGAAGGGGTCAATTCGCAATATTTGGGCAAATAGCAATATTTAGGTCAACTCTGACGTCATCAAGATGGCCGGAAAAGCTCGCTAGCTCCCGAAATAACGCGAGTTGGGACCTCTAGTTTGTTGGACACGTCTCCGAAGAGCCGCCCGCATCCACTGATTCCATGAAAAGCACTTTTCAAAAGGGGTCAAAAATTGAAAATTTCTCACAGGGCGCTCCCTGTGAGCACCCGCCATTTTGGTCAAAAAATTTTTATGCGATTTTATGATAGAAAATGATAGAGTAGATATCACTGAAGAGGGTTTGTGTGCGGGGAAGGGGTCAATTCGCAATATTTGGGCAAATAGCAATATTTAGGTCAACTCTGACGTCATCAAGATGGCCGGAAAAGCTCGCTAGCTCCCGAAATAACGCGAGTTGGGACCTCTAGTTTGTTGGACACGTCTCCGAAGAGCCGCCCGCATCCACTGATTCCATGAAAAGCACTTTTCAAAAGGGGTCAAAAATTGAAAATTTCTCACAGGGAGCTCCCTGTGAGCACCCGCCATTTTGGTCAAAAAAATTTTATGCGATTTTATGATAGAAAATGATAGAGTAGATATCACTGAAGAGGGTTTGTGTGCGGGGAAGGGGTCAATTCGCAATATTTGGGCAAATAGCAATATTTAGGTCAACTCTGACGTCATCAAGATGGCCGGAAAAGCTCGCTAGCTCCCGAAATAACGCGAGTTGGGACCTCTAGTTTGTTGGACACGTCTCCGAAGAGCCGCCCGCATCCACTGATTCCATGAAAAGCACTTTTCAAAAGGGGTCAAAAATTGAAAATTTCTCACAGGGCGCTCCCTGTGAGCACCCGCCATTTTGGTCAAAAATTTTTTATGCGATTTTATGATAGAAAATGATAGAGTAGATATCACTGAAGAGGGTTTGTGTGGGGGGAAGGGGTCAATTCGCAATATTTGGGCAAATAGCAATATTTAGGTCAACTCTGACGTCATCAAGATGGCCGGAAAAGCTCGCTAGCTCCCGAAATAACGCGAGTTGGGACCTCTAGTTTGTTGGACACGTCTCCGAAGAGCCGCCCGCATCCACTGATTCCATGAAAAGCACTTTTCAAAAGGGGTCAAAAATTGAAAATTTCTCACAGGGAGCTCCCTGTGAGCACCCGCCATTTTGGTCAAAAATTTTTTATGCGATTTTATGATAGAAAATGATAGAGTAGATATCACTGAAGAGGGTTTGTGTGCGGGGAAGGGGTCAATTCGCAATATTTGGGCAAATAGCAATATTTAGGTCAACTCTGACGTCATCAAGATGGCCGGAAAAGCTCGCTAGCTCCCGAAATAACGCGAGTTGGGACCTCTAGTTTGTTGGACACGTCTCCGAAGAGCCGCCCGCATCCACTGATTCCATGAAAAGCACTTTTCAAAAGGGGTCAAAAATTGAAAATTTCTCACAGGGCGCTCCCTGTGAGCACCCGCCATTTTGGTCAAAAATTTTTTATGCGATTTTATGATAGAAAATGATAGAGTAGATATCACTGAAGAGGGTTTGTGTGCGGGGAAGGGGTCAATTCGCAATATTTGGGCAAATAGCAATATTTAGGTCAACTCTGACGTCATCAAGATGGCCGGAAAAGCTCGCTAGCTCCCGAAATAACGCGAGTTGGGACCTCTAGTTTGTTGGACACGTCTCCGAAGAGCCGCCCGCATCCACTGATTCCATGAAAAGCACTTTTCAAAAGGGGTCAAAAATTGAAAATTTCTCACAGGGAGCTCCCTGTGAGCACCCGCCATTTTGGTCAAAAAAATTTTATGCGATTTTATGATAGAAAATGATAGAGTAGATATCACTGAAGAGGGTTTGTGTGCGGGGAAGGGGTCAATTCGCAATATTTGGGCAAATAGCAATATTTAGGTCAACTCTGACGTCATCAAGATGGCCGGAAAAGCTCGCTAGCTCCCGAAATAACGCGAGTTGGGACCTCTAGTTTGTTGGACACGTCTCCGAAGAGCCGCCCGCATCCACTGATTCCATGAAAAGCACTTTTCAAAAGGGGTCAAAAATTGAAAATTTCTCACAGGGCGCTCCCTGTGAGCACCCGCCATTTTGGTCAAAATTTTTTTATGCGATTTTATGATAGAAAATGATAGAGTAGATATCACTGAAGAGGGTTTGTGTGCGGGGAAGGGGACAATTCGCAATATTTGGGCAAATAGCAATATTTAGGTCAACTCTGACGTCATCAAGATGGCCGGAAAAGCTCGCTAGCTCCCGAAATAACGCGAGTTGGGACCTCTAGTTTGTTGGACACGTCTCCGAAGAGCCGCCCGCATCCACTGATTCCATGAAAAGCACTTTTCAAAAGGGGTCAAAAATTGAAAATTTCTCACAGGGAGCTCCCTGTGAGCACCCGCCATTTTGGTCAAAAAATTTTTATGCGATTTTATGATAGAAAATGATAGAGTAGATATCACTGAAGAGGGTTTGTGTGCGGGGAAGGGGTCAATTCGCAATATTTGGGCAAATAGCAATATTTAGGTCAACTCTGACGTCATCAAGATGGCCGGAAAAGCTCGCTAGCTCCCGAAATAACGCGAGTTGGGACCTCTAGTTTGTTGGACACGTCTCCGAAGAGCCGCCCGCATCCACTGATTCCATGAAAAGCACTTTTCAAAAGGGGTCAAAAATTGAAAATTTCTCACAGGGCGCTCCCTGTGAGCACCCGCCATTTTGGTCAAAAATTTTTTATGCGATTTTATGATAGAAAATGATAGAGTAGATATCACTGAAGAGGGTTTGTGTGCGGGGAAGGGGTCAATTCGCAATATTTGGGCAAATAGCAATATTTAGGTCAACTCTGACGTCATCAAGATGGCCGGAAAAGCTCGCTAGCTCCCGAAATAACGCGAGTTGGGACCTTTAGTTTGTTGGACACGTCTCCGAAGAGCCGCCCGCATCCACTGATTCCATGAAAAGCACTTTTCAAAAGGGGTCAAAAATTGAAAATTTCTCACAGGGCGCTCCCTGTGAGCACCCGCCATTTTGGTCAAAAAAATTTTATGCGATTTTATGATAGAAAATGATAGAGTAGATATCACTGAAGAGGGTTTGTGTGCGGGGAAGGGGTCAATTCGCAATATTTGGGCAAATAGCAATATTTAGGTCAACTCTGACGTCATCAAGATGGCCGGAAAAGCTCGCTAGCTCCCGAAATAACGCGAGTTGGGACCTCTAGTTTGTTGGACACGTCTCCGAAGAGCCGCCCGCATCCACTGATTCCATGAAAAGCACTTTTCAAAAGGGGTCAAAAATTGAAAATTTCTCACAGGGAGCTCCCTGTGAGCACCCGCCATTTTGGTCAAAAAAATTTTATGCGATTTTATGATAGAAAATGATAGAGTAGATATCACTGAAGAGGGTTTGTGTGCGGGGAAGGGGTCAATTCGCAATATTTGGGCAAATAGCAATATTTAGGTCAACTCTGACGTCATCAAGATGGCCGGAAAAGCTCGCTAGCTCCCGAAATAACGCGAGTTGGGACCTCTAGTTTGTTGGACACGTCTCCGAAGAGCCGCCCGCATCCACTGATTCCATGAAAAGCACTTTTCAAAAGGGGTCAAAAATTGAAAATTTCTCACAGGGCGCTCCCTGTGAGCACCCGCCATTTTGGTCAAAAATTTTTTATGCGATTTTATGATAGAAAATGATAGAGTAGATATCACTGAAGAGGGTTTGTGTGCGGGGAAGGGGTCAATTCGCAATATTTGGGCAAATAGCAATATTTAGGTCAACTCTGACGTCATCAAGATGGCCGGAAAAGCTCGCTAGCTCCCGAAATAACGCGAGTTGGGACCTCTAGTTTGTTGGACACGTCTCCGAAGAGCCGCCCGCATCCACTGATTCCATGAAAAGCACTTTTCAAAAGGGGTCAAAAATTGAAAATTTCTCACAGGGCGCTCCCTGTGAGCACCCGCCATTTTGGTCAAAAATTTTTTATGCGATTTTATGATAGAAAATGATAGAGTAGATATCACTGAAGAGGGTTTGTGTGCGGGGAAGGGGTCAATTCGCAATATTTGGGCAAATAGCAATATTTAGGTCAACTCTGACGTCATCAAGGTGGCCGGAAAAGCTCGCTAGCTCCCGAAATAACGCGAGTTGGGACCTCTAGTTTGTTGGACACGTCTCCGAAGAGCCGCCCGCATCCACTGATTCCATGAAAAGCACTTTTCAAAAGGGGTCAAAAATTGAAAATTTCTCACAGGGAGCTCCCTGTGAGCACCCGCCATTTTGGTCAAAAATTTTTTATGCGATTTTATGATAGAAAATGATAGAGTAGATATCACTGAAGAGGGTTTGTGTGCGGGGAAGGGGTCAATTCGCAATATTTGGGCAAATAGCAATATTTAGGTCAACTCTGACGTCATCAAGATGGCCGGAAAAGCTCGCTAGCTCCCGAAATAACGCGAGTTGGGACCTCTAGTTTGTTGGACACGTCTCCGAAGAGCCGCCCGCATCCACTGATTCCATGAAAAGCACTTTTCAAAAGGGGTCAAAAATTGAAAATTTCTCACAGGGAGCTCCCTGTGAGCACCCGCCATTTTGGTCAAAAATTTTTTATGCGATTTTATGATAGAAAATGATAGAGTAGATATCACTGAAGAGGGTTTGTGTGCGGGGAAGGGGTCAATTCGCAATATTTGGGCAAATAGCAATATTTAGGTCAACTCTGACGTCATCAAGATGGCCGGAAAAGCTCGCTAGCTCCCGAAATAACGCGAGTTGGGACCTCTAGTTTGTTGGACACGTCTCCGAAGAGCCGCCCGCATCCACTGATTCCATGAAAAGCACTTTTCAAAAGGGGTCAAAAATTGAAAATTTCTCACAGGGAGCTCCCTGTGAGCACCCGCCATTTTGGTCAAAAAATTTTTATGCGATTTTATGATAGAAAATGATAGAGTAGATATCACTGAAGAGGGTTTGTGTGCGGGGAAGGGGTCAATTCGCAATATTTGGGCAAATAGCAATATTTAGGTCAACTCTGACGTCATCAAGATGGCCGGAAAAGCTCGCTAGCTCCCGAAATAACGCGAGTTGGGACCTCTAGTTTGTTGGACACGTCTCCGAAGAGCCGCCCGCATCCACTGATTCCATGAAAAGCACTTTTCAAAAGGGGTCAAAAATTGAAAATTTCTCACAGGGAGCTCCCTGTGAGCACCCGCCATTTTGGTCCAAAAATTTTTATGCGATTTTATGATAGAAAATGATAGAGTAGATATCACTGAAGAGGGTTTGTGTGCGGGGAAGGGGTCAATTCGCAATATTTGGGCAAATAGCAATATTTAGGTCAACTCTGACGTCATCAAGATGGCCGGAAAAGCTCGCTAGCTCCCGAATTAACGCGAGTTGGGACCTCTAGTTTGTTGGACACGTCTCCGAAGAGCCGCCCGCATCCACTGATTCCATGAAAAGCACTTTTCAAAAGGGGTCAAAAATTGAAAATTTCTCACAGGGAGCTCCCTGTGAGCACCCGCCATTTTGGTCAAAAAAATTTTATGCGATTTTATGATAGAAAATGATAGAGTAGATATCACTGAAGAGGGTTTGTGTGCGGGGAAGGGGTCAATTCGCAATATTTGGGCAAATAGCAATATTTAGGTCAACTCTGACGTCATCAAGATGGCCGGAAAAGCTCGCTAGCTCCCGAAATAACGCGAGTTGGGACCTCTAGTTTGTTGGACACGTCTCCGAAGAGCCGCCCGCATCCACTGATTCCATGAAAAGCACTTTTCAAAAGGGGTCAAAAATTGAAAATTTCTCACAGGGCGCTCCCTGTGAGCACCCGCCATTTTGGTCAAAAATTTTTTATGCGATTTTATGATAGAAAATGATAGAGTAGATATCACTGAAGAGGGTTTGTGTGCGGGGAAGGGGTCAATTCGCAATATTTGGGCAAATAGCAATATTTAGGTCAACTCTGACGTCATCAAGATGGCCGGAAAAGCTCGCTAGCTCCCGAAATAACGCGAGTTGGGACCTCTAGTTTGTTGGACACGTCTCCGAAGAGCCGCCCGCATCCACTGATTCCATGAAAAGCACTTTTCAAAAGGGGTCAAAAATTGAAAATTTCTCACAGGGCGCTCCCTGTGAGCACCCGCCATTTTGGTCAAAAATTTTTTATGCGATTTTATGATAGAAAATGATAGAGTAGATATCACTGAAGAGGGTTTGTGTGCGGGGAAGGGGTCAATTCGCAATATTTGGGCAAATAGCAATATTTAGGTCAACTCTGACGTCATCAAGATGGCCGGAAAAGCTCGCTAGCTCCCGAAATAACGCGAGTTGGGACCTCTAGTTTGTTGGACACGTCTCCGAAGAGCCGCCCGCATCCACTGATTCCATGAAAAGCACTTTTCAAAAGGGGTCAAAAATTGAAAATTTCTCACAGGGCGCTCCCTGTGAGCACCCGCCATTTTGGTCAAAAAATTTTTATGCGATTTTATGATAGAAAATGATAGAGTAGATATCACTGAAGAGGGTTTGTGTGCGGGGAAGGGGTCAATTCGCAATATTTGGGCAAATAGCAATATTTAGGTCAACTCTGACGTCATCAAGATGGCCGGAAAAGCTCGCTAGCTCCCGAAATAACGCGAGTTGGGACCTCTAGTTTGTTGGACACGTCTCCGAAGAGCCGCCCGCATCCACTGATTCCATGAAAAGCACTTTTCAAAAGGGGTCAAAAATTGACAATTTCTCACAGGGAGCTCCCTGTGAGCACCCGCCATTTTGGTCAAAAATTTTTTATGCGATTTTATGATAGAAAATGATAGAGTAGATATCACTGAAGAGGGTTTGTGTGCGGGGAAGGGGTCAATTCGCAATATTTGGGCAAATAGCAATATTTAGGTCAACTCTGACGTCATCAAGATGGCCGGAAAAGCTCGCTAGCTCCCGAAATAACGCGAGTTGGGACCTCTAGTTTGTTGGACACGTCTCCGAAGAGCCGCCCGCATCCACTGATTCCATGAAAAGCACTTTTCAAAAGGGGTCAAAAATTGAAAATTTCTCACAGGGAGCTCCCTGTGAGCACCCGCCATTTTGGTCAAAAAATTTTTATGCGATTTTATGATAGAAAATGATAGAGTAGATATCACTGAAGAGGGTTTGTGTGCGGGGAAGGGGTCAATTCGCAATATTTGGGCAAATAGCAATATTTAGGTCAACTCTGACGTCATCAAGATGGCCGGAAAAGCTCGCTAGCTCCCGAAATAACGCGAGTTGGGACCTCTAGTTTGTTGGACACGTCTCCGAAGAGCCGCCCGCATCCACTGATTCCATGAAAAGCACTTTTCAAAAGGGGTCAAAAATTGAAAATTTCTCACAGGGAGCTCCCTGTGAGCACCCGCCATTTTGGTCAAAAATTTTTTATGCGATTTTATGATAGAAAATGATAGAGTAGATATCACTGAAGAGGGTTTGTGTGCGGGGAAGGGGTCAATTCGCAATATTTGGGCAAATAGCAATATTTAGGTCAACTCTGACGTCATCAAGATGGCCGGAAAAGCTCGCTAGCTCCCGAAATAACGCGAGTTGGGACCTCTAGTTTGTTGGACACGTCTCCGAAGAGCCGCCCGCATCCACTGATTCCATGAAAAGCACTTTTCAAAAGGGGTCAAAAATTGAAAATTTCTCACAGGGAGCTCCCTGTGAGCACCCGCCATTTTGGTCAAAAAATTTTTATGCGATTTTATGATAGAAAATGATAGAGTAGATATCACTGAAGAGGGTTTGTGTGCGGGGAAGGGGTCAATTCGCAATATTTGGGCAAATAGCAATATTTAGGTCAACTCTGACGTCATCAAGATGGCCGGAAAAGCTCGCTAGCTCCCGAAATAACGCGAGTTGGGACCTCTAGTTTGTTGGACACGTCTCCGAAGAGCCGCCCGCATCCACTGATTCCATGAAAAGCACTTTTCAAAAGGGGTCAAAAATTGAAAATTTCTCACAGGGCGCTCCCTGTGAGCACCCGCCATTTTGGTCAAAAATTTTTTATGCGATTTTATGATAGAAAATGATAGAGTAGATATCACTGAAGAGGGTTTGTGTGCGGGGAAGGGGTCAATTCGCAATATTTGGGCAAATAGCAATATTTAGGTCAACTCTGACGTCATCAAGATGGCCGGAAAAGCTCGCTAGCTCCCGAAATAACGCGAGTTTGGACCTCTAGTTTGTTGGACACGTCTCCGAAGAGCCGCCCGCATCCACTGATTCCATGAAAAGCACTTTTCAAAAGGGGTCAAAAATTGAAAATTTCTCACAGGGAGCTCCCTGTGAGCACCCGCCATTTTGGTCAAAAAAATTTTATGCGATTTTATGATAGAAAATGATAGAGTAGATATCACTGAAGAGGGTTTGTGTGCGGGGAAGGGGTCAATTCGCAATATTTGGGCAAATAGCAATATTTAGGTCAACTCTGACGTCATCAAGATGGCCGGAAAAGCTCGCTAGCTCCCGAAATAACGCGAGTTGGGACCTCTAGTTTGTTGGACACGTCTCCGAAGAGCCGCCCGCATTCACTGATTCCATGAAAAGCACTTTTCAAAAGGGGTCAAAAATTGAAAATTTCTCACAGGGCGCTCCCTGTGAGCACCCGCCATTTTGGTCAAAAATTTTTTATGCGATTTTATGATAGAAAATGATAGAGTAGATATCACTGAAGAGGGTTTGTGTGCGGGGAAGGGGTCAATTCGCAATATTTGGGCAAATAGCAATATTTAGGTCAACTCTGACGTCATCAAGATGGCCGGAAAAGCTCGCTAGCTCCCGAAATAACGCGAGTTGGGACCTCTAGTTTGTTGGACACGTCTCCGAAGAGCCGCCCGCATCCACTGATTCCATGAAAAGCACTTTTCAAAAGGGGTCAAAAATTGACAATTTCTCACAGGGAGCTCCCTGTGAGCACCCGCCATTTTGGTCAAAAAAATTTTATGCGATTTTATGATAGAAAATGATAGAGTAGATATCACTGAAGAGGGTTTGTGTGCGGGGAAGGGGTCAATTCGCAATATTTGGGCAAATAGCAATATTTAGGTCAACTCTGACGTCATCAAGATGGCCGGAAAAGCTCGCTAGCTCCCGAAATAACGCGAGTTGGGACCTCTAGTTTGTTGGACACGTCTCCGAAGAGCCGCCCGCATCCACTGATTCCATGAAAAGCACTTTTCAAAAGGGGTCAAAAATTGAAAATTTCTCACAGGGAGCTCCCTGTGAGCACCCGCCATTTTGGTCAAAAAAATTTTATGCGATTTTATGATAGAAAATGATAGAGTAGATATCACTGAAGAGGGTTTGTGTGCGGGGAAGGGGTCAATTCGCAATATTTGGGCAAATAGCAATATTTAGGTCAACTCTGACGTCATCAAGATGGCCGGAAAAGCTCGCTAGCTCCCGAAATAACGCGAGTTGGGACCTCTAGTTTGTTGGACACGTCTCCGAAGAGCCGCCCGCATCCACTGATTCCATGAAAAGCACTTTTCAAAAGGGGTCAAAAATTGAAAATTTCTCACAGGGCGCTCCCTGTGAGCACCCGCCATTTTGGTCAAAAATTTTTTATGCGATTTTATGATAGAAAATGATAGAGTAGATATCACTGAAGAGGGTTTGTGTGCGGGGAAGGGGTCAATTCGCAATATTTGGGCAAATAGCAATATTTAGGTCAACTCTGACGTCATCAAGATGGCCGGAAAAGCTCGCTAGCTCCCGAAATAACGCGAGTTGGGACCTCTAGTTTGTTGGACACGTCTCCGAAGAGCCGCCCGCATCCACTGATTCCATGAAAAGCACTTTTCAAAAGGGGTCAAAAATTGAAAATTTCTCACAGGGAGCTCCCTGTGAGCACCCGCCATTTTGGTCAAAAATTTTTTATGCGATTTTATGATAGAAAATGATAGAGTAGATATCACTGAAGAGGGTTTGTGTGCGGGGAAGGGGTCAATTCGCAATATTTGGGCAAATAGCAATATTTAGGTCAACTCTGACGTCATCAAGATGGCCGGAAAAGCTCGCTAGCTCCCGAAATAACGCGAGTTGGGACCTCTAGTTTGTTGGACACGTCTCCGAAGAGCCGCCCGCATCCACTGATTCCATGAAAAGAACTTTTCAAAAGGGGTCAAAAATTGAAAATTTCTCACAGGGCGCTCCCTGTGAGCACCCGCCATTTTGGTCAAAAATTTTTTATGCGATTTTATGATAGAAAATGATAGAGTAGATATCACTGAAGAGGGTTTGTGTGCGGGGAAGGGGTCAATTCGCAATATTTGGGCAAATAGCAATATTTAGGTCAACTCTGACGTCATCAAGATGGCCGGAAAAGCTCGCTAGCTCCCGAAATAACGCGAGTTGGGACCTCTAGTTTGTTGGACACGTCTCCGAAGAGCCGCCCGCATCCACTGATTCCATGAAAAGCACTTTTCAAAAGGGGTCAAAAATTGAAAATTTCTCACAGGGAGCTCCCTGTGAGCACCCGCCATTTTGGTCAAAAAAATTTTATGCGATTTTATGATAGAAAATGATAGAGTAGATATCACTGAAGAGGGTTTGTGTGCGGGGAAGGGGTCAATTCGCAATATTTGGGCAAATAGCAATATTTAGGTCAACTCTGACGTCATCAAGATGGCCGGAAAAGCTCGCTAGCTCCCGAAATAACGCGAGTTGGGACCTCTAGTTTGTTGGACACGTCTCCGAAGAGCCGCCCGCATCCACTGATTCCATGAAAAGCACTTTTCAAAAGGGGTCAAAAATTGAAAATTTCTCACAGGGCGCTCCCTGTGAGCACCCGCCATTTTGGTCAAAAATTTTTTATGCGATTTTATGATAGAAAATGATAGAGTAGATATCACTGAAGAGGGTTTGTGTGCGGGGAAGGGGTCAATTCGCAATATTTGGGCAAATAGCAATATTTAGGTCAACTCTGACGTCATCAAGATGGCCGGAAAAGCTCGCTAGCTCCCGAAATAACGCGAGTTGGGACCTCTAGTTTGTTGGACACGTCTCCGAAGAGCCGCCCGCATCCACTGATTCCATGAAAAGCACTTTTCAAAAGGGGTCAAAAATTGACAATTTCTCACAGGGAGCTCCCTGTGAGCACCCGCCATTTTGGTCAAAAATTTTTTATGCGATTTTATGATAGAAAATGATAGAGTAGATATCACTGAAGAGGGTTTGTGTGCGGGGAAGGGGTCAATTCGCAATATTTGGGCAAATAGCAATATTTAGGTCAACTCTGACGTCATCAAGATGGCCGGAAAAGCTCGCTAGCTCCCGAAATAACGCGAGTTGGGACCTCTAGTTTGTTGGACACGTCTCCGAAGAGCCGCCCGCATCCACTGATTCCATGAAAAGCACTTTTCAAAAGGGGTCAAAAATTGAAAATTTCTCACAGGGCGCTCCCTGTGAGCACCCGCCATTTTGGTCAAAAATTTTTTATGCGATTTTATGATAGAAAATGATAGAGTAGATATCACTGAAGAGGGTTTGTGTGCGGGGAAGGGGTCAATTCGCAATATTTGGGCAAATAGCAATATTTAGGTCAACTCTGACGTCATCAAGATGGCCGGAAAAGCTCGCTAGCTCCCGAAATAACGCGAGTTGGGACCTCTAGTTTGTTGGACACGTCTCCGAAGAGCCGCCCGCATCCACTGATTCCATGAAAAGCACTTTTCAAAAGGGGTCAAAAATTGAAAATTTCTCACAGGGCGCTCCCTGTGAGCACCCGCCATTTTGGTCAAAAATTTTTTATGCGATTTTATGATAGAAAATGATAGAGTAGATATCACTGAAGAGGGTTTGTGTGCGGGGAAGGGGTCAATTCGCAATATTTGGGCAAATAGCAATATTTAGGTCAACTCTGACGTCATCAAGATGGCCGGAAAAGCTCGCTAGCTCCCGAAATAACGCGAGTTGGGACCTCTAGTTTGTTGGACACGTCTCCGAAGAGCCGCCCGCATCCACTGATTCCATGAAAAGCACTTTTCAAAAGGGGTCAAAAATTGAAAATTTCTCACAGGGAGCTCCCTGTGAGCACCCGCCATTTTGGTCAAAAATTTTTTATGCGATTTTATGATAGAAAATGATAGAGTAGATATCACTGAAGAGGGTTTGTGTGCGGGGAAGGGGTCAATTCGCAATATTTGGGCAAATAGCAATATTTAGGTCAACTCTGACGTCATCAAGATGGCCGGAAAAGCTCGCTAGCTCCCGAAATAACGCGAGTTGGGACCTCTAGTTTGTTGGACACGTCTCCGAAGAGCCGCCCGCATCCACTGATTCCATGAAAAGCACTTTTCAAAAGGGGTCAAAAATTGAAAATTTCTCACAGGGAGCTCCCTGTGAGCACCCGCCATTTTGGTCAAAAAAATTTTATGCGATTTTATGATAGAAAATGATAAAGTAGATATCACTGAAGAGGGTTTGTGTGCGGGGAAGGGGTCAATTCGCAATATTTGGGCAAATAGCAATATTTAGGTCAACTCTGACGTCATCAAGATGGCCGGAAAAGCTCGCTAGCTCCCGAAATAACGCGAGTTGGGACCTCTAGTTTGTTGGACACGTCTCCGAAGAGCCGCCCGCATCCACTGATTCCATGAAAAGCACTTTTCAAAAGGGGTCAAAAATTGAAAATTTCTCACAGGGCGCTCCCTGTGAGCACCCGCCATTTTGGTCAAAATTTTTTTATGCGATTTTATGATAGAAAATGATAGAGTAGATATCACTGAAGAGGGTTTGTGTGCGGGGAAGGGGTCAATTCGCAATATTTGGGCAAATAGCAATATTTAGGTCAACTCTGACGTCATCAAGGTGGCCGGAAAAGCTCGCTAGCTCCCGAAATAACGCGAGTTGGGACCTCTAGTTTGTTGGACACGTCTCCGAAGAGCCGCCCGCATCCACTGATTCCATGAAAAGCACTTTTCAAAAGGGGTCAAAAATTGAAAATTTCTCACAGGGAGCTCCCTGTGAGCACCCGCCATTTTGGTCAAAAAATTTTTATGCGATTTTATGATAGAAAATGATAGAGTAGATATCACTGAAGAGGGTTTGTGTGCGGGGAAGGGGTCAATTCGCAATATTTGGGCAAATAGCAATATTTAGGTCAACTCTGACGTCATCAAGATGGCCGGAAAAGCTCGCTAGCTCCCGAAATAACGCGAGTTGGGACCTCTAGTTTGTTGGACACGTCTCCGAAGAGCCGCCCGCATCCACTGATTCCATGAAAAGCACTTTTCAAAAGGGGTCAAAAATTGAAAATTTCTCACAGGGCGCTCCCTGTGAGCACCCGCCATTTTGGTCAAAAATTTTTTATGCGATTTTATGATAGAAAACGATAGAGTAGATATCACTGAAGAGGGTTTGTGTGCGGGGAAGGGGTCAATTCGCAATATTTGGGCAAATAGCAATATTTAGGTCAACTCTGACGTCATCAAGATGGCCGGAAAAGCTCGCTAGCTCCCGAAATAACGCGAGTTGGGACCTCTAGTTTGTTGGACACGTCTCCGAAGAGCCGCCCGCATCCACTGATTCCATGAAAAGCACTTTTCAAAAGGGGTCAAAAATTGAAAATTTCTCACAGGGAGCTCCCTGTGAGCACCCGCCATTTTGGTCAAAAAATTTTTATGCGATTTTATGATAGAAAATGATAGAGTAGATATCACTGAAGAGGGTTTGTGTGCGGGGAAGGGGTCAATTCGCAATATTTGGGCAAATAGCAATATTTAGGTCAACTCTGACGTCATCAAGATGGCCGGAAAAGCTCGCTAGCTCCCGAAATAACGCGAGTTGGGACCTCTAGTTTGTTGGACACGTCTCCGAAGAGCCGCCCGCATCCACTGATTCCATGAAAAGCACTTTTCAAAAGGGGTCAAAAATTGAAAATTTCTCACAGGGCGCTCCCTGTGAGCACCCGCCATTTTGGTCAAAATTTTTTTATGCGATTTTATGATAGAAAATGATAGAGTAGATATCACTGAAGAGGGTTTGTGTGCGGGGAAGGGGTCAATTCGCAATATTTGGGCAAATAGCAATATTTAGGTCAACTCTGACGTCATCAAGGTGGCCGGAAAAGCTCGCTAGCTCCCGAAATAACGCGAGTTGGGACCTCTAGTTTGTTGGACACGTCTCCGAAGAGCCGCCCGCATCCACTGATTCCATGAAAAGCACTTTTCAAAAGGGGTCAAAAATTGAAAATTTCTCACAGGGAGCTCCCTGTGAGCACCCGCCATTTTGGTCAAAAAATTTTTATGCGATTTTATGATAGAAAATGATAGAGTAGATATCACTGAAGAGGGTTTGTGTGCGGGGAAGGGGTCAATTCGCAATATTTGGGCAAATAGCAATATTTAGGTCAACTCTGACGTCATCAAGATGGCCGGAAAAGCTCGCTAGCTCCCGAAATAACGCGAGTTGGGACCTCTAGTTTGTTGGACACGTCTCCGAAGAGCCGCCCGCATCCACTGATTCCATGAAAAGCACTTTTCAAAAGGGGTCAAAAATTGAAAATTTCTCAAGGGGAGCTCCCTGTGAGCACCCGCCATTTTGGTCAAAAATTTTTTATGCGATTTTATGATAGAAAATGATAGAGTAGATATCACTGAAGAGGGTTTGTGTGCGGGGAAGGGGTCAATTCGCAATATTTGGGCAAATAGCAATATTTAGGTCAACTCTGACGTCATCAAGATGGCCGGAAAAGCTCGCTAGCTCCCGAAATAACGCGAGTTGGGACCTCTAGTTTGTTGGACACGTCTCCGAAGAGCCGCCCGCATCCACTGATTCCATGAAAAGCACTTTTCAAAAGGGGTCAAAAATTGAAAATTTCTCACAGGGAGCTCCCTGTGAGCACCCGCCATTTTGGTCAAAAAATTTTTATGCGATTTTATGATAGAAAATGATAGAGTAGATATCACTGAAGAGGGTTTGTGTGCGGGGAAGGGGTCAATTCGCAATATTTGGGCAAATAGCAATATTTAGGTCAACTCTGACGTCATCAAGATGGCCGGAAAAGCTCGCTAGCTCCCGAAATAACGCGAGTTGGGACCTCTAGTTTGTTGGACACGTCTCCGAAGAGCCGCCCGCATCCACTGATTCCATGAAAAGCACTTTTCAAAAGGGGTCAAAAATTGAAAATTTCTCACAGGGAGCTCCCTGTGAGCACCCGCCATTTTGGTCAAAAAAATTTTATGCGATTTTATGATAGAAAATGATAGAGTAGATATCACTGAAGAGGGTTTGTGTGCGGGGAAGGGGTCAATTCGCAATATTTGGGCAAATAGCAATATTTAGGTCAACTCTGACGTCATCAAGATGGCCGGAAAAGCTCGCTAGCTCCCGAAATAACGCGAGTTGGGACCTCTAGTTTGTTGGACACGTCTCCGAAGAGCCGCCCGCATCCACTGATTCCATGAAAAGCACTTTTCAAAAGGGGTCAAAAATTGAAAATTTCTCACAGGGCGCTCCCTGTGAGCACCCGCCATTTTGGTCAAAAATTTTTTATGCGATTTTATGATAGAAAATGATAGAGTAGATATCACTGAAGAGGGTTTGTGTGCGGGGAAGGGGTCAATTCGCAATATTTGGGCAAATAGCAATATTTAGGTCAACTCTGACGTCATCAAGATGGCCGGAAAAGCTCGCTAGCTCCCGAAATAACGCGAGTTGGGACCTCTAGTTTGTTGGACACGTCTCCGAAGAGCCGCCCGCATCCACTGATTCCATGAAAAGCACTTTTCAAAAGGGGTCAAAAATTGAAAATTTCTCACAGGGAGCCTCCCTGTGAGCACCCGCCATTTTGGTCAAAAAAATTTTATGCGATTTTATGATAGAAAATGATAGAGTAGATATCACTGAAGAGGGTTTGTGTGCGGGGAAGGGGTCAATTCGCAATATTTGGGCAAATAGCAATATTTAGGTCAACTCTGATGTCATCAAGATGGCCGGAAAAGCTCGCTAGCTCCCGAAATAACGCGAGTTGGGACCTCTAGTTTGTTGGACACGTCTCCGAAGAGCCGCCCGCATTCACTGATTCCATGAAAAGCACTTTTCAAAAGGGGTCAAAAATTGAAAATTTCTCACAGGGCGCTCCCTGTGAGCACCCGCCATTTTGGTCAAAAATTTTTTATGCGATTTTATGATAGAAAATGATAGAGTAGATATCACTGAAGAGGGTTTGTGTGCGGGGAAGGGGTCAATTCGCAATATTTGGGCAAATAGCAATATTTAGGTCACCTCTGACGTCATCAAGATGGCCGGAAAAGCTCGCTAGCTCCCGAAATAACGCGAGTTGGGACCTCTAGTTTGTTGGACACGTCTCCGAAGAGCCGCCCGCATCCACTGATTCCATGAAAAGCACTTTTCAAAAGGGGTCAAAAATTGAAAATTTCTCACAGGGAGCTCCCTGTGAGCACCCGCCATTTTGGTCAAAAAATTTTTATGCGATTTTATGATAGAAAATGATAGAGTAGATATCACTGAAGAGGGTTTGTGTGCGGGGAAGGGGTCAATTCGCAATATTTGGGCAAATAGCAATATTTAGGTCAACTCTGACGTCATCAAGATGGCCGGAAAAGCTCGCTAGCTCCCGAAATAACGCGAGTTGGGACCTCTAGTTTGTTGGACACGTCTCCGAAGAGCCGCCCGCATCCACTGATTCCATGAAAAGCACTTTTCAAAAGGGGTCAAAAATTGAAAATTTCTCACAGGGAGCTCCCTGTGAGCACCCGCCATTTTGGTCAAAAAATTTTTATGCGATTTTATGATAGAAAATGATAGAGTAGATATCACTGAAGAGGGTTTGTGTGCGGGGAAGGGGTCAATTCGCAATATTTGGGCAAATAGCAATATTTAGGTCAACTCTGACGTCATCAAGATGGCCGGAAAAGCTCGCTAGCTCCCGAAATAACGCGAGTTGGGACCTCTAGTTTGTTGGACACGTCTCCGAAGAGCCGCCCGCATCCACTGATTCCATGAAAAGCACTTTTCAAAAGGGGTCAAAAATTGAAAATTTCTCACAGGGCGCTCCCTGTGAGCACCCGCCATTTTGGTCAAAAATTTTTTATGCGATTTTATGATAGAAAATGATAGAGTAGATATCACTGAAGAGGGTTTGTGTGCGGGGAAGGGGTCAATTCGCAATATTTGGGCAAATAGCAATATTTAGGTCAACTCTGACGTCATCAAGATGGCCGGAAAAGCTCGCTAGCTCCCGAAATAACGCGAGTTGGGACCTCTAGTTTGTTGGACACGTCTCCGAAGAGCCGCCCGCATCCACTGATTCCATGAAAAGCACTTTTCAAAAGGGGTCAAAAATTGACAATTTCTCACAGGGCGCTCCCTGTGAGCACCCGCCATTTTGGTCAAAAATTTTTTATGCGATTTTATGATAGAAAATGATAGAGTAGATATCACTGAAGAGGGTTTGTGTGCGGGGAAGGGGTCAATTCGCAATATTTGGGCAAATAGCAATATTTAGGTCAACTCTGACGTCATCAAGATGGCCGGAAAAGCTCGCTAGCTCCCGAAATAACGCGAGTTGGGACCTCTAGTTTGTTGGACACGTCTCCGAAGAGCCGCCCGCATCCACTGATTCCATGAAAAGCACTTTTCAAAAGGGGTCAAAAATTGAAAATTTCTCACAGGGAGCTCCCTGTGAGCACCCGCCATTTTGGTCCAAAAATTTTTATGCGATTTTATGATAGAAAATGATAGAGTAGATATCACTGAAGAGGGTTTGTGTGCGGGGAAGGGGTCAATTCGCAATATTTGGGCAAATAGCAATATTTAGGTCAACTCTGACGTCATCAAGATGGCCGGAAAAGCTCGCTAGCTCCCGAAATAACGCGAGTTGGGACCTCTAGTTTGTTGGACACGTCTCCGAAGAGCCGCCCGCATCCACTGATTCCATGAAAAGCACTTTTCAAAAGGGGTCAAAAATTGAAAATTTCTCACAGGGCGCTCCCTGTGAGCACCCGCCATTTTGGTCAAAAATTTTTTATGCGATTTTATGATAGAAAATGATAGAGTAGATATCACTGAAGAGGGTTTGTGTGCGGGGAAGGGGTCAATTCGCAATATTTGGGCAAATAGCAATATTTAGGTCAACTCTGACGTCATCAAGATGGCCGGAAAAGCTCGCTAGCTCCCGAAATAACGCGAGTTGGGACCTCTAGTTTGTTGGACACGTCTCCGAAGAGCCGCCCGCATCCACTGATTCCATGAAAAGCACTTTTCAAAAGGGGTCAAAAATTGAAAATTTCTCACAGGGAGCTCCCTGTGAGCACCCGCCATTTTGGTCAAAAAAATTTTATGCGATTTTATGATAGAAAATGATAGAGTAGATATCACTGAAGAGGGTTTGTGTGCGGGGAAGGGGTCAATTCGCAATATTTGGGCAAATAGCAATATTTAGGTCAACTCTGACGTCACCAAGATGGCCGGAAAAGCTCGCTAGCTCCCGAAATAACGCGAGTTGGGACCTCTAGTTTGTTGGACACGTCTCCGAAGAGCCGCCCGCATCCACTGATTCCATGAAAAGCACTTTTCAAAAGGGGTCAAAAATTGAAAATTTCTCACAGGGCGCTCCCTGTGAGCACCCGCCATTTTGGTCAAAAAAATTTTATGCGATTTTATGATAGAAAATGATAGAGTAGATATCACTGAAGAGGGTTTGTGTGCGGGGAAGGGGTCAATTCGCAATATTTGGGCAAATAGCAATATTTAGGTCAACTCTGACGTCATCAAGATGGCCGGAAAAGCTCGCTAGCTCCCGAAATAACGCGAGTTGGGACCTCTAGTTTGTTGGACACGTCTCCGAAGAGCCGCCCGCATCCACTGATTCCATGAAAAGCACTTTTCAAAAGGGGTCAAAAATTGAAAATTTCTCACAGGGAGCTCCCTGTGAGCACCCGCCATTTTGGTCAAAAAAATTTTATGCGATTTTATGATAGAAAATGATAGAGTAGATATCACTGAAGAGGGTTTGTGTGCGGGGAAGGGGTCAATTCGCAATATTTGGGCAAATAGCAATATTTAGGTCAACTCTGACGTCATCAAGATGGCCGGAAAAGCTCGCTAGCTCCCGAAATAACGCGAGTTGGGACCTCTAGTTTGTTGGACACGTCTCCGAAGAGCCGCCCGCATCCACTGATTCCATGAAAAGCACTTTTCAAAAGGGGTCAAAAATTGAAAATTTCTCACAGGGCGCTCCCTGTGAGCACCCGCCATTTTGGTCAAAAATTTTTTATGCGATTTTATGATAGAAAATGATAGAGTAGATATCACTGAAGAGGGTTTGTGTGCGGGGAAGGGGTCAATTCGCAATATTTGGGCAAATAGCAATATTTAGGTCAACTCTGACGTCATCAAGATGGCCGGAAAAGCTCGCTAGCTCCCGAAATAACGCGAGTTGGGACCTCTAGTTTGTTGGACACGTCTCCGAAGAGCCGCCCGCATCCACTGATTCCATGAAAAGCACTTTTCAAAAGGGGTCAAAAATTGACAATTTCTCACAGGGAGCTCCCTGTGAGCACCCGCCATTTTGGTCAAAAAAATTTTATGCGATTTTATGATAGAAAATGATAGAGTAGATATCACTGAAGAGGGTTTGTGTGCGGGGAAGGGGTCAATTCGCAATATTTGGGCAAATAGCAATATTTAGGTCAACTCTGACGTCATCAAGATGGCCGGAAAAGCTCGCTAGCTCCCGAAATAACGCGAGTTGGGACCTCTAGTTTGTTGGACACGTCTCCGAAGAGCCGCCCGCATCCACTGATTCCATGAAAAGCACTTTTCAAAAGGGGTCAAAAATTGAAAATTTCTCACAGGGCGCTCCCTGTGAGCACCCGCCATTTTGGTCAAAAATTTTTTATGCGATTTTATGATAGAAAATGATAGAGTAGATATCACTGAAGAGGGTTTGTGTGCGGGGAAGGGGTCAATTCGCAATATTTGGGCAAATAGCAATATTTAGGTCAACTCTGACGTCATCAAGATGGCCGGAAAAGCTCGCTAGCTCCCGAAATAACGCGAGTTGGGACCTCTAGTTTGTTGGACACGTCTCCGAAGAGCCGCCCGCATCCACTGATTCCATGAAAAGCACTTTTCAAAAGGGGTCAAAAATTGAAAATTTCTCACAGGGAGCTCCCTGTGAGCACCCGCCATTTTGGTCAAAAAATTTTTATGCGATTTTATGATAGAAAATGATAGAGTAGATATCACTGAAGAGGGTTTGTGTGCGGGGAAGGGGTCAATTCGCAATATTTGGGCAAATAGCAATATTTAGGTCAACTCTGACGTCATCAAGATGGCCGGAAAAGCTCGCTAGCTCCCGAAATAACGCGAGTTGGGACCTCTAGTTTGTTGGACACGTCTCCGAAGAGCCGCCCGCATCCACTGATTCCATGAAAAGCACTTTTCAAAAGGGGTCAAAAATTGAAAATTTCTCACAGGGAGCTCCCTGTGAGCACCCGCCATTTTGGTCAAAAAATTTTTATGCGATTTTATGATAGAAAATGATAGAGTAGATATCACTGAAGAGGGTTTGTGTGCGGGGAAGGGGTCAATTCGCAATATTTGGGCAAATAGCAATATTTAGGTCAACTCTGACGTCATCAAGATGGCCGGAAAAGCTCGCTAGCTCCCGAAATAACGCGAGTTGGGACCTCTAGTTTGTTGGACACGTCTCCGAAGAGCCGCCCGCATCCACTGATTCCATGAAAAGCACTTTTCAAAAGGGGTCAAAAATTGAAAATTTCTCACAGGGAGCTCCCTGTGAGCACCCGCCATTTTGGTCAAAAAATTTTTATGCGATTTTATGATAGAAAATGATAGAGTAGATATCACTGAAGAGGGTTTGTGTGCGGGGAAGGGGTCAATTCGCAATATTTGGGCAAATAGCAATATTTAGGTCAACTCTGACGTCATCAAGATGGCCGGAAAAGCTCGCTAGCTCCCGAAATAACGCGAGTTGGGACCTCTAGTTTGTTGGACACGTCTCCGAAGAGCCGCCCGCATCCACTGATTCCATGAAAAGCACTTTTCAAAAGGGGTCAAAAATTGAAAATTTCTCACAGGGAGCTCCCTGTGAGCACCCGCCATTTTGGTCAAAAAAATTTTATGCGATTTTATGATAGAAAATGATAGAGTAGATATCACTGAAGAGGGTTTGTGTGCGGGGAAGGGGTCAATTCGCAATATTTGGGCAAATAGCAATATTTAGGTCAACTCTGACGTCATCAAGATGGCCGGAAAAGCTCGCTAGCTCCCGAAATAACGCGAGTTGGGACCTCTAGTTTGTTGGACACGTCTCCGAAGAGCCGCCCGCATCCACTGATTCCATGAAAAGCACTTTTCAAAAGGGGTCAAAAATTGAAAATTTCTCACAGGGCGCTCCCTGTGAGCACCCGCCATTTTGGTCAAAAATTTTTTATGCGATTTTATGATAGAAAATGATAGAGTAGATATCACTGAAGAGGGTTTGTGTGCGGGGAAGGGGTCAATTCGCAATATTTGGGCAAATAGCAATATTTAGGTCAACTCTGACGTCATCAAGATGGCCGGAAAAGCTCGCTAGCTCCCGAAATAACGCGAGTTGGGACCTCTAGTTTGTTGGACACGTCTCCGAAGAGCCGCCCGCATCCACTGATTCCATGAAAAGCACTTTTCAAAAGGGGTCAAAAATTGAAAATTTCTCACAGGGAGCTCCCTGTGAGCACCCGCCATTTTGGTCAAAAAATTTTTATGCGATTTTATGATAGAAAATGATAGAGTAGATATCACTGAAGAGGGTTTGTGTGCGGGGAAGGGGTCAATTCGCAATATTTGGGCAAATAGCAATATTTAGGTCAACTCTGACGTCATCAAGATGGCCGGAAAAGCTCGCTAGCTCCCGAAATAACGCGAGTTGGGACCTCTAGTTTGTTGGACACGTCTCCGAAGAGCCGCCCGCATCCACTGATTCCATGAAAAGCACTTTTCAAAAGGGGTCAAAAATTGAAAATTTCTCACAGGGAGCTCCCTGTGAGCACCCGCCATTTTGGTCCAAAAATTTTTATGCGATTTTATGATAGAAAATGATAGAGTAGATATCACTGAAGAGGGTTTGTGTGCGGGGAAGGGGTCAATTCGCAATATTTGGGCAAATAGCAATATTTAGGTCAACTCTGACGTCATCAAGATGGCCGGAAAAGCTCGCTAGCTCCCGAAATAACGCGAGTTGGGACCTCTAGTTTGTTGGACACGTCTCCGAAGAGCCGCCCGCATCCACTGATTCCATGAAAAGCACTTTTCAAAAGGGGTCAAAAATTGACAATTTCTCACAGGGAGCTCCCTGTGAGCACCCGCCATTTTGGTCCAAAAATTTTTATGCGATTTTATGATAGAAAATGATAGAGTAGATATCACTGAAGAGGGTTTGTGTGCGGGGAAGGGGTCAATTCGCAATATTTGGGCAAATAGCAATATTTAGGTCAACTCTGACGTCAGTCAAGATGGCCGGAAAAGCTCGCTAGCTCCCGAAATAACGCGAGTTGGGACCTCTAGTTTGTTGGACACGTCTCCGAAGAGCCGCCCGCATCCACTGATTCCATGAAAAGCACTTTTCAAAAGGGGTCAAAAATTGACAATTTCTCACAGGGAGCTCCCTGTGAGCACCCGCCATTTTGGTCAAAAAATTTTTATGCGATTTTATGATAGAAAATGATAGAGTAGATATCACTGAAGAGGGTTTGTGTGCGGGGAAGGGGTCAATTCGCAATATTTGGGCAAATAGCAATATTTAGGTCAACTCTGACGTCATCAAGATGGCCGGAAAAGCTCGCTAGCTCCCGAAATAACGCGAGTTGGGACCTCTAGTTTGTTGGACACGTCTCCGAAGAGCCGCCCGCATCCACTGATTCCATGAAAAGCACTTTTCAAAAGGAGTCAAAAAATTGAAAATTTCTCACAGGGAGCTCCCTGTGAGCACCCGCCATTTTGGTCAAACAATTTTTATGCGATTTTATGATAGAAAATGATAGAGTAGATATCACTGAAGAGGGTTTGTGTGCGGGGAAGGGGTCAATTCGCAATATTTGGGCAAATAGCAATATTTAGGTCAACTCTGACGTCATCAAGATGGCCGGAAAAGCTCGCTAGCTCCCGAAATAACGCGAGTTGGGACCTCTAGTTTGTTGGACACGTCTCCGAAGAGCCGCCCGCATCCACTGATTCCATGAAAAGCACTTTTCAAAAGGGGTCAAAAATTGACAATTTCTCACAGGGAGCTCTCTGTGAGCACCCGCCATTTTGGTCAAAAAATGTTTATGCGATTTTATGATAGAAAATGATAGAGTAGATATCACTGAAGAGGGTTTGTGTGCGGGGAAGGGGTCAATTCGCAATATTTGGGCAAATAGCAATATTTAGGTCAACTCTGACGTCATCAAGATGGCCGGAAAAGCTCGCTAGCTCCCGAAATAACGCGAGTTGGGACCTCTAGTTTGTTGGACACGTCTCCGAAGAGCCGCCCGCATCCACTGATTCCATGAAAAGCACTTTTCAAAAGGGGTCAAAAATTGAAAATTTCTCACAGGGAGCTCCCTGTGAGCACCCGCCATTTTGGTCAAAAAATTTTTATGCGATTTTATGATAGAAAATGATAGAGTAGATATCACTGAAGAGGGTTTGTGTGTGGGGAAGGGGTCAATTCGCAATACTTGGGCAAATAGCAATATTTAGGTCAACTCTGACGTCACCAAGATGGCCGGAAAAGCTCGCTAGCTCCCGAAATAACGCGAGTTGGGACCTCTAGTTTGTTGGACACGTCTCCGGAGAGCCGCCCGCATCCACTGATTCCATGAAAAGCACTTTTCAAAAGGGGTCAAAAATTGAAAATTTCTCACAGGGAGCTCCCTGTGAGCACCCGCCATTTTGGTCAAAAAAATTTTATGCGATTTTATGATAGAAAATGATAGAGTAGATATCACTGAAGAGGGTTTGTGTGCGGGGAAGGGGTCAATTCGCAATATTTGGGCAAATAGCAATATTTAGGTCAACTCTGACGTCATCAAGATGGCCGGAAAAGCTCGCTAGCTCCCGAAATAACGCGAGTTGGGACCTCTAGTTTGTTGGACACGTCTCTGAAGAGCCGCCCGCATCCACTGATTCCATGAAAAGCACTTTTCAAAAGGGGTCAAAAATTGACAATTTCTCACAGGGAGCTCCCTGTGAGCACCCGCCATTTTGGTCAAAAATTTTTTATGCGATTTTATGATAGAAAATGATAGAGTAGATATCACTGAAGAGGGTTTGTGTGCGGGGAAGGGGTCAATTCGCAATATTTGGGCAAATAGCAATATTTAGGTCAACTCTGACGTCATCAAGATGGCCGGAAAAGCTCGCTAGCTCCCGAAATAACGCGAGTTGGGACCTCTAGTTTGTTGGACACGTCTCCGAAGAGCCGCCCGCATCCACTGATTCCATGAAAAGCACTTTTCAAAAGGGGTCAAAAATTGACAATTTCTCACAGGGAGCTCCCTGTGAGCACCCGCCATTTTGGTCAAAAATTTTTTAAGCGATTTTATGATAGAAAATGATAGAGTAGATATCACTGAAGAGGGTTTGTGTGCGGGGAAGGGGTCAATTCGCAATATTTGGGCAAATAGCAATATTTAGGTCAACTCTGACGTCATCAAGATGGCCGGAAAAGCTCGCTAGCTCCCGAAATAACGCGAGTTGGGACCTCTAGTTTGTTGGACACGTCTCCGAAGAGCCGCCCGCATCCACTGATTCCATGAAAAGCACTTTTCAAAAGGGGTCAAAAATTGAAAATTTCTCACAGGGAGCTCCCTGTGAGCACCCGCCATTTTGGTCAAAAAATTTTTATGCGATTTTATGATAGAAAATGATAGAGTAGATATCACTGAAGAGGGTTTGTGTGCGGGGAAGGGGTCAATTCGCAATATTTGGGCAAATAGCAATATTTAGGTCAACTCTGACGTCATCAAGATGGCCGGAAAAGCTCGCTAGCTCCCGAAATAACGCGAGTTGGGACATCTAGTTTGTTGGACACGTCTCCGAAGAGCCGCCCGCATCCACTGATTCCATGAAAAGCACTTTTCAAAAGGGGTCAAAAATTGAAAATTTCTCACAGGGAGCTCCCTGTGAGCACCCGCCATTTTGGTCAAAAAATTTTTATGCGATTTTATGATAGAAAATGATAAAGTAGATATCACTGAAGAGGGTTTGTGTGCGGGGAAGGGGTCAATTCGCAATATTTGGGCAAATAGCAATATTTAGGTCAACTCTGACGTCATCAAGATGGCCGGAAAAGCTCGCTAGCTCCCGAAATAACGCGAGTTGGGACCTCTAGTTTGTTGGACACGTCTCCGAAGAGCCGCCCGCATCCACTGATTCCATGAAAAGCACTTTTCAAAAGGGGTCAAAAATTGACAATTTCTCACAGGGAGCTCCCTGTGAGCACCCGCCATTTTGGTCAAAATTTTTTTATGCGATTTTATGATAGAAAATGATAGAGTAGATATCACTGAAGAGGGTTTGTGTGCGGGGAAGGGGTCAATTCGCAATATTTGGGCAAATAGCAATATTTAGGTCAACTCTGACGTCATCAAGATGGCCGGAAAAGCTCGCTAGCTCCCGAAATAACGCGAGTTGGGACCTCTAGTTTGTTGGACACGTCTCCGAAGAGCCGCCCGCATCCACTGATTCCATGAAAAGCACTTTTCAAAAGGGGTCAAAAATTGACAATTTCTCACAGGGAGCTCCCTGTGAGCACCCGCCATTTTGGTCAAAAAATTTTTATGCGATTTTATGATAGAAAATGATAGAGTAGATATCACTGAAGAGGGTTTGTGTGCGGGGAAGGGGTCAATTCGCAATATTTGGGCAAATAGCAATATTTAGGTCAACTCTGACGTCATCAAGATGGCCGGAAAAGCTCGCTAGCTCCCGAAATAACGCGAGTTGGGACCTCTAGTTTGTTGGACACGTCTCCGAAGAGCCGCCCGCATCCACTGATTCCATGAAAAGCACTTTTCAAAAGGGGTCAAAAATTGAAAATTTCTCACAGGGAGCTCCCTGTGAGCACCCGCCATTTTGGTCCAAAAATTTTTATGCGATTTTATGATAGAAAATGATAGAGTAGATATCACTGAAGAGGGTTTGTGTGCGGGGAAGGGGTCAATTCGCAATATTTGGGCAATAGCAATATTTAGGTCAACTCTGACGTCATCAAGATGGCCGGAAAAGCTCGCTAGCTCCCGAAATAACGCGAGTTGGGACCTCTAGTTTGTTGGACACGTCTCCGAAGAGCCGCCCGCATCCACTGATTCCATGAAAAGCACTTTTCAAAAGGGGTCAAAAATTGACAATTTCTCACAGGGAGCTCCCTGTGAGCACCCGCCATTTTGGTCAAAAAAATTTTATGCGATTTTATGATAGAAAATGATAGAGTAGATATCACTGAAGAGGGTTTGTGTGCGGGGAAGGGGTCAATTCGCAATATTTGGGCAAATAGCAATATTTAGGTCAACTCTGACGTCATCAAGATGGCCGGAAAAGCTCGCTAGCTCCCGAAATAACGCGAGTTGGGACCTCTAGTTTGTTGGACACGTCTCCGAAGAGCCGCCCGCATCCACTGATTCCATGAAAAGCACTTTTCAAAAGGGGTCAAAAATTGACAATTTCTCACAGGGAGCTCCCTGTGAGCACCCGCCATTTTGGTCAAAAATTTTTTATGCGATTTTATGATAGAAAATGATAGAGTAGATATCACTGAAGAGGGTTTGTGTGCGGGGAAGGGGTCAATTCGCAATATTTGGGCAAATAGCAATATTTAGGTCAACTCTGACGTCATCAAGATGGCCGGAAAAGCTCGCTAGCTCCCGAAATAACGCGAGTTGGGACCTCTAGTTTGTTGGACACGTCTCCGAAGAGCCGCCCGCATCCACTGATTCCATGAAAAGCACTTTTCAAAAGGGGTCAAAAATTGAAAATTTCTCACAGGGAGCTCCCTGTGAGCACCCGCCATTTTGGTCAAAAAATTTTAATGCGATTTTATGATAGAAAATGATAGAGTAGATATCACTGAAGAGGGTTTGTGTGCGGGGAAGGGGTCAATTCGCAATATTTGGGCAAATAGCAATATTTAGGTCAACTCTGACGTCATCAAGATGGCCGGAAAAGCTCGCTAGCTCCCGAAATAACGCGAGTTGGGACCTCTAGTTTGTTGGACACGTCTCCGAAGAGCCGCCCGCATCCACTGATTCCATGAAAAGCACTTTTCAAAAGGGGTCAAAAATTGAAAATTTCTCACAGGGAGCTCCCTGTGAGCACCCGCCATTTTGGTCAAAAAATTTTTATGCGATTTTATGATAGAAAATGATAGAGTAGATATCACTGAAGAGGGTTTGTGTGCGGGGAAGGGGTCAATTCGCAATATTTGGGCAAATAGCAATATTTAGGTCAACTCTGACGTCATCAAGACGGCCGGAAAAGCTCGCTAGCTCCCGAAATAACGCGAGTTGGGACCTCTAGTTTGTTGGACACGTCTCCGAAGAGCCGCCCGCATCCACTGATTCCATGAAAAGCACTTTTCAAAAGGGGTCAAAAATTGAAAATTTCTCACAGGGAGCTCCCTGTGAGCACCCGCCATTTTGGTCAAAAAATTTTTATGCGATTTTATGATAGAAAATGATAGAGTAGATATCACTGAAGAGGGTTTGTGTGCGGGGAAGGGGTCAATTCGCAATATTTGGGCAAATAGCAATATTTAGGTCAACTCTGACGTCATCAAGATGGCCGGAAAAGCTCGCTAGCTCCCGAAATAACGCGAGTTGGGACCTCTAGTTTGTTGGACACGTCTCCGAAGAGCCGCCCGCATCCACTGATTCCATGAAAAGCACTTTTCAAAAGGGGTCAAAAAATTGAAAATTTCTCACAGGGAGCTCCCTGTGAGCACCCGCCATTTTGGTCAAAAATTTTTATGCGATTTTATGATAGAAAATGATAGAGTAGATATCACTGAAGAGGGTTTGTGTGCGGGGAAGGGGTCAATTCGCAATATTTGGGCAAATAGCAATATTTAGGTCAACTCTGACGTCATCAAGATGGCCGGAAAAGCTCGCTAGCTCCCGAAATAACGCGAGTTGGGACCTCTAGTTTGTTGGACACGTCTCCGAAGAGCCGCCCGCATCCACTGATTCCATGAAAAGCACTTTTCAAAAGGGGTCAAAAATTGAAAATTTCTCACAGGGAGCTCCCTGTGAGCACCCGCCATTTTGGTCAAAAAATTTTTATGCGATTTTATGATAGAAAATGATAGAGTAGATATCACTGAAGAGGGTTTGTGTGCGGGGAAGGGGTCAATTCGCAATATTTGGGCAAATAGCAATATTTAGGTCAACTCTGACGTCATCAAGATGGCCGGAAAAGCTCGCTAGCTCCCGAAATAACGCGAGTTGGGACCTCTAGTTTGTTGGACACGTCTCCGAAGAGCCGCCCGCATCCACTGATTCCATGAAAAGCACTTTTCAAAAGGGGTCAAAAATTGACAATTTCTCACAGGGAGCTCCCTGTGAGCACCCGCCATTTTGGTCAAAAAATTTTTATGCGATTTTATGATAGAAAATGATAGAGTAGATATCACTGAAGAGGGTTTGTGTGCGGGGAAGGGGTCAATTCGCAATATTTGGGCAAATAGCAATATTTAGGTCAACTCTGACGTCATCAAGATGGCCGGAAAAGCTCGCTAGCTCCCGAAATAACGCGAGTTGGGACCTCTAGTTTGTTGGACACGTCTCCGAAGAGCCGCCCGCATCCACTGATTCCATGAAAAGCACTTTTCAAAAGGGGTCAAAAATTGAAAATTTTTCACAGGGAGCTCCCTGTGAGCACCCGCCATTTTGGTCAAAAAATTTTTATGCGATTTTATGATAGAAAATGATAGAGTAGATATCACTGAAGAGGGTTTGTGTGCGGGGAAGGGGTCAATTCGCAATATTTGGGCAAATAGCAATATTTAGGTCAACTCTGACGTCATCAAGATGGCCGGAAAAGCTCGCTAGCTCCCGAAATAACGCGAGTTGGGACCTCTAGTTTGTTGGACACGTCTCCGAAGAGCCGCCCGCATCCACTGATTCCATGAAAAGCACTTTTCAAAAGGGGTCAAAAATTGAAAATTTCTCACAGGGAGCTCCCTGTGAGCACCCGCCATTTTGGTCAAAAATTTTTTATGCGATTTTATGATAGAAAATGATAGAGTAGATATCACTGAAGAGGGTTTGTGTGCGGGGAAGGGGTCAATTCGCAATATTTGGGCAAATAGCAATATTTAGGTCAACTCTGACGTCATCAAGACGGCCGGAAAAGCTCGCTAGCTCCCGAAATAACGCGAGTTGGGACCTCTAGTTTGTTGGACACGTCTCCGAAGAGCCGCCCGCATCCACTGATTCCATGAAAAGCACTTTTCAAAAGGGGTCAAAAATTGAAAATTTCTCACAGGGAGCTCCCTGTGAGCACCCGCCATTTTGGTCAAAAATTTTTATGCGATTTTATGATAGAAAATGATAGAGTAGATATCACTGAAGAGGGTTTGTGTGCGGGGAAGGGGTCAATTCGCAATATTTGGGCAAATAGCAATATTTAGGTCAACTCTGACGTCATCAAGATGGCCGGAAAAGCTCGCTAGCTCCCGAAATAACGCGAGTTGGGACCTCTAGTTTGTTGGACACGTCTCCGAAGAGCCGCCCGCATCCACTGATTCCATGAAAAGCACTTTTCAAAAGGGGTCAAAAATTGACAATTTCTCACAGGGAGCTCCCTGTGAGCACCCGCCATTTTGGTCAAAAAATTTTTATGCGATTTTATGATAGAAAATGATAGAGTAGATATCACTGAAGAGGGTTTGTGTGCGGGGAAGGGGTCAATTCGCAATATTTGGGCAAATAGCAATATTTAGGTCAACTCTGACGTCATCAAGATGGCCGGAAAAGCTCGCTAGCTCCCGAAATAACGCGAGTTGGGACCTCTAGTTTGTTGGACACGTCTCCGAAGAGCCGCCCGCATCCACTGATTCCATGAAAAGCACTTTTCAAAAGGGGTCAAAAATTGAAAATTTTTCACAGGGAGCTCCCTGTGAGCACCCGCCATTTTGGTCAAAAAATTTTTATGCGATTTTATGATAGAAAATGATAGAGTAGATATCACTGAAGAGGGTTTGTTTGCGGGGAAGGGGTCAATTCGCAATATTTGGGCAAATAGCAATATTTAGGTCAACTCTGACGTCATCAAGATGGCCGGAAAAGCTCGCTAGCTCCCGAAATAACGCGAGTTGGGACCTCTAGTTTGTTGGACACGTCTCCGAAGAGCCGCCCGCATCCACTGATTCCATGAAAAGCACTTTTCAAAAGGGGTCAAAAATTGAAAATTTCTCACAGGGAGCTCCCTGTGAGCACCCGCCATTTTGGTCAAAAAATTTTAATGCGATTTTATGATAGAAAATGATAGAGTAGATATCACTGAAGAGGGTTTGTGTGCGGGGAAGGGGTCAATTCGCAATATTTGGGCAAATAGCAATATTCAGGTCCACTCTGACGTCATCAAGATGGCCGGAAAAGCTCGCTAGCTCCCGAAATAACGCGAGTTGGGACCTCTAGTTTGTTGGACACGTCTCCGATGAGCCGCCCGCATCCACTGATTCCATGAAAAGCACTTTTCAAAAGGGGTCAAAAATTGAAAATTTCTCACAGGGAGCTCCCTGTGAGCACCCGCCATTTTGGTCAAAAATTTTTTATGCGATTTTATGATAGAAAATGATAGAGTAGATATCACTGAAGAGGGTTTGTGTGCGGGAAAGGGGTCAATTCGCAATATTTGGGCAAATAGCAATATTTAGGTCCACTCTGACGTCATCAAGATGGCCGGAAAAGCTCGCTAGCTCCCGAAATAACGCGAGTTGGGACCTCTAGTTTGTTGGACACGTCTCCGAAGAGCCGCCCGCATCCACTGATTCCATGAAAAGCACTTTTCAAAAGGGGTCAAAAATTGAAAGTTTCTCACAGGGAGCTCCCTGTGAGCACCCGCCATTTTGGTCAAAAATTTTTTATGCGATTTTATGATAGAAAATGATAGAGTAGATATCACTGAAGAGGGTTTGTGTGCGGGGAAGGGGTCAATTCGCAATATTTGGGCAAATAGCAATATTTAGGTCAACTCTGACGTCACCAAGATGGCCGGAAAAGCTCGCTAGCTCCCGAAATAACGCGAGTTGGGACCTCTAGTTTGTTGGACACGTCTCCGAAGAGCCGCCCGCATCCACTGATTCCATGAAAAGCACTTTTCAAAAGGGGTCAAAAATTGAAAATTTCTCACAGGGAGCTCCCTGTGAGCACCCGCCATTTTGGTCCAAAAATTTTTATGCGATTTTATGATAGAAAATGATAGAGTAGATATCACTGAAGAGGGTTTGTGTGCGGGGAAGGGGTCAATTCGCAATATTTGGGCAAATAGCAATATTTAGGTCAACTCTGACGTCATCAAAATGGCCGGAAAAGCTCGCTAGCTCCCGAAATAACGCGAGTTGGGACCTCTAGTTTGTTGGACACGTCTCCGGAGAGCCGCCCGCATCCACTGATTCCATGAAAAGCACTTTTCAAAAGGGGTCAAAAATTGAAAATTTCTCACAGGGAGCTCCCTGTGAGCACCCGCCATTTTGGTCAAAAAATTTTTATGCGATTTTATGATAGAAAATGATAGAGTAGATATCACTGAAGAGGGTTTGTGTGCGGGGAAGGGGTCAATTCGCAATATTTGGGCAAATAGCAATATTTAGGTCAACTCTGACGTCATCAAGATGGCCGGAAAAGCTCGCTAGCTCCCGAAATAACGCGAGTTGGGACCTCTAGTTTGTTGGACACGTCTCCGAAGAGCCGCCCGCATCCACTGATTCCATGAAAAGCACTTTTCAAAAGGGGTCAAAAATTGAAAATTTTTCACAGGGAGCTCCCTGTGAGCACCCGCCATTTTGGTCAAAAATTTTTTATGCGATTTTATGATAGAAAATGATAGAGTAGATATCACTGAAGAGGGTTTGTGTGCGGGGAAGGGGTCAATTCGCAATATTTGGGCAAATAGCAATATTTAGGTCAACTCTGACGTCATCAAAATGGCCGGAAAAGCTCGCTAGCTCCCGAAATAACGCGAGTTGGGACCTCTAGTTTGTTGGACACGTCTCCGGAGAGCCGCCCGCATCCACTGATTCCATGAAAAGCACTTTTCAAAAGGGGTCAAAAATTGAAAATTTCTCACAGGGAGCTCCCTGTGAGCACCCGCCATTTTGGTCAAAAAATTTTTATGCGATTTTATGACAGAAAATGATAGAGTAGATATCACTGAAGAGGGTTTGTGTGCGGGGAAGGGGTCAATTCGCAATATTTGGGCAAATAGCAATATTTAGGTCAACTCTGACGTCATCAAGATGGCCGGAAAAGCTCGCTAGCTCCCGAAATAACGCGAGTTGGGACCTCTAGTTTGTTGGACACGTCTCCGAAGAGCCGCCCGCATCCACTGATTCCATGAAAAGCACTTTTCAAAAGGGGTCAAAAATTGAAAATTTTTCACAGGGAGCTCCCTGTGAGCACCCGCCATTTTGGTCAAAAAATTTTTATGCGATTTTATGATAGAAAATGATAGAGTAGATATCACTGAAGAGGGTTTGTGTGCGGGGAAGGGGTCAATTCGCAATATTTGGGCAAATAGCAATATTTAGGTCAACTCTGACGTCATCAAGATGGCCGGAAAAGCTCGCTAGCTCCCGAAATAACGCGAGTTGGGACCTCTAGTTTGTTGGACACGTCTCCGAAGAGCCGCCCGCATCCACTGATTCCATGAAAAGCACTTTTCAAAAGGGGTCAAAAATTGAAAATTTCTCACAGGGAGCTCCCTGTGAGCACCCGCCATTTTGGTCAAAAAATTTTAATGCGATTTTATGATAGAAAATGATAGAGTAGATATCACTGAAGAGGGTTTGTGTGCGGGGAAGGGGTCAATTCGCAATATTTGGGCAAATAGCAATATTCAGGTCCACTCTGACGTCATCAAGATGGCCGGAAAAGCTCGCTAGCTCCCGAAATAACGCGAGTTGGGACCTCTAGTTTGTTGGACACGTCTCCGATGAGCCGCCCGCATCCACTGATTCCATGAAAAGCACTTTTCAAAAGGGGTCAAAAATTGAAAATTTCTCACAGGGAGCTCCCTGTGAGCACCCGCCATTTTGGTCAAAAATTTTTTATGCGATTTTATGATAGAAAATGATAGAGTAGATATCACTGAAGAGGGTTTGTGTGCGGGAAAGGGGTCAATTCGCAATATTTGGGCAAATAGCAATATTTAGGTCCACTCTGACGTCATCAAGATGGCCGGAAAAGCTCGCTAGCTCCCGAAATAACGCGAGTTGGGACCTCTAGTTTGTTGGACACGTCTCCGAAGAGCCGCCCGCATCCACTGATTCCATGAAAAGCACTTTTCAAAAGGGGTCAAAAATTGAAAATTTTTCACAGGGAGCTCCCTGTGAGCACCCGCCATTTTGGTCAAAAAATTTTTATGCGATTTTATGATAGAAAATGATAGAGTAGATATCACTGAAGAGGGTTTGTGTGCGGGGAAGGGGTCAATTCGCAATATTTGGGCAAATAGCAATATTTAGGTCAACTCTGACGTCATCAAGATGGCCGGAAAAGCTCGCTAGCTCCCGAAATAACGCGAGTTGGGACCTCTAGTTTGTTGGACACGTCTCCGAAGAGCCGCCCGCATCCACTGATTCCATGAAAAGCACTTTTCAAAAGGGGTCAAAAATTGAAAATTTCTCACAGGGAGCTCCCTGTGAGCACCCGCCATTTTGGTCAAAAAATTTTAATGCGATTTTATGATAGAAAATGATAGAGTAGATATCACTGAAGAGGGTTTGTGTGCGGGGAAGGGGTCAATTCGCAATATTTGGGCAAATAGCAATATTCAGGTCCACTCTGACGTCATCAAGATGGCCGGAAAAGCTCGCTAGCTCCCGAAATAACGCGAGTTGGGACCTCTAGTTTGTTGGACACGTCTCCGATGAGCCGCCCGCATCCACTGATTCCATGAAAAGCACTTTTCAAAAGGGGTCAAAAATTGAAAATTTCTCACAGGGAGCTCCCTGTGAGCACCCGCCATTTTGGTCAAAAATTTTTTATGCGATTTTATGATAGAAAATGATAGAGTAGATATCACTGAAGAGGGTTTGTGTGCGGGAAAGGGGTCAATTCGCAATATTTGGGCAAATAGCAATATTTAGGTCCACTCTGACGTCATCAAGATGGCCGGAAAAGCTCGCTAGCTCCCGAAATAACGCGAGTTGGGACCTCTAGTTTGTTGGACACGTCTCCGAAGAGCCGCCCGCATCCACTGATTCCATGAAAAGCACTTTTCAAAAGGGGTCAAAAATTGAAAGTTTCTCACAGGGAGCTCCCTGTGAGCACCCGCCATTTTGGTCAAAAAATTTTTATGCGATTTTATGATAGAAAATGATAGAGTAGATATCACTGAAGAGGGTTTGTGTGCGGGGAAGGGGTCAATTCGCAATATTTGGGCAAATAGCAATATTTAGGTCAACTCTGACGTCATCAAGATGGCCGGAAAAGCTCGCTAGCTCCCGAAATAACGCGAGTTGGGACCTCTAGTTTGTTGGACACGTCTCCGAAGAGCCGCCCGCATCCACTGATTCCATGAAAAGCACTTTTCAAAAGGGGTCAAAAATTGAAAATTTCTCACAGGGAGCTCCCTGTGAGCACCCGCCATTTTGGTCCAAAAATTTTTATGCGATTTTATGATAGAAAATGATAGAGTAGATATCACTGAAGAGGGTTTGTGTGCGGGGAAGGGGTCAATTCGCAATATTTGGGCAAATAGCAATATTTAGGTCAACTCTGACGTCATCAAAATGGCCGGAAAAGCTCGCTAGCTCCCGAAATAACGCGAGTTGGGACCTCTAGTTTGTTGGACACGTCTCCGGAGAGCCGCCCGCATCCACTGATTCCATGAAAAGCACTTTTCAAAAGGGGTCAAAAATTGAAAATTTCTCACAGGGAGCTCCCTGTGAGCACCCGCCATTTTGGTCAAAAAATTTTTATGCGATTTTATGATAGAAAATGATAGAGTAGATATCACTGAAGAGGGTTTGTGTGCGGGGAAGGGGTCAATTCGCAATATTTGGGCAAATAGCAATATTTAGGTCAACTCTGACGTCATCAAGATGGCCGGAAAAGCTCGCTAGCTCCCGAAATAACGCGAGTTGGGACCTCTAGTTTGTTGGACACGTCTCCGAAGAGCCGCCCGCATCCACTGATTCCATGAAAAGCACTTTTCAAAAGGGGTCAAAAATTGAAAATTTCTCACAGGGAGCTCCCTGTGAGCACCCGCCATTTTGGTCAAAAATTTTTTATGCGATTTTATGATAGAAAATGATAGAGTAGATATCACTGAAGAGGGTTTGTGTGCGGGGAAGGGGTCAATTCGCAATATTTGGGCAAATAGCAATATTTAGGTCCACTCTGACGTCATCAAGATGACCGGAAAAGCTCGCTAGCTCCCGAAATAACGCGAGTTGGGACCTCTAGTTTGTTGGACACGTCTCCGAAGAGCCGCCCGCATCCACTGATTCCATGAAAAGCACTTTTCAAAAGGGGTCAAAAATTGAAAGTTTCTCACAGGGAGCTCCCTGTGAGCACCCGCCATTTTGGTCAAAAAATTTTTATGCGATTTTATGATAGAAAATGATAGAGTAGATATCACTGAAGAGGGTTTGTGTGCGGGGAAGGGGTCAATTCGCAATATTTGGGCAAATAGCAATATTTAGGTCAACTCTGACGTCATCAAGATGGCCGGAAAAGCTCGCTAGCTCCCGAAATAACGCGAGTTGGGACCTCTAGTTTGTTGGACACGTCTCCGAAGAGCCGCCCGCATCCACTGATTCCATGAAAAGCACTTTTCAAAAGGGGTCAAAAATTGACAATTTCTCACAGGGAGCTCCCTGTGAGCACCCGCCATTTTGGTCAAAAAATTTTTATGCGATTTTATGATAGAAAATGATAGAGTAGATATCACTGAAGAGGGTTTGTGTGCGGGGAAGGGGTCAATTCGCAATATTTGGGCAAATAGCAATATTTAGGTCAACTCTGACGTCATCAAGATGGCCGGAAAAGCTCGCTAGCTCCCGAAATAACGCGAGTTGGGACCTCTAGTTTGTTGGACACGTCTCCGAAGAGCCGCCCGCATCCACTGATTCCATGAAAAGCACTTTTCAAAAGGGGTCAAAAATTGAAAATTTCTCACAGGGAGCTCCCTGTGAGCACCCGCCATTTTGGTCCAAAAATTTTTATGCGATTTTATGATAGAAAATGATAGAGTAGATATCACTGAAGAGGGTTTGTGTGCGGGGAAGGGGTCAATTCGCAATATTTGGGCAAATAGCAATATTTAGGTCCACTCTGACGTCATCAAGATGGCCGGAAAAGCTCGCTAGCTCCCGAAATAACGCGAGTTGGGACCTCTAGTTTGTTGGACACGTCTCCGAAGAGCCGCCCGCATCCACTGATTCCATGAAAAGCACTTTTCAAAAGGGGTCAAAAATTGAAAGTTTCTCACAGAGAGCTCCCTGTGAGCACCCGCCATTTTGGTCAAAAAATTTTTATGCGATTTTATGATAGAAAATGATAGAGTAGATATCACTGAAGAGGGTTTGTGTGCGGGGAAGGGGTCAATTCGCAATATTTGGGCAAATAGCAATATTTAGGTCAACTCTGACGTCATCAAGATGGCCGGAAAAGCTCGCTAGCTCCCGAAATAACGCGAGTTGGGACCTCTAGTTTGTTGGACACGTCTCCGAAGAGCCGCCCGCATCCACTGATTCCATGAAAAGCACTTTTCAAAAGGGGTCAAAAATTGAAAATTTCTCACAGGGAGCTCCCTGTGAGCACCCGCCATTTTGGTCAAAAAATTTTTATGCGATTTTATGATAGAAAATGATAGAGTAGATATCACTGAAGAGGGTTTGTGTGCGGGGAAGGGGTCAATTCGCAATATTTGGGCAAATAGCAATATTTAGGTCAACTCTGACGTCATCAAGATGGCCGGAAAAGCTCGCTAGCTCCCGAAATAACGCGAGTTGGGACCTCTAGTTTGTTGGACACGTCTCCGAAGAGCCGCCCGCATCCACTGATTCCATGAAAAGCACTTTTCAAAAGGGGTCAAAAATTGAAAATTTCTCACAGGGAGCTCCCTGTGAGCACCCGCCATTTTGGTCAAAAATTTTTTATGCGATTTTATGATAGAAAATGATAGAGTAGATATCACTGAAGAGGGTTTGTGTGCGGGGAAGGGGTCAATTCGCAATATTTGGGCAAATAGCAATATTGAGGTCCACTCTGACGTCATCAAGATGGCCGGAAAAGCTCGCTAGCCCCCGAAATAACGCGAGTTGGGACCTCTAGTTTGTTGGACACGTCTCCGAAGAGCCGCCCGCATCCACTGATTCCATGAAAAGCACTTTTCAAAAGGGGTCAAAAATTGAAAGTTTCTCACAGGGAGCTCCCTGTGAGCACCCGCCATTTTGGTCAAAAAATTTTTATGCGATTTTATGATAGAAAATGATAGAGTAGATATCACTGAAGAGGGTTTGTGTGCGGGGAAGGGGTCAATTCGCAATATTTGGGCAAATAGCAATATTTAGGTCAACTCTGACGTCATCAAGATGGCCGGAAAAGCTCGCTAGCTCCCGAAATAACGCGAGTTGGGACCTCTAGTTTGTTGGACACGTCTCCGAAGAGCCGCCCGCATCCACTGATTCCATGAAAAGCACTTTTCAAAAGGGGTCAAAAATTGACAATTTCTCACAGGGAGCTCCCTGTGAGCACCCGCCATTTTGGTCAAAAAATTTTTATGCGATTTTATGATAGAAAATGATAGAGTAGATATCACTGAAGAGGGTTTGTGTGCGGGGAAGGGGTCAATTCGCAATATTTGGGCAAATAGCAATATTTAGGTCAACTCTGACGTCATCAAGATGGCCGGAAAAGCTCGCTAGCTCCCGAAATAACGCGAGTTGGGACCTCTAGTTTGTTGGACACGTCTCCGAAGAGCCGCCCGCATCCACTGATTCCATGAAAAGCACTTTTCAAAAGGGGTCAAAAATTGACAATTTCTCACAGGGCGCTCCCTGTGAGCACCCGCCATTTTGGTCAAAAAATTTTTATGCGATTTTATGATAGAAAATGATAGAGTAGATATCACTGAAGAGGGTTTGTGTGCGGGGAAGGGGTCAATTCGCAATATTTGGGCAAATAGCAATATTTAGGTCAACTCTGACGTCATCAAGATGGCCGGAAAAGCTCGCTAGCTCCCGAAATAACGCGAGTTGGGACCTCTAGTTTGTTGGACACGTCTCCGAAGAGCCGCCCGCATCCACTGATTCAATGAAAAGCACTTTTCAAAAGGGGTCAAAAATTGAAAATTTCTCACAGGGAGCTCCCTGTGAGCACCCGCCATTTTGGTCAAAAAATTTTTATGCGATTTTATGATAGAAAATGATAGAGTAGATATCACTGAAGAGGGTTTGTGTGCGGGGAAGGGGTCAATTCGCAATATTTGGGCAAATAGCAATATTTAGGTCAACTCTGACGTCATCAAGATGGCCGGAAAAGCTCGCTAGCTCCCGAAATAACGCGAGTTGGGACCTCTAGTTTGTTGGACACGTCTCCGAAGAGCCGCCCGCATCCACTGATTCCATGAAAAGCACTTTTCAAAAGGGGTCAAAAATTGAAAATTTCTCACAGGGAGCTCCCTGTGAGCACCCGCCATTTTGGTCAAAAAATTTTTATGCGATTTTATGATAGAAAATGATAGAGTAGATATCACTGAAGAGGGTTTGTGTGCGGGGAAGGGGTCAATTCGCAATATTTGGGCAAATAGCAATATTTAGGTCAACTCTGACGTCATCAAGATGGCCGGAAAAGCTCGCTAGCTCCCGAAATAACGCGAGTTGGGACCTCTAGTTTGTTGGACACGTCTCCGAAGAGCCGCCCGCATCCACTGATTCCATGAAAAGCACTTTTCAAAAGGGGTCAAAAATTGAAAATTTCTCACAGGGAGCTCCCTGTGAGCACCCGCCATTTTGGTCAAAAATTTTTTATGCGATTTTATGATAGAAAATGATAGAGTAGATATCACTGAAGAGGGTTTGTGTGCGGGGAAGGGGTCAATTCGCAATATTTGGGCAAATAGCAATATTGAGGTCCACTCTGACGTCATCAAGATGGCCGGAAAAGCTCGCTAGCCCCCGAAATAACGCGAGTTGGGACCTCTAGTTTGTTGGACACGTCTCCGAAGAGCCGCCCGCATCCACTGATTCCATGAAAAGCACTTTTCAAAAGGGGTCAAAAATTGAAAGTTTCTCACAGGGAGCTCCCTGTGAGCACCCGCCATTTTGGTCAAAAAATTTTTATGCGATTTTATGATAGAAAATGATAGAGTAGATATCACTGAAGAGGGTTTGTGTGCGGGGAAGGGGTCAATTCGCAATATTTGGGCAAATAGCAATATTTAGGTCAACTCTGACGTCATCAAGATGGCCGGAAAAGCTCGCTAGCTCCCGAAATAACGCGAGTTGGGACCTCTAGTTTGTTGGACACGTCTCCGAAGAGCCGCCCGCATCCACTGATTCCATGAAAAGCACTTTTCAAAAGGGGTCAAAAATTGACAATTTCTCACAGGGAGCTCCCTGTGAGCACCCGCCATTTTGGTCAAAAAATTTTTATGCGATTTTATGATAGAAAATGACAGAGTAGATATCACTGAAGAGGGTTTGTGTGCGGGGAAGGGGTCAATTCGCAATATTTGGGCAAATAGCAATATTTAGGTCAACTCTGACGTCATCAAGATGGCCGGAAAAGCTCGCTAGCTCCCGAAATAACGCGAGTTGGGACCTCTAGTTTGTTGGACACGTCTCCGAAGAGCCGCCCGCATCCACTGATTCCATGAAAAGCACTTTTCAAAAGGGGTCAAAAATTGACAATTTCTCACAGGGCGCTCCCTGTGAGCACCCGCCATTTTGGTCAAAAAATTTTTATGCGATTTTATGATAGAAAATGATAGAGTAGATATCACTGAAGAGGGTTTGTGTGCGGGGAAGGGGTCAATTCGCAATATTTGGGCAAATAGCAATATTTAGGTCAACTCTGACGTCATCAAGATGGCCGGAAAAGCTCGCTAGCTCCCGAAATAACGCGAGTTGGGACCTCTAGTTTGTTGGACACGTCTCCGAAGAGCCGCCCGCATCCACTGATTCAATGAAAAGCACTTTTCAAAAGGGGTCAAAAATTGAAAATTTCTCACAGGGAGCTCCCTGTGAGCACCCGCCATTTTGGTCAAAAAATTTTTATGCGATTTTATGATAGAAAATGATAGAGTAGATATCACTGAAGAGGGTTTGTGTGCGGGGAAGGGGTCAATTCGCAATATTTGGGCAAATAGCAATATTTAGGTCAACTCTGACGTCATCAAGATGGCCGGAAAAGCTCGCTAGCTCCCGAAATAACGCGAGTTGGGACCTCTAGTTTGTTGGACACGTCTCCGAAGAGCCGCCCGCATCCACTGATTCCATGAAAAGCACTTTTCAAAAGGGGTCAAAAATTGAAAATTTCTCACAGGGAGCTCCCTGTGAGCACCCGCCATTTTGGTCAAAAAATTTTTATGCGATTTTATGATAGAAAATGATAGAGTAGATATCACTGAAGAGGGTTTGTGTGCGGGGAAGGGGTCAATTCGCAATATTTGGGCAAATAGCAATATTTAGGTCAACTCTGACGTCATCAAGATGGCCGGAAAAGCTCGCTAGCTCCCGAAATAACGCGAGTTGGGACCTCTAGTTTGTTGGACACGTCTCCGAAGAGCCGCCCGCATCCACTGATTCCATGAAAAGCACTTTTCAAAAGGGGTCAAAAATTGAAAATTTCTCACAGGGAGCTCCCTGTGAGCACCCGCCATTTTGGTCAAAAAATTTTTATGCAATTTTATGATAGAAAATGATAGAGTAGATATCACTGAAGAGGGTTTGTGTGCGGGGAAGGGGTCAATTCGCAATATTTGGGCAAATAACAATATTTAGGTCAACTCTGACGTCATCAAGATGGCCGGAAAAGCTCGCTAGCTCCCGAAATAACGCGAGTTGGGACCTCTAGTTTGTTGGACACGTCTCCGAAGAGCCGCCCGCATCCACTGATTCCATGAAAAGCACTTTTCAAAAGGGGTCAAAAATTGACAATTTCTCACAGGGAGCTCCCTGTGAGCACCCGCCATTTTGGTCAAAAAATTTTTATGCGATTTTATGATAGAAAATGATAGAGTAGATATCACTGAAGAGGGTTTGTGTGCGGGGAAGGGGTCACTTCGCAATATTTGGGCAAATAGCAATATTTAGGTCAACTCTGACGTCATCAAGATGGCCGGAAAAGCTCGCTAGCTCCCGAAATAACGCGAGTTGGGACCTCTAGTTTGTTGGACACGTCTCCGAAGAGCCGCCCGCATCCACTGATTCCATGAAAAGCACTTTTCAAAAGGGGTCAAAAATTGAAAATTTCTCACAGGGAGCTCCCTGTGAGCACCCGCCATTTTGATTTTGATCAAAAAATTTTAATGCGATTTTATGATAGAAAATGATAGAGTAGATATCACTGAAGAGGGTTTGTGTGCGGGGAAGGGGTCAATTCGCAATATTTGGGCAAATAGCAATATTTAGGTCAACTCTGACGTCATCAAGATGGCCGGAAAAGCTCGCTAGCTCCCGAAATAACGCGAGTTGGGACCTCTAGTTTGTTGGACACGTCTCCGAAGAGCCGCCCGCATCCACTGATTCCATGAAAACCACTTTTCAAAAGGGGTCAAAAATTGAAAATTTCTCACAGGATTATTTTTCCATGTGAGCACCTGCCATTTTGGTCAAAAAAAATTGTATGCGATTTTATGATAGAAAATGATAGAGTAGATATCACTGAAGAGGGTTTGTGTGTGGGGAAGGGGTCAATTCGCAATATTTGGGCAAATAGCAATATTTAGGTCAACTCTGACGTCATCAAGATGACCGGAAAAGCTCGCTAGCTCCCGAAATAACGCGAGTTGGGACCTCTAGTTTGTTGGACACGTCTCCGAAGAGCCGCCCGCATCCACTGATTCCATGAAAACCACTTTTCAAAAGGGGTCAAAAATTGAAAATTTCTCACAGGGAGGGTCAATTGGCAATATTTATATTTCAACTTAATTTAACCGAAGATAGCGGTATAATCCATTAATGTATCCCATTTTCGTTGAAAAACGATTGACTGTTTTGTTTTTTTTCACTGAAAAATCAAAATTGTCAGAGATCGGGAACACTGATAGGGCTTGGTGGAAAAATCTTAAGTATTATTTCGGTCTGACAAGAAAAAATTTACAATGCTTAAACTATTCTAATGTTTAAAAAAAGATAGATTTTCGCCCCTAATTATAGTCTGAAAATACAAAATCGAAGTTGGCTGCCAGATATGGCGGCAATTTTGGTTCAAAGTTGTGGGGCTATCTATCTTGATGAAACTTACCATATCCGGTGGAGGGGCACTCTTTATTGCTAGCGTGATTTTGGGGGGTCAAAAACTTAACATTTTGCAAGGATGGGGCGGGAGGGGGGGGTTACATGTCGACTCTTTCACCATTTCATAATTTAGGTTTTCAGTTTTGTGTGGGCAAAATTTTAAGCCAAGTGAGATTCACTTTTAAGTTCAAGTGAGATTCTGTGGCGTCAGTTCAGCTGCCTGCTTCGCCTGGTAGCGTCAATTCGACTCGGATATTTTGATAGCAAATCTAAAAATTTCAACCTGGGGGCGCGGAGGGGGGGGGGGAGTAGGATGACTTTTTATATTTATGGGCCAACAATCAACATTTAAATTTGTGTCGAGTTTTCAAATATCACTATTAATATTGATAGTTAAATTAATAATTATGGATTTGTATTGCGCGCGTCCCCGAAAATTATCAAACGCACATTATATAAAAGTATTTAAAAAAAGAACAAGCAACTCCAATTATGTGAGACAGAATAATACCAGACGTAATTAAATCATAATGATAGACAGAATCTTTTTACCTGCAATTAGCTGAAGTAGTCTTGCTTCTGAAAATCAAACTTTTACGGCCATGCGGCATCTTTAGCCTGAAACCACGAGCAAGCCCAGATACTCCGAATGCTCTTCAAAAGCATCTTCAATGGGACTTTAGTACACGAAGCTGCCAGGGAGTAAAAACATCAGTTATCTATGGCCATATTTTACCCGTCAGGTTGTTGTGTTGTTTGATTCTTTGTTTATTTGTTGGGTCGTTGGGTTGTTTGTTTCTTAGTTTGCTTGTTGGGTCGTTCCTTTGCTTGTTTGGTGGGTTGTTGGGTTGTTTGTTTGTTTGTGTTGGGTTTGTTAATGATTTGTTTGTTTGTCTTTTTGTTGGGTTAATTTTTGTTTGTTTGTTTGTTTGTTTGTTTATTTGTTTGTTTTGCTCGGGGGAAGAAAGCCGGACGGCCCAGAGAAAAACTCTCGTGGCACAGGAGAGAGCCAACGCACAACTTTACTATTGCCCTAGCCTAGAATCGAACCATGGCTCCAGTGGTGGTACGGGAGTTAAAGTACAACGTGTCACTGTCTTTGTCATGGCTTATAAACACCTCTTATAAAATATAGTATCTAATTCACATAAGTTGTAGCTATTGGTGCATACCATGGTGTTTTTCATAAGTTACTAATTACTACTTTGTAGTAACGAATTATTTACTTTGTAATAATGCGTTATTAATTTGTAATAATGAATTACTAATTTGTAACAACGAATTACTAATTCATAATAACCAATTACTAATTCATAAAAACGAATTACTAATTAGTAATTAAAAAGTATTTAATTCGGAATAACAAATTACTTATTCGTAATAACGGTTTACTGATTCGTAATAACGGACTATTTTCTCACGGATAATATACGATTTCGTTGAACGACTGGGTTTTCGTAGGAAACAGCATGACAAAACATGTCAACACATTGATGTTTACGAGACAGTGTCCAAAGTATCGATTACCTACCATGACCTGCATTTGAGGCATTTACAGTATCAAAAATACTTGTTAAAATAAAAGAGTAATGACCTCATCAATGGGAAACCGTTGGCAACCATGTTGGATTTATGCAAATTACGACACCCTAAATCAAGGGATAGTTCAAACAAGTTCAAGTGTACGCTAAGTTGTTTATTTTTATAGCAATAAAATTGATATTAGAATATTGTTTGATTGGCACCATTTCGAGTAAATTGCTTGCTCATGGACTAAACGGGACTTGTTAGATTATGGTTTCTGATTAGATTGGAGAGGTTGCCATAACGAGGGGCTGCATGGGTGGTCTTTCACAGCATCAATGACAGGAATTTTGTTATTTTATTAGTGTTTGGGTGGTTTACTTGCGGATTGTATATTACTGTTGTTTATTTTAATTTGAACACTATAGCTTTTATTTCTTTGGACTTTTTGTGCGAATAAGAGTGCCGTATGATATCAGACCTTCAATACTTAACACCAATTAGAATCCAATCTTATCCTGGTATTATCCTAGCGAAAGGACATTGCTCTCATGGTTTAATAAAGAACACTGATCATTGAACAGAAATATTTAAGATCAAACGGCCCTGTGGAATTTACGAAATAACACATAAGAAACGGTTAAAAATTCAGTGAATTCGGGCGATTTCATTGCGTAGTACATACCATAACGAAACGACTCAGTTTTCTTGGTCGACTCGGACACAAGGTACCAGGAAGTACAGCGCTTGCATCAGTTAGTAGCCCGAAGTGTGTGCCGTCTCCCTGCTGCAGTCTCCCCGCTGCCATCTCCCGGGCGACCGCACCCAAATATCGTCTCGTACAAGTTACTCTCGGCATGCAGTCCTCGATGTGGCAGTGCAGGACTGGGAAGCCTTGGTCTGTATGCCGTTTCGACATACTATAGCGTGTTAAGACAAGGCCAGAGTTGATCAATACCATACTTTCCTTCTGTTCTCCTTACACTTGGCGCTTGATGTGCTGCTGTGCCGCCACTGGCCACACTGTATCTTTTTGCTGTTGTTGCAGGTCTTGCCACGCTCACGTGTAAATGTCCAATGACCAACAAGATGTTGCTGGCCATCTCCTCATGTTTTCTTTCAGTTTGTCAAGCAAGATGCTCTTTTTATTTTTCCAAACACATCATCATTTGCCCTGCAATATTGTCTTATCGAGTATCACCGTGGTCCTATCATTTTTCAACCATAATTCGTTAAGTTTTCCTCTTTGCCGCCATGACACTAAAAACCGCTCTTTACACCACACGAACACATGAAAAGCAATCAAGCGTGACCACTTATCAATGTATAAGAACTAGGCGCTCGGTTCGCCCTTCACAAAGCATGACAAAGAATAATGGGCTTCGTGACCAAGTGCAGCAAAATGGTATGCTGCAAAATACCTGGGAGTGCACTGTTCTCCAATTCAGAACACGAACATTTGATGTGTTGCTCTGGTGTCACATAGCGCCCTCAATAGGCAAGTATTTACTACAAGAATTATTTGCCCATTGCCTTTTAAAGACACAAATTAAAGTTGCTTTGAGTGGAACTTGTTGTACGGATCCCATTGACTACAAATATGGGTCACTGGTTTTGTTTATCTGGATTTTTTTGACTCGAAATAACGGTGTCTGCCAACCCGGGACATTGCTGTCTCTTGACTTTGTAGAGTAGGTCATCTTTACACCAAACCAGGATCAGTGCAATCAGCAGCGACACAAATGGCTCAAATTTTAGGGGGGCAGAAAAGGGGGCACCCTTTTTCTATGGGCACTTCTGGACGATTCAAACTGTAGTTTTTGTTAGCATTTCTGTTAAACGAGCCCCTTTTAGCGCTTGTGTTATGTCAGTTACTATTATTACTCCGTTTCAAGATAATCTGACGAGGATGTAAAATTAATTACTCTGTGTCCAAGTGAAAAAAATGGTTTTGTATTTTTAGCACTGAAATTATTATAAAAAGCTGATAAAATATTACCATTTTACTCTCAAATTTTAATCTCAAAAGACCAGATTTCAAATGAGGAGGTGCATCACCGGGGGGTGGGGGCTCACCTGGTGGCATGGACATCAAAATGATGGACTCCAAGATCAAGTTCAGTTTTGTGAGGCACTCATTTTCAATAGTCGAGTCCTTATGAAAGCGGAGGGGGGAGAGGGGTGGGAGCAAGTCTATGACCTCTCTTTCAATGGTGTAAAATATCGTTTGATGGGTCTGTACATTCCAAAGAGGAATTTATGCGTCAGTAAAAAGGTCAAATTCAATGACTTCTTCATTAAATATGATTGAAATTCAGGATTGGCAAACAAAATAATTCTTGTTCGAAAATGTACAGACTCATAAATTCAATATGTGATGTCACTTTGACGTTTTTTGATTTTGACAAAATTTGCACCGGAAGGATGTGACATAAAATTTTAAACTGTTATAACTAAAGTTAGAGACTTGTTTTACCCTTTCATGAAGACTCTATCTATTGGAAAATGAGTGCATCACAAAACTGAATTTGACTTTTGAGCCCCTCTATACTGCCGCTCTATATTTCCCATCGGGTTTCACTACACATCAGGAAACAGTCAGTAATTCTTCAAGTTTCCCCCTATTCGTTTGGCATATTAATTTTCACATTAGCGATAAACTAGCTGTTCATAAAAATGAACAAAATAAAGTTTATGTACAACAAAGACTTTTGTTCTAAAAACATTAGGAGAAAACCTCAACCTCTCGGCAAAACATTTTCCAACATAGTATTTTTGGTTTGATCCCTATGATGATATTTTTGTGCCTGTCCTGAGTTCCAATTTCATTCATCTTCTATACGGCCTCCATGGTTTAGAGGTGACACCAATAATGCACAACATGCACAGTGTTTCACAGAACAGTCTGAACTGTGCCAATTTAAGGTGTTATGTTTTGGATTTGCAGGTCAGGATGACCCCCGGATGGGTCAAGAACACAATGGACGGGCTGAAAACTATCGCTTCACAAGACCTTAAAATAAAAAGTCTATAGCATCATTTGAAGCAGAAAATTATACCTTAATCGATAAATCAACTGTTACACCAGTGGTTTTTCAAACCTCTGTTCATTACAGGGAGGGTTGTGCACAACACCATTTGTTTGCCCCAAATGATAATAATTATCTGAATTCAAAAGTCACATGTTACAATTTAAAACATCTACTTTGTTGATTCAAGTGATTTGGAAAACAAATGTCATGAAACTGATTACTCATTTCACAGCGAAACCATGTTGGTTTTATTTCCTTCACAAATGATTCACTTTGTACACATTGAATTATAAATCCTTCAAAGCTTTCAAAATGTGTTCTGAAAACTGTTCTTTTATCATCAAGTTCAACATTCTCTCCCTGGTCTTCACATCTTAGCAAATGTTGGCCCCGCAATATTAACAGAGATGACATGAAGATTGTCTTCATTTTCAACCAATCCTGTCTGATTTATTTTGTAAAGTAGTTGTAATTGTCTAGCTGGCTTTTGTTCTGGAAAAGGTTTCTCAATGTTGATGTCTTCAAAAAGGCTTACCAGATGGTTTATTTTCTCTGGACAAAAAAGTTGACTGAAAGTTATAATCCCTTTATGAAGTTCATATTGATGTGAACTTGTAGTACGTATGTCCTCAATGTTTACCAAAATGTCATTGAGTGGTTAAATTCAAAGAAGTTGGTATCCTCAAAGACTTGTCCATTGAACTACATGTAGGTCCCATCTGATAAAAAAAAGTCACTTTGCTCACAGTAAAAGAGCACTTTTCATGTGCAGCTTGGTAGACTATGACATTACAGCAATGTAGTTACTCAAGGTGCTCGTTGGGCTTCCATATGTACAAGTTCCTGTGGTACAACTCCATCTGATGTGCTGCGTAGGTCTGCTATCAGGGAGGGTTATTTCCATTCAGGATCCTCAGCAGACGTCTGAATGCATACCCTTGAAAAAAGAAGAAACAAACACTAAATAGATTATCACAAATATTACAAAATATTGACAATGTCATTTCAAAGTGGTTGCATGGAATCTTGGATCTTGGATCTACCACTCTGCAATGACTTGAACTGTTGACCTAGTGACTTGACTGTTCAGTTAGGATTAAGTTGACTTGCTTTGAATGACCATTTTTTTATACAACCTGTGTGACTTGCACCAACACATAAATCATGAGCAAAGTATACAAATGAGGAGTTTCAAACAATGGTGGTTAATTTCTCTGATCACAATCTGTCCTAAAGAGAATTCTGCATCTCACTGTGCCTGAAGCAAGGTGCTCAACTTACTCCATTCTCTCAAAATTTGTGTAAAAGGTTTGTTCACCAACTGCGCTGCAGCTGAGACCCACTCAGGCAGGAGGGTAATCCTTCATGTTTCTACCCTTGAGGTAATTTTACAACAGGTCCTTTCGATCGGTAAGCAGTTGGAACAGCCAATTTTAATTTTCTCAAATATCGAACTTGCCTGCTTTTTCCAATTCCTGTCCTCAGGTACAATTTTGCAAAGGGTCAATAGCATGTGACACTCAAAGGTTGTGCTGTTGCACTAGTACTAATAGAATTGACATTGAGTACTGGCATGTATTGATTGTGTACTGAGTAAATTAGTGTCCATGTAAGCTTGCTTGCCAACACACGTATGGCTGTTAGCGCTGAATGTGCAATAGCAAACAGATCTTAATCTGCTCCAGCTATGAATTTATCAGTCATTTAATACTAGGTAAACATGGTCATATGACCACCTTCCAACCAAAAGGACTGCATAAACTGCCTAGGGAATTTATGAATGTTTGACCCCCCCCCCTTCAAACAAGCCAGCAGCCTCACAATCCATAACTCCAGAAGTAATGGGTATAAACAAACAAAAAGCAGTTAGCTCCAGCAGTCTTGCATCCAAAAATCAAATTTCTGACAATCCAATGACATCTTCACCCTGATGAAATGTTGAGTAAGCGGTAATGCTCCAAATGCCCTTCAAATGCATGTTCAACAGAATTTTTAGCACACAGAGTTGTCAGAGAGGGAAAACAAGACTTTTAGAATGGCAATATCTTCCAAAATGTTGCAAGGATCTGGACAAATGTGCCACTGTTAGAAAGTCTTACTCAAGGGCTCTCTGGCAATGTGTAGTCTAGGGTTGAGGGATAAACAGGGAGAATACAATGGGCCAGAGAATGAGGCCACCCCCAGGAGTTAAAATAATTATTTACATGGCTGTGTGTGTATGTGAACAATGGCCCAACAAGAGTGCTGCACTGAATCGAAAAACAGACCTGCTCCGAACAAGTCAATAGCCTCCTGTTCATAAATCCAGAAATAATGACGGTAGAAAAATTGATTTTACCTGCAGGTAGGTCCAGCTGTCCTGCATCCATAAATCAAACTTTCCCAGCCTTCAATCAGCATCTTCAGCCCTCAATCAATTAGTAAGTGGTGATGCTGCTGCTCCCAATGCCCTTCTAACACACGTTCAATGGGATATTTGTTCACAGAGCTGTCAGAGAGTGAAAACAAGAGTTAAGAACTGTCATATCTTCTTAATATTGTAAGGATTTGGATAAGTGTGACAATGTCGGTAAGCCCTAAGCAAGGGCTCTCTGGCAACATTTCCATGTGGGCAAAACATTTGAATTATGGCATTTTGCGGGCACTAACAAAGACTAACATCTGTTTTAGGAGGTTTGTTTTGGCCATGGCAAAACTACAATAAATGAGAAACATACTGAAGTAGACCCAGTAACTGGGGTGTTGTAGTCCCTTTTTTGGTGACTTGGATGGGCATACTATCGCTCATGTGAACCATTGGGGGTATACACTGTAATGAAGGCAATTTGATATGACGGTGTGATACCCTATTAAAACAAATTGCCCCTGACGAAGAATCAACAAAGATATCAAAGAAGAAATAACAGGAACTTAATTGTACTTACAATCATTTCTTGTCCTCCAAATCGATGTTTTTTAAACCCAAAGTAAAACTAGGGCCCGCCATGCACCCTTTAAATTTGGGATTTGGATATTCGTCGACGACTAATTTATCATTTCAAAAGTTGTATTCACTACGCAGATTGCATGTTCGCTGATGCCCTGAGATGAGTTACAATGCTTTTGTACAGTCAACATAGGATACCAGCTGTGTAGTAGTGGCTGTTTAAAACGCCCTCTCTCTGTATTCATTGTTGGGGGGGGGGGGTCATTGACATCCCACAGCTGGTATCCTGCCTGGACAGTACAAAACAATACTCAACTCAGGGCATCATTGATGATACAACCTTTTACACATGAGGAAACAGTTGTTGATGATAATGTAGTGTCACATGACCGTTCAGTAAGAAAATGAACCTAATGGCTGGTTTTGCTTTTGGCTTAAAAAACAACGATTTGGAGGACAGAAGAGGATCGCAGGCCATGATTTTAACCGAGGCCACCGAGGCCATTGGCCTCATGCCCTGTCGAGTTGACCAGCATGCCCTTCAGAAAAATTGCACTGTCACTACCAACTTGGCCAACATCAAATTGTTTGATTAATCTAATTTGGCCAGCAAATGCCTGCCCCCATGTTTCATAAGATTAAGGCCTGGGATCGTAAGTAAAGTTCAGGAAAAGTTTTCGTATCCAACAACCACTTTTTGGACATATTTTTGCAATGTTTTTTTTTCAACCTTTCCAGATAGGTAAGGATAGAGTTTTACCTAAATTAATCATGGAATTAGAATGGCAGTCGGATATGACATTTTAGCCCAATTAAGTGCCTGTTATTTAATCTTTGATATCTTGAGAAGCTAGTAGGTGATTTTCAGCAATTATCTTATCTTTGTTGTAATTGTAATTTGGGCAATTTTTTGGAACAGGGTATCACACAGTCATAGTCAATCGATTTCATCACAGCTTACACCGACATGCAACAAGTTTAGACGGCTGGTACCCAGGGATAAGCCCTCTTGACTTGATGGAGCAATAACGACTTTGAAGTTTTGGTCCAAAACTCTGATTTATTTTAGGGGGGGGGGGAGTAACAGAAAAAAATGTTTGGGTTTATGCCCTCAAAGTTAAAGCCGAAAAATGGCAGATATTTCCCGAACTAAGCCACATAAAGGCTTGCAAAATAGAGCACTGGTACCAAGGGATTTGTCATCTTGACTTGGTGGAGCGAAACGACTCTGAACGTTTGGTCAAAAACTCAGGGTTATTTTAGGGGGTGGGGTGGTAAAGGAAAATGTTTGGTTTTATGCCCTAACAGTTAAAGCCGAAAAATGACAGAAATTTCCTGAACTAAGCCAGGTAAGGGCTTGCAAAATAGAGCACTGATACCAAGGGATTTGTCATCTTGACTCAGTAGGGCGAAACAACTTTGAACTTTGGTTCAGAACTCAGGGTTTTTTTTAAGGGGGGGGGGGAGGTAACGGATTTTGTTTTTTGGCTCTAAAAGTTTAGCCAAATAATAGATATTTCACAATCTAAGGCAGATTTGGACTTGCAAATTATAGCGCTGGTACAGCGCGATATATCCCCTCTTGACTTAGTAGAGCAAAAACAACTTTGCTCCAAAACTCCAACTTTTTTTTAAGGAGTATTGGAAAATTTGTGGTTTTTGGCCCTAAAAATTTCAGCCGAAAAATGGTGGATATTTCCCGAACTAAGGCAAATAGAGGCTTGCAAATCGCTTGCTGATACTGGGGAATTTGCCCTCTTGACATGGTAAGTGAAAATGACTTTGAAATTATGGTCCAAAACTCCAATTGTTTTTACTGTGGGTAATGGAAAATTTTTGGTTTTGGCCCTGAAATTTTTCATCCGAAAAATGGAGGATATTTACTGAACTAAGGCAAATCCGGATATGCAAATAAGAGTGCTGGTACCGAGCGATATGCCTTCTTAAGTTAATAGAGCAAAAATGACTTTTAAATTTTGGTACAAAACTCCAATTTTTTGAAGTGGGGTAACAGCTAACTAAAATGGTGGATGTTTCCCAAATTCAGGTAAGTCTGGGCTTGCAAATTAGAGCGCTGGTACCGGGGGATATGCCCACTTGACTTTGTACAGCAAAAATGACTTTGATTTGTGGTCCAAAACTCAAATTTTTTGAAGTGGGGTTACAGCAAAATTTGTGGTTTTTTGGAACTAAAAGTTTGGGCCAAAAAATGCTGGATACCTCCTGAACTAAGGCAGATCCCGACTATCAAATAAGAGCGCTGGTACTGAGCAATATGCCCGCTTGACTTGGTAAAGCAAAAACGTTTTTGAAAGTTTGGTCCAAAACTCAAATCTTTTTGAGGCGGTGTAACAGCAAATTTTGGGTTTTTTTGACCTAAAAGTTAGGGCCGTAAAATGGTGGATACTTCACGAACTAAGGCAAATCTGGGCTTGCAATTTAAAGCGCTGGTACCGGGGTATATACCCATTTGACTTGGTAGAATGAAAACGACTTTGAAATTTTGGTCCAAAACTCCAACTTTTTTGTAACGGCAAATTTCAGGTTTTTTGGACCTAAAGGTATGGGCCCAAAAATGGTGGATACTTCCCGAATTCAGGCAGATCTGGGCATTAAAAAGTTTGGTCCAAAACTGCAACTTTTTGAGGTTGGGTAACAGCAAATTTGTGGGGTTTTTTTACCTAAAAGTTTGGGCCGAAAAATGGTGGATACTTCCCGAATCAAGGTAGATTTGGCTAGCAAATAAGAGCGCTGGTACCGAGCAATATGCCCGCTTCACTTGGTAGAGGGAAAACAACTTTGAAATTTTGGTCAAACTCAAATTGTTTTGAGTGTGGTTACAGCAAAATTTGTGGTTTTTTGGACCTCAACGTTTGGGCTGAAAAACGGTGGATACTTCCAGAACTAAGGAAGATCCCAGCTAGCAAATAAGAGAGTGGTACTGAGCAATATGCCTGCTTGACTTGGTAGAGCGAAAACGTTTTTGAAATTTTGGTCCAAAACTTCAGTTTTGAGGTGGGGTAACAGCAAACTTTTGAACTTTTGAACTTAAGGTTTGGGCCAAAAAATGTTGGATACTTCCCGAACTAAGGCAGATTCGTCCAGCAAAAAAGAGCGCTGGTACTGAGCAATATGCCCAATTGACTTGGTAGAGGGAAAACAACTTTGAAAGTTCGGTCCCAAACTCCAACTTTTTGAAGTGCGGCAGCAAAATTTGTGGGTTTTTTTATCTAAAAGTTTGGGCCGAAAATGGTGGATTCTTCACGAATCAAGGCAGATTCGGCTAGCAAATAAGAGCGCTGTTACCGAGCAATACGCCCGCTTCACTTGGTAGAAGGAAAACAACCTTGAAATTTGGTCAAAAACTCCTATTTTTTAAAGTTTTTTTGACCTAAAAGTTAGGGCCGTAAAATGGTGGATACTTCACGAACTAAGGCAAATCTGGGCTTGCAATTTAAAGCGCTGGTACCGGGGTATATGCCCATTTGACTTGGTAGAATGAAAACGACTTTGAAATTTTGGTCCAAAACTCCGACTTTTTTGTAACGGCAAATTTCAGGTTTTTTGGACCTAAAGGTGTGGGCCCAAAAATGGTGGATATTTCTCGAATTCAGGCAGATCTGGGCATTAAAAAGTTTGGTCCAAAACTGCAACTTTTTGAGGTTGGGTAACAGCAAATTTGTGGGTTATTTTACCTAAAAGTTTGGGCTAAAAAATGGTGGATACTTCCCGAATCAAGGTAGATTTGGCTAGCAAATAAGAGCGCTGGTACCGAGCAATATGCCCGCTTCACTTGGTAGAGGGAAAACAACTTTGAAATTTTGGTCAAACTCAAATTGTTTTGAGTGTGGTTACAGCAAAATTTGTGGTTTTTTGGACCTAAACGTTTGGGCTGAAAAACGGTGGATACTTCCAGAACTAAGGAAGATCCCAGCTAGCAAATAAGAGAGTGGTACTGAGCAATATGCCTGCTTGACTTGGTAGAGCGAAAATGTTTTTGAAATTTTGGTCCAGTTTTGAGGTGGGGTAACAGCAAACTTTTGAACTTTTGGACCTTAAGGTTTGGGCCAAAAAATATTGGATACTTCCCGAACTAAGGCAGATTCGGCCAGCAAAAAAGAGCGCTGGTACCGAGCAATATGCCCAATTGACTTGGTAGAGGGAAAACAACTATGAAAGTTTGGTCCCAAGCGGTAGCAAAATTTGTGGGTTTTTTTATCTAAAAGTTTGGGCCGAAAATGGTGGATTCTTCACGAATCAAGGCAGATTCGGCTAGCAAATACATTTAAGAGCGCTGGTACCGAGCAATACGCCCGCTTCACTTGGTAGAAGGAAAAGAACCTTGAAATTTGGTCAAAAACTCCAATTTTTTTAAGTGAGGAAACAGCAAATTTTGGATTATTTGGACCTAAAAGTTTGGGCCGAAAATGGTGGATTCTTCACGAAATAAGGCAGATCTGGGTTTGCAAATTAGAGCTCTGGTACCGGGGGTATTTATTGTTTTAAGGACCTAAAAGTTTAGGCTAAAAAATGATGGATACTTCCTGAACTAAGGCAGATCTGGGCTTGCAAATTTGAGCGCTGGTACCGAGTGATATGCCCGTTTGATTTGGTAAAGTGAACACAACTTTGAAAGTTTAGACCAAAACTCGAATTTTTTGAAGTGGGGTAACAGCAAATTTGTTGTTTTTTGGACCTAAAAGTTTGGGCCAACAAATGGTGGATGTTTCCTAAATTCAGGTAGATGTGGGCTTGCAAAATAGAGCACTGGTACCAAGGGATAAGCCCACTGAACTTGGTAAAGCAAAAATGACTTTGAAATTTTGGTCCAAAACTCAAATTTTTTGAAGTGGGGTAACAGGAAATTTGTGGGTTTTTTTACCTACAAGTTTGGGCCAAAAAATGGTGGATGTTTCCAAAATTCAGGTAGATCTGGGCTAGCAAATAAGAGCGCTGGTACCAAGGACTATGACCACTTGACTTGGTAGAGCAAAAATGACCTTGAATTTTTACTCCAAAACTCCAATGTTTTGAAGTGGGGTTACAGCAAAATTTGTGTTTTTTTGGAACTAAAAGTTTGGGCCAAAAAATACGATTAAAAAATTGGAGCCCTGGTACCGGGGGATATGCATTTTGACTTAGAAGAGCGAATACATTTTTGAAATATTGGTCCAAAAGTCACCTTTTTTTTTTATTGGGGGCAATGGAAAATTCTTGCCCTCTTGTTTTTGGTAGAGCGAAAATGACTTTGAAATTGTGGCCCAAAACTCCTATTTTTTTAGGGAGGGGAGTAGTGGGAAATTTCTTTTTTCTTCGGCCTTAAAAGGTCCAGTCGAAAAATAACAGATATATCCCAAACTAAGGCAGATCGGGGCTCGCAAAATTAGGGTGTTGGTACCAGGAGATATATGCCCTCTTGACTTGGTAGAGCAAAATCGACTTTGAAATTTTGATCCAAACATCCTATTTTATTAGGGGGAGCGGGGTAATGGAAAATTTCTGTTTTTTTGCCCCAAAAGTTTCAGCTGAAAAATGGTGGATATTTCCTGAACTAAAGCAGATCGTAGCTTGCAAATTAGAGTGCTGGTACAAGGAGATCCTCTTGACTTGGTAGAGTGAAAACGACTTTGAAATTTCTGTCCGTAAAAGAAATTTGTGGTATTTGGCAGTAAAAGTTTCAGCCCTAAAATAGTGGATATTTCCCAAACTTAGGCAGATCTGGGCTTGCAAATTAGATTGTTGGTACCAAGGGATATGCCCTTTTGACTTGGTAGTACGAAAACAACTTTTTTAAAATTTTGGTCCAAAACTCAAAAAAACAAATTCCGGGTGTTAATGAAAAAAAAATTGTTTTTAGCCCTAAAAGATTCAGCCCAAAAATGGTGGATATTTCCCGAACTAAGGCAGATCTGGGCTTACAAATTAGGGCGCTGGTAAGGGAGATATACCCTTTTGACTTGGTACAGCGAAAATGACTTTGGAATTTAAATCCCAACTCCAATTTTTTAAAGGGGAAAATTTGTTATTAATGGAAAAATATTTGTTTTGGGCCCTGAAAGTTCCAGTCGAAAAATGGTGGATATTTCCGGAACTAAGTGCAGATCAGGGCTTGCAAATTAGAGCTCAGGTACTGGAAGATATGCCGTCTCGACTTGGCAGAGCAAAAAACGACAGTGAAATTTTAGTCCAAATCTCAAATTTTTTTTTTTTGGGGGGGGGAGATAATGGAAAGTTTGTGGTTTTTGGCCCTTAAAGTTTCAGCTGAAAATGGTGGATATTTCGTAGTTGCATCCCTCCATCTTCCCGACGGTCGGAGACCAGAGGTTTACGAGACAAGACTGATATTATCCACGTAATGGGCAGTTTTGACCAGTTTTTGCCAGACTCTTGATCAGATTCGTCCTTTTTTTCCACTTTCCAAAATCATGACAGACATTCTAAAAACATGGAGGAAACTTACCAAAAGACTGACCGAATAAATCCATAATCCATAGCGGATCCATAATTGATCACACTTTCAAGATGATCAGCACTACGATTATTCTGTGGAAATTGTATTTTATTTTCAGATCTTGCTTCAGATTTAAGACTTGGTCATCTTTTATACAAACTGTGCAGGTATTTGTCCAGTGTAGAGGTACCTTTATATGAACATTAAGTTGGCCGTGAAGAGGGACAATGATGTCTGAAATTCTTGAACAACAGACATTACGAACTAATGCTCAATTGGTATAATCCCCTCAAAGTTAATTCAGTTCGATCTCGGCACCTATAAAAACATGTGATTTTTTATTTGATTGTTAAAATTCCAGCTCAACATTAGTAAACTGACTGTACATTTTTGCGCAAGTCAAGATAATTGTAATAAAACCAACCAGTGAACTGGTTTAGCTCATTTGGCATTGTTTCATTTGAGAGAAAGCGGTAAAAATGCATTGAGCAATTTTGTTTGCATTTTTATAGAGTTTTCATTTCACCGAAACAAAAACTTTTGTTGGAACTTATTTCATTTATTAAATTAAAAATGTCAACACTTTAGGCAGAACTATTTCAAGGAAACTTTTCTACCATCATTATCTTGATACCATGTAAGGTATATGTAAATCTGTGAACATTTATGTTTTTCCTCTTTACAAAAGTGTTGACGTGGGCTTTAAATTCTCTGAGAAGATTAAGGCTGCCCCTATTCCCACTACAGAGGGCGCTCTTTATCCATTTGTATAAGTGCCCAGGTATACCATGCCGGCCAAGGTTGCTGTTGAAATGACTGATCATTAAGCACAAGGAAAAATGGTAAATATTTTTTTAATATGTTATTATAGTAACTAATTTGTAACTCGTGTGTGCTTGGCTGACGGAGGAGGAATTGTAGAGTGGTTGCTCGGTCCGGAGGGGAGCTAAAAACATGTGCGTATCGGCTTTTCCGGCTTGCAAACTCACCGCCTGTGTGTGTAAGCATCGATCCCTGGACATTGTACATGTACAATGTATTGTGTACACTTGCATGCTACACGCACACACAGTCAGTGGGTGTGTGTGGCCGTGTGGGCGTGCAGAATCACCACACTGCGATACTATGAGCTGTGTAGTTTGTGCATGCATGATGTTCATACGTACCTGCATGCTGCTCACACGGTCCGGGGATTGATGCTTACACACACAGGCAGTGAGTTTGCAAGCTGGAAAAGCTGATACGCACATGACAGCCATGGCTCGTCCGAATGCGTGTTTAGTTGGGTCACGCTGATTGGTTGTAGTCAATGGATATTTTGGTCAGTCTTTTGGTAAGTTTTTGTTGTTTTTTTGTGCCAAATATTTTCATGATTTAGTTTTAAGAGTTCTAGATGGCATTGTCGTACAATAAAGATCAAATCCATGTTTTTAGAATGTTTGTAATGATTTTTGAAAATGGAAAAAATGGACGAATTTGATCACGAGTTTGGCAAAAACTGGTCAAAACTTCTAGTTACACGAATAATACCCGTCCTGGGTCGTAATCCTCTGGTCTCCGAACGTCGGGAGGATTAAGGGTTACGATTTTTGCCACTAGATATTTCGCTAACCACCGCAGATCTGGGCTTGCAAATTAGAGACCTGGTACCAGGGGATATGCCCTCTTGACTTTTATGAGCAAGAACAACTATGAATAATTGGTCCAAAACTTTTTGGGGGGCGGGGGGGGGGGGTGGTAATAGAAAATTTGTGATTTTTGGCCCTTAAACTTTTAGCACAAAATAAGTGGCTTGCAAATTAACTCCATAACTCCCATAAAGGTTGAAAAAAAACGTTTTTACCTGCAGTTAGGTCCAGTAGTCTTGCATCACAAAATCAAAATTCCTGGATATCTAACAACATCTTCAACCCAGAAATGACAAGGTAGCGGTGATGCTGCAAATACCCTTTAAAAACATCTGCAAGGGATTTTTGTACACAGGGCTGTCAAAGAGGGAAAACAAGAGTGTTAGAATGGCAACATCTTCCCTAATGTTGTCAGGATCTGGACAAGCATTACACTGGTGGAAAGTGTTATCCGTGGATGGGCAAATAGTGGAGTGATTAATGGGAAGCAAGCAAAACATAACTTCTGCTGTATAATTAATGTGTATTTATTTCTGTCCCAAATTGTTCATGTGCTTTTACCCATAATGCACTTGCGGGTGTTATATTGAATACTGCACTTAGGCTATTACATCCCTCTCCAAGTTGAATTGAAACTAGCAAATCTTAGTCCAAAGTGATAACACAATAAAAACGCAGCCCCTTGAAAGATTAAGAGGGTAATAACAAAGTTCAATTACAAATCTCCAACAAACAAAGTTCCATTATAAATCTCAAATGAAAAAAGTTCTGTTTCAAAGTCAAATTTTCTGTTTGTTTTTTTGACCAGCGACGGCCTGCTCCTATTAAACCCGCCCGGTGTGTTTGCAGCAGAGAGCCAGTGGTGGTTTATCGCTTGGATCGCACACTCAATGTATGTAGCAACTGAGAGCATTGCAGGGGCCCTGCTGCCACCTACCAAGGCAAGCCACTTAAAACTCCAGTCAGTGTGGCTGCTGAAGGCCATCACTTTCTAGCGGCTACAAGTACAACTCTAGTTATCGTATAATTGCGATAATCGTAACCCTCCATCCTCCCGACGGTCGGAGACTGGAGGGTTACGACCCAAGACGGGTATTATCCATGTAACTAGCAGTTTTGACCAGTTTTTGCCAAACTCGTTATCAGATTCGCCATTTTTTTACACTTAATAATTAAATATATAAAAAAACAACAAAAACTTACCAAAAGACTGACCAAAATATCCATTGACTACAACCATTGACTACAGGGCTGTTCCACGGTGTCGGACGTACATTTCAGACACTTTAACGAAGTGTATCTTTACAGTGATACAACTAAAGGGAATTTTTATTCTGATAAGAAGTGTTAGGTAGTTACTTAAGTTATTTAATAAAGAAAATATTCATCCAAATCTTTTCATGTTGAAGCAACTTGCCTAAAACACCATGGTGTCGGACGTACTCAGAGAAATGATTATTTTCGTAAACCAATACTTATATCACAAACTCTGTGATGTGTTTGAACTTGATGAATTTTTTTTCCTATTTGTGGATTCATCAGACCCTTGTAAATAAAATTCATGATAAGACTCATTTCTTTTTAAGCTCAACTTGTAGAAACAACCTTTATTATATCGGTGTCGGACGTACATTTGACGGTGTCGGACGTACTTGTCTGAAATAACATTTAAAAGTGTAACAATCAGTTAAAATTCCAAAACTTTTTGGGGTGGGAGGGTGGCTAGCATTCAAATATTAAACAGACTAAGCCATACTAAACATATTGGAAATGATAAAAGACAAGCTCCATGTAATTAAAACTGAAATGTGAACTTCAAGTCTGGTAAACCTTTTAGGCCTGAAAATGATGTAATTTTTCCCTATCACATTGTATTTACTGCAGTGTCAAAGGTGAATTGTCCCCTATTTCCAGCAACAATTGGAGGCTCAATTTTTTTAACAACATCTTTTCTGTCATAGAAGATATGATCTTCACATTGTGGCCATTTCCAGTGATTTCCGGATTTGTGCATTACATTTACTTTAATGTCAGCACTAAGTGTAGCACCAAAATCTGTGATTTCCCCATGAAATATGTCCCCATCATATCTGACGGCAACCCAGTCACCAATATGCAACTCTATTTCAGTCTTTAAGGTTTCTGTGACGGGGTCTGTTTGACTGGTCAGAGAGTCATTGAAGTCAGCATCCTCCTCCTCCTCTTTCTCTAGAATGTTCACCTCCAGATACTCTGTCGAATCAGACGTGTCACTAACTAGAAGAGAGTGCTTCCCCTTAGCTTTCACACTGTGTAGTTTCTGAGTGTTGGGTACAGGAACAGTTTTGTCCCAGTGGGCTTGCAACATTGTTTTGTTCTTTTCAATTGTCATTTTTTCTATTAAGAAGATACAAACATTTGGGTTTCTTTCTAGAGCTACTTGGAAAAATGACTTTGGTGTCACAGCCTGAGCTTTCCCACTCCGCACATAACGCCAAACTGATCGTTTAACAGTTCCTCCTAACCCATCCACAACACCCTTTCCGTGGGAAGTTGCAAAAAAGTGCCACCTGAGCTTGGTATCAAATTGCTCTTCCCACATGTGTAAGTTGGAGAAAAGAAATCTCTGTTTGAACTGTGAACTAGCACCATCTGAGAAGACGCTTATCTGCAGGATAGAGGGGTACTTCTGCTTCAAATCAGAGAAGATGTGAGTCATAAAAGCATAGACACTCAACTTGCCATGTTGGAGCTCATCTGACACAATCACATAGCTCTCCCTGGTATCAGGCTTTGATTGAATCCAGGCGTGGGCTGTGAACAGTGTTGCCTGTCCGTGACTCCAATGGGCACTCTGGGCTTCATTCTGGTGAGCAAGACTAGCATTTTCTGAAAAATCCACCTGTAGGACAATGTTCTCACCATCAACACTCTGAGTGATTGTGTCTCTGTATGCAGCTTGTTTCCGTTTTACATATACATGAACAAGAAATGTCTTAAGTTGACTCTGCAGCTCTTCAAAGGCCTTTTGCACTGTGGATGTAATTTCTACCTTTTCTGCTACTCCCTCATTCTTTTGCCACTGGCTGTATTTAACACTGGAATCATCTGTAGTTTTGGGTACAAACTCATTTATTTTGCCTCTGCACTCTGGACAGTCCTGAGTCATGCATTCTTTACTGTTAGAATCACAAACAATGCCGTCAGTGAAGTCTGTTACATTTTCAGGCAGCCCAGTAGCACCCTTAAGTGCAAGCAAGAGTAGCCTCACATTTTCATGATAAGTACAGACACACACATTGTGAGGAATACTGTCAAACAGCTTCACCTGTTTGGGTCTCAGGTTGCAAAATTTGCTCAGGCCAACAGATTTTTCATTTTCTTTGCAGAATAGTTTATGTGCTTCAGACAGGGCCATCAGCATGTATCTAGCCTGCAATGTAGTTTTAATTTTCTTGCCATGATCATCTGTGCTCCGTATGATGACATGGTCCTTCCTCCCAGGGGCCTGCCAAGATATGTCATCTTTCAAGTAGAATTCGGTCACTTTTTTTTGGGTGTCCTCATCAAGCCCATTTTTGTTAGTCACATGTGGTTTGTTCCTTGCGACATTAACTCCAACTTCTTTGGCAAGTGCCAATGTAACAAACTTGCGCTTCCTGGGAGAAGAAGGTAAGGAGGCCCTTACTCTTTTGACTGCTTTTCCCAGTGACTGAGCAGACTGATATGGTAACTGTTGTTCAGATGGTTGAGTTGCATTGAACTCATCATCGGTGGCACTTGTGCGACCTGCTCGTTTTGAGTTACGAAATGCTTTAATTCGTGCATTCTCTGAAGCTCTGTGCAGGACCCATTCTGATTTACTCATGCGGCTTTTAGCAGAAGCTCTCTCTGCTGCTTTCCGTGTCTTGTCTTTTTCAAGGCTGTTCTGGTATGCTTCAGGGTTTTCTCGGAGTCGTGCACGTCTTCTTGCTAGCTTCTCTTTGTTTGATAGTGGCATTTTTCTGCTAGACAGAAACAAATGGAAAGATTGGTTTCTCACAAAATTTGTCAATGCATTATACTACATGTACAGTATGCAGTTTTAAAACTGAAGGTTTTGTCTTTACAGGTTTACAACTCATTAGAAAAAGTCTGAGCCAGGAAAGTGTAATATTGTCAATAAATATAAAAAAGCACCTACCTTTGCAAATTAGTGTACTTGATAATCCTCAGAATGTAAGGCTCAACACCAACTCTGCATCAGAGCGCAGCACACAATGACTCTAGTTAATGCAGCATGCATGCACAAATCACATGTGGATAACTTGCTTCCCAAATTGTGACCATATTAGGACATAAAGTAATGAAAGTACATGTAACTAATGAATATTTAATTTTATGCAAATAACTGAAACAAAAGAGAAAAATGTATTGGTTTATTTCCAAGTAAGGTTGGCCCATGTAAATTAGAGGGTTGGCTGTTTCATGTGTTTTGTTAGAGTACAGTTAGGGCAATACATTGTGTGATTTGGATGGTGTCGGACGTACCGGTGTTGGACGTACCAAAAATTTGCACGTCCGACACCAGGATTTCCCATAATTAAAAATATTATTTACAGAAATAATTTTTTACATGGATAGAGGGTATCATTTGTGCTTTGTATAGTAAATTTGACAAGTTTCTTCCCAAGGTTAAAGTGGGGAGATAGAAAAATCTCCCATTTTGGTGTCGGACGTACATCAAAAAATTTAGTTTCATAAAATGTTGAATAACACAAAAATTTTACAGAAAAAATTAATTTCTTTTCCACTATTGTGTAGTTACTATTCCACTCTTCAAACCATTACAAAACCAAAACAAACACTATTTAATCAGTGGGAGAAATCAGATCAGTTTTCCAAAACAATTTTTTTTACCCAATTTCACTATTTTTAAAGTTATTTTTCAGTTGAAAATAACAGCTGAACTGATGAATATTTTGAGCTGCAAATTATATTTCCATACAATTCATATGATAAGCTTTAAGATGGTGTATCATTTTCCACATTTATCCCATTTTGAAATTTTGACATTGAGGTTTACATTTCCATGGAACTGCCCTACAACCAATCAGCATGACCCAACTAAACACGCATCCGGATGAGCCATGGCTGTCATGTGCGTATCAGCTTTTCCAGCTTGCAAACTCACCGCCTGTGTGTGTAAGCATCAATCCCCGGACCGTGTGTGCAGCATGCAGGTACGTATGAACATCATGCATGCACAAACTACACAGCTCGTAGTACCGCCGTCTGGTGCTTCCGCACCCCCACACAGCCACACACACCCACTGACTGTGTGTGCGTGTAGCATGCAAGTGTACACAATACATTGTACATGTACAATGTACATGTACAATGTCCAGGAATCGATGCTTACACACACAGGCGGTGAGTTTGCAAGCCGGAAAAGCCGATACGCACATGACAGCCATGGCTCGTCCGGAGGCGTGTTTGGTTGGGTCACGCTGATTGGTTGTAGCCAAGCAAGTGCGACGTTCAAAATCACTAGTTGGACCCGCAATGGATTATGGATAAATTCGGTCAGTCTTTTGGTAAGTTTTTATCGTTTTTTCTGCCAAATATTTTCATGATGTTGTTTTTAAGGGTTCCAGATGACGTTGTCATACAAATAAGATCAACTCAATGTTTTTAGAATGTCTGTCAGGATTTTGGAAAGTGGAAAAAAAAGGATGATTCTGATCACGAGTCTGGCAAAAATTTGTCAAAACTGCCCATTACGTGGATAATATCAGTCTTGTCTCGTAACCCTCCGGTCTCCCACCGTCGGGAGGATGGAGGGTTACGATTATCGCAACTAGTTTTCGTACAGCGCCGTCAGGGTCACTGTCACTATGTCAGCTTTGACAGTTCAGAACCACATTAGATAGCATGATTACATTTAGCCCCATACATTGTGCCAATACGCTCGACTACCTCTGCTTCTTGGCCCAACGAACCCAATCCTCCAAAACCAGACATCAACTTTTGAATTGAAACTTACTTTTTTGGCCAATGTTTCCCTAAATGATCGGTTGGTCTTTGCTGGAAGCGTCTGGAGAACATTTCTGCAAGCCCCTCCCCTACTTGGTGCGATAACTCCTAGGCTTTTGGTGGAATTTTATGGCAAATCTCCATGCTGGTATATTTTAGAAGCCCATGTCAATGACCACATCAAAGCCATGATGGGTGCTGTTGCACTGTACAGCCAGAGAGGGTCAGACTCCTGCGCTAGTCTTTATTCCAACAGTCTTCTTGCGACGTTCACCTGAAAGTGGGAACATGAAAGTTTCGAGTAGCAGTAAACTTTCTTGGATGTGCTGACTGATTGCGTGCATTAACCGAGAGAGATGAGTGAGTGACATCTTGGAGGTACAAAATGGTCACAGCGTCTGTTTGCATTGGGCGACAAGATCAAAGTTTACTTCAATTCCATGGATATAAAGTGACAGCTGGATGCGGCATTTTAGCCTTTCTGTGTTTAAATGTAGGTACTGCAAAACAACGATGGGCTTCGAGATACAGCCATAGTAAAAATATGTCAGTGCCGCCGCTCAAAACCAGCACCGACCATGCCACCTTTCATCACAGTTCGATACACACAGAGTAAAGTACATGTCTAGTCAGGTCGTTGTTTCGGCCTTGGTCGTGCGTGCTTCTAATGTGCAATGAACAAAACTTACGTGTTTCAGTCAGTGTTTTCGCTGTTTTTAGCTCCCCTCCGGACCGAGCAACCACTCTACAATTCCTCTTCCGTCAGCCAAGCACACACGAGTTACAAATTAGTTACTATAATAACATATTAAAATAATATTTACCATTTTTCCTTGTGCTTAATGATCAGTCATTTCAATAGCAACCTTGGCCGGCATGGTATAACTGGGCACTTATACAAAAGGATAAAGAGCGCCCTCTGTAGTGGGAATAGGGGCAGCCTTAATCTTCTCAGAGAATTTAAAACCCCAGTTCAACACTTTTGTAAAGAGGAAAAACATAAATGTTCACAGATTTACATATACCTTATATGGTATCAAGATAATGATGGTAGAAAAGCTTCCTTCAAATGGTTCTGCCTAAAGTGTTTACATTTTTAATTTAATAAATGAAATAAGTTCCAACAATAGTTTTTGTTTCGGTGAAATGAAAACTCTATAAAAATGCAATCAAAATTGCTCAATGCATTTTAACCGCTTTCTCTCAAATGAAACAATGCCAAATGAGCTAAACCAGTTCACTGGTTGGTTTTATTACAATTATCTTGATTTGTGCAAAAAAGTACAGTCAGTTTACCAATGTTGAGCTGGAATTTTAACAATCAAATAAAAAATCACATGTTTTTATAGGTGCCGAGATCGAACTGAATTAACTTTGAGGGGATTATGCCAATTGAGCATTGGTTCGTAATGTCTGTTGTTCAAGAATTTCAGACATCATTGTCCCTCTTCACGGCCAACTTAATGTTCATATAAAGGTACCTCTACACTGGACAAATACCTGCACAGTTTGTATAAAAGATGACCAAGTCTTAAATATGAAGAGAGATCTGAAAATAAAATACAATTTCCACAGAATAATCGTCGTCCTGATCATCCATAAAGTGTGATCAATACCGACCCCTGCTAGTTCTAGATTAGTACAGTTCCTTCACATGGGGTGTGATATTTTGTTTATCTGACGGTTATACGGCGGCCACATTCTGCCGCAACAAAAAATCTGACAGCCGCCTCAAAACTTCATTATAAAACCAAGCGACAAAACACAATGTTAAGTAGCGGGAAGAAATAATAAATAATAAAGTTGTTGTAGCTTAAAGTTTTTTTCTTTACCTTTGCCTATAAGGGCTACTGACAATGTCATATTTACCTCCAAAATCTCAGTATTTCCCCCAAGAAGCTAATATCCTGGGTCAAGTTAAATGAAAAGGCATCGGTGTAGGCTCTTTACTGAGTTATTTAAGAGCATAAAATTAAACCCTGGTAATGGACCCAGAATTTGATAAAATGGATTTGATTTTTTCTTTCCTCAAGTGTTTGCCTTGTTTTCAGGCTTAAAAAAAGCAGGCATCTTCAGTAATGCCATCTTGTATGATGATACCTAAGACATCTTTCTTTGCAGAAAACTGCTGGCCTTGCCACCCCTTAAATTTTTTAAATATTTCGACTGACCTCATCTTTAATTTCGATTTTATGAATGAAGCGGGCATCCTGACTGACGACATTTCATGACTTGCCTATTGCATATTTCATAGTAAAAATAACCCGCACACATTTGCAATTTTGGGGTAACATTAATGTCATATTTTCCCCACATATTGAAATAATAGTTCCCTAGATGCAGCTTCTATTGATTCTCAGACAGCTCAAAGAAAAACAGTCAATGAAACATTGTTGTGATTTTTTGGCACAGTTAAACCACTGCATTTAATTCAACTCTTATTGCCAATTCCAACATGTGCAAAAGGCACTACAAAAGAATTAACTTGTATAAATGGTGTTGTTAATTAAAGACAAAACACAGGGCAGGATAGGGTTGGTTGAGAGTCATCGCTATAACTCATGTTTATCATAAATGCTATTTTAGTAGATACGACCTTGTTACACAGACATAACGATATATTGGTTTGATACACTAGGTTGAGCATGGGGGATCAACCGTGTTGAACAGACTGTACATGGAACTCAATAACTTCATCTATTTGTAAAATACAATGGATCATCATAAAAAAGTGTATAATACGCACAACAGCTCTATGCATTATGCCAAGTGAAATGACATTCTTTAGAATCCCTCAACTACATCTAAATAATCCCCTGATGCAACCAGAGCATAAGGCCCAAACCATAAAGTATAGACAGTAAGTATTAAAGACCATTCACAATCATCATTGATCAGTATTTCCCCTGGCTGTTGAGCTGAGAGATCTGGTAAGAATTCAAATTGATGCAGCCTGCAAACTGACAAGAATGCAGCACTCACACAAATGCCTGATGATTCCATCTACACAATCCAAATTGTGACTTGTTGATGCATGGAGGTCAAGGAAAAAGCTCATAAACGAAACAACATTAACATTTTTGCCAATATTATTTCCTTTATGACAAATCTGAGAGAGGTGGTCACTCAAAGGAGATGGGTGGTCACTCAAATGAGCAAGTTGGGCTGCCTCACTCTTGGAAGTGCAGGCAGTGCTGTAACTAGGATAAAATCATAGGGGGCACAAGAGGGCATCATTTGTTTTCTGGGGGGCACTTTTGGCCAATTAAAACTGTCAATAAAGTAGCCCCTTTTCGGTGTTTTCTGATGTGTTAAAGTAAAACAAAATACATTCTGTGTGTAAATAATTCAAAATAGTTCTAAAAACACTGAAACTTCTTTGTAAAAGCTCATAAAATGCAACATTTTATTCCGGGGCACAGACATCAGTTGATGGTGCACATATCCCCCCCGCCCCGGTCTGTGCTCCCCCTTAGTAAAGTCATTATTTGCAGGAGGGAAACACTACTCAATGATTTCAGTTGAATCGTTGATTTCTTAGAGTCAGGAGACATTTAATGCGATCAAACAGCACAAAGATGACAGTGTATCGTGACTGGCCTCCACTGATTTGAGTCTCAATCTCTCTCGAGGAGCATGTTGCTCAGACAGCTAACTGCTTCAATCTGGAGCTGGGTTATAAAGAATTGACATTATAAGTATAATCTTGAAAAAGAGTAATTTCTTTCAAACTACAAGGAAATTCATTGATGAGTAGCATCCAAAAGGATTGGATTTGTTGTTAAGAATCTGCATGATATTTTTGAATAAGCTGTTTTATCTAAGCTTAATGCAATAATGTTAAATTCCATCCACACACTCCATTATGAAGAGGTCGCTAACAGATCGAGTAGACTCTGACAATAGCCAAGATAGAATTCTAGATGAACAAGTAAACTGACCAGACACCATCTTGGAAAAATGACCGTGCTTATGGCAAAATGGGGTCATTTTTAGAGGGCTAGTGTACAACAAATGCACCTGGTTGAGAGTCAACAACCCCTGGGCCTTGATATTAGACCATTATCAACAAACCATAAAAGCAGTGACCTTCGAATCGTGGATTTAGAGAGAAAATTGTGGTTTTATATTTTATTAATGAAGCTCAGCGCAAGGTCTTTTCTGGTCTATTTTGTGTAGCGCACCCAGCTACAGTCAGTATTATCTATGGTTCCTGGTTCAGGATTATAAACTATCACTTTGCAAAATGTAGGTTGTCAGGCTTGGGAAAAACCTGGAAGCCTGGTAATTTAAAAATATCCAGATTAGGATCTTTGTGAAACACAGAGTTTCCAAGTTCGGACTTTGAAAATTCGAAAAAAGAAAAAAGAAAAAAAAACCTTAAAGCCTTGTAATTCAAGTGTGCTGTTTCAAAAGAAGGTGGCTGAGGATTTTTGAGAAATGCAGGTTTTCTTCTGTTCAGGCTCAGAAAAACCTGAAAGCCTAGAATGGAGAGAGAGTGGGCCACCCTACTTTGAAACCGGCAGGGGGAAAGACTTTTCAATGTTTTCAGTTAGAATCAGCGATTTCCTAGAGTCACGAGACGATTAATGTGACGAAGATGAAAAAGTGTAGCGTGACTGACCTGGACTAATTTGAGTCTCCATATTTTCTGGTTGTCTCAATGAGCATGTCACTCAAACAGCTAACAACATCCATCTGGAGCTGGGTTATAAAGAATAATGTATACATTATTTCATTATTTGAAATGTAATCATTACCTGAAACTACTGACAATGACATTGTAAATAAGAAAAATCTTCCAAACTACAAGTAAACCCACTCATATGATCCAAAAATATGCAAGTTAAGGATCAATAGCATGGTGTCATTGCTGGAATTAAAAATCCAGTAGTTTCAAATTATATTTACAGGTTTAAAAGGTCTGAGACTGGAATCCAACTATTAGGAGGTATGTTGAAAAGATGGCACTTGATGGGAACAGTATCCTAAATATTTCTCCCTTTTCCAAAATCATATCTGACACAATTGTACCACCATATTAATCGGCATCATCCCCTGACCTTTGCCATTAGCTGATTGGAAACTGGTTTCACTAGGATTTGAGTTGTTTGGAGAATGAGCGAGTTGGTTGGAGAACGAATTGACCAAAATGAGCATGAGTTGGTTAAAGCATGGAGGAAGGAATCTCATCCATGTATAGAGTATGAGTTGGTTGGAGTACTATGATGAGTTGACCTGTTTCCAGCCAGAAGACAAGGCCATGACTGAAAACAAATATGATCAGCCGACTTTTGGAGACTTTGCATCATTGCAATATTATAATTATGGCATTATGCATGTACTCAACAGGCAAATTAAAGAGAAATGTACTGAAGTTGCTTACCGCGTTGATGTTGTAAAAGTTCACTTCCGAATAAGATAGCTCCTCTTTAACTTCTAGATTATTCTTGTGAGTGGTCAGACCATACCATACATGTAGTGTAAAAACCACACTTTACTTCTGTATAGATCCCTGCCTACACTGCTGTGCAGTGCTGCTGAACCTGATGACTGCATGGTTTTGCTTTGGGCCTAAAAAGCATCGGTTTGGAGGACAAAAGATGATCATGAGTACAGTTAAGGGAAAGTTTTTGTATCTGACTACCACTTTTTGGATGTATTATGTCAATGTTTATTATCAAAGTTTCCAGATAGGTAAGTATAGAATGATACCTAAATTACTTATGGAGTTTAAGTCGCAGATCAGATACAACATTTTAGCTTAATTTTATTCATCTGTTTCTTCATCTTTGATTGTTCCTATGTAATTATAAACTGAATTATTCATTTTGTTAAACACATTAAATATGTATGATCCGTGCTCAAGCCAATTTGACCTTGAAAATTAATCAAAATGTTGAAATAATTTTTGTAAGATGGCCAAAGTTATTTACTTCCAAATAAAAATATCAAGCAACAATTACAGAGTACTTAGTGTTAAAAATTATTTTTCAAGCACAAATCACATCAGCACAGAACATCTTCAAAGCATATGCATTGTTCAAGAGGCCAATCAGCAGCTTGTAATGTTAAACCCTTTAATATTAAGGTACACTTCTATTTCTTCAAATTATAAAAACTTTTAGTTGGTGTTTTCAGTTTGAAAATATTGCAAAGGCAAACCTCTTTCTGTTTTTAGTTTAAATGCTGCTAATTGCCCTTTCGTCAAATTCATGACTCATCAGTTGAACTTGCATTGAACTTAATTTTTGTTTGATTGATTTTTAAAAAGACAAAAAAGGTGCATGTGTATTAAAAGAGTGACAACCACAAACAATTATCAAAGTATGACATTTAGCAATAAATAACATACAAAATAAAGAACATTTAAATAGGTAAGAACATTGTAAGTTGACTGACCCCCTCGAAAATTATTACTGAAATAATATAACATTTAAAAATGAACTAAATAATATTTACAGAACAATTAAGTAACATCCAAAAAGGCAAGAAATATGCGAGAGTAAAGACTGACCCCCTTGACAAATTATTTACAGCTATATTTACAGAATAAATAACCCAACAGTAACCTAAAAGGGCAAGGTATTTGTTTCATAAGAAATACAAAACTTAATTATTTAAAAATAAAAAAGTGATTAAAATAATATAACATAGATGTTTTACGCTGAACTAATTAACTTCTGCACAGCTCCTCTGCTCATCTGAAACAGAAAGGAAGCAAAAAAGCCTAAGTACACTTCAAGCAAAGGAATATGGCAGACTTATCTGAGAAAAGTATGGAGGGCAAAGTGTGACAGGCTTGTGAAACCATTCCTTGCACTGCTGACACTGCACCACTCTGTCATCCAGTCCTTCTGATTGCCTGCAAAAGAAGATGTCAACTACTGATATCTGCTATACACCTTCACTTGCAGCTTGCTTAACCTGGGAATTAACAAAGACAAAAATTGAAGGCATCATGGAAACTATTGTTCGTAAAGTAAAGTCTGAAGCAAAAGCTACCTCCAGTCATTTGCTGTAGAAGTCAATGGCAACTATAGTGAACCGTGTTCAAAGGGGCCAGTTATGTCAATCACAATCTTTTGCCACGGCCCTTCTGGAAGTGGTATGGGCTGTAATAGAGTGTTCTGGTTGCGTGCAGTTTTATCACTTGTTTGCCATGCGTAACAGCTGCAAGTGACATCCTCTACCATACAGTCCATGCAAGGCCACCATATACAGCATTCACAGAGTCCTTGCTTACATTGTACAGTGCCTTGATGTGCTTCATGAGCGAGGGGGAATTAGATTGCGTTTCATCGTCTCAGGTATCACAAAATGATCACAAGCATGAAACAATATCTACAATCCAAAATTCATCAAGAATCATCGAGTATGACTATAATGCTTGCCTAATGTTTTTCTTGTTTGGCCAATCATTATCCAAATATTATGAAATCACTTGCTGAAGTGTATCATCGGCTAGAACAGCTTGTTGTAGGTCTGCTTTATCAACTGTAGTAGTCAGTAGAATCACATTAATGGATTGTATAATGTCTTCCTTGTCATCATCCTCAATTGATGTATCAGTGTGTTATGGTATTACCTTAATATAGTGCTCCCAATCGTCCTGCCGAGTGTCTGATTCAACCACTCATCAAGGCCATTTGTCTTGGGTGGTGTGCAGCTGAACTCACACGATGGCAGATACCCCATTGCCGGTACAAGATCTCAGACAGCTTTGGGAAAAAAAAACATTCAAAGGTTAAGACTAATTGAAGTTGTAAAAAGAGACTGTTTTTTTCCCATCCTAGTTTTTCGTGTGTACAAGTGTATAACACTACCTGGTTACAGAATTCTCTCCCATGATCAGAAAGGCAGTCTTTTGGTGCACCATTCCTGCAATGAGAAAAAGTGAGCTGATGTTACACATTGAAATATAAATAGATACACACACGAGTTACGTCTTGGAAATGACCCCACCAGCAATAAAAATCTTTTGAGGCACTTTGACACACTCTTGGCATCCTTTCACCGGATCGGCATCACCTCAGGCCACTTGGTGTAATATTCTGTAGCAGTTAGGACTTATCGATTGCTAGCCTTTGATTCCTTGAATGGGCCAATCAGATTTATACCAATCATCACCCAGGGCTCGACCACAGGGATGGGTTGAAGTTCAGAGGCAGCAAATTTGATCTTCTCCGTCCCCAGGCATCTGGTGCACTGTTGAATCTACAACAATAACAAGTAGTTCATTAGAACAAAAAATATTATTTGATGGCAGTGGCAAAAAAATTGCTGTCCATACCAAAGAAAAAGAGACATTACGTTTGTTATATCCCTTTTATTCCAGATTACTTTTTGGGGGTATTTAGTTAAGTTTCAGTTACATCTGTCAACACTGTCACATTACTTACCCATTCATTCACATCTTTCACTATAGTTTGCCAGTAGAACCACACCTCAATCTTTAGATGGGTCTTTTTTGCCCAAAATGACCCCTAAAGGTCGAGTTTTGGCACTCCCAGAAGATATCATTTCATCCCTTATCAAAGATGACTAGTTGTCTCTCTGCTCCTTTCCAGCTGTAGTAGAAGAGCTCATTGCCAGCAAGTCATTTCAACATCGAAAAGTTTTCAAACGAAACTTTACCAGTTCAAAAATGAAGTAACTGATTGTCAGCTTAATTGTTATGCAATTTGAAGGTTATTATCACGTGACAGTTCCTCTGCAGTAACACGTCGTCCTCTGTAGAAAATTGTGGTAAAGTACATTCTAATTGTTTAATTGACTGCTGATGATGGAGAGGCTTGGTATCACCTTGGTATATTAAAGACGAGGATGCGTTGTTTGAAGGAGATATTACTGGGCTTGTTGACTCTTGGCCTCTGACGGCTTGCCCATTGGCAGCGAGCCATTGAGGTTTGAAGGTGCACTTCTGCAGCATTTGGTGATGTGCTGTCCTTCCTCGCCACAACTCTGGCAAATGAAAACTCAATGACTAGAAGGTAACTGGTCTATTCTCATTTGTTTAGATGGGCGTGGTGCTTTAGAAATCTGCTCAACCCTCAGAGCAACATGTAATTGGTTGGCAGTGGCAAGAAATTTTTGCAAACACATTGTGGTCAGTGTTCTGCTGGGAGATCTGGGCCATGTGCTGGTTTTGATCAAGGAACCTCGTATCAGGTAACAAGGATGAATTCTGCTGGTTGTATAGTGGACTGATCTGCTGTAATTGCTTGGTTTTTAGCTTGGTTCCAGTCTTTGCAAAAGCTGCCATCCAAGACTGGCATTCCACTTGATAAACTTCAATCTGAAGTTGCCTGAAAGTCATCTCCCTTTGTTTCATTGGTGCAAGTATCTGCGTGACCTTCTCGTCTTTAACACCTCTCATGAATTGATGTGTGAGCATGCTGTTTCTGTTTGGAAATGGAGTTGAATTTTCTTTTATGGTTCTCAGCGTAGCTTCAGGTTCTAAAACAAAGATGCTTTGTACTTTAATGGGAAGTCTCATACGAACATAAAAACTGGCCAGTGAATAATCAGACAGGTATATGTCTCCAAACTGTGCCTTAAGTTCAGCAAAAGCGTGGCTAAGAGTTTGATTTACTGGACGGAGATTGAGAACAAGTTTTCTTGCAGTACCACCAAAATAACAAACAACGGTAGAAAATTGGAGTTCTGTAGGTATGGATGTGGTTTTGATGCAATATTTCACGTCTCAAGCCCAATATTTGATGGTGATGGTTGAACCTTGCAGTGGGAATGCCATATGGGAGTTGACCGTAGTAAATGCAAATCTGTTGCACATTGTTGGGATGTATTTGGGGACTGTTGTCTCTCTATGCCTTCTAGTTGTGAAAGCATGCCATCAGTGGTCTCTTGCATGTTGCCAAGATCTCTTGGAAGGGAAAGGTAGCTTGAGGGATGCATCTTGCTTTACTTCAAGTGGATTGAGGATAGGTTTAATTGAATGTGACGAGATGATCTGTCACCATTTAATGCGATGGATGATGGGAAGAGTTCTTTGTCAGACAGGTGATCTCTGGAAGTAGTCATTTGGCTTTGAAGCAGACAATCTGGGCTTGCAAAGAACACAGTCCAAAGAGGGATACAAAGAGAACTAATATGCAGGAGAACAAAATGCAGCAAAATAGCAAGGTAGTGAATGTCCTTTGACCGAACCATTACGTTTTAAGTCCACCAGAAGAAACAAATTCTTCACAAAAATGTTAGTCCAAGGTTGATGATGATGGTGGAAATGTTCAACAAGTCTGTCAGGGGATGGATGAAGAACGCCGAAATCGGCTGATGGGGGCTCAAAGGTCATTCTTGGCACTGGATCCAGGGTCAGTCACATGTCACCCATCATGTTTGTCAGTCTGGGAACTAGGCGGTCCAAACAAGCCCAGCATTAGGTGGATGGTGCTGGACAATCAGGAGCTCAGTCAAGGCTTCATGCCCAGCTCACTGTTGCATTAAACAGGGTGGAACTTCTTGGTGAGATCTAGCACTTTCTGGCAATTTTCTGGATCTCAATCATATTATAGTAAAACAAACAAAAATAAAAAAAAAGAGCAAAAGTATATCAGCTATAAAAAAACCCACTATGAATACTAAATGCATATTGGAACACATCGGAACGATTAAATGTTTAACACACGAGAAAAATATCTACTTCTAATCTGTTCTTTTGTCTCCAGAACTGTCATGTTCTTTTGTCCCTAGGACTGAGTGACAGATATGCCTGAATGGATTTCTAAAACTGCGTACTCTACAGCTGTTTGAAACTACAACTAATTAATCCAATTTATGGACACCCAGGAAAAATACCCAAACAATGCCAAATCAGAAATCAAAATAAACTAGAGGGCTTAAGAGCCACAAGTGTTCAAAGTCAGTTGGAAAAAGCTAGAGTAACTTACAGAGCATCTTGTATTAGCTGTGTGCAGTCTCGATCTATCTGGATGAAGTACAAACTGCTGGTGTGATCTATGCTATCGTAGCTTTGATTTTGTCAGAGTCGGTGAACAAACGTATATCTCAGTTCCGAGGTAGGGAATGTCCTTAGACCGAGCCGTTGCATTTTAAGTCCACCAGAAGAAACAAATTCTTCACAAAAATGTTAGTCCAAGGTTGATGATAATGGTGGAAATGTTCAACAGTTCTGCCAGGGGATGGATGAAGGAGACAAAAATCGGCTGATGGGGGCTCGAAGGTCGTTCTTGGCACTGGATCCAGGGTCAGTCACATGTCACCCATCATGCGTGTCAGTCTGGGAACTAGGCGGTCCAAACAAGCCCAGCATTATGTGTGTGCTACTGGACAATCAGGAGCTCAGTCAAGGCTTCATGCCCAGGTCACTGTTGCATTAAACAGGTGGTGGAACTTCTTGGTGAGATCTAGCACTTTCTGGCAATTCTCTGGATTGAAATCATATTATAGTAAAACAAACAAAAATAAAAAAAAGAGCAAAAGTATATCAGCTATAAAAAAAACCCACTATGAATACTAAATGCATATCGGATCACATCGGAACGATTAAATGTTTAACACACGAGAAAAATATCTTCTTCTAATCTGTTCTTTTGTCTCCAGAACTGTCATGTTTTTTTGTCCCTAGAACTGAGTGACAGATATGCCTGAATGGATTTCTAAAACTGCGTTCTCTACAGCTGTTTGAAACTACAACTAATTAATCCAATTTATGGACACCAAGGAAAAATACCCAAACAATGCCAAATCAGAAATCAAAATAAACCAGAGGGCTTAAGAGCCACAAGTGTTCAAAGTCAATTGGAAAAAGCTAGAGTAACTTACAGAGCATCTTGTATTAGCTGTGTGCAGTCTCGATCTATCCGGATGAAGTACAAACTGCTGGTGTTATCTATGCTATCATAGCTTTGATTTTGTGAGAGTCTGTGAACAAACGTACATCTCAGTTCCGAGGTAGTGAATGTCCTTACACCGAGCCGTTGCATTTTAAGTCCACCAGAAGAAACAAATTCTTCACAAAAATGTTAGTCCAAGGTTGATGATGATGGTGGAAATGTTCAACAGTTTTGTCAGGGGATGGATGAAGACGACAAAAATCGGCTGATGGGGGCTCGAAGGTCGTTCTTGGCACTGGATTGGAGTCAGTCACATGTCACCCATCATGTTTGTCAGTCTGGGAACTAGGCGGTCCAAACAAGCCCAGCATTAGGTGGATGCTACTGGACAATCAGGAGCTCAGTCAAGGCTTCACGCCAAGGTCACAGTTGCGTTAACCAGGGGTGGAACTTCTACGTGAGATCTAGAACTTTCTGGCAATTCTCTGGATCTCAATCATATTAAAGTAAAACAAACAACTCATAAAAAGGGGAGCAAAAGTATATCAGCAATAAATCAAATACTATGAATACTCAAAGCAAATTGTAAAACATCAAAATGATTAAATGTTTAATACCCAAGAGAAAAATCTACTTCTAATTTGTTCTTGTCTCAAGAACTGTCCTGTTCTTTTGTCCCTAGAATTGAGTGGCAGATATGCCTGAATGGATTTCTAAAACTGGGTACTCTACAGCTGTTTGAAACTACAACTAGTTAATCCAATTTATGGACATCGGAGAAAAATACCCAAACAATGCAAAATCGGAAATCAAAAACAAACTAGAGGGCTTATGAGCCACAAGAGTTCAAAGTCAATTGGAATAAGCTAGAGTAACTTACAGAGCATCTTGTATTAGCTGTGTGCAGTCTTGATCTATCTGGATGAAGTACAAACTGCTGGTGTGATCTATGCTATCGTAGCTTTGATTTTGTGAGAGTCCGTGAACAAACGTATATCTCAGTTCCGAGGTAGTGAATGTCCTTTGACCGAGCCGTTACGGTTTAAGTCCACCAGAAGAAAACAATCCTTCACAAAAATGTTAGTCCAAGGTTGATGATGATGGTGGAAATGTTCAACAGTTCTGCCAGGGGATGGATGAAGAAGACAAAAATCGGCTGATGGGGGCTCGAAGGTTGTTCTTGGCACTGGATCAAGGGTCAGTCACATGTCACCCATCATGTTTGTAAGTCTGGGAACTAAGCGGTCCAAACAAGCCCAGCATTAGGTGGATGCTACTGGACAATCAGGAGCTCAGTCAAGGCTTCACGCCAAGGTCACAGTTGCATTAAACAGGGGTGGAACTTCTTGGTGAGATCTAGCACTTTCTGGCAATTTTCTGGAACTCAATCATATTTAAGTTAAACAAACAAAAAATAAAAAGGAGAGCAAAAGTATATCAACAATAAAAGGAAAAGCCTATAAATACTCAATGCAAATCGCAACACATCAGAACTATTAAATGCTAAACAACACACAAGAAAAAAAATCTACTTCTAATCTGTTCTTGTCTCCAGAACTGTTGTGTTATTTTGTCCCTAGAACTGAGTGGCAGATATGCCTGCATGGATTTCTAAAACTGGGTACTCTACAGCTGTTTGAAACTACAACTAATTAATCCAATTTATGGACACCTGGGAAAAATACCCAAACAATGCCAAATCGGAAATCAAAACAAACTAGAGGGCTTAAGAGCCACAAGTGTTCAGAGTCAATTGGAATAAGCTAGAGTAACTTACAGAGCATCTTGTATTAGCTGTGTGCAGTCTTGATCTATCTGGATGAAGTACAAACTGCTGGTGTGATCTATGCTATCGTAACTTTGATTTTGTGAGAGTCCGTGAACAAACGTATATCTCAGTTCCGAGGTAGTGAATGTCCTTTGACCGAGCCGTTACGGTTTAGGTCCACCAGAAGAAAACAATCCTTCACAAAATTTTAGTCCATAGTTGATAATGATGGTGGAAATATTCAACAGTTCTGCCAGGGGATGGATGAAGGAGACAAAAATCGGCTGATGGGGGCTCGAAGGTCGTTCTTGGCACTGGACCAGGGTCAGTCACATGTCACCCATCATGCATGTCAGTCTGGGAACTAGGTGGTCCAAACAAGCCCAGCATTAGGTGGATGCTACTGGACAATCAGGAGCTCAGTCAAGGCTTCACGCCCAGGTCATAAATGCATTAAACAGGGGTGGAACTTCTTGGTGAGATCTCGCACTTTCTGGCAATTTTCTGGATCTCAATCATATTAAAGTAAAACATACAAAAAATAAAACGGAGAGCAAAAGTATATCAGCAATAAAAAAAAAATACTATGAATACTAAATGCAATCCGAACACATCGGAACGATTAAATGTTTAACACACAAGAAACAAATCTTCTTCTAATCTGTTCCTTTGTCTCCAGAACTGTCGTGTTCTTTTGTCCCTTGAACTGAGTGGCAGATATGCCTGAATGGATTTCTAAAACTGGGTACTCTACAGCTGTTTGAAACTACAACTAATTAATCCAATTTATGGACACCCAGGAAAAATACCCAAACAATGCCAAATCAGAAATCAAAATAAACTAGAGGGCTTAAGAGCCACAAGAGTTCAAAGTCATTTGGAATAAGCTAGAGTAACTTACAGAGCATCTTGTATTAGCTGTGTGCAGTCTTGATCTATCTGGATGAAGTACAAACTGCTGGTGTGATCTATGCTATCGTAGCTTTGATTTTGTGAGAGTCCGTGAACGAACGTTATCTCAGTTCCGAGGTAGTGAATGTCCTTTGACCGAGCCATTACATTTTAAGTCCACCAGAAGAAAACAATCCTTCACAAAAATGTTAGTCAAAGGTTGATGATGATGGTGGAAATGTTCAACAGTTCTGCCAGGGGATGGATGAAGGAGACAAAAATCGGCTGATGGGGGCTCGAAGGTCAGTCTTGGCACTGGATCCAGGGTCAGTCACATGTCACCAATCATGCTTGTCAATCTGGGAACTAGGCGGTCCAAACAAGCCCAGCATTAGGTGGATGCTACTGGACAATCAGGAGCTCAGTCAAGGCTTCACGCCAAGGTCACAGTTGCATTAAACAGGGGTGGATCTTCTTGGTGAGATCTCGCAATTTCTGGCAATTTTCTGGATCTCAATCATATTAAAGTAAAACAAACAAAAATTAAAAAGGAGAGCAAAAGTATATCAGCAATAAAAGGAAAATACTATGAATACTAAATGCAAATCGCAACACATCAGAACGATTAAATGCTAAAAAACGCACAAGAAAAAAAAATATACTTCTAATCTGTTCTTGTCTCCAGAACTGTTGCGTTCTTTTGTCCCTAGAACTGAATAGCAGATATGCCTGCATGGATTTCTAAAACTGGGTACTCTACAGCTGTTTGAAACTACAACTTATTAATCCAATTTATGAACACCTGGGAAAAATACCCAAACAATGCCAAATCGGAAATCACAATAAACTACAGGGCTTAAGAGCCACAAGAGTTCAAAGTCAATTGGAATAAGCTAGAGTAACTTACAGAGCATCTTGTATTAGCTGTGTGCAGTCTTGATCTATCTGGATGAAGTACAAACTGCTGGTGTTATCTATGCTATCATAGCTTTGATTTTGTGAGAGTCTGTGAACAAACGTATATCTCAGTTCCGAGGTAGTGAATGGCCTTTAACCGAGCCGTTACAGTTTAAGTCCACCAGAAGAAAATGACTCTTCACAAAAATGTTAGTCCAAGGTTGATGATGATGGTGGAAATGTTCAACAGTTCTGCCAGGGGATGGATGAAGAAGAAACAATCGGCTGATGGGGGCTCGAAGGTCAGTCTTGGCACAGGATCCAGGGTCAGTCACCTGTCACCCATCATGTTTGTCAGTCTAGGAACTAGGCGGTCCTAACAAGCCCAGCATTAGGTGGATGCTACTGGACAATCAGGAGCTCAGTCAAGGCTCCACGCCCAGGTCACTGTTGCATTAAACAGGGATGGAACTTCTTGGTGAGATCTCGCAATTTCTGGCATATTTCTGGATCTCAATCATATTAAAGTAAAACAAACAAAAAATAAAAAGGAGAGCAAAAGTATATCAACAATAAAAGGAAAAGCCTATAAATACTCAATGCAAATCGCAACACATCAGAACTATTAAATGCTAAACAACACACAAGAAAAAAAATCTACTTCTAATCTGTTCTTGTCTCTAGAACTGTTGTGTTATTTTGTCCCTAAAACTGAGTGGCAGATATGCCTGAATGGATTTCTAAAACTGGGTACTCTACAGCTGTTTGAAACTACAACTAATTAATCCAATTTATGGACACCTGGGAAAAATACCCAAACAATAACAAATCGGAAATCAAAACAAACTAGAGGGCTTATGAGCCACAAGTGTTCAGAGTCAATTGGAATAAGCTAGAGTAACTTACAGAGCATCTTGTATTAGCTGTGTGCAGTCTTGATCTATCTGGATGAAGTACAAACTGCTGGTGTGATCTATGCTATCGTAACTTTGATTTTGTGAGAGTCCGTGAACAAACGTATATCTCAGTTCCGAGGTAGTGAATGTCCTTTGACCGAGCCGTTACGGTTTAGGTCCACCAGAAGAAAACAATCCTTCACAAAATTTTAGTCCACAGTTGATAATGATGGTGGAAATATTCAACAGTTCTGCCAGGGGATGGATGAAGGAGACAAAAATCGGCTGATGGGGGCTCGAAGGTCGTTCTTGGCACTGGACCAGGGTCAGTCACATGTCACCCATCATGCATGTCAGTCTGGGAACTAGGTGGTCCAAACAAGCCCAGCATTAGGTGGATGCTACTGGACAATCAGGAGCTCAGTCAAGGCTTCACGCCCAGGTCATAAATGCATTAAACAGGGGTGGAACTTCTTGGTGAGATCTCGCACTTTCTGGCAATTTTCTGGATCTCAATCATATTAAAGTAAAACATACAAAAAATAAAACGGAGAGCAAAAGTATATCAGCAATAAAAAAAAAATACTATGAATACTAAATGCAATCCGAACACATCGGAACGATTAAATGTTTAACACACAAGAAAAAAATCTTCTTCTAATCTGTTCCTTTGTCTCCAGAACTGTCGTGTTCTTTTGTCCCTAGAACTGAGTGGCAGATATGCCTGAATGGATTTCTAAAACTGGGTACTCTACAGCTGTTTGAAACTACAACTAATTAATCCAATTTATGGACACCCAGGAAAAATACCCAAACAATGCCAAATCAGAAATCAAAATAAACTAGAGGGCTTAAGAGCCACAAGAATTCAAAGTCATTTGGAATAAGCTAGAGTAACTTACAGAGCATCTTGTATTAGCTGTGTGCAGTCTTGATCTATCTGGATGAAGTACAAACTGCTGGTGTGATCTATGCTATCGTAGCTTTGATTTTGTGAGAGTCCGTGAACAAACGTATGTCTCAGTTCCGAGGTAGTGAATGTCCTTTGACCGAGCCATTACATTTTAAGTCCACCAGAAGAAAACAATCCTTCACAAAAATGTTAGTCAAAGGTTGATGATGATGGTGGAAATGTTCAACAGTTCTGCCAGGGGATGGATGAAGGAGACAAAAATCGGCTGATGGGGGCTCGAAGGTCAGTCTTGGCACTGGATCCAGGGTCAGTCACATGTCACCCATCATGCTTGTCAATCTGGGAACTAGGCGGTCCAAACAAGCCCAGCATTAGGTGGGTGCTACTGGACAATCAGGAGCTCAGTCAAGGCTTCACGCCAAGGTCACAGTTGCATTAAACAGGGGTGGATCTTCTTGGTGAGATCTCGCAATTTCTGGCAATTTTCTGGATCTCAATCATATTAAAGTAAAACAAACAAAAATTAAAAAGGAGAGCAAAAGTATATCAGCAATAAAAGGAAAATACTATGAATACTAAATGCAAATCGCAACACATCAGAACGATTAAATGCTAAAAAACGCACAAGAAAAAAAAATCTACTTCTAATCTGTTCTTGTCTCCAGAACTGTCGTGTTCTTTTGTCCCTAGAACTGAATAGCAGATATGCCTGCATGGATTTCTAAAACTGGGTACTCTACAGCTGTTTGAAACTACAACTTATTAATCCAATTTATGAACACCTGGGAAAAATACCCAAACAATGCCAAATCGGAAATCAAATGAAACTAGAGGGCTTATGAGCCACAAGAGTTCAAAGTCAATTGGAATAAGCTAGAGTAACTTACAGAGCATCTTGTATTAGCTGTGTGCAGTCTTGATCTATCTGGATGAAGTACAAACTGCTGGTGTTATCTATGCTATCATAGCTTTGATTTTGTGAGAGTCCGTGAACAAACGTATATCTCAGTTCCGAGGTAGTGAATGGCCTTTAACCGAGCCGTTACAGTTTAAGTCCACCAGAAGAAAATGACTCTTCACAAAAATGTTAGTCCAAGGTTGATGATGATGGTGGAAATGTTCAACAGTTCTGCCAGGGGATGGATGAAGAAGAAACAATCGGCTGATGGGGGCTCGAAGGTCAGTCTTGGCACTGGATCGAAGGTCAGTCACATGTCACCCATCATGTGTGTCAGTCTGGGAACTAGGCGGTCCTAACAAGCCCAGCATTAGGTGGATGCTACTGGACAATCAGGAGCTCAGTCAAGGCTCCACGCCCAGGTCACTGTTGCATTAAACAGGGATGGAACTTCTTGGTGAGATCTCGCAATTTCTGGCATATTTCTGGATCTCAATCATATTAAAGTAAAACAAACAAAAAATAAAAAGGAGAGCAAAAGTATATCAACAATAAAAGGAAAAGCCTATAAATACTCAATGCAAATCGCAACACATCAGAACTATTAAATGCTAAACAACACACAAGAAAAAAAATCTACTTCTAATCTGTTCTTGTCTCTAGAACTGTTGTGTTATTTTGTCCCTAGAACTGAGTGGCAGATATGCCTGAATGGATTTCTAAAACTGGGTACTCTACAGCTGTTTGAAACTACAACTAATTAATCCAATTTATGGACACCTGGGAAAAATACCCAAACAATGCCAAATCGGAAATCAAAACAAACTAGAGGGCTTATGAGCCACAAGTGTTCAGAGTCAATTGGAATAAGCTAGAGTAACTTACAGAGCATCTTGTATTAGCTGTGTGCAGTCTTGATCTATCTGGATGAAGTACAAACTGCTGGTGTGATCTATGCTATCGTAGCTTTGATTTTGTGAGAGTCCGTGAACAAACGTATATCTCAGTTCCGAGGTAGTGAATGTCCTTTGACCGAGCCGTTACGGTTTAGGTCCACCAGAAGAAAACAATCCTTCACAAAATGTTAGTCCATAGTTGATAATGATGGTGGAAATGTTCAACAGTTCTGCCAGGGGATGGATGAAGGAGACAAAAATCGGCTGATGGGGGCTCGAAGGTCGTTCTTGGCACTGGACCAGGGTCAGTCACATGTCACCCATCATGCATGTCAGTCTGGGAACTAGGCGGTCCAAACAAGCCCAGCATTAGGTGGATGCTACTGGACAATCAGGAGCTCAGTCAAGGCTTCACGCCCAGGTCATAAATGCATTAAACAGGGGTGGAACTTCTTGGTGAGATCTCGCACTTTCTGGCAATTTTCTGGATCTCAATCATATTAAAGTAAAACATACAAAAAATAAAACGGAAAGCAAAAGTATATCAGCAATAAAAAAAAATACTATAAATACTAAATGCAAATCGGAACACATCGGAACGATTAATGTTTAACACACAAGAAAAAGATCTACTTCCAATCTGTTCCTTTGTCTCCAGAACTGTCGTGTTCTTTTGTCCCTAGAACTGAGTGGCAGATATGCCTGAATGGATTTCTAAAACTGGGTACTCTACAGCTGTTTGAAACTACAACTTATTAATCCAATTTATGGACACCTGGGAAAAATACCCAAACAATGACAAATCGAAATCAAAATAAACTAGAGGGCTTAAGAGCCACAAGAGTTCAAAGTCATTTGGAATAAGCTAGAGTAACTTACAGAGCATCTTGTATTAGCTGTGTGCAGTCTTGATCTATCTGGATGAAGTACAAACTGCTGGTGTGATCTATGCTATCGTAGCTTTGATTTTGTGAGAGTCCGTGAACAAACGTATGTCTCAGTTCCGAGGTAGTGAATGTCCTTTGACCGAGCCATTACATTTTAAGTCCACCAGAAGAAAACAATCCTTCACAAAAATGTTAGTCCAAGGTTGATGATGATGGTGGAAATGTTCAACAGTTCTGCCAGGGGATGGATGAAGGAGACAAAAATCGGCTGATGGGGGCTCGAAGGTCAGTCTTGGCACTGGATCCAGGGTCAGTCACATGTCACCCATAATGCTTGTCAATCTGGGAACTAGGCGGTCCAAACAAGCCCAGCATTAGGTGGATGCTACTGGACAATCAGGAGCTCAGTCAAGGCTTCACGCCAAGGTCACAGTTGCATTAAACAGGGGTGGAACTTCTTGGTGAGATCTCGCAATTTCTGGCAATTTTCCGGATCTCAATCATATTAAAGTAAAACAAACAAAAATTAAAAAAGTCGAGCAAAAGTATATCAGCAATAAAAGGAAAATACTATGAATACTCAATGCAAATCGCAACACATCAGAACGATTAAATGCTAAAAAACACACCAGAAAAAAAATCTACTTTTAATCTGTTCTTGTCTCCAGAAATGTCGTGTTCTTTTGTCCCTAGAACTGAGTGGCAGATATGCCTGAATGGATTTCTAAAACTGGGTACTCTACAGCTGTTTGAAACTACAACTAATTAATCCAATTTATGGACATCGGAGAAAAATACCCAAACAATGCCAAATCGGAAATCAAAAACAAACTAGAGGGCTTAAGAGCCACATGTGTTCAGAGTCAATTGGAATAAGCTAGAGTAACTTACAGAGCATCTTGTATTAGCTGTGTGCAGTCTTGATCTATCTGGATGAAGTACAAACTGCTGGTGTGATCTATGCTATCATAGCTTTGATTTTGTGAGAGTCCGTGAACAAACGTATATCTCAGTTCCGAGGTAGTGAATGTCCTTTGACCGAGCCATTACATTTTAAGTCCACCAGAAGAAAACAATCCTTCACAAAAATGTTAGTCCAAGGTTGATGATGATGGTGGAAATGTTCAACAGTTCTGCCAGGGGATGGATGAAGAAGAAACAATCGGCTGATGGGGGCTCGAAGGTCATTCTTGGCACTGGATCGAAGGTCAGTCACATGTCACCCATCATGTGTGTCAGTCTGGGAACTAGGCGGTCCAAACAAGCCCAGCCTTAGGTGGATGCTACTGGACAATCAGGAGCTCAGTCAAGGCTTCATGCCCAGGTCACTGTTGCATTAAACAGGGGTTGAACTTCTTGGTGAGATCTAGCACTCTCTGGCAATTTTCTGTATCTTTAGCAGGTTCATTTTCTTCCAATCTATTGGGTGAAGACAGCAAACAGTAACTCATCATATATATGTAAAAACTCGTGCACAGTGTAACTTGAAAAAAAAAGTTTGGAATTATCTCATCAGATAAAAAAAAAGAGAAAAACGTAGACGGATGTTTCATGATTTCCAAGTTTAGTTTTTCCCCATATGTTTTCTGACAAGTTCCTAACCAGCAACTACAAATGCATTGTAACTGTAGTTTCAAACATTGTTGTAAAAGTGTGGTTTATAAAAAAAGAATATATATTCAATAGAAGATAAAGATGTAACACAAAATTGTTTTGGCATCATACCTTCTAATCGGAAGCTTCTTGCAAATCTTGGAACACTTCGCTGATGCTATCCACTCATTTCAACAGGGCAACATCTTCCTGAAAGAAACTAAAAAACATTCTCCAACAAATAGTTATTTGTTTTGTTGATGGGGGCTGCCATTCACACAATACTGATATAGCAGTAATTGTGAATAACTGTGTTTTTTCACACTGCTTGTTTCAGATAAATTAAATTATGGTCAAGGTTGAATCAATCTGTTTGTATTCTGACAGAGAGGTTCACAATTAAATATAATTTGCGTTTTACTTCCTCCGAACCATTCTTATCCCTCAGCCTCAAGTCCATTAAGTGGCTCTAACTTGAGGAAGAAAGAGACAAAGATCAAGTTAATAATCAATGACAGGATAACTGTTAATCTACATGTGATGTCAGACGTGGAACAATTGTAATGCTAATTGGACAATAGGAGAAAGAACTGAATCAAGATAGCACAAAAAAAAACTCAGTAGGACAGGCACAAGTCAACATGATGGGATTGTTAGGTTTGTGTATCTTGAGGACAAAGTATAGGGTGCAGAAACTTTGAGTTCCTTAGCATTGCTAGGCAGTGAACCATGTCTTATAAACTTATTCCTAGTTTTGGTGACTTCTTTCTGGTGCTCAGATGTAAAATCATTTTGTACTTCTCTGTAAGACATTCCACCAGACAATTGACACTCAGCTTCTTTGATGTAAAGATCACATCACCAAACCACGGTAGCTCCACCTTTGTCCGCTCTCTTAATGACAAAAGAAGGGTTCCCATGAAGGGACTGGAGTGCACTGCAATTATCCTTGATGATATTACAGAAGCCAGGCTTACTGAAATCAAGACGGTTTATCTCTCGTTGGGAACTGTTGATAACAAAGTCCAACGTTCTGTTAAGTTCGTGGTTAGGGAACCACTTAGACTTCTTTGGGCTAAACTTGTCAAATCGATCAACAGGTAGAAAATCAGCTGGCTGAATTGAAACGTCACAATGAGACACAGGTGAGTAAGTAGTGATATGTGGCTTGGAATCAACAGACTGATGAACAGGCGAGGATATAGAGCTCCGAGTGTGTAGATCATCCTTGTAGTAGAAATTGTTTGAAGCATAACTGACGGAAGAATTCATCAACATCTCTATTCATTGAAAACTCATCCACACACCAAATATTAGGCACAAAATTAAGGCCAAATTGATGAAAATCACACTCTGCTTCTGAAAGTGGAAGATTGAGTGGTATAGTCATGACCATATTCTTGGGGCGGGGCTGATGTGAAGAGCTAAGTACGGTTGGATGCTGGTTGACTACCGAAGATGAATGTCTTAAGGAGCACAGCTTAGAATCCTTAGAATGCTTTCAACCTTGAAACAGTTCCACACTAAGCGAGCAATTGATTCCAAACAGTTAATTGGTCAACCAAGTTATAAAATGTAGTACACAAATCATGTATCTCATGAACAAGCTGAACAATCGTCTTGAAATGGGACTGCAGAGTTCACCAAATAAGACGACAGGGTGAAGCATGGACGACACTGCAAACCTCACAAGAGTACAGATGACTACCCGGCAACAGATTGGAAGAGTGGAACTTAAGTTCAAATCCTCTAGGTATACGTCCAGTCCATCAGCAGGTGATGAGGAATCTCCAATGACTGCAAAATCTTGTTTTCATGAAATTAGCTTAGGCGAGGGTAAGGCTAGCTTGACACATGACCATAAATCCGGACATAGCACTGACAAATTTGCCTTAGTTTTTTTGCTGAAACTTTTGGGGTCAAAAACCAAAATGCTTTGAGTACCCCCACTCAAATCATTTTGAGTTTTTGACCAAAATTTTAAAGTCATTTTTGCTCTACCAAGTCAAGAGGGCAAATCCCCTGGTACCAGCACTCTAATTTGCAAGCCTGGATCTGCCTTAGTTTGGGAAATATCCACCATTTTTTTGCTGAAACTTTTAGGGTCAAAATCCAAAATGCTTTGAGTACCCCCCACTCAAAACATTTTGAGTCTTTGACCAAAATTTCAAAGTCATTTTCGCTCTACCAAGGGAAATATTCATCCGTAGAATCAAAATGAATGGTTTGTGCAGTGCTTACCAAAACAAAACATTTGGAAGGCAGAATTTCCGACCAAACTGCGTCTTGTTGCGGTGGTAGTTTGAGTGCAAAAAATCTGCATTCAAGCCACCCGGATTCAGTGTTTCCAACTTGTGTACGATGCACTGTTCCATGTTCTGGCCCTGTGTAGTAGATGAAGTCAGTTTCAAGACACACAGGCACATGTTCATGCACGTGTGCGTCAGGCCAGAAATAATGACATGCTACATGATGTCCCAGGATGTTTAGCCATACACTTCTGAGGTGCTCAGTGAAGCAGTCAGCCAGTCAACCCATCATCTCACCAATGTGGTGCACACCACATTGCTTGCAGGATATACAATACACCAGGTTGACAGAACACAGGAAAATTGTCCTGCGGATGTGAAACCTTCTTTGGGGCCGTCAAGTATGGAGGGACTGTGGATATGCCTGCACGTGTTGCAACAGGGACGATTGCAGGCAAACATGCCTAGGACAGTGGTATCATTGGAGACTATTTGTGGAAGGGTGGAGGGAACAAAGTTTTTTCCAATTGATTGGGCGGAAAGGAAAGCACACAAGGGTGTAGAAGTCATATTAAATATGAAGTTCATCAATGGATCTGTCTGCAGCGTGCGATAGTGTTTCTGGACAATGGCACAAATTCTCAGATTGAATGGGTGGTAAGTAAGAACTAAGGGAATGGGGTTCTGATTTTGTCTCAAAGATGGGACTAGGGCTTCTTCAAGGCTCAACGCAGATATTCGACTAAGTACAGCTGACAGAACATCCGCAGGGTAACCTTTGTGATGGAAAAAATTAGTCACATTCAAAGCCTGCTACGTAAAATCCTCATCATCCCTACAAATGACTTCGACAAATCTGTAGGGATGATGAGGATTTTACGAACCAATCTTAGAATGTGACAAATTTTGTCCAAGACAGACGGAAGAAATTAGTCACATCCGAAGCCTGTTACGTAAAATTTTCATCATCGCTACAAATGACTTCAACAAATTTGTAGAGATGATGAGGATTTTACCTAGCAGGCTTCGGATGTGACTTATTTCTTCCGTCTGTCTCAGAAGAAATTAGTCACAATTGAACCTGCTACGTAAAATCCTCATCATTGCTACAAATTTGTCGAAGTCATTTGTAGCGATGATGAGGATTTTACGAAGCAGGCTATGAATGTGACTTATTTCTTCAGTCTGTCTAGGAAGATATTAGTCACATTCAAAACCTGATACATAAAATCCTCATCATCGCTACAGATTTGTCGAAGTCATTTGTAGGGATGATGAGGATTTTTTGAAGCAGGGTCTGGATGTGACTAATTTCTTCCAACACAAAGGTTACCATGCTGATGTTCTGCCAGCTGCACTTAGTCGAATATCTGCGTTGAGCCTTGAAGAAGCCCTAGTCCCATCTTTGAGACAAAATCAGAACCCCAGCCCCTTAGTTCTTACTTACCACCCATTCAATCTGAGAGTTTGTGCCATTGTCCAGAAACACTATCACACGCTGCAGACAGATCCATTGATGAACTTCATATTTAATATGACTTCAACATCCTTGTGTGCTTTCCGTTCCACCCAATCAATTGGAAAAACCTTTGTTCCCTCCACCCTTCCACAAATAGTCTCCAATGATACCACTGTCCTAGGCATGTTTGCCTGCAATCGGCCCTGTTTCAACACGTGCAGGCATATCCACAGTCCCTCCATACTTGATGGCCCCAAAGAAGGTTTCATGTCCGCAGGACAACTCTCCTGTATTCTGCCAACCTGGTGTATTGTATATCTTGCAAGCAATGCGGTGTCCACCAAATTGGTGAGATGATGGGTTGACTGGCTGACCGCTTCACTGAGCACCTCAGAAGTGTATGGCTAAACATCCCAGGACATCATGTAGCATGTCATTTTTCGGGCCTGAGCCGGTCATGGGTACTTCCCTTGCCCTCGCCACAGCTAATATCACAAAAACAAAATTTTGCAGTCATTGGAGATTCCTCATCACCTGCTGATGGACTGGATGTATACCTATAAGGATTTGAACTTAAGTTCCACTCGTACAGTCTGTTGACGGGTAGTCATCTGTACTCTTGTGAAGTTTGCAGTGTAGTCCGTGCTTTATTCAGTCGTCTTATTTGCTGTACTCTTCAGGCCCATTACAAGAGTACTACATTCTATAACCTTGTTGACCATTCAACTGTTTATGACATCAGAGGAATCATTCACGCACTTGATGCGAACTGTTTCAAGGTTGAAAGCATTCTAAGGATTCTAAGCTATGCTCCTTCAGACGTTCATCTCCGTTAGTCAACCAGTGTCCGCTGGTATTTAGCTCATCACATCAGCCCCCAAAGAAGACGGTTTTGACTAAGCCTTGTATCCTCCACTTTCTGAGTGTGATGTTCCTCGACTTGACCTAAATCTTGTGCCTACTATTTGTTGTGTGGATGAGTTTTCACTGAATAGAGATGTTGATGAATCCTTCCCTCGTTTACTCTTGAAACAATTCTTCCATAAGGATGATTTACACACTCAGAGCTTTACATCCTCGCCTGTTTCTCAGTCTGTTGATTCACCTTTGTCTCATTCTGACCCGTTGATCCAGTTTCCATACTTTGCCCAAGGAAGTCTAGGTGGCTCCCTAATCCTGAACTTAACAAAATGTTGGACTTTGTTATCGACAGTTGCCGACAAGAAGTTAACCATCTTGATGTCAACCATCTTGAAGTCAGTAAGCCTGCTTTCTTTAATATCACCATGGATAATTGCATTGCACTCCAGTCCCTTCGTAAGAACCCTTTTGTTGTCAATAAAGCTGAACGTTGTCTGATGGGACATCTTAGAGAAAAGTAGATCATGATCTTACATCGGAGTACCAGAAAGAAGTCACCCAAACAGAGAATAAGTTTATAAGACATGGTTCACTACCTCGCAATGCTAAGAAACTCATAGTTTCTGCACTGCGTACTGCTCCTTTCTACTTCCTCCCCAAGATTCACAAACCTAACAATCCCAGTTGCCCCCTCACATTGACTTCTGCCTGTCCTACTGAGCTTGTTGTGTGCTATTTTGATTCAGTTCTGTCTATCGTCTAACCGTTACCCTCCTACATCAAAGATACTTCAGAGTTGATGTACTTCCTCCAAAACAATTCTCGTCCTTCAGCCTTCGTCCACTTAGTAACTCTGAATTGAGGAAGAGACATGGATCAAGGTATTCATTATAGACAGGATAACAAATTATGTCCACCACACAACATTCGACTACAACATTTATAACTTAACCATGATCCAGCGCCGATGTCTCCTGTGCTAGCATCCTTCTCGACTTGCTTCGCTGGCTAAAGAATCATCTCATCGGGGCTGTTCTCTTGTCTGCATAGAAACAACAAAACATACAGTAATTTAATTTCAAGATATTCCAGGATAGTAATTAAATCCACTCCTTTTTAAACGAATAGAAGATAACACCTTACCGATCTTGAAAAGTTCACCATTATCACCACTGATGCCTTCATCACACTGCATCGATGGGTTACCTGTATTGTAGAATAATGGTAGACAATGCAAAAATATTAACTTACATGTACACTAAACATCAATTACGTTCATGGTTTTGAAGTTTTTGTCTTGATGAGTCATCCAAGTCATCTTTTTACTGAATAATTTCACAAAACTTACTGTACTATGACATCTTAATTCTAAACTTACCTCCACATAGCTTTTCCTTTTCCTCTTTGACCTCTTCTACCTCTCCTTCTTTACTATCAGTGGGTGGCTACAACATGCAACTACCATTATCCGGCCGTGATGTCTTCTGTGCTAGCATTCCTTAGGATCTTCATGACTCGCTTCACCGGCTAAGCATCAAATCATCGGGGCTGTTCTTTTGTCTGCGTATAAACAAGAAACAATAATACATACAGTAATTAAACTTCAAGATATTCCAGGGTAGTAATTAAGTCCACTCCTTACTTACCTGTAGTGTAGGTTAATGGAAGACAATGCAAAAACATTAACTTACATGTACACTAAACATCAATTATGTTCATGGTTTTGAAGTTTTTGTCTTGATGAGTCATCCAAGTCATCTTTTTACTGAATAATTTCACAAAATTTACTGTACTATGACATCTTTATTCTAAACTTACCTCCACATAGCTTTTTCTTTTCCTCTTTGACCCTCTTCTACATCTCCGTCTGTACTATCAGTGGGTGGCTACAACATGCAACTACCATGATCCGGCCGTGATGTCTTCTGTACTAGCATTCCTTAAGATCTTCATGACTCGCTTCACTGGCTAAGCATCAAGTCATCGGGGCTGTTATTTTGTCTGCGTATAAACATGAAACAATAATACATACAGTAATTAAACTTCAAAATATTCCAGGGTAGTAATTAAGACCACTCCTTTCCAAAAGAAGATAAGATCATCCCTAACCGATCTCAAAAAATTCAACTTTATCATCGCTGATACCTTTATCACACTGCATCACTGGGTTACCTGTAAGGTAGGATAATGGAGGACAATGCAAAAACAATAAATTACATGTACATTGAACAACAATAATGTACATGGTTTTTACGTTTTTGTCCTATTGAGTCATTCAAGTAATCTTTTCACTAAATAATTTCACAAAAGTTACTGTGCTTACACATATTAATTTTAAACTTACCTCAACATAGTTTTCTTCTGTGCGAGCATCCTTTAAGATCTTCATTACTCAATTCACTGGTTGAGGAATCAAGTCACTGGGGCTGTTCTTTGGTCTGTGTATAAACGTAAACAAATATTACATACAGTAATTTAACTTCAAGTTTTCAAAGATAGTAATTAGGCATCATTAGTTTACCTGTAGTGCAGCACAATGGAAGACAATGCAAAAACAAAAACTGATATAAACAGTGAAAATCAATAATGTATATGGTTTTTAAGTTTTTTGGATATCTCCATTTTGAACTTACCTCCACCAGGTTTTTCCCTTTCCTCTTCAACCTTTCTGTCTGTTCTTTCAGTCTGATCATTCCATCAGTTCTCAGTTCTACGCCTACATCTCAGCCTACATAACAGCCTACATCTCAGCCTACATCACAGCCTACATCTCAGCCTACATCTCCGCCTACATCACAGCCTACATCTCAGCCTACATCACAGCCTACATCACAGCCTACAACTCAGCCTACAACTCAGCCTACATCTCAGCCTACATCTCAGCCTACATCTCAGCCTACATCTCAGCCTACATCTCAGCCTACATCTCAGCCTACAACTCAGCCTACATCTCAGCCTACAACTCAGCCTACAACTCAGCCTACATCTCAGCCTACATCTCAGCCTACATCTCAGCCTACATCTCAGCCTACATCTCAGCCTACATCTCAGCCTACATCTCAGCCTACATCTCAGCCTACATCACAGCCTACATCTCAGCCTACATCTCAGCCTACATCTCAGCCTACATCTCAGCCTACATCTCAGCCTACACCTCAGCCTACACCTCAGCCTACACCTCAGCCTACACCTCAGCCTACACCTCAGCCTACACCTCAGCCTACACCTCAGCCTACAACTCAGCCTACATCTCAGCCTACAACTCAGCCTACAACTCAGCCTACATCTCAGCCTACATCTCAGCCTACATCTCAGCCTACATCTCAGCCTACATCTCAGCCTACATCTCAGCCTACATCTCAGCCTACATCTCAGCCTACATCTCAGCCTACATCTCAGCCTACATCTCAGCCTACAACTCAGCCTACATCTCAGCCTACAACTCAGCCTACAACTCAGCCTACATCTCAGCCTACATCTCAGCCTACATCTCAGCCTACATCTCAGCCTACATCTCAGCCTACATCTCAGCCTACATCTCAGCCTACATCTCAGCCTACATCACAGCCTACATCTCAGCCTACATCTCAGCCTACATCTCAGCCTACATCTCAGCCTACATCTCAGCCTACATCTCAGCCTACATCTCAGCCTACATCTCAGCCTACATCTCAGCCTACATCTCAGCCTACATCTCAGCCTACATCACAGCCTACATCTCAGCCTACAACTCAGCCTACATCTCAGCCTACAACTCAGCCTACAACTCAGCCTACATCTCAGCCTACATCTCAGCCTACATCTCAGCCTACAACTCAGCCTACATCTCAGCCTACATCTCAGCCTACATCTCAGCCTACATCTCAGCCTACATCTCAGCCTACATCTCAGCCTACATCTCAGCCTACATCTCAGCCTACATCACAGCCTACATCACAGCCTACATCTCAGCCTACATCTCAGCCTACATCTCAGCCTACATCTCAGCCTACATCTCAGCCTACATCTCAGCCTACATCACAGCCTACATCTCAGCCTACAACTCAGCCTACATCTCAGCCTACAACTCAGCCTACAACTCAGCCTACATCTCAGCCTACATCTCAGCCTACATCTCAGCCTACATCTCAGCCTACATCTCAGCCTACATCTCAGCCTACATCTCAGCCTACATCTCAGCCTACATCTCAGCCTACATCTCAGCCTACATCTCAGCCTACATCACAGCCTACATCACAGCCTACATCTCAGCCTACATCTCAGCCTACATCTCAGCCTACATATCAGCCTACATCACAGCCTACATCTCAGCCTACATCACAGCCTACATCACAGCCTACATCTCAGCCTACATCTCAGATTACATCTCAGCCTACATCACAGCCTACATCTCAGCCTACATCTCAGCCTACATCACAGCCTACAACTCAGCCTACATCTCAGCCTACATCTCATCCTGCATCACAGCCTGCATCACAGCCTGCATCTCAGCCAGCATCTCAGCCAAGATCACAGCCTACATCACAGCCTACATCACAGCCTACTTCTCAGCCTACATCTCAGCCTACATCTCAGCCTACATCTCAGCCTACATCTCAGCCTACATCACAGCCTACATCTCAGCCTACATCACAGCCTACATCTCAGCCTACATCACAGCCTACATCACAGCCTACATCACAGCCTACATCACAGCCTACATCACAGCCTACATCTCAGCCTACATCTCAGCCTACATCTCAGCCTACAACTCAGCCTACATCTCAGCCTACATCTCAGCCTACATCTCAGCCTACATCTCAGCCTACATCTCAGCCTACAACACAGCTTACAACACAGCCTACATCTCAGCCTACATCTCAGCCTACATCTCAGCCTACATCTCAGCCTACATCTCAGCCTACATCTCAGCCTACATCTCAGCCTACATCACAGCCTACATCTCAGCCTACATCTCAGCCTACATCTCAGCCTACATCTCAGCCTACATCTCAGCCTACATCTCAGCCTACATCTCAGCCTACATCTCAGCCTACATCTCAGCCTACATCTCAGCCTACATCTCAGCCTACATCTCAGCCTACATCTCAGCCTACATCTCAGCCTACATCTCAGCCTACATCTCAGCCTACATCTCAGCCTACATCACAGCCTACATCACAGCCTACATCACAGCCTACATCACAGCCTACATCACAGCCTACATCACAGCCTACAACACAGCCTACATCACAGCCTACATCTCAGCCTACATCTCAGCCTACATCTCAGCCTACATCTCAGCCTACATCTCAGCCTACATCTCAGCCTACATCACAGCCTACATCTCAGCCTACATCTCAGCCTACATCTCAGCCTACAACTCAGCCTACATCTCAGCCTACATCTCAGCCTACATCTCAGCCTACATCTCAGCCTACATCTCAGCCTACATCTCAGCCTACATCTCAGCCTACATCTCAGCCTACATCTCAGCCTACATCTCAGCCTACATCTCAGCCTACATCTCAGCCTACATCTCAGCCTACATCTCAGCCTACATCTCAGCCTACATCTCAGCCTACATCTCAGCCTACATCACAGCCTACATCACAGCCTACATCACAGCCTACATCACAGCCTACATCTCAGCCTACATCTCAGCCTACATCTCAGCCTACAACTCAGCCTACATCTCAGCCTACATCTCAGCCTACATCTCAGCCTACATCTCAGCCTACATCTCAGCCTACATCTCAGCCTACATCACAGCCTACATCACAGCCTACATCTCAGCCTACATCACAGCCTACATCACAGCCTACATCACAGCCTACATCTCAGCCTACATCTCAGCCTACATCTCAGCCTACATCTCAGCCTACATCTCAGCCTACATCACAGCCTACATCACAGCCTACATCACAGCCTACATCTCAGCCTACATCTCAGCCTACATCTCAGCCTACAACTCAGCCTACATCTCAGCCTACATCTCAGCCTACAACACAGCCTACATCTCAGCCTACATCTCAGCCTACATCTCAGCCTACATCTCAGCCTACATCTCAGCCTACATCTCAGCCTACATCTCAGCCTACATCACAGCCTACATCTCAGCCTACATCTCAGCCTACATCTCAGCCTACATCTCAGCCTACATCTCAGCCTACATCTCAGCCTACATCTCAGCCTACATCTCAGCCTACATCTCAGCCTACATCTCAGCCTACATCTCAGCCTACATCTCAGCGTACATCTCAGCCTACATCTCAGCCTACATCTCAGCCTACATCTCAGCCTACATCTCAGCCTACATCACAGCCTACATCACAGCCTACATCTCAGCCTACATCTCAGCCTACATCACAGCCTACATCACAGCCTACAACACAGCCTACATCACAGCCTACATCTCAGCCTACATCTCAGCCTACATCTCAGCCTACATCTCAGCCTACATCTCAGCCTACATCTCAGCCTACATCACAGCCTACATCTCAGCCTACATCTCAGCATACATCTCAGCCTACAACTCAGCCTACATCTCAGCCTACATCTCAGCCTACATCTCAGCCTACATCTCAGCCTACATCTCAGCCTACATCTCAGCCTACATCTCAGCCTACATCTCAGCCTACATCTCAGCCTACATCTCAGCCTACATCTCAGCCTACATCTCAGCCTACATCTCAGCCTACATCTCAGCCTACATCTCAGCCTACATCTCAGCCTACATCTCAGCCTACATCTCAGCCTACATCTCAGCCTACATCACAGCCTACATCACAGCCTACATCACAGCCTACATCACAGCCTACATCTCAGCCTACATCTCAGCCTACATCTCAGCCTACAACTCAGCCTACATCTCAGCCTACATCTCAGCCTACATCTCAGCCTACATCTCAGCCTACATCTCAGCCTACATCTCAGCCTACATCACAGCCTACATCACAGCCTACATCTCAGCCTACATCACAGCCTACATCACAGCCTACATCACAGCCTACATCTCAGCCTACATCTCAGCCTACATCTCAGCCTACATCTCAGCCTACATCTCAGCCTACATCTCAGCCTACATCTCAGCCTACATCTCAGCCTACAACTCAGCCTACATCTCAGCCTACATCTCAACCTACATCTCAGCCTACATCTCAGCCTACATCTCAGCCTACATCTCAGCCTACATCACAGCCTACATCACAGCCTACATCTCAGCCTACATCACAGCCTACATCACAGCCTACATCACAGCCTACAACACAGCCTACATCACAGCCTACATCACAGCCTACATCTCAGCCTACATCTCACAGCCTACATCTCAGCCTACATCTCAGCCTACATCTCAGCCTACATCACAGCCTACATCTCAGCCTACATCTCAGCCTACATCTCAGCCTACATCTCAGCCTACATCGCAGCCTACATCACAGCCTACATCTCAGCCTACATCTCAGCCTACATCTCAGCCTACATCTCAGCCTACATCACACCCTACATCTCAGCCTACATCTCAGCCTACATCTCAGCCTACCTCACAGCCTACATCTCAGCCTACATCTCAGCCTACATCTCAGCCTACATCTCAGCCTACAACTCAGCCTACATCTCAGCCTACATCTCAGCCTACAACTGTGAACTGATTAGATAGACAAGCATCTGGTACAGTCTTCATGGCAAGCATCTTGTAAAGTCTTCCTTCCCTGGAATCTAGTCATCCGGGCTGTTCTTTGTCTGAATATCAACAAGAAACAATAATACATACAGTGATTTTACTTCAAGATATCCTATAACAATTCAGACCAGTCCTTTCCAAAACACCGTTCCTTTCAAAAAACGCTCCAAAGTCGTTATGGGTTTGATGAGAATCACAGAAATATTTGAATTCAAGATGGGAAAATAAATTACTCAGAACTTACATGTTGTTTCACAGCCTTTCGCTTGCTCTCTGTCTGTACTGCAAAATTCTCCAAGAGTTTCAAAATTTGGAGAAGCAGGTTCTTCCGGTTGGTTGTCATCTTTGTTCAGCTAAAATTTTAAATGAGTTAATATTATAACGATTAAATTCAACCTCTGACATAGATCTACTCCTTAATGAAAACACATGTAAGTAGGTGCCAGAATGACAAGGTGATGGCAAATATGGCAGTAACTAACCTCACAGGGCAATCTTGCTTCTCTGGGGTACATTAGGCACAATGGTGTTAACTTAGTGGTTGCATGTACGGATGTTCGATGTGCAAACAGCACAAGATCTGTACAAAGAAATTTAGATTATTAAGTCACTACATATACAGGAAATAAAGTTCAATGATCGAACATAGCCAGCTAAAGCAGTCCCTGCTATAGGTGATGTTTGAAACTTTGCATTAACCTCCGACATATATTTAAACTTTAACAATAACACATGTAAGTAGGTGACAAAGTGTTAAATCACATAGCAGGTGTGGCAGTAAGTAATGTTACATAACGTAAATTTTACTGATCGAACACAGCCAACTGAAACAGTCCCTGCTATAGGTGATGTTTAAAGCTTTGCAGGGTGTGAAGGATTTATGCTGCAGAGAATAATTTAAATGACAGTAAAACACAATGGTCTTTCCCGGACACTGTAACATGTGCTTTGCCGATCACTCGAAAAACAGCACATTCTTTTGAACATATTTTCTTAATGCAATGGTCGATTTATTGATATTATCTACAAATTCAGGTCGACATTAGTTTGAGAAATTGTGAAATTGAATTTTTTTTTTTTTTAAACTTGTCCGTGTAAAATTTTCATGACGTTACCACGTTCTATTAAAAAAAGGTCTTGAATAAAATGAAAGTTCATGCACTGAAGCCAGGTAAGAATTCCATTTTAAATAGTATGCAGAGCTAAAATTTTAAATTTGTTATTGCCTCAACTAGCATTTTGAAACAGAAGACTAGGTTACATTGAGGTCACATCTGTGAGGCGTTTATGTAGTTTTTGAAGACCTTTCTAAAGATGTGCAGATTGTGAAAATCCACTGTGTGGTTCAATTAAGGGTTATGATTTTTGAAATAGAATTTGTAAAATTGGGTTGACTTTCTGTGTGGAGAATTATCAGGATGGAGAAGTAAAACTAAAATGAACAAATATTACAATTTCTTACATTACAAAGACAAGGTGTTTGTGAATGTCATCAAAGGTTGAAATTATCCAAAATGACACAATTATACATTTTAACCTGAAATTATGTCTTTTTCATAGTTTTTTGCTTAAAATTCCTATTTTAATTAAAACACGAGGTCAAATTTAGGTCATCTTTGTGTGACTCTTGTTTATTTTGATGTATAGATTGTAAAAGTCCAAGGTCAATTTTCCAGTCGAACCGAAGTTGAAGTTTCTAGATTTAATAAACAACATCTCGATTGTCACGTAACTTTGCAGCATTATTAGGGTTCACATCTCCTGAGCCAATTGTCATAAGGTCGTAATCTTTGTACTGTGTAGGACCAGTTCAAGGTCTGGAGTGTTTAATCAAAGATCAAACAACTTCAGAACAGCTATGTGTTTGTCCACGAACACATAATCTAGTTTAGTTTTTCTTCTCACTAACTTTGTCCACTGCTACAGACTATAACTTGAAGTTTCAGGAGAAGTTGTGATGAAATTTCAGCGGTTTTAAAATTCATAACTATAAAAGGCCTGAAGCAAGTAATGGCCCTGCGCTCGAGTTTCCGCTGTGCTTTTAAATTTATTTTTCTTTTCTGATGGCTATTTTTAATAAGAAGTAAATCATTTTGATGTTTCAAGTATGTTGTATATCCTTTATTTTTTCATGTTGTTGCTTGAGTATGTAGTATAATTCAGTACAGGGTCCAAAAAGACTGAATGTGATTGTAACAAATACTATTTGGCAAAGAAACATTGGCTGCATGCTCTTCCATCTCCATTTTATGTATAACACATGTGTGAAGTAATAGATGTATGACTTAAAACTTGGTATGTTGTTAGACAATGAACAATATTGCAAAAGTGTGGAGTGACGTCATGATGACGTCATGTGATGATTTCTTTCTTTTTAACATTTGGGACCACTTAATAAATAGTTTGAGAACAAAACAACCTACAATTACTTGTTTTCCACTAGGCAAAATACCTTTATTGTTATGAATTTGAAATTTAACTCACTAAGTTCCATCTTTTGAGTCCCAAACGCCTAGTGTTTGTCAGAAAACAAACACTAAATTCTAGTTTTAGTATTAATGTTATTACATGTAAAGTTTCATTGTCTGATGGTATTGCATTATTGATATAATAATTTGCAAGAAATGATGTTTGTCAGAAAAAAGGAGAAGAAAAACAAGGAACTAGACAAACAAAAACTACAAGTATAGTGTCATACCTATGTAATTACAAGGCATAGAGAGGCTTCCACCATTGTTCATTCATTGTATTTCGGCTAAATGGCGGTAAGTCAGAGTGAGCCAGCAATCAAGCCATGGTTCCCCTAGGCCTTAGGCAACGGCCAATGTTTTACAAAGTTACACTGTGTGAATTTGACATCTTCTCGGTCGAGAAACAAAATGGACGATCTAACAAAGAGAATCTTTTTTTCTTTTGGCATGGTCAACTCAGGGTTCCTTTGTTCAAGTGGCACTCTTAAAGAAAAGTTTCTGGTAATACCGGCGACAACTGGTTAAGACTATAGTTCAAAGATTTGTCAAAAATTGACCCATTCAAAAATATAATTGGTCTCACCATCGCCATTATGAGGGTCTGTAGTGTTCTGCACGACCCATCCTTCTGCTTTACTCTCAGGTCCGTTGGAAGGACTTGAACTCACAGCCGGCAACTTGGAGTTCATTCTCACAGCTTCCAAGATTTTGTCGATGTACAGGGTGACAAAATCTTTCTGATACAATGGGAAGTTATTGCCTGTCCCATACCTGCAAATATAACAAATCATTGCATATTGATTTGTCAATTATAACAATGATACATGTAGTCACAGTAATAATGATAATTATATCAGAATGGCATGAATGGTAAATGTTGAGGGTTTGAATCCCACCCAAATAATATGCCTCTGGATTTGTTTTTGAGAGGAAACTTGGTGCAAAGATGATGCTCCATGAATAGAGCTGGATGTTACATTTTCGAGGTTTCAAGACTTTCTACCATCATTTGGGGTTTCAGTAAGAACAAGGTTATAGTCTTTCATCACCACAAAAATGAACCAGAGAACCTGGACTTCACAGCCATTGCTGTTGTCACAGGCGTTTGAGCCGGGCACAGTTGACTCCATATTTCATGCAAAACAGTAAGGAAAATTTGGGCAAAGCAAGAAGGAAAAAGTGCATATGCTTGTGTTTTTATCTGTGTAAAACTTCCAACAAATCAACCTCTCTGCTCCCCCTTGACCAAAGAGTCCTCATACATCTAGGGTTGTTGTCTGTGCCAGATTTGTTGGTTACCATTGCCGTGAAAGTGTTCAAAAACAAAAACAAAAATGGAATGGCATGACTCATGCACTGCAATCTGGCCAAGCACTTTCATGATTGCCCTGGACATGGGCAAGTACTGAAGATCATGCAGAGAAAAAATGCCATCTTTTTCAGGAACACTTTTTTGATGTACTGATCGATTTTGGCAAATGTCTTGTTTTTCGAGGGTACACTTTGAGACAATGCGGTTACACAGGGTGGCATAGGAAGTACCCGCTCTGCTTTCCATCTATGTTCCTCTCTGGTGATAGTAATTTCGCTCGTTTTAAGAAAATCTCAAAGTACATGGAAATCTATGAAAAGTCCTAAAATTGGGAAAAAATCCAGACAAATGATTCACAGGCCTGCCCATTTCTAGCAAACAATGGCTATGAAGACATTCTGGAAGGGTAGGTGGCAGCAGACTAACTCAGGTGTAGATCATGAAACCTTTGTTTACAAAAGAATGACCTTGAATATTCCAGAGCATTTCATGGAAAGCGAGATACTACACTGCACATGATGGTAAATTTCATGGCATAATTTCCACATAAATTCAAAAGTAAGAAAAATAACAGCGGAACGAGTTTTGAAATGTGCCTCCTTTCTTTCACATTAATAATAAACAAAAACAGACAGTGCAATCTCCATAAATAAGTATTATGTGTTTTTTCATCGAGCTACAAATTGTGCTTGCAGAACAGACTGCATGGCTTTTTTTAATGTGATGTCACAGGGTTACATGGTCTTTAAATCAGATGATCTTGGAAATACACATGCTGCGAACTATGTAACCAGCACAAATTTGCCTGGTATGTCTGCTGCCACCTAATGTCCCAATGTCTTATATTGATTTGGCTATAGCTAAGGCCTTATTAGTGGCATCAGCCAATACCTACAGCCACAGCCAATTTTAAAAAGGGTCTTATACATACCAGTTTTGACTGAGGGTGACTTCTTTTTTATTGTCAACATCACAGATTTCACAGAAAGCTTCTTGCTCATATGCCCTGCCTCCCCACACCCTGGTGGCATGCTTGTCAGCGTCTTCGAGAGATTGGAGAAGACGATTCAGCTGTGTACGAGACACACACTTCTTGAAGGGATCTGCAGATATACAATTGGCCCCTTTGATGAAGGTGAGTTGGTAGTTGATCTTGACGAAGAATTGCAGACCTGTTGGATAGCAATACTTGATGAATATTTACATTAAATTAGAAGGAGATAATAATAATAATTAGTTCTTACATAGTGCATTTTACAACAATGTTTCATTGCCATATACGTTAGTGCCCTGGTCATTGGGCCAATAAATTCCTGTAATATTTCTCAGCTCTTGTGGGAGTACACAGCCCTGTGCTGCAGTGGCGCTCCAAAGGCTTTTTTCAAATACAACATCAACCTTTACCCTCGCAGGTACCCATTTATACCCCTGGGTGAAGAGAACCAATGTTATATGTAATATAAACCAATATAATAATTATATGCTAAAAAGTGAATCAAAACAGACAAAACTTCTAAATCATCGGGCATTTAATAAAGTTGTTCCCAAGACGACCATCAACACAGCTTTGTTATTCCAGTGACTCACCTTTAAAATTTGGCACCTCTTCTTCTACAAGTTCTAAATGACAGAACCCAAACTGAAGTGAATTTTTGGATGACTCTTGTTGACCCATGTCAGAGAACGAAACTTGCAGTTGATAAAGTGACTGGTCCCCAAAGCCTACTGGCCACCATGTCTTTGCCTGTAAGAAATTCATGATCAATCCATTTATTAAAAAATGTTGGGTATTTTGTTTCTGGCAGCCTTAAAATTTTCAAAATTTGCTTTGAGGAAACTGCAAAAATAACCCCCAAAGATTTCACATCTTTTGACAGAATGTCATGAAACCTGACAGAAAATGTAGATATTATTTGGCTGGTGGAGTAGAGTCTTCTTGTGGTGGGTTCCTCTCTGGCAAACAATGCAAACATTAGCCGATGGAAACGCAAGTTTTTAAACCTGAATGTGCTGGGCATTAAAAACAATCAACATTGCGAAACTCAGCAAGTAGTCTAAATGTAAAATTTGCATGAAGGATAAAATAAAAATCCACAGGCATGTTTCAAAAAATGTTTTTAAGAGAATGTGTCGAAAAGTGTAAATTATGGTCAATTGTAACTCTTTAAAAGCTGTTGATCAAAGTCATGATGAAATTAGCTTAATGTTCCAGGAGCAGACGACAAACATTGACCAACACATGGAATATTTATTATAGATCCAGCACAACGAATAGTTTGACTGCACCCATGAACCAAATGCAATACAGTGTTTTAACCAGTTCCTGCTGGAAATCTTTCTGGTCCAGCCTAACAATTATTTCTTAGACTTGTCGGAATCATTTCAGAGTACAGCTGGCACAAAGAAACCTGGACTTGACAAAGCCAAGAAAACAAACATTTTTGAAGCACTGGGATTTTTGTTTCTGTATAGAGGAAATGTCAAATTCACGCACTTTGAATTGCAAAACCTCGGACGTATTCAATTTTACACAATGATAAACTTACACGACTCCTTTGTGCTGGCCCGGACAATAATGTTTGCATGTTTACAGGTCATCTGGCATATACTTGTTTATAAAGCACATTCTGGACCAAATTGTTAGCTTGCGAGACATTTTTAAACGTAAACAAATTGTAAATGGCCTTCTGTTTTGACCCTAGCAAAGTCTTGCCCAAAGGCTAAATGTCAACACAAGACACACATACAAGTATACTGTGGTAACTGAGGATGCAGTCAGAAGATGCAAGGGATGAACAAAGGAGAGGGAGACAACGGGGGACGGTTGAGAGAAGAGTCTGGTTTAAGACATTCAACTGAACGCACTATTTGCCGGAACAGAACACATTGCACTATTTGGCTGAAAAAAACCTATTCTACCTTTGGAACTTGAAACTTCATTGTGAACCTGGTATTTCCTCTTGAAAGTTTGACTGATGCTTTCTGGCTGACATTTAAGGCTTTCAAATAAGCCTGTAAGTTTCCCCGAGAAGAGCAAGAGGTGCCAAGATCAGCGAAAGCTGTCACTTCAATGGAACAGGGGGTCACATAGGATTCTGGAAAAAGATAAACAAAACCAAAAAAAAAAATGATTTAGAATCAACCTTTAACTGAAACAAGTCAGGTAAAAAATACTTTGTTGATTTGAAATCATTACAAACGCAAAAAGAACCCGCCCAATGAGGACACCAATTTTGCGTGTCGTGGTCGAGTGGATAAGAACACCGGACTCAGGCTTGGGTGTTTCTGATAGGCAGAGTGTGGGTTCAAGTCCTGCTTGTGACAATTGTGTCCTTAATGAGCTGCTTTGATGTTACTAATAGAGAAATAAATTTAAAGGAAGTGTAATAATAAGGTTAGGGCAACTTTTTCATAGACTTGTACAGCATTTTACAGAGTAGCTGTGGTTACCACACAGTTAGCTGTGGTTACCACAGAGTTGGCTGTAGTTACCACAGAGTTAGCTGTGGTTACCACAGAGTTAACTGTGGTTACCACAGAGTTATCTGTGGTTACCACAGAGTTATCTGTGGTTACCACAGAGTTAGCTGTGGTTACCACAGAGTTAGTCATGGTCACCCGAGCTACATTAGCAGTGGTTAACAGGGAGTTACCTGTGGCTAGTTCCTGAAGCCCTACTTACTGTTTTTTGAAAATGGACGGGGTGCAATAACCACAGCCAACAAAGAGTCAAGTATTTTGAAGGATTGGGTACTGTGACTAGCCAGATTACAAAAGGGAGTTGGGAAAATTAGAAGACAGCAATCAAGATTGGCTATATTATTGTCTTACCACTGACTGTGTAAGAGTAATTCCAAATGTCATTGGCCATCCAGCGGTACAAGATGGCATTGTTCTCTGTATATGGGTCGTTGATTTTGCCAGCTGCCTGTAGGGCTGTGTTGACACCACCAGGAACTGTTGCCGGTATTGAAACACCTGCAATCAAGTTGGATGTACATCGTTAAAGTGATGACCACATTGTGTTTGCTTTTACACTTAAATAAAACACAAGTTTAATAGATCAAGATTGTAGCAAAAATAGCTTGAGCAAATAATAGACGAGTAAAATACTATAAAATTAAATCCAACACTACATCAATTAAATTTATAAAAAGTGGCAACATTTCCAGTATTACAAACATCTAAATCTCAGTAATGTGAGTCATTACTGATATAAAGGTCTGGAACTATATCCAAATTTTAGAAGGTATGTTGAAATGATGGCATTTCCACAATTTCATAACCCATGGAATACAATATTTCAAGGAAGTTTCTGGGAACAGCATCCTCAACACCAGAGCAGCAGATCAAAGAGCAAGATTTCTATATCTAAAGAAATATTAGCAATTTCTGTGTCACTAGGCAGACATAATCAAGTCTGAGTTCAGCCATAGTCAATGGTTTTGATTGTTTTAGTTTTATAAAACACTACAGTTCAACTGAGGGATCTCTTTTGACACACAAATTTGTTTAATTGATCCCATCACAATCAGCAGGGTGGCTGTGCAGTGTTAGAAAGAACACTTACTTTTGTTTGCAATTGTCAGCATCCATTGTCCACCGAGGACACGTTTGATTTCTGCTCTGGCAGAAATGACTAAAAGTACAAGCATCCATCCAAGGCACCTCAGACACATTGCTGATGTTTTGAGACAGTCCATCTTTGAAATCTAAAAGCCAGAAGGAAAGAAAAATGCAGAGAAAGTTCTTGTTATCAAACATAGCTGCCTAACTACAGGATTTCCCATGGAACACACTCAATTCTTTTACAAGCCCACCTATGGGAATACCAGTAGGAATAACTTGGTTTCTTTCTTTCTGGCTTGCTCTCGTTACTAATGGTATTAAGTGGAAAACATGGCAAAGATAATGGACGGATCCATTGAACCCCACCTTATAACCTACTAACCAATTACAGCCTTGACAATGCCACTGAAAGTCAGACAAAAGTCTGACACGATAAAATCCCTTTAGTAAAGTAAACAAATTGCCGTCATTGTTCTGACACAAAACAACACATGCAAATGTACTAACTTTAGCAGTGGTCCCTGTACAGTTGTATAAAAGTGCTTTAATAGTGTTCCCATCTGAATTGTTCTTTGGAATCAAGCACTGCTCAAAAGGCTACCAAAGTAAATCAATACCATTCACGAAAACTATCTACGTGTGTGTATCCTATACGTGTGTGTGGTTGCGAACCAACGCTGCAATCTTGGCAAAAAAGTCACACCTTGTGCTGTTGCTCTGCAGTAGTTGCAATAATCATAACCTCCCACAAACGGGAGGATGGAGGGTTATGACCATCGCAACTAGCTAGGCAGTTGCTAAGATAGTGGCTTGAAAACCTTGTAATTTGACTCTTGATGACATCATCAAGACATAACCTTATTGTCTCATCTTAACAGTAAATATGTTATTAGATGTGAAATCTCATTGTCCTTGAGATATTGTCCGACTGTTTTCTTATGTGTAAAAACACTACACAGGTATCCTGTATTGACTGCGCGAAACAATATGCAAGCAGGGCATCAGTGAACGTGCATTCCTAGTACTAGTTGTGTCAATACGACTTTTTACACGTAAGAAAACAGTCGCAGAGTATCACATGACTATCAGTAGTAAAATGGCGATTGTAATGGCTGCAGTTTTAGTGGGCTAAAACGTCATCAATTTGGAGGGCAGACAGTGAACGTGAGTACAATTAAATGCATTTCATTTCATTCTTGATATCTTGAGAAGCCAGTAGTAGTAGGAGTAGGTGATTCGCCAGCAAAACTATTTCTGTTGAGTCTTTGTTGTAATTTTTGCCACTTTTTGAACAGGGTATCATATATTGTAAATCCACCTCATCACAAGAGCTATTAAGAGAACTTACGTATACTTTGCTGGGGGGCTATAGTACTTTACTCAACGCTGGGGTGCTAGTGTCAAATTTTTTAAAAAGGAGTACAGCACCCCCGTAACTGGGTCTATCTGGAGACTTTGCCATCACCTCAAAAACAGGAGTCTAGCACCCACGTTACTGGGTCTACTGGGTAGGTCATGTTGGTAAAGATAAAATTTGACCTCATAAGGGAGATAAAATGGCAGCCAGATATGGTATTTTTGCCGAAATTGCAACCACAAACTGAAGCTGAATTTACAATTACTACAATTACAAATAAACTGTAAAAACTAAGGTGTTAAGTTAATTCTATTGGTACCTATGTGACAACACCGACATGGTGATAATTATCCCAATTGTTTTATAGTGTGTAAAATTAACACCGTGTCGATCATGTCACACGATATAGATACCGATAATTTAGAATCCATTTCACACCCAGTGTTACGTTCAACTGAAATACAAAAATACAATACACTTACATTCACAGTCAACTGAAACTACGCCTGCTGTACCTATAGATGTAAGTTAATTCACCTTCTTCCAATGTCTTGAGAAAACGACAAAATCTGAGAACTCAAATTGCCATAAAAAACAACCAATGCAAAGAAGTACGTATAGTGCGTCATGTACTAATTGATTCGTATTGTGGTTGACCTTTGCGCGCCAAACACCAGAATGACCCCAAAGAGTTTATACCATTTTTAAAGGGGTTGATGTCAAAAGAGCACAAAACTAAGTACAAAATATTTCTGTTAAATTTGAAAGAAAAATAATGAAACAACTTGTAATTGTTCAAAAGATGTACATTTGTCAAATATGTTTTCTTTCATTGCATTAATAAATAAACTGGAGAGTATACAACTACAGCAACACACCCGTTAATATTATGTTTTGAACCATATACTTATGACGTCATATGAGTAGGGCACCCTCGGATAGTTCATGCGCTGCTCTTACCGTGTGTCCGGGCGTTTTTTTAAGGGGGGGGGGGGGGTGGGTAACGGATAATTTTTTGTTTTCGCCTTAAAGGTTTTTGCCCAAAAATCGTTGATATTTTCTAACTAAGGCAGATCCTTGCGTGCAAGTTAGAGCGCTGGTACTGGGGGATATTCCCTATGGATTTGGTAGAGCGAAAATGAGTGAAATATGGATTGAAAACTGATATTGTTTTTAAAGGGGGGTGGGAAACGGATTTTTTGTTTTTTATTTTTTTTTGCTATAAGTGCCAAAAAATCGTGGATATTTTCTGAACTAAGGCAGATCCTGTCTTACTAACTAGTGCGCTGGTGACGGGGATATGCCCTCTTGACTAAGCAGAGCGAAAACGACTTTGAAATTTTGGTCATAGACTGTTTTTATGGGTGTTAATAGCACTAAAAGTTTGTGCCGAAAAATTCTGGATATTTTCCGAATCAATGCAGATCCGGGCTTGCAAACTAGAGCTCTGATATACCTGGGAATGTTTATTGCGAATGAATTGCATTAGTTATAGGTGCCCGCTTGATATGATACCATCAAATCGAACTTTATATTTTGATCGCAAAATAAAAATATCAATGGACGTTAAACTGAAATGAAATTGAATTAGTTATACAAAACACAGATCATTTTACCTGCAATTAACTCTAGAGTTATGCATCCGAAAATCCAACCTTTATACGACCATCCTGCGGCATCTTTAGCAAGAAACGACGAGCATGCAGGGATCTCCCTCAATGGGACTTTTGTACATGATGCTGTCAGGGAATGAAAACGCCGGTTATCTACGGCCATATCTTACCCCCTTTTTATTTTATGGGGGAGGGTATGGGGTTGAATAGCGCGACACTGAATAAAAGCCCTCTCTTGAAATGTGGTTGTGTGGAAGACAGGGAGGATTGCCGCCGAACAGAGGAGAGGTTGATTGACTCAACATCTTTTAAATAGGCTACACATTTCGGGAACTATGTACAAGAATCTAAAACGGTCAATAATAAAAAATAAAAAATAAAAAATCAACAGAGAAAACTTTGGAAAGAACTGTAACAGCACCCCTAATTGTTTGCAGATTGCGTTAAATTTTACATTGTTTGAGCTAAAACGATTATACGGTTTGTGTTTGTGGGACTAGCTGAGAGGATGCGGCGGAACAAAGTAGTTTGCCTCAAGTAACCGAGGTATTGCTTCCATTGGTTCGTGTACGTGAATAACAACCCAGAACTATAACATTTAACATAGCCGGAAAGTATCGAACTCACATCAAGTTTGATCATGGACACATTAATAGGTATTACAAACTCCACAAACCCAGTTGCCCACAAGCAACAAGTGACCTAAATCCTCCGAAACATGTTTGGACTTGGATAAGATTGGAATGCCTGACCCAATGTTTAGCAAGACCCGTTCTATCAGATTGAGGAATGTCCCTTCTAAGTGGGCTTTTTGTGTGATACATTATGAAAAACATTAACGAGCAAATCATCAAATTTTAAACAATTCAAAAACTAGGATGGAGAGATCTTCTTGGCCGAAATTAGGAGGAATTTACGACGAACTTGAACTTGGATTTCCGACACGTTTTGGGAAAACGTTTCAAGAGAAAAATTGAAATTAAAAACAATGTTACAACCCTTCGCATTTATCAGATAAACATTTGGCCTAATGTAGACAAACGACCCATGACAAGTTTTGCCATAATGTTCAGACACTTTAAATAAAAGTTTGACAAGTTTTACCTGAGTTTTCCACATTTGTTTCGCCGTTGTTTCCGACTAGATATTCGAGTTCCGTTCGGTCAAAGTACAACACAGCCTGCCTTCACATCCAAGCAATGTCCCCCAGGCACCACCCACGTCTCATGTACAGCCCGCGGTATTTGAATCCACACTGTGCGTTGACTCTGAAGGCTTGAAGATTGTCCCTTGGCAGTTTTTCCGTGTGAATTACTTCTCATTGAGCTATATTTTGAACCCAAAACAATGTTTACCTTGAAGGTTTTTCTTTAAGAATTCATCATTATTTGTGTTTGGAATGAAACAACAAAGTATAATTGCACAAATTTGAAAGACACTTGACCATATAAAATACAGACAACTTAGATATTACACTAAAACAGCCAAGTGCACGAGCAGCAACGCCTGGTTTGTTTTTATAGGCTTTGTTTGTGTACATGCAAGGTGTGCACACGTTCGCGTGTATTATACCACGGTTGTAAAGACACGCCCCGTAAAACCAGGCTAGCTGTACGTCACACATACGTATAATCAATTTGGGGGGTGAACAAAAAAAAAACAGGATTTGAACCTGCAACCACCGGTTTAACCTTAAACCGGTGGTCGCGGATTCAAATCCTGTTCCAGTCAGTTTTTCTTTTTGTCACTCCTACATTGATTTAAAATTTTCCAAGTCAGTTTCCCTTTTGGTTTGTTGCTTGATACATAAGTATAATGTTTGACAATAGACTCTGTTCACAGATTGGATCAACTGTGGTGGACCTGAAGAGACAGCGCATATCGCAAACGTGTGCGAATACGTATGCGATGTTGCAAACTTTATTGCGATTAAGTGCGAAAAAGTATGCAATGTGAAATTTATCGCGATTATGTGCGTACACATAATGATGTCGTAAAATTTTTCGCGAATATGTGCGCATACGTTTGCAAATTTATTAGGAATGTCGTTAATTTCTAGCCAGCCACATATGGGTGATGGTACAGTAATGTAATACATGACCATGAGAAAAGCATGAGGAACAGTGCACGCAAAGTTAAATTAGTCAGACCCTCATTTTATCTATCTGTATGTCTAGATTCAAAACTAGCTGCTACAACTCCCCAGTTTATTAGGAATTTTATTGAAAAGTATGCAACAAAAGTGTGCAAAAAATGTCACGACATTACTAATAAAATGACACATGTATACGCATATATTCCCGAACTGTTTCACGACATTGCATACGTGTACGCACATTTTTTGGCAATAAATTCTGCAACATCGCATACGTATGCGCACAAGTTTGTAATATATTTGGCAAAATCGAATACGAATGCCACTTGTTTGTGATAAATTCACAACATCGCATACATGTGTGCACATATTTGCTATAAATTTCACGACATCTCATATGAAAGTGAACATATTTGCGATATGCGATGTCTCTTCAGGGCCACCATAATTAACCCACGTTGGATTGCTGTTTACCACACTGTGTCTACGTTGTGGAAGTAACTGTCTAATGGCGAAACAGCACGGCAAAACTCTACAACACTTCATGTTTACAATACAGTTTCCAAGTAACAACTGTTTTGATATGTCTATTATAACAATAGTCCAGGACAAATCCCTCATTTTTTATATAAACTTCAAACAAGTTGCAACAGACTTATTTTTTCCCCAGAATGACCTACTGAAAATCCACTAAAATCCACTGTAGAAATTTTCCTCATTTGCGCCTTGATCTCCAAATCCACTCTAATTATGCAATAAGAACCCACATTTTCATTACAATACCAATAATTGTAAGCCTCACAAGTGGCTGAAATGAGTTACTTATCCAACTAAATGTACTGTTTTTGAGGGGTAAACGCATAACAAAACGAATCAGCAACAATCAGACATCCCAAACCCGCAAAGATGGAGAAAAACAACAAAGAGAAGGGAACCGGGCAGTTTTAGACGGGGTGGAGGCGGGTGAGGAAAAACAAAAAGGCCAATGTAACTGCATGTGCTTATTTGCTTGTTGTTACAATAAAGGCAAAGCTAACTCTATGAGTTAGGCGCACATACAATGCTGTTGCTATGTAGGGAACTTTCAACCAATCAGAGGCGACAGCATTGTGGCGCTGTTCACTAGAGCCAATGAACACCAACCATGGCCCGAACCTGGAATTGCATTGCAAAACAAAGCTGCACTTTGTATTTCTTTTTTTGTAAACAACGCAGAAGTCCCCTGTTCCATAAGCGCGATTAAGTATGCACTTAATCCTTCCTTTAAAAGCCATTTTATTACAGTTGTATGTCATGACATTGATTTCAATCACATTGCTGTTTTATAAACTACCAGTATTCTACTATAAAAGAGGTTTATTTTGAGTGATGCACTACCGCCATTGGACGACGATGTATATACAGCAACCCGCGTGTTTCTTTATTTGCAATGTAAATCACTGTATAGAAAGGGGGGCAGTAACCATTGATGGAAAAGTGAGCATTTATACCTAGGCTTGCGGAATTTTAAGTAGACAAAAAAACCACTCAGTTTTGAAAGCCCTTTCTTTGGATGATTTCAGCTTCAAAACTATGACTTTCTTGCGTTGAAAAGCATCCGTTTGCAGAATCTGCCCAAACATTCCGACTTGCAACATCATGAACAGAAATTCCCTGTAGAATTTTCATTTCAGCCAATCCAAGGTCTCTGGTATAAACTCTGGAATATTTCACAAATGTGAACTAATAAAAGCCTCGATCGAAAAAACAAATGCAACAATCATCATGTACTGTACCGCACTTTCCTATGGAGGATGTCGTGTTTGTTTACATTTCAACCCACTACAGGTAACGTGACCTAAGTCGCGCAATCGGTCTATTCAAACTGAAGTTTGTGTTAGCATTTTTATTAAACAAGCCTCCTTTTAGTGCCTTTGTCATGATAATCTGAAGTGGAGGTAAAAACAAATACATTGTCTGCATGTAAGTAGAAAAAACAAATAAACAAAAACCTTGAAAATACTACATAAAAGCTTACAGCATTTAATTTTTAATCTCAAAGACCAGATTTCAAATGGAGTCACCTGGGGGCATATCATTTGGGTGCATCAAAACGATGGATTCCAAGGTCAAGTTCAGTTTTGTGAGGCACTCATTCTTCAATAGTATGAAAGCGGAGAGGGGGAAGTCTCGGATCTCACGTTAAAATGGTGTAAAATATCATTTTATTTTTTTTGTTTCAGAGCGAAATAAATATGAAATTTGAAATAATTTAATATCAACAACAGGTTTGTACATTCCAAACAGTTCCAAAGAGGAATTTATGCTTCAGTAAATTGGTCAAATTTAATGCCTTTTTTTAATTAAAATTAATCAAAACTGAAGAGAAAAAAAACCTGTATGAAAAGGTACAGATCTATAATTTTTGACGTCATAAGACTGGGGATTTTGATAAAATTCTATTTGGAAAGATGTTACAAAAAATGGCATTTCACACCTTTTTAACATACCTTAAGTTTAGAGGGTTGTGAACCATTTGTTTGACCAAAATGATAATAATTATCTGAAATCAAAAGTCAGAGGTTATATTTCAAACCATCTATTTTGTTGAATTAAGTGATTGGTCAAAACCTATTAGGAAAACAAATGTCATGAAACTGATAATTCATTTCACAGTCAAACCATTTTGGTTTTATTTCCTTCACAAATGTATTTTGTACACATTTAATTATAAATCCTTCAAAGCTTCCAAAATTCATTCTGAAAATTTGTCTTTTATCATCAACTTAAACATTCTCTCCCAGGTCTTCTCATGTTAGAAACTGTTGGCCTTGCAGTATTAACAGAGATGACATGAAGATTGTCTTCATTTTCAACCATTCCTGTGTGATTCATTTTGTAAAGTAGTTATAATTCTCTAGCTGGTTCTTGTTCTTGGAAAGTTTTCTCCATTTTGATTTTTCTCTGTACCACTCTTGACTGAAAGTTATAATCCCTGTATGAAGTGCATATTGATGTGACATTGCAGTATGTATGTCCCTAACGTTAACAAAAATGTCATTCTGTGGTTAATTTCAAAGTAGTTGGTATCCTCAATGACCTGTCCATTGAACTTGTCCATGTAGGTCCTTAAAAAAGTCACTTTGCTCACAATAAAAGAGCATTTTCATGTGCAGCTTGGTAGACTGTGACATTACATCAATGTAGTAGATGCTCAATGTGCTTGTTGGGCTTCCATATTAACATGTACAATGTATATGAAGTTCCTGTGGTACAACTCCATCTGATGTGCTGTCAGAAAGGGTACTAGGTCTGCCTGCGATCAGGGAGGGTTATTTCCATTCAGGATCCTCAGCAGACGTCTGAATGCATACCCTTAGAAAAAAAAGAACAAGCAAACACTAAATAGATTATTACAAATACTAGGAAATATTGACATTGTCATATCAAAGTGGTTGCATGGAATCTTGGATCCTTGATCTACCACTCTGCAGTGATTTGAACTGTGGACCTAGTGACCTGACTGTTCAGTTAAGATAAAGTTGACTTGCTTTTAATGGCCATTTTTAGATACAACCTGTGTGACTTGCACCAACACAAAATCATGAGCAAAGTTACAAATGAGGAGTTTCAAACAATGGTGGTTAATTTCTCTGATCACAATCTGTCCTAAAGAGAATTCTGCATCTCACTGTGCCAGAAGCAAGGTGCTCGACTTGCTCCCCATTCTCGCAAAATTTATGTAAGAAGTTTGTTCAAGAAATGCGCTGCAGCTGAGACCCACTCAGGCAGGAGGGTAACTTTCCTTGAATTTTCTAGCCTTGAGGTAATTTTACAACAGGTCCTTTTGATCAGTAAGCAGTTGGAACAGCCAATTTAATTTTCTTAAATACTGAACTTATCTGCTTTTTAATAATTTTACTTCCTGTTCTCAGGTGACATTTTGCAAAGGGTCAATAGCATGTGACACTCAAAGGTTGTGCTGTTGCACTAGTACTAATAAAATTGACATTGAGTACTGGCATGTATTGATTGTGTACTGAGTAAATTAGTGCCCATGTAAGCTTACATGCCAACACACGTTTGGCTGTTAGCGCTGAATGTGCAATAGCTGACAGGTCTTAATCTACCCTTGCTATGCATTTATCATTCATTTAATACCAGGTAAACATGGCTATGTGACCAACTTTTAACCAAGGCACTGCATAAACTGCCTGGGGAATTTATGAATAATTGACCCGCTAAAACAAGCCAGTAGCCTCACAACTCAAGAAGTAATGGGTCCAAATAAAAAAAGGTTTTACCAGCAGTTAGCTTCAGTAGTCTTGCAGCCAAACATCAACATTTCTGACAATCCAGGGACAGCTTCACCCTGAAAATGACAAGTGGTAATGCTCCAAATGCCCTTCAAACATATGTTCAATGGGATTGTTGTCAACAGAGCTGTCAGGGAGGGAAAACAAGAATTTTAGAATGGCAATGTCTTTCCAAATGTTACAAGGATCTGGACAAATGTGACACTGTTGGAAAGCCCCACTCAAAGGTTCTCTGGCAATGCAGATTTAAAAGTTGTGAATTAAAAGAAACAGGGTACCAGGGGCTAGACAAGAAGGTAACCCAAAAACTTATAAATAATGTTTACAGGGCTGTGTGTGTACGTGAACAATGGCCAAGTGAGGATGCTGAACTCCAACTAAAATAAAAATACTGGCCCAAAAACATAACTCCAGCAATAATGGTGCTAGAAATAACTTCTTTTTACCTGCAGTTAGCTCATTTAGTCTTGCATCCATGAATTAAACTTTCCCGGACAACCATTGGCACCTTCATTCAAGAATCATTGAGTAAGTGGTGATGCTTCCAATGCCCTTCTTAGACTCGTTCAATGAAATTTTTCTACACAGAGCTGTCAAAGAAAAAAAACAAGAGTTAACACGTTGACTGCCGTGCATAATTTCACATGGCATTCCCATTTGCCAAGCGTTGGGGCCTATGCGCATGCGCGCATACTTAATAGGTACCGGTACTTACTTAAATAGTTTAAACATGTACATTTTATAGAAGCATGTCCTCACCACTGCCAGCAGCTTATTGGTTGCACCATCAGTGGTGCCAGTGTATTCAAGTTACAATGCAAAGACCTTTCATTTTCTATGAGTATATTCGTAGTGGCAGACTCCGGTACACCTGTTAGTACGAGGATATTCGAAGTCGGCAGTCAACGTGTCAACAATGGCCATACATCCACTAATTTTGTAAGAAACTGGACAAGTATGATACTATTGGGAAGCCATACTCAAGGGCTCCCTGACAATGTATAATAAAAGGTTTTGAGAAAGGTTTCAGCCGAAAAATGGTGGATAACTAACGCAGATCCAAACTTGCAAATTAGAGCCTTGATACCGGGGGAAATGCCCTCTGTACATGGTAGAGCAAAAACAATGGAAAAATGGTGGATATTTCCAAAACTAACGCAGATCCCGACTTGACAACTAGAGTACTGGTACCTGGATATTTGCCCTTTTTACATGGTAGAGAGAAAACAACTTTGAAACTTTGGTCCAAAACTTCAGGTTTTTTAGGGGAGGGGGGGGTTATGTAAAATTTGTGTTTTTTGACCCGAAAAGTTTCAGCCGAAAAATGGTGGATACTTCCCAAACTAACGCTTATCCGGACTTGCAAATTAGAGCACTGGTACTGGGAGATATTCCCTCTTGACATGGTGGAGCAAAAACGACTTTAAAATTTTGGTCCAAAACTCCAATATTTTTAAGGGGGGTATAGTAAAATTTGTGCTTTTTGACCCTAAAAGTTTCAGCCCCAAAACTAGTGGATGTTTCCTGAACTAACGCTCATCCGGACTTGGAAATTAGAGCACTGGTACTGGGGGATATTCCCTCTTGACAAAGTAGAACAAAAAACGACTTTGACATTGTGGTCCAAAACTCCAGGGGGGTACAGTAAAATTTGTGCTTTTTGACCCTAAAAGTTTCAGCCAAAAAATGGTGGATATTTCCCAAACAAACGCTCATCTGCATTTCCAAATTAGAGCACTGGTACTGGGTGATATTCTCTCTGGACATGATAGAGCAAAAACGACTTTGACATTTTTGTCCAAAACTCCGATTATTTTTTAGGGGGTTACTGTAAAATTTGTGCTTTTTGACCCTAAAAGTTTCAGCCAAAAAATGGTGGATATTTCCCGAACTAACGCTCATCCGGACTTGAAAATAAGAGCACTGATACTGGGGGATATTCCATCTTGACATGGTAGAGCAAAAACGACTTTGACATTTTGGTCCAAAACTCCAATTTTTTTAGGGGGGTACTGTAAAATTTGTGCTTTTTGACCCTAAAACATTCAGCCCCAAAACTTGTGGATGTTTCCCGAACTAACGCTCATCCGGACTTGCAAATTAGAGCACTGGTACTGGGGGATATTCCCTCTTGAAATGGTAGAGCAAAAACGACTTTGAAATTTTAGTCCAAAACTCCAATATTTCTCAGGGGGGTACTGAACAATTTGTGTTTTTTTACCCTAAAACTTTCAGCCTAAAAATTGTGGATATTTCCCGAACTTTCGCTTATCCGGACTTGCAAGTTAGAGCACTGATACTAGGGGATATTCCCTCTTGACATGGTAGAGCAAAAACGACTTTTACATTTTGGTCCAAATTTCCAATTTTTTTTAGGGGGGTACTGTAAAATTTGTGCTTTTTGACCCTAAAACTATCAGCCCAAAAACTGGTGGATGTTTCCCGAACTGCTCATCTGGACTTGCAAATTAGAGCAATGGTACTGGGGGATATTCCCTCTTGACATGGAAGAGCGAAAACGACTTTGACATTTTGGTCCAAAACTCAAATTTTTTTTAGGGGGGGTACTGTAAAGTTTGTGCTTTTTGACCCTAAAAATATCAGCCCCAAAACTGGTGGATGTTTCCCGAACTAACGCTCATCCGGACTTTCAAATTAGAGCTCTGGTACTGGGGGATATTCCCTCTTGACATGGTAGAGCAAAAACGACTTTGAAATTTTAGTCCAAAACTCCAATATTTCTCAGGGGGGTACTGAAAAATTTGTGTTTTTTGACCATAAAAAACTTTCAGCCTAAAAATGGTGTATGTTTCCCGAACTAACGCTTATCCGGACTTGCAAATTAGAGCACTGGTACTGGGGGATATTCCCTCTTGACATGGTAGAGCAAAAACGACTTTGACATTTTGGTCCAAAACTCAAATTTTTTTTAGGGGGGTACTAAAAAATATGTGCTTTTTTAACTTAAAACTTTCAGCCCCAAAACTAGTGGATGTTTCCCGAACTAACGCTCATCCGGACAGGCAAATTAGAGCACCGGTACTGGGGGATATTCCCTCTTGACATGGTAGAGCAAAAACGACTTTGAAATTTTGATCAAAAATTCATATTTATTGAGGGGGGTACTGTAAAATTTGTGCTTTTCGACCCTTAAACTTTCAGCCCCAAAACTGGTGGATGTTTCCCGAACTAACGCTCATCCGGACTTGCAAATAAGAGCTCTGGTACTGGGGGATATTCCCTCTTGACATGGTAGAGCAAAAACGACTTTGAAATTTTAGTCTAAAACTCCCATTTTTTTTAGGGGGGCACTAAAAAATATGTGCTTGTTGACCCTAAAACTTTCTGCCCCAAAACTGGTGGATGTTTCCCGAACTAACACTCATCCGGACTTGCAAATTAGAGCACTGGTACTGGGGGATATTCCCTCTTGACATGGTAGAGCAAAAACGACTTTGACATTTTAGTCCAAAACTCCCATTTTTTATAGGGGGGCACTGAAAAATATGTGGTTTTTGACCCTAAAACTTTCAGCCCCAAAACTGGTGGATGTTTCCCGAACTAACGCTCATCCGGACTTGCAAATTAGAGCACTGGTACTGGGGGATATTCCCTCTTGACATGGTAGAGCAAAAACGACTTTGACATTTTAGTCCAAAACTCCCATTTTTTATAGGGGGGCACTGAAAAATATGTGCTTTTTGACCCTAAAACTTTCAGCCCCAAAACTGGTGGATGTTTCCCGAACTAACGCTCATCCGGACTTGCAAATTAGAGCACTGGTACTGGGGGATATTCCCTCTTGACATGGTAGAGCAAAAACGACTTTGACATTTTAGTCCAAAACTCCCATTTTTTTTAGGGGGCACTGAATAATATGTGCTTTTTGACCCTAAAACTTTCAGCCCCAAAACTGGTGGATGTTTCCCGAACTAACGCTCATCCGGGCTTGCAAATTAGAGCACTGGTACTGGGGGATATTCCCTCTTGACATGGTAGAGCAAAAACGACTTTGACATTTTAGTCCAAAACTCCCATTTTTTTTAGGGGGGCACTGAATAATATGTGCTTTTTGACCCTAAAACTTTCAGCCCCAAAACTGGTGGATGTTTCCCGAACTAACGCTCATCCGGACTTGCAAATTAGAGCACTGGTACTGGGGGATATTCCCTCTTGACATGGTAGAGCAAAAACGACTTTGAAATTTTAGTCCAAAACTCCAATATTTCTCAGGGGGGTACTGAAAAATTTGTGTTTTTTGACCCTAAAACTTTCAGCCTAAAAATGGTGTATGTTTCCCGAACTAACGCTTATCTGGACTTGCAAATTAGAGCACTGGTACTGGGGGATATTCCCTCTTGACATGGTAGAGCAAAAACGACTTTGACATTTTGGTCCAAAACTTCAATTTTTTTTAGGGGGGTACTCAAAAATACATGCTTTTTGACCCTAAAACTTTCAGCCCCAAAACTTGTGGATGTTTCCCGAACTAACGCTCATCCGGCCTTGCAAATTATAGCACTGGTACTGGGGGATATTCCCTCTTGACATGGTATAGCAAAAACGCCTTTGAAATTTTAGTCCAAAACTCAAATATTTCTCAGGGGGGTACTGTAAAATTTGTGTTTTTTGACCCTAAAACTTTCAGCCCCAAAACTGGTGGATGTTTCCCGAACTAACGCTTATCCGAACTTGCAAATTAGAGCACTGGTACTGGGGGATATTCCCTCTTGACATGGTAGAGCAAAAACGACTTTGAAATTTTAGTCCAAAACTCCCACTTTTTTTAGGGGGGTACTGTAAAATTTGTGCTTTTTGACCCTAAAACTTTCAGCCCCAAAACTGGTGGATGTTTCCCGAACTAACGCTCATCTGGACTTGCAAATTAGAGCTCTGGTACTGGGGAATATTCCCTCTTGACAAGGTAGAGCAAAAACGACTTTGAAATTTTAGTCCAAAACTCCAATATTTCTCAGGGGGTACTGAAAAATTTGTGTTTTTTGACCATAAAAAACTTTCAGCCTAAAAATGGTGTATGTTTCCCGAACTAACGCTTATCCGGACTTGCAAATTAGAGCACTGGTACTGGGGGATATTCCCTCTTGACATGGTAGAGCAAAAACGACTTTGACATTTTGGTCCAAAACTCAAATTTTTTTAGGGGGGTACTAAAAAATATGTGCTTTTTTAACCTAAAACTTTCAGCCCCAAAACTTGTGGATGTTTCCCGAACTAACGCTCATCCGGACAGGCAAATTAGAGCACCGGTACTGGGGGATATTCCCTCTTGACATGGTAGAGCAAAAACGACTTTGAAATTTTGGTCAAAAACTCATATTTATTGAGGGGGGTACTGTAAAATTTGTGCTTTTCGACCCTTAAACTTTCAGCCCCAAAACTGGTGGATGTTTCCCGAACTAACGCTCATCCGGACTTGCAAATAAGAGCTCTGGTACTGGGGGATATTCCCTCTTGACATGGTAGAGCAAAAACGACTTTGACATTTTGGTCCAAAACTCAAATTTTTTTAGGGGGGTACTAAAAAATATGTGCTTTTTTAACCTAAAACTTTCAGCCCCAAAACTGGTGGATGTTTCCCGAACTAACGCTCATCCGGACTTGCAAATTAGAGCTCTGGTACTGGGGGATATTCCCTCTTGACAAGGTAGAGCAAAAACGACTTTGAAATTTTAGTCCAAAACTCCAATATTTCTCAGGGGGTACTGAAAAATTTGTGTTTTTTGACCATAAAAAACTTTCAGCCTAAAAATGGTGTATGTTTCCCGAACTAACGCTTATCCGGACTTGCAAATTAGAGCACTGGTACTGGGGGATATTCCCTCTTGACATGGTAGAGCAAAAACGACTTTGACATTTTGGTCCAAAACTCAAATTTTTTTAGGGGGGTACTAAAAAATATGTGCTTTTTTAACCTAAAACTTTCAGCCCCAAAACTTGTGGATGTTTCCCGAACTAACGCTCATCCGGACAGGCAAATTAGAGCACCGGTACTGGGGGATATTCCCTCTTGACATGGTAGAGCAAAAACGACTTTGAAATTTTGGTCAAAAACTCATATTTATTGAGGGGGGTACTGTAAAATTTGTGCTTTTCGACCCTTAAACTTTCAGCCCCAAAACTGGTGGATGTTTCCCGAACTAACGCTCATCCGGACTTGCAAATAAGAGCTCTGGTACTGGGGGATATTCCCTCTTGACATGGTAGAGCAAAAACGACTTTGACATTTTGGTCCAAAACTCAAATTTTTTTAGGGGGGTACTAAAAAATACGTGCTTTTTTAACCTAAAACTTTCAGCCCCAAAACTTGTGGATGTTTCCCGAACTAACGCTCATCCGGACAGGCAAATTAGAGCACCGGTACTGGGGGATATTCCCTCTTGACATGGTAGAGCAAAAACGACTTTGAAATTTTGGTCAAAAACTCATATTTATTGAGGGGGGTACTGTAAAATTTGTGCTTTTCGACCCTTAAACTTTCAGCCCCAAAACTGGTGGATGTTTCCCGAACTAACGCTCATCCGGACTTGCAAATAAGAGCTCTGACACTAAGGGATATTCCCTATTGACATGGTAGAGCAAAAACGACTTTGACATTTTAGTCTAAAACTCCCATTTTTTTTAGGGGGGTACTAAAAAATATGTGCTTGTTGACCCTAAAACTTTCAGCCCCAAAACTGGTGGATGTTTCCCGAACTAACGCTCATCCGGACTTGCAAATTAGAGCACTGGTACTGGGGGATATTCCCTCTTGACATGGTAGAGCAAAAACGACTTTGACATTTTAGTCCAAAACTCCCATTTTTTTTAGGGGGGCACTGAAAAATATGTGCTTTTTGACCCTAAAACTTTCAGCCCCAAAACTGGTGGATGTTTCCCGAACTAACGCTCATCCGGACTTGCAAATTAGAGCACTGGTACTGGGGGATATTCCCTCTTGACATGGTAGAGCAAAAACGACTTTGACATTTTAGTCCAAAACTCCCATTTTTTTTAGGGGGGCACTGAATAATATGTGCTTTTTGACCCTAAAACTTTCAGCCCCAAAACTGGTGGATGTTTCCCGAACTAAAGCTCATCCGGACTTGCAAATTAGAGCACTGGTACTGGGGGATATTCCCTCTTGACATGGTAGAGCAAAAACGACTTTGACATTTTAGTCCAAAACTCCCATTTTTTTTAGGGGGGCACTGAAAAATATGTGCTTTTTGACCCTAAAACTTTCAGCCCCAAAACTGGTGGATGTTTCCCGAACTAACGCTCATCCGGACTTGCAAATTAGAGCACTGGTACTGGGGGATATTCCCTCTTGACATGGTAGAGCAAAAACGACTTTGAAATTTTAGTCCAAAACTCCAATATTTCTCAGGGGGGTACTGAAAAATTTGTGTTTTTTGACCCTAAAACTTTCAGCCTAAAAATGGTGTATGTTTCCCGAACTAACGCTTATCTGGACTTGCAAATTAGAGCACTGGTACTGGGGGATATTCCCTCTTGACATGGTAGAGCAAAAACGACTTTGACATTTTGGTCCAAAACTTCAATTTTTTTTAGGGGGGTACTCAAAAATACATGCTTTTTGACACTAAAACTTTCAGCCCCAAAACTTGTGGATGTTTCCCGAACTAACGCTCATCCGGACTTGCAAATTAGAGCACTGGTACTGGGGGATATTCCCTCTTGACATGGTATAGCAAAAACGCTTTTGAAATTTTAGTCCAAAACTCCAATATTTCTCAGGGGGGTACTGAAAAATTTGTGTTTTTTGACCCTAAAACTTTCAGCCTAAAAATGGTGTATGTTTCCCGAACTAACGCTTATCTGGACTTGCAAATTAGAGCACTGGTACTGGGGGATATTCCCTCTTGACATGGTAGAGCAAAAACGACTTTGACATTTTGGTCCAAAACTTCAATTTTTTTTAGGGGGGTACTCAAAAATACATGCTTTTTGACTCTAAAACTTTCAGCCCCAAAACTTGTGGATGTTTCCCGAACTAACGCTCATCCGGCCTTGCAAATTAGAGCACTGGTACTGGGGGATATTCCCTCTTGACATGGTATAGCAAAAACGCCTTTGAAATTTTAGTCCAAAACTCCAATATTTCTCAGGGGGGTACTGAAAAATTTGTGTTTTTTGACCCTAAAACTTTCAGCCTAAAAATGGTGTATGTTTCCCGAACTAACGCTTATCCGGACTTGCAAATTAGAGCACTGGTACTGGGGGATATTCCCTCTTGACATGGTAGAGCAAAAACGACTTTGACATTTTGGTCCAAAACTCAAATTTTTTTTAGGGGGGTACTAAAAAATATGTGCTTTTTGACCCTAAAACTTTCAGCCCCAAAACTTGTGGATGTTTCCCGAACTAACGCTCATCCGGACAGGCAAATTAGAGCACCGGTACTGGGGGATATTCCCTCTTGACATGGTAGAACAAAAACGACTTTGAAATTTTGGTCAAAAACTCATATTTATTGAGGGGGGTACTGTAAAATTTGTGCTTTTCGACCCTTAAACTTTCAGCCCCAAAACTGGTGGATGTTTCCCGAACTAACGCTCATCCGGACTTGCAAATAAGAGCTCTGGTACTGGGGGATATTCCCTCTTGACATGGTAGAGCAAAAACGACTTTGAAATTTTAGTCTAAAACTCCCATTTTTTTTAGGGGGGTACTAAAAAATATGTGCTTGTTGACCCTAAAACTTTCAGCCCCAAAACTGGTGGATGTTTCCCGAACTAACGCTCATCCAGACTTGCAAATTAGAGCACTGGTACTGGGGGATATTCCCTCTTGACATGGTAGAGCAAAAACGACTTTGACATTTTAGTCCAAAACTCCCATTTTTTTTAGGGGGGCACTGAATAATATGTGCTTTTTGACCCTAAAACTTTCAGCCCCAAAACTGGTGGATGTTTCCCGAACTAACGCTCATCCGGACTTGCAAATTAGAGCACTGGTACTGGGGGATATTCCCTCTTGACATGGTAGAGCAAAAACGACTTTGACATTTTAGTCCAAAACTCCCATTTTTTTTAGGGGGGCACTGAAAAATATGTGCTTTTTGACCCTAAAACTTTCAGCCCCAAAACTGGTGGATGTTTCCCGAACTAACGCTCATCCGGACTTGCAAATTAGAGCACTGGTACTGGGGGATATTCCCTCTTGACATGGTAGAGCAAAAACGACTTTGACATTTTAGTCCAAAACTCCCATTTTTTTTAGGGGGGCACTGAATAATATGTGCTTTCTGACCCTAAAACTTTCAGCCCCAAAACTGGTGGATGTTTCCCGAACTAACGCTCATCCGGACTTGCAAATTAGAGCACTGGTACTGGGGGATATTCCCTCTTGACATGGTAGAGCAAAAACGACTTTGACATTTTAGTCCAAAACTCCCATTTTTTTTAGGGGGGCACTGAAAAATATGTGCTTTTTGACCCTAAAACTTTCAGCCCCAAAACTGGTGGATGTTTCCCGAACTAACGCTCATCCGGACTTGCAAATTAGAGCACTGGTACTGGGGGATATTCCCTCTTGACATGGTAGAGCAAAAACGACTTTGAAATTTTAGTCCAAAACTCCAATATTTCTCAGGGGGGTACTGAAAAATTTGTGTTTTTTGACCCTAAAACTTTCAGCCTAAAAATGGTGTATGTTTCCCGAACTAACGCTTATCTGGACTTGCAAATTAGAGCACTGGTACTGGGGGATATTCCCTCTTGACATGGTAGAGCAAAAACGACTTTGACATTTTGGTCCAAAACTTCAATTTTTTTTAGGGGGGTACTCAAAAATACATGCTTTTTGACCCTAAAACTTTCAGCCCCAAAACTTGTGGATGTTTCCTGAACTAACGCTCATCCGGACTTGCAAATTAGAGCACTGGTACTGGGGGATATTCCCTCTTGACATGGTATAGCAAAAACGCTTTTGAAATTTTAGTCCAAAACTCCAATATTTCTCAGGGGGGTACTGAAAAATTTGTGTTTTTTGACCCTAAAACTTTCAGCCTAAAAATGGTGTATGTTTCCCGAACTAACGCTTATCTGGACTTGCAAATTAGAGCACTGGTACTGGGGGATATTCCCTCTTGACATGGTAGAGCAAAAACGACTTTGAAATTTTAGTCCAAAACTCCCACTTTTTTTAGGGGGGTACTGTAAAATTTGTGCTTTTTGACCCTAAAACTTTCAGCCCCAAAACTTGTGGATGTTTCCCGAACTAACGCTCATCCGGACTTGCAAATTAGAGCACTGGTACTGGGGGATATTCCCTCTTGACATGGTATAGCAAAAACGCCTTTGAAATTTTAGTCCAAAACTCCAATATTTCTCAGGGGGGTACTGAAAAATTTGTGTTTTTTGACCCTAAAACTTTCAGCCCCAAAACTGGTGGATGTTTCCCGAACTTACGCTCATCCGGACTTGCAAATTAGAGCACTGGTACTGGGGGATATTCCCTCTTGACATGGTAGAGCAAAAACGACTTTGAAATTTTAGTCCAAAACTCCCACTTTTTTTAGGGGGGTACTGTAAAATTTGTGCTTTTTGACCGTAAAACTTTCAGCCCCAAAACTGGTGGATGTTTCCCGAACTAACGCTCATCCGGACTTGCAAATTAGAGCTCTGGTACTGGGGGATATTCCCTCTTGACAAGGTAGAGCAAAAACGACTTTGAAATTTTAGTCCAAAACTCCAATATTTCTCAGGGGGGTACTGAAAAATTTGTGTTTTTTGACCCTAAAACTTTCAGCCTAAAAATGGTGTATGTTTCCCGAACTAACGCTTATCCGGACTTGCAAATTAGAGCACTGGTACTGGGGGATATTCCCTCTTGACATGGTAGAGCAAAAACGACTTTGACATTTTGGTCCAAAACTCAAAATTTTTTTAGGGGGGTACTAAAAAATACATGCTTTTTGACCCTAAAACTTTCAGCCCCAAAACTTGTGGATGTTTCCTGAACTATCGCTCATCCGGACTTGCAAATTAGAGCACTGGTACTGGGGGATATTCCCTCTTGACATGGTATAGCAAAAACGCTTTTGAAATTTTAGTCCAAAACTCCAATATTTCTCAGGGGGGTACTGAAAAATTTGTGTTTTTTGACCCTAAAACTTTCAGCCTAAAAATGGTGTATGTTTCCCGAACTAACGCTTATCTGGACTTGCAAATTAGAGCACTGGTACTGGGGGATATTCCCTCTTGACATGGTAGAGCAAAAACGACTTTGAAATTTTAGTCCAAAACTCCCACTTTTTTTAGGGGGGTACTGTAAAATTTGTGCTTTTTGACCCTAAAACTTTCAGCCCCAAAACTTGTGGATGTTTCCCGAACTAACGCTCATCCGGCCTTGCAAATTAGAGCACTGGTACTGGGGGATATTCCCTCTTGACATGGTATAGCAAAAACGCCTTTGAAATTTTAGTCCAAAACTCCAATATTTCTCAGGGGGGTACTGAAAAATTTGTGTTTTTTGACCCTAAAACTTTCAGCCCCAAAACTGGTGGATGTTTCCCGAACTAACGCTCATCCGGACTTGCAAATTAGAGCACTGGTACTGGGGGATATTCCCTCTTGACATGGTAGAGCAAAAACGACTTTGAAATTTTTGGTCCAAAACTCCCACTTTTTTTAGGGGGGTACTGTAAAATTTGTGCTTTTTGACCCTAAAACTTTCAGCCCCAAAACTGGTGGATGTTTCCCGAACTAACGCTCATCCGGACTTGCAAATTAGAGCTCTGGTACTGGGGGATATTCCCTCTTGACAAGGTAGAGCAAAAACGACTTTGAAATTTTAGTCCAAAACTCCAATATTTCTCAGGGGGGTACTGAAAAATTTGTGTTTTTTGACCCTAAAACTTTCAGCCTAAAAATGGTGTATGTTTCCCGAACTAACGCTTATCCGGACTTGCAAATTAGAGCACTGGTACTGGGGGATATTCCCTCTTGACATGGTAGAGCAAAAACGACTTTGACATTTTGGTCCAAAACTCAAATTTTTTTTAGGGGGGTACTAAAAAATATGTGCTTTTTGACCCTAAAACTTTCAGCCCCAAAACTTGTGGATGTTTCCCGAACTAACGCTCATCCGGACAGGCAAATTAGAGCACCGGTACTGGGGGATATTCCCTCTTGACATGGTAGAGCAAAAACGACTTTGAAATTTTGGTCAAAAATTCATATTTATTGAGGGGGGTACTGTAAAATTTGTGCTTTTCGACCCTTAAACTTTCAGCCCCAAAACTGGTGGATGTTTCCCGAACTAACGCTCATCCGGACTTGCAAATAAGAGCTCTGGTACTGGGGGATATTCCCTCTTGACATGGTAGAGCAAAAACGACTTTGAAATTTTAGTCTAAAACTCCCATTTTTTTTAGGGGGGCACTAAAAAATATGTGCTTGTTGACCCTAAAACTTTCAGCCCCAAAACTGGTGGATGTTTCCCGAACTAACGCTCATCCAGACTTGCAAATTAGAGCACTGGTACTGGGGGATATTCCCTCTTGACATGGTAGAGCAAAAACGACTTTGACATTTTAGTCCAAAACTCCCATTTTTTTTAGGGGGGCACTGAATAATATGTGCTTTTTGACCCTAAAACTTTCAGCCCCAAAACTGGTGGATGTTTCCCGAACTAACGCTCATCCGGACTTGCAAATTAGAGCACTGGTACTGGGGGATATTCCCTCTTGACATGGTAGAGCAAAAACGACTTTGACATTTTAGTCCAAAACTCCCATTTTTTTTAGGGGGGCACTGAAAAATATGTGCTTTTTGACCCTAAAACTTTCAGCCCCAAAACTGGTGGATGTTTCCCGAACTAACGTTCATCCGGACTTGCAAATTAGAGCACTGGTACTGGGGGATATTCCCTCTTGACATGGTAGAGCAAAAACGACTTTGAAATTTTAGTCCAAAACTCCCACTTTTTTTAGGGGGGTACTGTAAAATTTGTGCTTTTTGACCCTAAAACTTTCAGCCCAAAAACTGGTGGATGTTTCCCGAACTAACGCTCATCCGAACTTGCAAATTAGAGCACTGGTACTGGTGGATATTCCCTTTTGACATGGTAGAGGAAAAACGATTTTGAAATTTTAGTCAAAAACTCCAATGTTTCTCAGGGGGGTACTGAAAAATTTGTGTTTTTTGACCCTAAAACTTTCAGCCTAAAAATTGTGGATATTTCCCGAACTATCCCTTATCCGGACTTGCAAGTTAGAGCACTGACACTAAGGGATATTCCCTCTTGACATGGTAGAGCAAAAACGACTTTGACATTTTGGTCCAAAACTCCAATTTTTTTTAGGGGGGTACTAGAAATACATGCTTTTTGACCCTAAAACTTTCAGCCCCAAAACTTGTGGATGTTTCCCGAACTAACGCTCATCCGAACTTGCAAATTAGAGAAATGGTACTGGAGGATATTCCCTCTTGACATGGTAGAGCAAAATCGACTTTGACATTTTGGTCCAAAACTCCCATTTTTTTTTAAGGGGGTACTGTAAAATTTGTGCTTTGTGACCTTAAAACTTTCAGCCCCAAAACTTGTGGATGTTTCCCGAACTAAAGCTCATCTGGACTTGCAAATTAGAGCACTGGTACTGGGGGATATTCCCTCTTGACATGGTAGAGCAAAAACGACTTTGACATTTTGGTCCAAAACTCCCATTTTTTTTAGGGGGGTACTAAAAAATACATGCTTTTTGACCCTAAAACTTTCAGCCCCAAAACTTGTGAATGTTTCCCGAACTAACGCTCATCCGAACTTGCAAATTAGAGCAATGGTACTGGAGGATATTCCCTCTTGACATGGTAGAGCAAAATCGACTTTGACATTTTGGTCCAAAACTCCCCTTTTTTTTTAAGGGGGTACTGTAAAATTTGTGCTTTGTGACCTTAAAACTTTCAGCCCCAAAACTGATGGATGTTTCTCGAACTAACGCTCATCCGAACTTGCAAATTAGAGCACTGGTACTGGGGGATATTCCCTCTTGACATGGTAGAGCAAAAACGACTTTGAAATTTTAGTCCAAAACTGCCATTTTTTTTAAGGGGGGTACTAAAAAAATATGTGCTTTTTGACCCAATAACTTTCAGCCCCAAAACTGGTGGATGTTTCCCGAACTAACGCTCATCCGGATTTGCAAATTAGAGCACTGGTACTAGGGGATATTCCCTCTTGACATGGTAGAGCAAAAACGACTTTGAAATTTTAGTTCAAAACTCCAATATTTCTCAGGGGGGTACTGAAAAATTTGTGTTTTTTGACCCTAAAACTTTCAGCCTAAAAATGGTGTATGTTTCCCGAACTAACGCTTATCTGGACTTGCAAATTAGAGCACTGGTACTGGGGGATATTCCCTCTTGACATGGTAGAGCAAAAACGACTTTGACATTTTGGTCCAAAACTTCAATTTATTTTAGGGGGGTACTCAAAAATACATGCTTTTTGACCCTAAAACTTTCAGCCCCAAAACTTGTGGATGTTTCCCGAACTAACGCTCATCCGGACTTGCAAATTAGAGCACTGGTACTGGGGGATATTCCCTCTTGACATGGTATAGCAAAAACGCCTTTAAAATTTTAGTCCAAAACTCCAATATTTCTCAGGGGGGTACTGAAAAATTTGTGTTTTTTGACCCTAAAACTTTCAGCCCCAAAACTGGTGGATGTTTTCCGAACTAACGCTCATCCGGACTTGCAAATTAGAGCACTGGTACTGGGGGATATTCCCTCTTGACATGGTAGAGCAAAAACGACTTTGACATTTTAGTCCAAAACTCCCATTTTTTTTAGGGGGGCACTGAAAAATATGTGCTTTTTGACCCTAAAACTTTCAGCCCCAAAACTGGTGGATGTTTCCCGAACTAACGCTCATCCGGACTTGCAAATTAGAGCACTGGTACTGGGGGATATTCCCTCTTGACATGGTAGAGCAAAAACGACTTTGACATTTTGGTCCAAAACTCCCTTTTTTTTTAGGGGGGTACTAAAAAATACATGCTGTTTGACCCTAAAACTTTCAGCCCCAAAACTTGTGGATGTTTCCCGAACTAACGCTCATCCGGACTTGCAAATTAGAGCACTAGTACTGGGGGATATTCCCTCTTGACATGGTAGAGCAAAAACGCCTTTGAAATTTTAGTCCAAAACTCCCATTTATTTAGGGGGGTACTGTAAAATTTGTGCTTTTTGACCCTAAAACTTTCAGCCCCAAAACTGGTGGATGTTTCCCGAACTAACGCTCATCCGGACTTGCAAATTAGAGCTCTGGTACTGGGGGATATTCCCTCTTGACATGGTAGAGCAAAAACGACTTTGAAATTTTACTCCAAAACTCAAATATTTCTCAGGGGGGTAATGAAAAATTTGAGTTTTTTGACCCTAAAACTTTCAGCCCCAAAACTGGTGGATGTTTCCCGAACTAACGCTCATCAGGACTTGCAAATTAGAGCACTGGTATTGGGGGATATTCCCTCTTGACATGGTAGAGCAAAAACGCCTTTGAAATTTTAGTCCAAAACTCCAATATTTCTCAGGCGGTACTGAAAAATTTGTGTTTTTTGACCCTAAAACTTTCAGCCTAAAAATGGTGGATATTTTCCGAACTAATGGTTATCCGGACTTGCAAATTAGAGCACTGGTACTGGGGGATATTCCCTCTTGACATGGTAGAGCAAAAACGACTTTGAAATTTTAGTCCAAAACTCCCATTTTTTTAGGGGGGTACTGAAAATTATGTGATTTTTGACCCTAAAACTATCAGCCCCAAAACTGGTGGGTGTTTCCCGAACTAACGCTCATCCGAACTTGCAAATTAGAGCACTGTACTGGGGGATATTCCCTCTTGACATGGTAGAGCAAAAACGACTTTGAAATTTTAGTCCAAAACTCCCACTTTTTTTAGGGGGGTACTGTAAAATTTGTGCTTTTTGACCCTAAAACTTTCAGCCCCAAAACTGGTGGATTTTTCCCGAACTAACGCTCATCCGGACTTGCAAATTAGAGCACTGGTACTAGGGGATATTCCCTCTTGACATGGTAGAGCAAAAACGACTTTGAAATTTTAGTCCAAAACTCCAATATTTCTCAGGGGGGTACTGAAAAATTTGTGTTTTTTGACCCTAAAACTTTCAGCCTAAAAATGGTGTATGTTTCCCGAACTAACGCTTATCTGGACTTGCAAATTAGAGCACTGGTACTGGGGGATATTCCCTCTTGACATGGTAGAGCAAAAACGACTTTGACATTTTGGTCCAAAACTTCAATTTTTTTTAGGGGGGTACTCAAAAATACATGCTTTTTGACCCTAAAACTTTCAGCCCCAAAACTTGTGGATGTTTCCCCAACTAACGCTCATCCGGACTTGCAAATTAGAGCACTGGTACTGGGGGATATTCCCTCTTGACATGGTATAGCAAAAACGCCTTTGAAATTTTTGTCCAAAACTCCAATATTTCTCAGGGGGTACTGAAAAATTTGTGTTTTTTGACCCTAAAACTTTCGGCCCCAAAACTGGTGGATGTTTCCCGAACTAACGCTCATCCGGACTTGCAAATTAGAGCACTGGTACTGGGGGATATTCCCTCTTGACATGGTAGAGCAAAAACGACTTTGAAATTTTAGTCCAAAACTCCCATTTTTTTTAGGGGGGCACTAAAAAATATGTGCTTTTTGACCCTAAAACTTTCAGCCACAAAACTGGTGGATGTTTCCCGAACTAACGCTCATCCGGACTTGCAAATTAGAGCACTGGTACTGGGGGATATTCCCTCTTGACATGGTAGAGCAAAAACGACTTTGACATTTTAGTCCAAAACTCCCATTTTTTTTAGGGGGGCACTGAAAAATATGTGCTTTTTGACCCTAAAACTTTCAGCCACAAAACTGGTGGATGTTTCCCGAACTAACGCTCATCCGGACTTGCAAATTAGAGCACTGGTACTGGGGGATATTCCCTCTTGACATGGTAGAGCAAAAACGACTTTGACATTTTAGTCCAAAACTCCCATTTTTTTTAGGGGGGCACTGAAAAATATGTGCTTGTTGACCCTAAAACTTTCAGCCCCAAAACTGGTGGATGTTTCCCGAACTAACGCTCATCCGGACTTGCAAATTAGAGCACTGGTACTGGGGGATATTCCCTCTTGACATGGTAGAGCAAAAACGACTTTGACATTTTGGTCCAAAACTCCCATTTTTTTTAGGGGGGTACTAAAAAATACATGCTTTTTGACCCTAAAACTTTCAGCCCCAAAACTTGTGGATGTTTCCCGAACTAACGCTCATCCGGACTTGCAAATTAGAGCACTGGTACTGGGGGATATTCCCTCTTGACATGGTAGAGCAAAAACGCCTTTGAAATTTTAGTCCAAAACTCCCATTTATTTAGGGGGGTACTGTAAAATTTGTGCTTTTTGACCCTAAAACTTTCAGCCCCAAAACTTGTGGATGTTTCCCGAACTAACGCTCATCCGGACTTGCAAATTAGAGCTCTGGTACTGGGTGATATTCCCTCTTGACATGGTAGAGCAAAAACGACTTTAAAATTTTACTCCAAAACTCAAATATTTCTCAGGGGGGTAATGAAAAATTTGAGTTTTTTGACCCTAAAACTTTCAGCCCCAAAACTGGTGGATGTTTCCCGAACTAACGCTCATCCGGACTTGCAAATTAGAGCACTGGTATTGGGGGATATTCCCTCTTGACATGGTAGAGCAAAAACGACTTTGAAATTTTAGTCCAAAACTCCAATATTTCTCAGGGGGTACTGAAAAATTTGTGTTTTTTGACCCTAAAACTTTCAGCCTAAAAATGGTGGATATTTTCCGAACTAATGGTTATCCGGACTTGCAAATTAGAGCACTGGTACTGGGGGATATTCCCTCTTGACATGGTAGAGCAAAAACGACTTTGAAATTTTAGTCCAAAACTCCCATTTTTTTAGGGGGGTACTGAAAATTATGTGCTTTTTGACCCTAAAACTATCAGACCCAAAACTGGTGGGTGTTTCCCGAACAAACGCTCATCCGAACTTGCAAATTAGAGCACTGTACTGGGGGATATTCCCTCTTGACATGGTAGAGCAAAAACGACTTTGAAATTTTAGTCCAAAACTCCCACTTTTTTTAGGGGGGTACTGTAAAATTTGTGCTTTTTGACCCTAAAACTTTCAGCCCCAAAACTGGTGGATTTTTCCCGAACTAACGCTCATCCGGACTTGCAAATTAGAGCACTGGTACTGGGGGATATTCCCTCTTGACATGGTAGAGTAAAAACGACTTTGAAATTTTGGTCCAAAACTCCCATTTTTTTCAGGGGGGTACTGAAAAATATGTGCTTTTTGACCCTAAAACTATCAACCCCAAAACTGGTGGATGTTTCCCGAACTAACGCTCATCCGGACTTGCAAATTAGAGCTCTGGTACTGGGGGATATTCCCTCTTGACATGGTAGAGCAAAAACGACTTTGAAATTTAAGTCTAAAACTCCAATATTTCTCAGGGGGGTACTGAAAAATTTGTGTTTTTTGACCCTAAAACTTTCAGCCCCAAAACTGGTGGATGTTTCCCGAACTAACGCTCATCCGGACTTGCAAATTAGAGCACTGGTACTGGGGGATATTCCCTCTTGACATGGTAGAGCAAAAACGACTTTGACATTTTGGTCCAAAACTCCAATTTTTTTTAGGGGGGTACTAAAAAATACATGCTTTTTGACCCTAAAACTTTCAGCCCCAAAACTTGTGGATGTTTCCCGAACTAACGCTCATCCGGATTTGCAAATTAGAGCACTGGTACTGGGGGATATTCCCTCTTGACATGGTAGAGCAAAAACGACTTTGAAATTTGAGTCCGAAACTCCCACTCTTTTTAGGGGGGTACTGTAAAATTTGTGCTTTTTGACCCTAAAACTTTCAGCCCCAAAACTGGTGGATGTTTCCCGAACTAACACTCATCCGGACTTGCAAATTAGAGCACTGGTACTGGGGGATATTCCCTCTTGACATGGTAGAGCAAAAACAACTTTGAAATTTTAGTCCAAAACTCCCATTTTTTTTAGGGGGGTACTGAAAAATATGTGCTTTTTGACCCTAAAACTAACAGCCCCAAAACTGGTGGATGTTTCCCGAACTAACGCTCATCCGAACTTTCAAATTAGAGCTCTGGTACTGGGGGATATTCCCTCTTGACATGGTAGAGCAAAAACGACTTTGAAATTTTAGTCCAAAACTCCCATTTTTTTTAGGGGGGTACTGAAAAATATGTGCTTTTTGACCCTAAAACTATCAGCCCAAAAACTGGTGGATAATTCCCGAACTAACGCTCATCCGGACTTTCAAATTAGAGCTCTGGTACTGGGGGATATTCCCTCTTGACATGGTAGAGCAAAAACGACTTTGACATTTTAGTCCAAAACTCAAATATTTCTCAGGGGGGTAATGAAAAATTTGTGTTTTTTGACCCTAAAACTTTCAGCCCCAAAACTTGTGGATGTTTCCCGAACTAACGCTCATCCGGACTTGCAAATTAGAGCACTGGTACTGGGGGATATTCCCTCTTGACATGGTATAGCAAAAACGCCTTTGAAATTTTAGTCCAAAACTCCCACTTTTTTTAGGGGTGTACTGTAAAATTTGTGCTTTTTGACCCTAAAACTTTCAGCCCCAAAACTGGTGGATATTTCCCGAACTAACGCTCATCCGGACTTGCAAATTAGAGCACTGGTACTGGGGGATATTCCCTCTTGACATGGTAGAGCAAAAACAACTTTGAAATTTTAGTCCAAAACTCCAATTTTTCTCAGGGGGGTACTGAAAAATTTGTGTTTTTTGACCCTAAAACTTTCAGCCTAAAAATTTGTGGATATTTCCCGAACTATCGCTTATCCATACTTGCAAGTTAGAGCACTGATACTAGGGGATATTCCCTCTTGACATGGTAGAGCAAAAACGACTTTGACATTTTGGTCCAAAACTCCAATTTTTTTTAGGGGGGTACTCAAAAATACATGCTTTTTGACCCTAAAACTTTCAGCCCCAAAACTTGTGGATGTTTCCCGAACTAACACTCATCCAGACTTGCAAATTAGAGCACTGGTACTTGGGGATATTCCCTCTTGACATGGTAGAGCAAAAACGACTTTGAAATTTTAGTCCAAAACTCCCATTTTTTTAGGGGGGTACTGAAAATTATGTGCTTTTTGACCCTAAAACTATCAGCCCCAAAACTGGTGGGTGTTTCCCGAACAAACGCTCATCCGAACTTGCAAATTAGAGCACTGTACTGGGGGATATTCCCTCTTGACATGGTACAGCAAAAACGACTTTGAAATTTTAGTCCAAAACTCCCACTTTTTTTAGGGGGGTACTGTAAAATTTGTGCTTTTTGACCCTAAAACTTTCAGCCCCAAAACTGGTGGATTTTTCCCGAACTAACGCTCATCCGGACTTGCAAATTAGAGCACTGGTACTGGGGGATATTCCCTCTTGACATGGTAGAGTAAAAACGACTTTGAAATTTTGGTCCAAAACTCCCATTTTTTTCAGGGGGGTACTGAAAAATATGTGCTTTTTGACCCTAAAACTATCAACCCCAAAACTGGTGGATGTTTCCCGAACTAACGCTCATCCGGACTTGCAAATTAGAGCTCTGGTACTGGGGGATATTCCCTCTTGACATGGTAGAGCAAAAACGACTTTGAAATTTAAGTCTAAAACTCCAATATTTCTCAGGGGGGTACTGAAAAATTTGTGTTTTTTGACCCTAAAACTTTCAGCCCCAAAACTGGTGGATGTTTCCCGAACTAACGCTCATCCGGACTTGCAAATTAGAGCACTGGTACTGGGGGATATTCCCTCTTGACATGGTAGAGCAAAAACGACTTTGACATTTTGGTCCAAAACTCCAATTTTTTTTAGGGGGGTACTAAAAAATACATGCTTTTTGACCCTAAAACTTTCAGCCCCAAAACTTGTGGATGTTTCCCGAACTAACGCTCATCCGGATTTGCAAATTAGAGCACTGGTACTGGGGGATATTCCCTCTTGACATGGTAGAGCAAAAACGACTTTGAAATTTGAGTCCGAAACTCCCACTCTTTTTAGGGGGGTACTGTAAAATTTGTGCTTTTTGACCCTAAAACTTTCAGCCCCAAATTTGGTGGATGTTTCCCGAACTAACACTCATCCGGACTTGCAAATTAGAGCACTGGTACTGGGGGATATTCCCTCTTGACATGGTAGAGCAAAAACAACTTTGAAATTTTAGTCCAAAACTCCCATTTTTTTTAGGGGGGTACTGAAAAATATGTGCTTTTTGACCCTAAAACTAACAGCCCCAAAACTGGTGGATGTTTCCCGAACTAACGCTCATCCGAACTTTCAAATTAGAGCTCTGGTACTGGGGGATATTCCCTCTTGACATGGTAGAGCAAAAACGACTTTGAAATTTTAGTCCAAAACTCCCATTTTTTTTAGGGGGGTACTGAAAAATATGTGCTTTTTGACCCTAAAACTATCAGCCCAAAAACTGGTGGATAATTCCCGAACTAACGCTCATCCGGACTTTCAAATTAGAGCTCTGGTACTGGGGGATATTCCCTCTTGACATGGTAGAGCAAAAACGACTTTGACATTTTAGTCCAAAACTCAAATATTTCTCAGGGGGGTAATGAAAAATTTGTGTTTTTTGACCCTAAAACATTCAGCCCCAAAACTTGTGGATGTTTCCCGAACTAACGCTCATCCGGACTTGCAAATTAGAGCACTGGTACTGGGGGATATTCCCTCTTGACATGGTATAGCAAAAACGCCTTTGAAATTTTAGTCCAAAACTCCCACTTTTTTTAGGGGTGTACTGTAAAATTTGTGCTTTTTGACCCTAAAACTTTCAGCCCCAAAACTGGTGGATATTTCCCGAACTAACGCTCATCCGGACTTGCAAATTAGAGCACTGGTACTGGGGGATATTCCCTCTTGACATGGTAGAGCAAAAACAACTTTGAAATTTTAGTCCAAAACTCCAATTTTTCTCAGGGGGGTACTGAAAAATTTGTGTTTTTTGACCCTAAAACTTTCAGCCTAAAAATTTGTGGATATTTCCCGAACTATCGCTTATCCATACTTGCAAGTTAGAGCACTGATACTAGGGGATATTCCCTCTTGACATGGTAGAGCAAAAACGACTTTGACATTTTGGTCCAAAACTCCAATTTTTTTTAGGGGGGTACTCAAAAATACATGCTTTTTGACCCTAAAACTTTCAGCCCCAAAACTTGTGGATGTTTCCCGAACTAACGCTCATCCAGACTTGCAAATTAGAGCACTGGTACTGGGGGATATTCCCTCTTGACATGGTAGAGCAAAAACGACTTTGAAATTTTAGTCCAAAACTCCCACTTTTTTTAGGGGGGTACTGTAAAATTTGTGCTTTTTGACCCTAAAACTTGTGGATGTTTCCCGAACTAACGCTCATCCGGACTTGCAAATTAGAGCACTGGTACTGGGGGATATTCCCTCTTGACAAGGAAGAGCAAAAACGACTTTGAAATTTAAGTCCAAAACTCCAATATTTCTCAGAGGGGTACTGAAAAATTTGTGTTTTTTGACCCTAAAACTTTCAGCCTAAAAATGGTGTATGTTTCCCGAACTAACGCTTATCCGGACTTGCAAATTAGAGCACTGGTACTGGGGGATATTCCCTCTTGACATGGTAGAGCAAAAACGACTTTGACATTTTGGTCAAAAACTCAAATTTTTTTAGGGGGGTACTAAAAAATATGTGCTTTTTTAACCTAAAACTTTCAGCCCCAAAACTTGTGGATGTTTCCCGAACTAACGCTCATCCGGACGTGCAAATTAGAGCACCGGTACTGGGGGATATTCCCTCTTGACATGGTAGAGCAAAAACGACTTTGAAATTTTGGTCAAATATTCATATTTATTGAGGGGGGTACTGTAAAATTTGTGCTTTTCGACCCTTAAACTTTCAGCCCCAAAACTTGTGGATGTTTCCCGAACTAACGCTCATCCGGACTTGCAAATAAGAGCTCTGGTACTGGGGGAATATTTCCTCTTGACATGGTAGAGCAAAAACGACTTTGACATTTTGGTCCAAAGCTCCAATATTTTTTAGGGGGGTACTAAAAAATATGTGCTTTTTGACGCTAAAACTTTCAGCCCCAAAACTTGTGGATGTTTCCCGAACTAATGCTCATCCGGACTTGCAAATTAGAGCACTGGTACTGGGGGATATTCCCTCTTGACATGGTAGAGCAAAAACAACTTTGACATTTTGGTCCAAAACTCCAATTTTTTTTAGGGGGGTACTAAAAAATACATGCTTTTCGACCCTAAAACTTTCAGCCCCAAAACTTGTGGATGTTTCCCGAACTAACGCTCATCCGGACTTGCAAATTAGAGCACTGGTACTGGGGGATATTCCCTCTTGACATGGTAGAGCAAAAACGACTTTGAAATTTTAGTCCGAAACTCCCACTCTTTTTAGGGGGTACTGTAAAATTTGTGCTTTTTGACCCTAAAACTTTCAGCCCCAAAACTAGTGGATGTTTCCCGAACTAACGTTATCCGGACTTGCAAATTAGAGCACTGGTACTGGGGGATATTCCCTCTTGACATGGTAGAGCAAAAACGACTTTGAAATTTTAGTCCAAAACTCCCACTTTTTTTAGGGGGGTACTGTAAAATTTGTACTTTTTGACCCTAAAACTTTCAGCCCCAAAACTGGTGGATGTTTCCCGAACTAACGCTCATCCGGACTTGCAAATTAGAGCACTGGTACTGGGGGATATTCCCTCTTGACATGGTAGAGCAAAAACGGCTTTGAAATTTTAGTCCAAAACTCCAATATTTCTCAGGGGGGTACTGAAAAATTTGTGTTTTTTGACCCTAAAACTTTCAGCCTAAAAATTATGGATATTTCCCGAACTATCGCTTATCCGGACTTGCAAGTTAGAGCACTGATACTAGGGGATATTCCCTCTTGACATGGTAGAGCAAAAACGACTTTGAAATTTTAGTCCAAAACTCCAATATTTCTCAGGGGGGTACTGAAAAATTTGTGTTTTTTGACCCTAAAACTTTCAGCCTAAAAATGGTGTATGTTTCCCGAACTAACGCTTATCCGGACTTGCAAATTAGAGCACTGGTACTGGGGGATATTCCCTCTTGACATGGTAGAGCAAAAATGACTTTGAAATTTTAGTCCAAAACTCGAATATTTCTCAGGGGGGTACTGAAAAATTTGTGTTTTTTGACCCTAAAACTTTCAGCCTAAAAATGGTGTATGTTTCCCGAACTAACGCTTATCCGGACTTGCAAATTAGAGCACTGGTACTGGGGGATATTCCCTCTTGACATGGTAGAGCAAAAACGACTTTGACATTTTGGTCCAAAACTCAAATTTTTTTTAGGGGGGTACTAAAAAATATGTGCTTTTTTAACCTAAAACTTTCAGCCCCAAAACTTGTGGATGTTTCCCGAACTAACGCTCATCCGGACGTGAAAATTAGAGCACCGGTACTGGGGGATATTCCCTCTTGACATGGTAGAGCAAAAACGAATTTGAAATTTTGGTCAAAAATTCATATTTATTGAGGGGGGTACTGTAAAATTTGTGCTTTTCGACCCTTAAACTTTCAGCCCCAAAACTGGTGGATGTTTCCCGAACTAACGCTCATCCGGACTTGCAAATAAGAGCTCTGGTACTGGGGGATATTCCCTCTTGACATGGTAGAGCAAAAACGACTTTGAAATTTTAGTCTAAAACTCCCATTTTTTTTAGGGGGGCACTAAAAAATATGTGCTTTTTGACCCTAAAACTTTCAGCCCCAAAACTGGTGGATGTTTCCCGAACTAACGCTCATCCGGACTTGCAAATTAGAGCACTGGCACTGGGGGATATTCCCTCTTGACATGGTAGAGCAAAAACGACTTTGACATTTTAGTCCAAAACTCCCATTTTTTTTAGGGGGGCACTGAAAAATATGTGCTTTTTGACCCTAAAACTTTCAGCCCCAAAACTGGTGGATGTTTCCCGAACTAACGCTCATCCGGACTTGCAAATTAGAGCACTGGTACTAGGGGATATTCCCTCTTGACATGGTAGAGCAAAAACGACTTTGAAATTTTAGTCCAAAACTCCCATTTTTTTTTAGGGGGGTACTGTAAAATTTGTGCTTTTTGACCCTAAAACTTTCAGCCCCAAAACTGGTGGATGTTTCCCGAACTAAAGCTCATCCGGACTTGCAAATTAGAGCACTGGTACTGGGGGATATTCCCTCTTGACATGGTAGAGCAAAAACGACTTTGACATTTTGGTCCAAAACTCCCATTTTTTTTAGAGGGGTACTAAAAAATACATGCTTTTTGACCCTAAAACTTTCAGCCCCAAAACTTGTGGATGTTTCCCGAACTAACGCTCATCCGAACTTGCAAATTAGAGCAATGGTACTGGAAGATATTCCCTCTTGACATGGTGGAGCAAAATCGACTTTGACATTTTGGTCCAAAACTCCCATTTTTTTTAGGGGGGTACTGTAAAATTTGTGCTTTTTGACCTTAAAACTTTCAGCCCCAAAACTGGTGGATGTTTCTCGAACTAACGCTCATCCGAACTTGCAAATTAGAGCACTGGTACTGGGGGATATTCCCTCTTGACATGGTAGAGCAAAAACGACTTTGAAATTTTAGTCCAAAACTCCCACTTTTTTTGGGGGGGTACTGTAAAATTTGTGTTTTTTGACCCTAAAACTTTCAGCCTAAAAATGGTGTATGTTTCCCGAACTAACGCTTATCCGGACTTGCAAATTAGAGCACTGGTACTGGGGGATATTCCCTCTTGACATGGTAGAGCAAAAACGACTTTGACATTTTGGTCCAAAACTCAAATTTTTTTTAGGGGGGTACTAAAAAATATGTGCTTTTTTAACCTAAAACTTTCAGCCCCAAAACTTGTGGATGTTTCCCGAACTAACGCTCATCCGGACAGGCAAATTAGAGCACCGGTACTGGGGGATATTCCCTCTTGACATGGTAGAGCAAAAACGACTTTGAAATTTTGGTCAAAAATTCATATTTATTGAGGGGGGTACTGTAAAATTTGTGCTTTTCGACCCTTAAACTTTCAGCCCCAAAACTGGTGGATGTTTCCCGAACTAACGCTCATCCGGACTTGCAAATAAGAGCTCTGGTACTGGGGGATATTCCCTCTTGACATGGTAGAGCAAAAACGACTTTGAAATTTTAGACTAAAACTCCCATTTTTTTTAGGGGGGCACTAAAAAATATGTGCTTTTTGACCCTAAAACTTTCAGCCCCAAAACTGGTGGATGTTTCCCGAACTAACGCTCATCCGGACTTGCAAATTAGAGCACTGGCACTGGGGGATATTCCCTCTTGACATGGTAGAGCAAAAACGACTTTGACATTTTAGTCCAAAACTCCCATTTTTTTTAGGGGGGCACTGAAAAATTTGTGCTTTTTGACCCTAAAACTTTCAGCCCCAAAACTGGTGGATGTTTCCCGAACTAACGCTCATCCGGACTTGCAAATTAGAGCACTGGTACTAGGGGATATTCCCTCTTGACATGGTACAGCAAAAACGACTTTGAAATTTTAGTCCAAAACTCCCACTTTTTTTAGGGGGGTACTGTAAAATTTGTGCTTTTTGACCCTAAAACTTTCAGCCACAAAACTGGTGGATGTTTCCCGAACTAAAGCTCATCCGGACTTGCAAATTAGAGCACTGGTATTGGGGGATATTCCCTCTTGACATGGTAGAGCAAAAACGACTTTGACATTTTGGTCCAAAACTCCCATTTTTTTTAGGGGGGTACTAAAAAATACATGCTTTTTGACCCTAAAACTTTCAGCCCCAAAACTTGTGGATGTTTCCCGAACTAACGCTCATCCGAACTTGCAAATTAGAGCACTGGTACTGGGGGATATTCCCTCTTGACATGGTAGAGCAAAAACGACTTTGACATTTTAGTCCAAAACTGCCATTTTTTTTAAGGGGGGTACTAAAAAAATATGTGCTTTTTGACCCAATAACTTTCAGCCCCAAAACTGGTGGATGTTTCCCGAACTAACGCTCATCCGGATTTGCAAACTAGAGCACTGGTACTGGGGGATATTCCCTCTTGACATGGTAGAGCAAAAACGACTTTGACATTTTAGTCCAAAACTCCCATTTTTTTTAGGGGGGCACTGAAAAATTTGTGTTTTTTGACCCTAAAACTTTCAGCCCCAAAACTGGTGGATGTTTCCCGAACTAACGCTCATCCGGACTTGCATATTAGAGCACTGGTACTGGGGGATATTCCCTCTTGACATGGTAGAGCAAAAACGACTTTGAAATTTTAGTCCAAAACTCCCACTTTTTTTAGGGGGGTACTGTAAAATTTGTGTTTTTTGACCCTAAAACTTTCAGCCTAAAAATGGTGTATGTTTCCCGAACTAACGTTTATCCGGACTTGCAAATTAGAGCACTGGTACTGGGGGATATTCCCTCTTGACATGGTAGAGCAAAAACGACTTTGACATTTTGGTCCAAAACTCAAATTTTTTTTAGGGGGGTACTAAAAAATATGTGCTTTTTTAACCTAAAACTTTCAGCCCCAAAACTTGTGGATGTTTCCCGAACTAACGCTCATCCGGACAGGCAAATTAGAGCACCGGTACTTGGGGATATTCCCTCTTGACATGGTAGAGCAAAAACGACTTTGAAATTTTGGTCAAAAATTCATATTTATTGAGGGGGGTACTGTAAAATTTGTGCTTTTCGACCCTTAAACTTTCAGCCCCAAAACTGGTGGATGTTTCCCGAACTAACGCTCATCCGGACTTGCAAATAAGAGCTCTGGTACTGGGGGATATTCCCTCTTGACATGGTAGAGCAAAAACGACTTTGAAATTTTAGACTAAAACTCCCATTTTTTTTAGGGGGGCACTAAAAAATATGTGCTTTTTGACCCTAAAACTTTCAGCCCCAAAACTGGTGGATGTTTCCCGAACTAACGCTCATCCGGACTTGCAAATTAGAGCACTGGCACTGGGGGATATTCCCTCTTGACATGGTAGAGCAAAAACGACTTTGACATTTTGGTCCAAAACTCCCATTTTTTTTAGGGGGGCACTGAAAAATATGTGCTTTTTGACCCTAAAACTTTCAGCCCCAAAACTGGTGGATGTTTCCCGAACTAACGCTCATCCGGACTTGCAAATTAGAGCACTGGTACTAGGGGATATTCCCTCTTGACATGGTAGAGCAAAAACGACTTTGAAATTTTAGTCCAAAACTCCCACTTTTTTTAGGGGGGTACTGTAAAATTTGTGCTTTTTGACCCTAAAACTTTCAGCCCCAAAACTGGTGGATGTTTCCCGAACTAACGCTCATCCGGACTTGCAAATTAGAGCACTGCTATTGGGGGATATTCCCTCTTGACATGGTAGAGCAAAAACGACTTTGACATTTTAGTCCAAAACTCCCATTTTTTTTAGGGGGGTACTAAAAAATACATGCTTTTTGACCCTAAAACTTTCAGCCCCAAAACTTGTGGATGTTTCCCAAACTAACGCTCATCCGAACTTGCAAATTAGAGCAATGGTACTGGGGGATATTCCCTCTTGACATGGTAGAGCAAAAACGACTTTGAAATTTTAGTCCAAAACTCCAATATTTCTCAGGGGGGTACTGAAAAATTTGTGTTTTTTGACCCTAAAACTTTCAGCCTAAAAATGGTGTATGTTTCCCGAACTAACGCTTATCCGGACTTGCAAATTAGAGCACTGGTACTGGGGGATATTCCCTCTTGACATGGTAGAGCAAAAACGACTTTGACATTTTGGTCCAAAACTCAAATTTTTTTTAGGGGGGTACTAAAAAATATGTGCTTTTTTAACCTAAAACTTTCAGCCCCAAAACTTGTGGATGTTTCCCGAACTAACACTCATCCGGACAGGCAAATTAGAGCACCGGTACTGGGGGATATTCCCTCTTGACATGGTAGAGCAAAAACGACTTTGAAATTTTGGTCAAAAATTCATATTTATTGAGGGGGGTACTGTAAAATTTGTGCTTTTCGACCCTTAAACTTTCAGCCCCAAAACTGGTGGATGTTTCTCGAACTAACGCTCATCCGGACTTGCAAATAAGAGCTCTGGTACTGGGGGATATTCCCTCTTGACATGGTAGAGCAAAAACGACTTTGAAATTTTAGACTAAAACTCCCATTTTTTTTAGGGGGGCACTAAAAAATATGTGCTTTTTGACCCTATAACTTTCAGCCCCAAACCTGGTGGATGTTTCCCGAACTAACGCTCATCCGGACTTGCAAATTAGAGCACTGGTACTGGGGGATATTCCCTCTTGACATGGTAGAGCAAAAACGACTTTGACATTTTAGTCCAAAACTCCCATTTTTCTTAGGGGGGCACTGAAAAATATGTGCTTTTTGACCCTAAAACTTTCAGCCCCAAAACTGGTGGATGTTTCCCGAACTAACGCTCATCCGGACTTGCAAATTAGAGCACTGGTACTAGGGGATATTCCCTCTTGACATGGTAGAGCAAAAACGACTTTGACATTTTAGTCCAAAACTCCCATTTTTTTTAGGGGGGCACTGAAAAATATGTGCTTTTTGACCCTAAAACTTTCAGCCCCAAAACTGGTGGATGTTTCCCGAACTAACGCTCATCCGGACTTGCAAATTAGAGCACTGGTACTGGGGGATATTCCCTCTTGACATGGTAGAGCAAAAACGACTTTGACATTTTAGTCCAAAACACCCATTTTTTTTAGGGGGGCACTGAAAAATATGTGCTTTTTGACCCTAAAACTTTCAGCCCCAAAACTGGTGGATGTTTCCCGAACTAACGCTCATCCGGACTTGCAAATTAGAGCACTGGTACTGGGGGATATTCCCTCTTGACATGGTAGAGCAAAAACGACTTTGACATTTTAGTCCAAAACTCCCATTTTTTTTAGGGGGGCACTGAAAAATATGTGCTTTTTGACCCTAAAACTTTCAGCCCCAAAACTGGTGGATGTTTCCCGAACTAACGCTCATCCGGACTTGCAAATTAGAGCACTGGTACTGGGGGATATTCCCTCTTGACATGGTAGAGCAAAACGACTTTGACATTTTGGTCCAAAACTCCCATTTTTTTTAGGGGGGTACTAAAAAATACATGCTTTTTGACCCAAAAACTTTCAGCCCCAAAACTTGTGGATGTTTCCCGAACTAACGCTCATCCGGACTTGCAAATTAGAGCACTGGTACTGGGGGATATTCCCTCTTGACATGGTAGAGCAAAAACGACTTTGAAATTTTAGACTAAAACTCCCATTTTTTTTAGGGGGGCACTAAAAAATATGTGCTTTTTGACCCTAAAACTTTCAGCCCCAAAACTGGTGGATGTTTCCCGAACTAACGCTCATCCGGACTTGCAAATTAGAGCACTGGTACTGGGGGATATTCCCTCTTGACATGGTAGAGCAAAAACGACTTTGACATTTTAGTCCAAAACACCCATTTTTTTTAGGGGGGCACTGAAAAATATGTGCTTTTTGACCCTAAAACTTTCAGCCCCAAAACTGGTGGATGTTTCCCGAACTAACGCTCATCCGGACTTGCAAATTAGAGCACTGGTACTGGGGGATATTCCCTCTTGACATGGTAGAGCAAAAACGACTTTGACATTTTAGTCCAAAACTCCCATTTTTTTTAGGGGGGCACTGAAAAATATGTGCTTTTTGACCCTAAAACTTTCAGCCCCAAAACTGGTGGATGTTTCCCGAACTAACGCTTATCCGGACTTGCAAATTAGAGCACTGGTACTGGGGGATATTCCCTCTTGACATGGTAGAGCAAAAACGACTTTGACATTTTAGTCCAAAACTCCCATTTTTTTTAGGGGGGCACTGAAAAATATGTGCTTTTTGACCCTAAAACTTTCAGCCCCAAAACTGGTGGATGTTTCCCGAACTAACGCTCATCCGGACTTGCAAATTAGAGCACTGGTACTGGGGGATATTCCCTCTTGACATGGTAGAGCAAAACGACTTTGACATTTTGGTCCAAAACTCCCATTTTTTTTAGGGGGGTACTAAAAAATACATGCTTTTTGACCCAAAAACTTTCAGCCCCAAAACTGGTGGATGTTTCCCGAACTAACGCTCATCCGGACTTGCAAATTAGAGCACTGGTACTGGGGGATATTCCCTCTTGACATGGTAGAGCAAAAACGCCTTTGAAATTTTAGTCCAAAACTCCCATTTATTTAGGGGGGTACTGTAAAATTTGTGCTTTTTGACCCTAAAACTTTCAGCCCCAAAACTGGTGGATATTTCAACGCTCATCCGGACTTTCAAATTAGAGCTCTGGTACTGGGGGATATTCCCTCTTGACATGGTAGAGCAAAAACGACTTTGAAATTTTACTCCAAAACTCAAATATTTCTCAGGGGGGTAATGAAAAATTTGAGTTTTTTGACCCTAAAACTTTCAGCCCCAAAACTGGTGGATGTTTCCCGAACTAACGCTCATCCGGACTTGCAAATTAGAGCACTGGTATTGGGGGATATTCCCTCTTGACATGGTAGAGCAAAAACGCCTTTGAAATTTTAGTCCAAAACTCCAATATTTCTCAGGGGGTACTGAAAAATTTGTGTTTTTTGACCCTAAAACTTTCAGCCTAAAAATGGTGGATATTTCCCGAACTAATGGTTATCCGGACTTGCAAATTAGAGCACTGGTACTGGGGGATATTCCCTCTTGACATGGTAGAGCAAAAACGACTTTGACATTTTAGTCCAAAACTCCCACTTTTTTTAGGGGGGTACTGTAAAATTTGTGCTTTTTGACCCTAAAACTTTCAGCCCCAAAACTGGTGGATGTTTCCCGAACTAACGCTCATCCGGACTTGCAAATTAGAGCACTGGTACTGGGGGATATTCCCTCTTGACATGGTAGAGCAAAAACGACTTTGAAATTTTAGTCCAAAACTCCCATTTTTTTTAGGGGGGTACTGAAAAATATGTGCTTTTTGACCCTAAAACTATCAACCCGAAAACTTTTGGATGTTTCCCAAACTAACGCTCATCCGGACTTTCAAATTAGAGCTCTGGTACTGGGGGATATTCCCTCTTGACATGGTAGAGCAAAAACGACTTTGAAATTTAAGTCCAAAACTCCAATATTTCTCAGGGGGGTACTGAAAAATTTGTGTTTTTTGACCCTAAAACTTTCAGCCCCAAAACTGGTGGATGTTTCCCGAACTAACGCTCATCCGGACTTGCAAATTAGAGCACTGGTACTGGGGGATATTCCCTCTTGACATGGTAGAGCAAAAACGCCTTTGACATTTTAGTCCAAAACTCAAAATTTTTTAGGGGGGTACTAAAAAATATGTGCTTTTTTAACCTAAAACTTTCAGCCCCATAACTTGTGGATGTTTCCCGAACTAACGCTCATCCGGACTTTCAAATTAGAGCTCTGGTACTGGGGGATATTCCCTCTTGACATGGTAGAGCAAAAACGACTTTGAAATTTAAGTCCAAAACTCCAATATTTCTCAGGGGGGTACTGAAAAATTTGTGTTTTTTGACCCTAAAACTTTCAGCCCCAAAACTGGTGGATGTTTCCCGAACTAACGCTCATCCGGACTTGCAAATAAGAGCTCTGGTACTGGGGGATATTCCCTCTTGACATGGTAGAGCAAAAACGACTTTGACATTTTGGTCCAAAGCTCCAATATTTTTTAGGGGGGTACTAAAAAATATGTGCTTTTTGACGCTAAAACTTTCAGCCCCAAAACTTGTGGATGTTTCCCGAACTAATGCTCATCCGGACTTGCAAATTAGAGCACTGGTACTGGGGGATATTCCCTCTTGACATGGTAGAGCAAAAACAACTTTGACATTTTGGTCCAAAACTCCCATTTTTTTAGGGGGGTACTAAAAAATACATGCTTTTCGACCCTAAAACTTTCAGCCCCAAAACTTGTGGATGTTTCCCGAACTAACGCTCATCCGGACTTGCAAATTAGAGCACTGGTACTGGGGGATATTCCCTCTTGACATGGTAGAGCAAAAACGACTTTGAAATTTTAGTCCGAAACTCCCACTCTTTTTAGGGGGTACTGTAAAATTTGTGCTTTTTGACCCTAAAACTTTCAGCCCCAAAACTTGTGGATGTTTCCCGAACTAACGCTCATCCAGACTTGCAAATTAGAGCAATGGTACTGGGGGATATTCCCTTTTGACATGGTAGAGCAAAAACTACTTTGAAATTTAAGTCCAAAACTCCAATATTTCTCAGGGGGGTACTGAAAAATTTGTGTTTTTTGACCCTAAAACTTTCAGCCCCAAAACTGGTGGATGTTTCCCGAACTAACGCTCATCCGGACTTGCAAATAAGAGCTCTGGTACTGGGGGATATTCCCTCTTGACATGGTAGAGCAAAAACGACTTTGACATTTTGGTCCAAAGCTCCAATATTTTTTAGGGGGGTACTAAAAAATATGTGCTTTTTGACGCTAAAACTTTCAGCCCCAAAACTTGTGGATGTTTCCCGAACTAATGCTCATCCGGACTTGCAAATTAGAGCACTGGTACTGGGGGATATTCCCTCTTGACATGGTAGAGCAAAAACAACTTTGACATTTTGGTCCAAAACTCCCATTTTTTTAGGGGGGTACTAAAAAATACATGCTTTTCGACCCTAAAACTTTCAGCCCCAAAACTTGTGGATGTTTCCCGAACTAACGCTCATCCGGACTTGCAAATTAGAGCACTGGTACTGGGGGATATTCCCTCTTGACATGGTAGAGCAAAAACGACTTTGAAATTTTAGTCCGAAACTCCCACTCTTTTTAGGGGGTACTGTAAAATTTGTGCTTTTTGACCCTAAAACTTTCAGCCCCAAAACTTGTGGATGTTTCCCGAACTAACGCTCATCCAGACTTGCAAATTAGAGCAATGGTACTGGGGGATATTCCCTTTTGACATGGTAGAGCAAAAACTACTTTGAAATTTTAGTCCAAAACTCCCCCTTTTTTTAGGGGGGTACTGTAAAATTTGTGCTTTTTGACCCTAAAACTTTCAGCCCCAAAACTGGTGGATGTTTCCGGAACTAACGCTCATCCGGACTTGCAAATTAAAGCACTGGCACTGGGGGATATTCCCTCCTGACATGGTAGAGCAAAAACGACTTTGAAATTTTAGTCCAAAACTCCAATATTTCTCAGGGGGGTACTGAAAAATTTGTGTTTTTTGACCCTAAAACTTTCAGCCTAAAAATGGTGTATGTTTCTCGAACTAACGCTTATCCGGACTTGCAAATTAGAGCACTGGTACTGGGGGATATTCCCTCTTGACATGGTAGAGCAAAAACGACTTTGACATTTTGGTCCAAAGCTCCAATATTTTTTAGGGGGGTACTAAAAAATATGTGCTTTTTTAACCTAAAACTTTCAGCCCCAAAACTTGTGGATGTTTCCCCAACTAACGCTCATCTGGACTTGCAAATTAGAGCACTGGTACTGGGGGATATTCCCTCTTGACATGGTAGAGCAAAAACGACTTTGACATTTTGGTCCAAAACTCCAATTTTTTTTAGGGGGGTACTAAAATATATGTGCTTTTTGACCCTAAAACATTTAGCCCCAAAACTTGTGGATGTTTCCCGAACTTACACTCATCCGGACGTGCAAATTAGAGCACCGGTACTGGGGGATATTCCCTCTTGACATGGTAGAGCAAAAACGACTTTGAAATTTTGGTCAAAAATTCATATTTATTGAGGGGGGTACTGTAAAATTTGTGCTTTTCGACCCTTAAACTTTCAGCCCCAAAACTGGTGGACGTTTCCCGAACTAACGCTCATCCGGACTTGCAAATAATAGCTCTGGTACTGGGGGAATATTCCCTCTTGACATGGTAGAGCAAAAACGACTTTGACATTTTGGTCCAAAGCTCGAATATTTTTTAGGGGGGTAATGAAAAATTTGTGCTTTTTGACCCTAAAACTTTCAGCCCCAAAACTTGTGGATGTTTCCCGAACTAACGCTCATCCGGACTTGCAAATTAGAGCACTGGTACTGGGGGATATTCCCTCTTGACATGGTAGAGCAAAAACGACTTTGACATTTTGGTCCAAAACTCCCATTTTTTTTAGGTGGGTACAAAAATATATGTGCTTTTTGACCCTAAAACTTTCAGCCCCAAAACTGGCGGATGTTTCCCGAACTATCGCTCATCCGGACTTGCAAATTAGAGCACTAGTACTGGGGGATATTCCCTCTTGACATGGTAGAGCAAAAACGACTTTGAAATTTTAGTCCAAAACTCCCATTTTTTTTAGGGGGGCATTAAAAAATATGTCCTTTTTGACCCTAAAACTTTCAGCCCCAAAACTGGTGGATGTTTCTCGAACTAACGCTCATCCGGACTTGCAAATTAGAGCACTGGTACTAGGGGATATTCCCTCTTGACATGGTAGAGCAAAAACGACTTTGAAATTTTAGTCCAAAACTCGAATATTTCTCAGGGGGGTACTGTAAAATTTGTGTTTTTTGACCCTAAAACTTTCAGCCTAAAAATGGTGTATGTTTCCCGAACTAACGCTTATCCGGACTTGCAAATTAGAGCACTAGTACTGGGGGATATTCCCTCTTGACATGGTAGAGCAAAAACGACTTTAACATTTTGGTCAAAAGTTCCAATATTTTTTAGGGGGGTACTTAAAAATATGTGCTTTTTTAACCTAAAACTTTCAGCCCCAAAACTTGTGGATGTTTCCCGAACTTACACTCATCCGGACTTGCAAATTAGAGCACTGGTACTGGGGGATATTCCCTCTTGACATGGTAGAGCAAAAACGACTTTGAAATTTTACTCCAAAACTCCAATATTTCTCAGGGGGGTACTGAAAAATTTGTGTTTTTTGACCCTAAAACTTTCAGCCTAAAAATGGTGGATATTTCCCGAACTAACGCTCATGCGGACTTGCAAATTAGAGCACTGGTACCGGGGGATATTCCCTCTTGACATGGTAGAGCAAAAACGACTTCGAAATTTTAGTCCAAAACTCCAATATTTCTCAGGGGGGTACTGAAAAATTTGTGTTTTTTGACCCTAAAACTTTCAGCCTAAAAATGGTGTATGTTTCCCGAACTAACGCTTATCCGGACTTGCAAATTAGAGCACTGGTACTGGGGGATATTCCCTCTTGATATGGTAGAGCAAAAACGACTTTGAAATTTTGGTCAAAAATTCATCTTTATTGAGGGGGGTACTGTAAAATTTGTGCTTTTCGACCCTTAAACTTTCAGCCCCAAAACTGGTGGACGTTTCCCGAACTAACGCTCATCCGGACTTGCCAATAAGAGCTCTGGTACTGGGGGAATATTCCCTCTTGACATGGTAGAGCAAAAACGACTTTGACATTTTGGTCCAAAGCTCCAATATTTTTTAGGGGGGTACTAAAAAATATGTGCTTTTTGACCCTAAAACTTTCAGCCCCAAAACTTGTGGATGTTTCCCGAACTAACGCTCATCCGGACTTGCAAATTAGAGCACTGGTACTGGGGGATATTCCCTCTTGACATGGTAGAGCAAAAACGACTTTGACATTTTGGTCCAAAACTCCTACTTTTTTTCTGGGTTACTGTAAAAGTTGTGTTTTTTGCGCCTAAAAGTTTCAGCTGAAAAAATTGTGACTATTTCCCAAACTTACATTTTTCTGGCCTTGTAAATTAGAGCACTGGTACTGGGGGATATTCCCTCTTGACTGGGTAGAGCAAAAACGACTTTGAAATTTTGGTTCAAAACTGAAATTTGTTTTTTTTTGGGGGGGGGAGAAGGGGTGGGTCACAGATAATTTTTGTTTTTTAGCTCCTAACTCCAGAAATAAAGATTCTACCTGCAGTTACATGTAGCTCTAGTAACCTTGCATCCAAAAATCAAATTCTTCAACCTTGGAACGACAAGGTAGCAGTAATGCTCCATATGCCCTTCAAATACATGTTCAATGGGAGTGTTGTACACAGAGCTAACAGAGAGTAAATAGAATGAAAATATCATCCCAATGTTGTAAGGATCAAGACAAGTGTGACACTGTTGGTAAGAGCTTCTCAACGGCTCTTTGACAATGTATAGTATAGGGTTCAAGGAGAAACAGTGGGAAAGCCAGGGGCCAGGGAAAGTGGACACCTAAGAACTCCTAATTTTGACGGGGCTGTGTGTCCATGAACAATGGCCCAGACAGGATTCTGAATTGAAACAAAAAAAAAGACTGGCCCCATAAAAAGTCAGCAGCCTCCCGATCCATAACTTCACAAATAATGGTTCTAAAAAAAGTTGTTTTTACCTGCTGTTAGTTCCAGAAGCCTTGCATCCACAAATCAAATACCTCTGTCATCTTCAACCTGGGAACGACAGGTTAGCAGTGATGCTCTGAATGCCCATCAAACACATGTTCAATGGGATTGTTGTACACAGAGCTGTCAGAGAGTGAAAACAAGACTTTAAGAATGGCAATATCTTCTCTAATGTTGTAAGGATCTGGACAAATGTGACACTGTTGGAAAGTCCTACCCAAGGGCTCTCTGGCAATGTGTAGTATAGGATTGAGGGATAAACAGGGAGAATACCGTGGGCCAGAAAGGGAAGACATCCACATTGGCTGCGAACAATGGCCTAGACAGAATAAAAAAAATATATAAAAAAACAACCCCTAAAAGAAGTTGGCAGCCTCCTGATCCATAATTCCACAATTACTGATTGTAAAAAAATTGTTTTTACCCGCAGTTAGTTCCAGGAGTCTTGCATCAGGAAATCAAGCTTTCTCTGCCATCCAGCAGCATCTTCTGCCCTGAAATGAAGAGTAAGCGATGATGTTCTGAATGCCTTTCAAATGTATGTTCAAAGGGATTTTCATTCAAAGAGCTGTCAGAGAGTGAAAACAAGAGTTAACAACAGCCATATCTACACTAATCTTGGAAAGATCTGGACAAGTTTGACACTGTTGGAAAGTCCTTAGTACTCAAGTGCTCTCTGGCACTGTGCAATATAATAATAGGTTTGTGGGATAAACAGAGAGGATATCAGGGGCCTGAGAAGGAGGCCACACTCAGGACTTCCAATAAATTTGGGGTTGTGTGTGTATGTGAACAATGGCCCAGCAAGGGTGCTGAACAGAAAAGGAAAAAATATGATCCCCCTAATTCGGCAGCCTCCCGGTTCATAACTCCAGAAACAATGGAGCCAGAAAGAAGTAAACAATAGTCCTGCATCCGAAAATAAAACTTTCTCAGCCATCCAGCGATATCCAACACGGAAATGACAACTAAGTGCGAATGCTCTAAATGCCCTTCAAATGCTTGTTCAATGGGATTTTTGTACACAGAGCTGTCAGAGAGTGAAAACAAGAGTTTAGAACTGCCATATCTACCGTAACATGTAACGATCTGGACAAGTGTGATACTGTTGGAATCCCTAAACAAGGGCTTTATAACAGCATTTCATGTAGGAAAACATTTAAACTATGGCATTATGCAGCAGCTGACAAGAAACTGTTGGTTTGGGTGAGGTTTGGCCAAGGCAAAAGAATAAATGAGAAATGCACTGAAGTTTGCTTATCACCATGATGTTGTGAAGTTTCAAATTCAAGATGATTATTATGAGTTGTTAGACCATACTAGACCCAGTAACTGGGGTGCTGTACTCCTTTTTTGAGATTTTGGCATTATCGGTCGTACCAGCGCCCCAGTCCGTAATATATGTGGGCAATCTGACGAAGCCAAATTTTAACTAATTTGAAAAAAAATAGTCATAATTACGACAAAAACTCAACAGAATTGCTGAAAATCGCCTACTGGCTTCTTGAGATATCAAAGATGAAATAAAATGCATTTAATTATACTCAAGATCCTCTCTGTCCTCCAAATCGATGATTTCTTTTAGGCCAACTAAAAATGCAGTCGTTACGATCTGCGTTTTACTACTACATGACATCAAGTACCGTTTTCTAAAAAGAATCGCATGTTCGCCGATGCCCTGACTTGCATCACAGTTCTGTACAGAGCAAAGATTATAGAGCGCCGTAGGCGTAAGATTGGGAACTCTGGTTAAAATGTAAAGTCTCACTGGACGCCATTTTGGCAAATGACTCTCTTTTGATACAACACTGATACGTGCGGATCAGTGTAGACAAGGACAATTGCTATCAATGGGAAACACAGGCATTCACTTGCCGAAATGGCGCCCATTCTTATTTCACTTTGCAACAGTAGATAAAGGCCCAAATCCCCATCTTGCGCCTACGGTGCTCTATAATCTTTGGTACAGAGTAAAGTGCATGCGTTAGCAGTTAGTTTGGTGCACAAGTTTTCGCTGTCTTTAGCTCCCCTCCGGACCGAGCAACCACTCTATAATTCCTCCTCCGTCAGCCCAGCACACACGAGTTACTACTTAGTTACTATAACAACATAAAAAATAATATTTACCCATTTTCCTTGTGCTTAATAATAAGTAATTTCAACTGCAACCTTGGCCGCAATCCGGGCACTTGTAAAAATGGATGTAAGGTGTCTAGAGCGCCCTCTGTAGTGGGAATCGGGACACCTTAATCTTCTCAGACAATTTAAATAAAGCCCAGGTCAAAAATGGTAAAGAGGAAAAACATAAATGTTCACAGATTTACATATACGTTACATGGTATAAAGATAATGATGGAAGAAAAGTTTCCTTCACAAAGTTCAGCATAAAGTGTTATCATTCTTATTTAATAAATTAAATAAGTTCCAAAATCAGTTTTCGTCTCAGCCAGTAACTCTGCCAGTAGGAATGCGTACAAAAGTGTTGTATGCATTTTTACCGTTTTCTCGCACATGAAACAACGAAATGAGCTGACAATCTCACAGGTTGGTTTTATCTTGATTTCTGAGCCGAGGCCTTAATAATCAAATAATTTTTTAAAATAATTTTTATAAGTTCCGAGATTGCCGAGATTGAACTGAATTAAATTTGAGGGGATTATACCAGTTGAGCATAAGTTCACATTGTCTGTTGTTCAAGAACTTCATACATAATATTTGTCTTTCACAGACAACTAACCCCTGCACGCTCCTGTGGCCATTAAACAAACGGATCCACACTGTCGCACAGTCAGCAACTGCACCGGTAAAATTGCGTGTAAAACTGTCTTTGTCTGCTCACAAACTCTTCAAACATGGTATCAATAGACTCAGAAAGGTTCAATGAATCCCCAGAAACCCCCAAAAAGGCCCAAAAAAATAAAGAAATAATGTTTCCACTGCATAACATTCTACTGAGTAGCATGCCGTAAAACAAACGATGTTACATGATCGTGCAGTTAGCGACTGTAGCGGTAAAATTGCGTGTAGAACTGCCTTTGTCTGCTCACAAACTCTTCTAACATGGTATCAATAGACTCAAAAAGGTTCAATGAATCCCCAGAAACCCCCAAAAAGGCAAAATAATAATATTAATAATAATGTTTCCACTGCTTACCAGTCTACTGAGAAACAAAATAATGTTTGCACTGCTTACCAATACCAGTCTACTGAGAAACAAAATAATGTTTGCACTGCTTACCAGTGTACTGAGAAACAAGGTATCTGATTGTCTTGGCCTACCCTAAAACCACAGCTGGACTTCCTACAATAAACAGCTGGTGATCTTATCTCAACTCTGACAGGATGATTGATGAAGGTTATTGCCTGCTCGTAAAAGCGGCTAAGATCTTAGCACTTGGGGTGTATCAAATGACAATGGTTTCCTGAGGGCCTTCGAAGTTAACGGGGAATGTAGGTCCAAAACTCACCCCCAGCTAATTTTGCTGGTTTTAATAGCATTTTCCGGCTATGTTCCATTGAGGAACTTGTGAAATTTCAAGTTTTTTTACTGTACCGTTAATGAGTAACCGCAATTAGTACACATTTGTGCAGTAAGCCACTGCGCCACGGGAGCGTGCAGGGTTTTAATGCTGGTCATACAAAAGGTACCTCTCTTCACTGGACAAGTTTGTATTACAGACGACCAAGTCATAAATCTGAATTTCCACAGAATATTCGTAGTCCTGATAATGCTTAAAGTGTGATCAACTATTATTAAAATTAATACATTTCTTTGACATGGGGTGTGATATTATAAGGGCTACTGGCAACATGTCATATTTACCTCAAAAATATCAGTATTTCTCATCAGAAGCTATTCCTGGGTCAAATAAAAGGAAATGTCATCGGTAGTATTTAAGAGCATATAATCACACCATGATAATAGACCCCAAATTTGATAAAGATGATTTGATTATTTTTCCTTCTTTCAAGAGTGTTCGCCTTGTTTTCAGGTTGAATTTTTAGCTTCAAAATTAACCAGGCATCCTCACATATGACATATTGTACATATTATACATATTATTGCCATCTTTCTTTGCTGAAAACAGAAACAGTAATTTTTCGGCTATTTATTAATTCCCCCCAAATGCAACTAACATATTTGGGTCATGTCTATTGCATAGTTTATAGTAAAAATAACACACCAATTGGAGTTTGGTCTGTAAAATTAGTGTTATATTTCCACCATATATTGAAATAATATTTCCCTAAATGCAGCTTCAAACGATTCTCAGACAGCTCACAGATAAACAATCAATGAAACATTGTTGTGATTTTTTGGCAGAGTTAAACCACTGCATTTAATTCAACTCCTATTCCCAAATCTAACATGTGCAAAAGGCACTATAAAAGCATTAACTTGTATAAATGGTGTTGTTAATTAATAACAAAACACAGGGCATGATTGGTTGAGAGTCATCGCTTTAATATTTCGGTGGCAGGTTGAAATGATGGCATTTCCACCTTTTGGCAACCCCTGCAGTTGTAGTTTATCAGGAGCTTAAAAGGAACTGTATCCTCAGCACTAGAGAAGTAGATCAAAGAGAATTTTTTTTTTTTATTCAATATTCAGAACGATCAACGATCACAACGATAAGTATTTGCATTTTAGTTAATGTGTTATTTACGCCATGGACCATGCATACAAGGCCCAAATGGAAATCTGCTGAAACTGCAAGGTAACATTTTTTCCCACTATCGACAATGTCCCTAAATACAATGACAGAGTATTTAGGCACCACAATTGTACTCAATTACATCTTTTGATCAATTACTCTGTACTAGACCCTTTGCACTGACGTCACACTTGGCTACTGTCTGACCATCTTGTAAGTCCAACTAATCATACAGATATAGTGCGCATGTAAAAGCGTTTATGTTGCGTAAAAAGCTCGTAAGGGGAAAAAACTCCAAAAGTAGTGCAAGCCAGATTTTTTGTAGTGTGATGTTAGGTGTTTTAATTGGGTCAATAATTGTGTATCTTTCCTTTGACAATTTCAAACTGCATGTATTCCTTCCCTTCTATAATGCCAAAGGTCAACAACAACCCCCCTTCGAATTTACATATCGTCCTGTCCTTGCAACAAAGTAGTGACTCGATTCTGCAACAAAGTCGTATCTCGGCGTCCTTTGACTTTGTGTGTACATCCGAGTAATTTTAAGCAGTATATACAGCATTTTGACATTTTATAACTAAGTGTTTATTGTAAATGCTAAATTGGTTTGATACACTAGGTTGAGTAAGTAGCAAGACCAATTATGATCCAAGACTTTCCTGGGGCCGGGGATCACGTATGTGCACACACATTATGTCCGTGGGTTTGTGAGTGACAGTGATGGCGCCCTCTGTTTTTGACAATTCAACACATTGCACATTGGCGCATCACACGGAATAGGGAGGAAAAAGTGCAACGGGCTCATGAATATTTTGTATGCCCTCAAAATATTTAAAACTATAGAGATTTGAGAGCCAAAACAGGGTGTTGAGTTGTTAAGACAATGAACAATTGTGACCTGCGGGTTTTTGACTTCTAACTTTGAGTATTTTGGATGACCTAGGTCCTGCAAAGAAAGGTCCTATTTGACAAGAAGTGCAGAGACATTTTGTAGAATGATGCGCGGACTTCACAAAAAGTGCGGGGGTGTTTTATTTGGATGGCAAAAAATAGACAGGCGCTGGGACAATGGAAGCCGCCCGCATCCACTGATTCCATGAAAACCACTTTTCAAAAGGGGTCAAAAATTGAAAATTTCTCACAGGGAGCTCCCTGTGAGCACCCGCCATTTTGGTCAAAAAAATTTTATGCGATTTTATGATAGAAAATGATAGAGTAGATATCACTGAAGAGGGTTTGTGTGTGGGGAAGGGGTCAATTCGCAATACTTGGGCAAATAGCAATATTTAGGTCAACTCTGACGTCACCAAGATGGCCGGAAAAGCTCGCTAGCTCCCGAAATAACGCGAGTTCGGACCTCTAGTTTGTTGGACACGTCTCCGGAGAGCCGCCCGCATCCACTGATTCCATGAAAACCACTTTTCAAAAGGGGTCAAAAATTGAAAATTTCTCACAGGGAGCTCCCTGTGAGCACCCGCCATTTTGGTCAAAAAAATTTTATGCGATTTTATGATAGAAAATGATAGAGTAGATATCACTGAAGAGGGTTTGTGTGTGGGGAAGGGGTCAATTCGCAATATTTGGGCAAATAGCAATATTTAGGTCAACTCTGACGTCACCAAGATGGCCGGAAAAGCTCGCTAGCTCCCGAAATAACGCGAGTTGGGACCTCTAGTTTGTTGGACACGTCTCCGGAGAGCCGCCCGCATCCACTGATTCCATGAAAACCACTTTTCAAAAGGGGTCAAAAATTGAAAATTTCTCACAGGGAGCTCCCTGTGAGCACCCGCCATTTTGGTCAAAAATTTTTTATGCGATTTTATGATAGAAAATGATAGAGTAGATATCACTGAAGAGGGTTTGTGTGTGGGGAAGGGGTCAATTCGCAATACTTGGGCAAATAGCAATATTTAGGTCAACTCTGACGTCACCAAGATGGCCGGAAAAGCTCGCTAGCTCCCGAAATAACGCGAGATCGGACCTCTAGTTTGTTGGACACGTCTCCGGAGAGCCGCCCGCATCCACTGATTCCATGAAAACCACTTTTCAAAAGGGGTCAAAAATTGAAAATTTCTCACAGGGAGCTCCCTGTGAGCACCCGCCATTTTGGTCAAAAAAATTTTATGCGATTTTATGATAGAAAATGATAGAGTAGATATCACTGAAGAGGGTTTGTGTGTGGGGAAGGGGTCAATTCGCAATATTTGGGCAAATAGCAATATTTAGGTCAACTCTGACGTCACCAAGATGGCCGGAAAAGCTCGCTAGCTCCCGAAATAACGCGAGTTGGGACCTCTAGTTTGTTGGACACGTCTCCGGAGAGCCGCCCGCATCCACTGATTCCATGAAAACCACTTTTCAAAAGGGGTCAAAAATTGAAAATTTCTCACAGGGAGCTCCCTGTGAGCACCCGCCATTTTGGTCAAAAATTTTTTATGCGATTTTATGATAGAAAATGATAGAGTAGATATCACTGAAGAGGGTTTGTGTGTGGGGAAGGGGTCAATTCGCAATACTTGGGCAAATAGCAATATTTAGGTCAACTCTGACGTCACCAAGATGGCCGGAAAAGCTCGCTAGCTCCCGAAATAACGCGAGTTCGGACCTCTAGTTTGTTGGACACGTCTCCGGAGAGCCGCCCGCATCCACTGATTCCATGAAAACCACTTTTCAAAAGGGGTCAAAAATTGAAAATTTCTCACAGGGAGCTCCCTGTGAGCACCCGCCATTTTGGTCAAAAAAATTTTATGCGATTTTATGATAGAAAATGATAGAGTAGATATCACTGAAGAGGGTTTGTGTGTGGGGAAGGGGTCAATTCGCAATACTTGGGCAAATAGCAATATTTAGGTCAACTCTGACGTCACCAAGATGGCCGGAAAAGCTCGCTAGCTCCCGAAATAACGCGAGTTCGGACCTCTAGTTTGTTGGACACGTCTCCGGAGAGCCGCCCGCATCCACTGATTCCATGAAAACCACTTTTCAAAAGGGGTCAAAAATTGAAAATTTCTCACAGGGAGCTCCCTGTGAGCACCCGCCATTTTGGTCAAAAAAATTTTATGCGATTTTATGATAGAAAATGATAGAGTAGATATCACTGAAGAGGGTTTGTGTGTGGGGAAGGGGTCAATTCGCAATATTTGGGCAAATAGCAATATTTAGGTCAACTCTGACGTCACCAAGATGGCCGGAAAAGCTCGCTAGCTCCCGAAATAACGCGAGTTGGGACCTCTAGTTTGTTGGACACGTCTCCGGAGAGCCGCCCGCATCCACTGATTCCATGAAAACCACTTTTCAAAAGGGGTCAAAAATTGAAAATTTCTCACAGGGAGCTCCCTGTGAGCACCCGCCATTTTGGTCAAAAATTTTTTATGCGATTTTATGATAGAAAATGATAGAGTAGATATCACTGAAGAGGGTTTGTGTGTGGGGAAGGGGTCAATTCGCAATACTTGGGCAAATAGCAATATTTAGGTCAACTCTGACGTCACCAAGATGGCCGGAAAAGCTCGCTAGCTCCCGAAATAACGCGAGTTCGGACCTCTAGTTTGTTGGACACGTCTCCGGAGAGCCGCCCGCATCCACTGATTCCATGAAAACCACTTTTCAAAAGGGGTCAAAAATTGAAAATTTCTCACAGGGAGCTCCCTGTGAGCACCCGCCATTTTGGTCAAAAAAATTTTATGCGATTTTATGATAGAAAATGATAGAGTAGATATCACTGAAGAGGGTTTGTGTGTGGGGAAGGGGTCAATTCGCAATACTTGGGCAAATAGCAATATTGAGGTCAACTCTGACGTCACCAAGATGGCCGGAAAAGCTCGCTAGCTCCCGAAATAACGCGAGTTCGGACCTCTAGTTTGTTGGACACGTCTCCGGAGAGCCGCCCGCATCCACTGATTCCATGAAAACCACTTTTCAAAAGGGGTCAAAAATTGAAAATTTCTCACAGGGAGCTCCCTGTGAGCACCCGCCATTTTGGTCAAAAAAATTTTATGCGATTTTATGATAGAAAATGATAGAGTAGATATCACTGAAGAGGGTTTGTGTGTGGGGAAGGGGTCAATTCGCAATATTTGGGCAAATAGCAATATTTAGGTCAACTCTGACGTCACCAAGATGGCCGGAAAAGCTCGCTAGCTCCCGAAATAACGCGAGTTGGGACCTCTAGTTTGTTGGACACGTCTCCGGAGAGCCGCCCGCATCCACTGATTCCATGAAAACCACTTTTCAAAAGGGGTCAAAAATTGAAAATTTCTCACAGGGAGCTCCCTGTGAGCACCCGCCATTTTGGTCAAAAATTTTTTATGCGATTTTATGATAGAAAATGATAGAGTAGATATCACTGAAGAGGGTTTGTGTGTGGGGAAGGGGTCAATTCGCAATACTTGGGCAAATAGCAATATTTAGGTCAACTCTGACGTCACCAAGATGGCCGGAAAAGCTCGCTAGCTCCCGAAATAACGCGAGTTCGGACCTCTAGTTTGTTGGACACGTCTCCGGAGAGCCGCCCGCATCCACTGATTCCATGAAACCCACTTTTCAAAAGGGGTCAAAAATTGAAAATTTCTCACAGGGAGCTCCCTGTGAGCACCCGCCATTTTGGTCAAAAAAATTTTATGCGATTTTATGATAGAAAATGATAGAGTAGATATCACTGAAGAGGGTTTGTGTGTGGGGAAGGGGTCAATTCGCAATATTTGGGCAAATAGCAATATTTAGGTCAACTCTGACGTCACCAAGATGGCCGGAAAAGCTCGCTAGCTCCCGAAATAACGCGAGTTGGGACCTCTAGTTTGTTGGACACGTCTCCGGAGAGCCGCCCGCATCCACTGATTCCATGAAAACCACTTTTCAAAAGGGGTCAAAAATTGAAAATTTCTCACAGGGAGCTCCCTGTGAGCACCCGCCATTTTGGTCAAAAATTTTTTATGCGATTTTATGATAGAAAATGATAGAGTAGATATCACTGAAGAGGGTTTGTGTGTGGGGAAGGGGTCAATTCGCAATACTTGGGCAAATAGCAATATTTAGGTCAACTCTGACGTCACCAAGATGGCCGGAAAAGCTCGCTAGCTCCCGAAATAACGCGAGTTCGGACCTCTAGTTTGTTGGACACGTCTCCGGAGAGCCGCCCGCATCCACTGATTCCATGAAAACCACTTTTCAAAAGGGGTCAAAAATTGAAAATTTCTCACAGGGAGCTCCCTGTGAGCACCCGCCATTTTGGTCAAAAAATTTTTATGCGATTTTATGATAGAAAATGATAGAGTAGATATCACTGAAGAGGGTTTGTGTGTGGGGAAGGGGTCAATTCGCAATACTTGGGCAAATAGCAATATTTAGGTCAACTCTGACGTCACCAAGATGGCCGGAAAAGCTCGCTAGCTCCCGAAATAACGCGAGTTCGGACCTCTAGTTTGTTGGACACGTCTCCGGAGAGCCGCCCGCATCCACTGATTCCATGAAAACCACTTTTCAAAAGGGGTCAAAAATTGAAAATTTCTCACAGGGAGCTCCCTGTGAGCACCCGCCATTTTGGTCAAAAAAATTTTATGCGATTTTATGATAGAAAATGATAGAGTAGATATCACTGAAGAGGGTTTGTGTGTGGGGAAGGGGTCAATTCGCAATATTTGGGCAAATAGCAATATTTAGGTCAACTCTGACGTCACCAAGATGGCCGGAAAAGCTCGCTAGCTCCCGAAATAACGCGAGTTGGGACCTCTAGTTTGTTGGACACGTCTCCGGAGAGCCGCCCGCATCCACTGATTCCATGAAAACCACTTTTCAAAAGGGGTCAAAAATTGAAAATTTCTCACAGGGAGCTCCCTGTGAGCACCCGCCATTTTGGTCAAAAATTTTTTATGCGATTTTATGATAGAAAATGATAGAGTAGATATCACTGAAGAGGGTTTGTGTGTGGGGAAGGGGTCAATTCGCAATACTTGGGCAAATAGCAATATTTAGGTCAACTCTGACGTCACCAAGATGGCCGGAAAAGCTCGCTAGCTCCCGAAATAACGCGAGTTGGGACCTCTAGTTTGTTGGACACGTCTCCGGAGAGCCGCCCGCATCCACTGATTCCATGAAAACCACTTTTCAAAAGGGGTCAAAAATTGAAAATTTCTCACAGGGAGCTCCCTGTGAGCACCCGCCATTTTGGTCAAAAAAATTTTATGCGATTTTATGATAGAAAATGATAGAGTAGATATCACTGAAGAGGGTTTGTGTGTGGGGAAGGGGTCAATTCGCAATATTTGGGCAAATAGCAATATTTAGGTCAACTCTGACGTCACCAAGATGGCCGGAAAAGCTCGCTAGCTCCCGAAATAACGCGAGTTGGGACCTCTAGTTTGTTGGACACGTCTCCGGAGAGCCGCCCGCATCCACTGATTCCATGAAAACCACTTTTCAAAAGGGGTCAAAAATTGAAAATTTCTCACAGGGAGCTCCCTGTGAGCACCCGCCATTTTGGTCAAAAATTTTTTATGCGATTTTATGATAGAAAATGATAGAGTAGATATCACTGAAGAGGGTTTGTGTGTGGGGAAGGGGTCAATTCGCAATACTTGGGCAAATAGCAATATTTAGGTCAACTCTGACGTCACCAAGATGGCCGGAAAAGCTCGCTAGCTCCCGAAATAACGCGAGTTCGGACCTCTAGTTTGTTGGACACGTCTCCGGAGAGCCGCCCGCATCCACTGATTCCATGAAAACCACTTTTCAAAAGGGGTCAAAAATTGAAAATTTCTCACAGGGAGCTCCCTGTGAGCACCCGCCATTTTGGTCAAAAAAATTTTATGCGATTTTATGATAGAAAATGATAGAGTAGATATCACTGAAGAGGGTTTGTGTGTGGGGAAGGGGTCAATTCGCAATATTTGGGCAAATAGCAATATTTAGGTCAACTCTGACGTCACCAAGATGGCCGGAAAAGCTCGCTAGCTCCCGAAATAACGCGAGTTGGGACCTCTAGTTTGTTGGACACGTCTCCGGAGAGCCGCCCGCATCCACTGATTCCATGAAAACCACTTTTCAAAAGGGGTCAAAAATTGAAAATTTCTCACAGGGAGCTCCCTGTGAGCACCCGCCATTTTGGTCAAAAAATTTTTATGCGATTTTATGATAGAAAATGATAGAGTAGATATCACTGAAGAGGGTTTGTGTGTGGGGAAGGGGTCAATTCGCAATACTTGGGCAAATAGCAATATTTAGGTCAACTCTGACGTCACCAAGATGGCCGGAAAAGCTCGCTAGCTCCCGAAATAACGCGAGTTCGGACCTCTAGTTTGTTGGACACGTCTCCGGAGAGCCGCCCGCATCCACTGATTCCATGAAAACCACTTTTCAAAAGGGGTCAAAAATTGAAAATTTCTCACAGGGAGCTCCCTGTGAGCACCCGCCATTTTGGTCAAAAAAATTTTATGCGATTTTATGATAGAAAATGATAGAGTAGATATCACTGAAGAGGGTTTGTGTGTGGGGAAGGGGTCAATTCGCAATATTTGGGCAAATAGCAATATTTAGGTCAACTCTGACGTCACCAAGATGGCCGGAAAAGCTCGCTAGCTCCCGAAATAACGCGAGTTGGGACCTCTAGTTTGTTGGACACGTCTCCGGAGAGCCGCCCGCATCCACTGATTCCATGAAAACCACTTTTCAAAAGGGGTCAAAAATTGAAAATTTCTCACAGGGAGCTCCCTGTGAGCACCCGCCATTTTGGTCAAAAAATTTTTATGCGATTTTATGATAGAAAATGATAGAGTAGATATCACTGAAGAGGGTTTGTGTGTGGGGAAGGGGTCAATTCGCAATACTTGGGCAAATAGCAATATTTAGGTCAACTCTGACGTCACCAAGATGGCCGGAAAAGCTCGCTAGCTCCCGAAATAACGCGAGTTCGGACCTCTAGTTTGTTGGACACGTCTCCGGAGAGCCGCCCGCATCCACTGATTCCATGAAAACCACTTTTCAAAAGGGGTCAAAAATTGAAAATTTCTCACAGGGAGCTCCCTGTGAGCACCCGCCATTTTGGTCAAAAAAATTTTATGCGATTTTATGATAGAAAATGATAGAGTAGATATCACTGAAGAGGGTTTGTGTGTGGGGAAGGGGTCAATTCGCAATATTTGGGCAAATAGCAATATTTAGGTCAACTCTGACGTCACCAAGATGGCCGGAAAAGCTCGCTAGCTCCCGAAATAACGCGAGTTGGGACCTCTAGTTTGTTGGACACGTCTCCGGAGAGCCGCCCGCATCCACTGATTCCATGAAAACCACTTTTCAAAAGGGGTCAAAAATTGAAAATTTCTCACAGGGAGCTCCCTGTGAGCACCCGCCATTTTGGTCAAAAAAATTTTATGCGATTTTATGATAGAAAATGATAGAGTAGATATCACTGAAGAGGGTTTGTGTGTGGGGAAGGGGTCAATTCGCAATATTTGGGCAAATAGCAATATTTAGGTCAACTCTGACGTCACCAAGATGGCCGGAAAAGCTCGCTAGCTCCCGAAATAACGCGAGTTGGGACCTCTAGTTTGTTGGACACGTCTCCGGAGAGCCGCCCGCATCCACTGATTCCATGAAAACCACTTTTCAAAAGGGGTCAAAAATTGAAAATTTCTCACAGGGAGCTCCCTGTGAGCACCCGCCATTTTGGTCAAAAAATTTTTATGCGATTTTATGATAGAAAATGATAGAGTAGATATCACTGAAGAGGGTTTGTGTGTGGGGAAGGGGTCAATTCGCAATACTTGGGCAAATAGCAATATTTAGGTCAACTCTGACGTCACCAAGATGGCCGGAAAAGCTCGCTAGCTCCCGAAATAACGCGAGTTCGGACCTCTAGTTTGTTGGACACGTCTCCGGAGAGCCGCCCGCATCCACTGATTCCATGAAAACCACTTTTCAAAAGGGGTCAAAAATTGAAAATTTCTCACAGGGAGCTCCCTGTGAGCACCCGCCATTTTGGTCAAAAAAATTTTATGCGATTTTATGATAGAAAATGATAGAGTAGATATCACTGAAGAGGGTTTGTGTGTGGGGAAGGGGTCAATTCGCAATATTTGGGCAAATAGCAATATTTAGGTCAACTCTGACGTCACCAAGATGGCCGGAAAAGCTCGCTAGCTCCCGAAATAACGCGAGTTCGGACCTCTAGTTTGTTGGACACGTCTCCGGAGAGCCGCCCGCATCCACTGATTCCATGAAAACCACTTTTCAAAAGGGGTCAAAAATTGAAAATTTCTCACAGGGAGCTCCCTGTGAGCACCCGCCATTTTGGTCAAAAAATTTTTATGCGATTTTATGATAGAAAATGATAGAGTAGATATCACTGAAGAGGGTTTGTGTGTGGGGAAGGGGTCAATTCGCAATACTTGGGCAAATAGCAATATTTAGGTCAACTCTGACGTCACCAAGATGGCCGGAAAAGCTCGCTAGCTCCCGAAATAACGCGAGTTGGGACCTCTAGTTTGTTGGACACGTCTCCGGAGAGCCGCCCGCATCCACTGATTCCATGAAAACCACTTTTCAAAAGGGGTCAAAAATTGAAAATTTCTCACAGGGAGCTCCCTGTGAGCACCCGCCATTTTGGTCAAAAAAATTTTATGCGATTTTATGATAGAAAATGATAGAGTAGATATCACTGAAGAGGGTTTGTGTGTGGGGAAGGGGTCAATTCGCAATATTTGGGCAAATAGCAATATTTAGGTCAACTCTGACGTCACCAAGATGGCCGGAAAAGCTCGCTAGCTCCCGAAATAACGCGAGTTGGGACCTCTAGTTTGTTGGACACGTCTCCGGAGAGCCGCCCGCATCCACTGATTCCATGAAAACCACTTTTCAAAAGGGGTCAAAAATTGAAAATTTCTCACAGGGAGCTCCCTGTGAGCACCCGCCATTTTGGTCAAAAAATTTTTATGCGATTTTATGATAGAAAATGATAGAGTAGATATCACTGAAGAGGGTTTGTGTGTGGGGAAGGGGTCAATTCGCAATACTTGGGCAAATAGCAATATTTAGGTCAACTCTGACGTCACCAAGATGGCCGGAAAAGCTCGCTAGCTCCCGAAATAACGCGAGTTGGGACCTCTAGTTTGTTGGACACGTCTCCGGAGAGCCGCCCGCATCCACTGATTCCATGAAAACCACTTTTCAAAAGGGGTCAAAAATTGAAAATTTCTCACAGGGAGCTCCCTGTGAGCACCCGCCATTTTGGTCAAAAAAATTTTATGCGATTTTATGATAGAAAATGATAGAGTAGATATCACTGAAGAGGGTTTGTGTGTGGGGAAAGGGTCAATTCGCAATATTTGGGCAAATAGCAATATTTAGGTCAACTCTGACGTCACCAAGATGGCCGGAAAAGCTCGCTAGCTCCCGAAATAACGCGAGTTGGGACCTCTAGTTTGTTGGACACGTCTCCGGAGAGCCGCCCGCATCCACTGATTCCATGAAAACCACTTTTCAAAAGGGGTCAAAAATTGAAAATTTCTCACAGGGAGCTCCCTGTGAGCACCCGCCATTTTGGTCAAAAAATTTTTATGCGATTTTATGATAGAAAATGATAGAGTAGATATCACTGAAGAGGGTTTGTGTGTGGGGAAGGGGTCAATTCGCAATATTTGGGCAAATAGCAATATTTAGGTCAACTCTGACGTCACCAAGATGGCCGGAAAAGCTCGCTAGCTCCCGAAATAACGCGAGTTGGGACCTCTAGTTTGTTGGACACGTCTCCGGAGAGCCGCCCACATCCACTGATTCCATGAAAACCACTTTTCAAAAGGGGTCAAAAATTGAAAATTTCTCACAGGGAGCTCCCTGTGAGCACCCGCCATTTTGGTCAAAAAATTTTTATGCGATTTTATGATAGAAAATGATAGAGTAGATATCACTGAAGAGGGTTTGTGTGTGGGGAAGGGGTCAATTCGCAATACTTGGGCAAATAGCAATATTTAGGTCAACTCTGACGTCACCAAGATGGCCGGAAAAGCTCGCTAGCTCCCGAAATAACGCGAGTTCGGACCTCTAGTTTGTTGGACACGTCTCCGGAGAGCCGCCCGCATCCACTGATTCCATGAAAACCACTTTTCAAAAGGGGTCAAAAATTGAAAATTTCTCACAGGGAGCTCCCTGTGAGCACCCGCCATTTTGGTCAAAAAAATTTTATGCGATTTTATGATAGAAAATGATAGAGTAGATATCACTGAAGAGGGTTTGTGTGTGGGGAAGGGGTCAATTCGCAATATTTGGGCAAATAGCAATATTTAGGTCAACTCTGACGTCACCAAGATGGCCGGAAAAGCTCGCTAGCTCCCGAAATAACGCGAGTTGGGACCTCTAGTTTGTTGGACACGTCTCCGGAGAGCCGCCCGCATCCACTGATTCCATGAAAACCACTTTTCAAAAGGGGTCAAAAATTGAAAATTTCTCACAGGGAGCTCCCTGTGAGCACCCGCCATTTTGGTCAAAAAAATTTTATGCGATTTTATGATAGAAAATGATAGAGTAGATATCACTGAAGAGGGTTTGTGTGTGGGGAAGGGGTCAATTCGCAATATTTGGGCAAATAGCAATATTTAGGTCAACTCTGACGTCACCAAGATGGCCGGAAAAGCTCGCTAGCTCCCGAAATAACGCGAGTTGGGACCTCTAGTTTGTTGGACACGTCTCCGGAGAGCCGCCCGCATCCACTGATTCCATGAAAACCACTTTTCAAAAGGGGTCAAAAATTGAAAATTTCTCACAGGGAGCTCCCTGTGAGCACCCGCCATTTTGGTCAAAAAATTTTTATGCGATTTTATGATAGAAAATGATAGAGTAGATATCACTGAAGAGGGTTTGTGTGTGGGGAAGGGGTCAATTCGCAATACTTGGGCAAATAGCAATATTTAGGTCAACTCTGACGTCACCAAGATGGCCGGAAAAGCTCGCTAGCTCCCGAAATAACGCGAGTTGGGACCTCTAGTTTGTTGGACACGTCTCCGGAGAGCCGCCCGCATCCACTGATTCCATGAAAACCACTTTTCAAAAGGGGTCAAAAATTGAAAATTTCTCACAGGGAGCTCCCTGTGAGCACCCGCCATTTTGGTCAAAAAAATTTTATGCGATTTTATGATAGAAAATGATAGAGTAGATATCACTGAAGAGGGTTTGTGTGTGGGGAAGGGGTCAATTCGCAATATTTGGGCAAATAGCAATATTTAGGTCAACTCTGACGTCACCAAGATGGCCGGAAAAGCTCGCTAGCTCCCGAAATAACGCGAGTTGGGACCTCTAGTTTGTTGGACACGTCTCCGGAGAGCCGCCCGCATCCACTGATTCCATGAAAACCACTTTTCAAAAGGGGTCAAAAATTGAAAATTTCTCACAGGGAGCTCCCTGTGAGCACCCGCCATTTTGGTCAAAAAATTTTTATGCGATTTTATGATAGAAAATGATAGAGTAGATATCACTGAAGAGGGTTTGTGTGTGGGGAAGGGGTCAATTCGCAATACTTGGGCAAATAGCAATATTTAGGTCAACTCTGACGTCACCAAGATGGCCGGAAAAGCTCGCTAGCTCCCGAAATAACGCGAGTTCGGACCTCTAGTTTGTTGGACACGTCTCCGGAGAGCCGCCCGCATCCACTGATTCCATGAAAACCACTTTTCAAAAGGGGTCAAAAATTGAAAATTTCTCACAGGGAGCTCCCTGTGAGCACCCGCCATTTTGGTCAAAAAATTTTTATGCGATTTTATGATAGAAAATGATAGAGTAGATATCACTGAAGAGGGTTTGTGTGTGGGGAAGGGGTCAATTCGCAATATTTGGGCAAATAGCAATATTTAGGTCAACTCTGACGTCACCAAGATGGCCGGAAAAGCTCGCTAGCTCCCGAAATAACGCGAGTTGGGACCTCTAGTTTGTTGGACACGTCTCCGGAGAGCCGCCCGCATCCACTGATTCCATGAAAACCACTTTTCAAAAGGGGTCAAAAATTGAAAATTTCTCACAGGGAGCTCCCTGTGAGCACCCGCCATTTTGGTCAAAAAAATTTTATGCGATTTTATGATAGAAAATGATAGAGTAGATATCACTGAAGAGGGTTTGTGTGTGGGGAAGGGGTCAATTCGCAATATTTGGGCAAATAGCAATATTTAGGTCAACTCTGACGTCACCAAGATGGCCGGAAAAGCTCGCTAGCTCCCGAAATAACGCGAGTTGGGACCTCTAGTTTGTTGGACACGTCTCCGGAGAGCCGCCCGCATCCACTGATTCCATGAAACCACTTTTCAAAAGGGGTCAAAAATTGAAAATTTCTCACAGGGAGCTCCCTGTGAGCACCCGCCATTTTGGTCAAAAAATTTTTATGCGATTTTATGATAGAAAATGATAGAGTAGATATCACTGAAGAGGGTTTGTGTGTGGGGAAGGGGTCAATTCGCAATACTTGGGCAAATAGCAATATTTAGGTCAACTCTGACGTCACCAAGATGGCCGGAAAAGCTCGCTAGCTCCCGAAATAACGCGAGTTGGGACCTCTAGTTTGTTGGACACGTCTCCGGAGAGCCGCCCGCATCCACTGATTCCATGAAAACCACTTTTCAAAAGGGGTCAAAAATTGAAAATTTCTCACAGGGAGCTCCCTGTGAGCACCCGCCATTTGGTCAAAAAATTTTTATGCGATTTTATGATAGAAAATGATAGAGTAGATATCACTGAAGAGGGTTTGTGTGTGGGGAAGGGGTCAATTCGCAATATTTGGGCAAATAGCAATATTTAGGTCAACTCTGACGTCACCAAGATGGCCGGAAAAGCTCGCTAGCTCCCGAAATAACGCGAGTTGGGACCTCTAGTTTGTTGGACACGTCTCCGGAGAGCCGCCCGCATCCACTGATTCCATGAAAACCACTTTTCAAAAGGGGTCAAAAATTGAAAATTTCTCACAGGGAGCTCCCTGTGAGCACCCGCCATTTTGGTCAAAAAATTTTTATGCGATTTTATGATAGAAAATGATAGAGTAGATATCACTGAAGAGGGTTTGTGTGTGGGGAAGGGGTCAATTCGCAATACTTGGGCAAATAGCAATATTTAGGTCAACTCTGACGTCACCAAGATGGCCGGAAAAGCTCGCTAGCTCCCGAAATAACGCGAGTTGGGACCTCTAGTTTGTTGGACACGTCTCCGGAGAGCCGCCCGCATCCACTGATTCCATGAAAACCACTTTTCAAAAGGGGTCAAAAATTGAAAATTTCTCACAGGGAGCTCCCTGTGAGCACCCGCCATTTTGGTCAAAAAAATTTTATGCGATTTTATGATAGAAAATGATAGAGTAGATATCACTGAAGAGGGTTTGTGTGTGGGGAAGGGGTCAATTCGCAATATTTGGGCAAATAGCAATATTTAGGTCAACTCTGACGTCACCAAGATGGCCGGAAAAAGCTCGCTAGCTCCCGAAATAACGCGAGTTGGGACCTCTAGTTTGTTGGACACGTCTCCGGAGAGCCGCCCGCATCCACTGATTCCATGAAACCACTTTTCAAAAGGGGTCAAAAATTGAAAATTTCTCACAGGGAGCTCCCTGTGAGCACCCGCCATTTTGGTCAAAAAATTTTTATGCGATTTTATGATAGAAAATGATAGAGTAGATATCACTGAAGAGGGTTTGTGTGTGGGGAAG